>JAKSZT010053929.1:11887540-12042012 GCA_026826555.1 Tolypeutes matacus
ACCATTGACTCTAGGCTCCACTGGGGGGCGCTCAGGCACCATTGACTCTAGGCTCCACTGGGGGGCGCTCAGGCACCATTGACTCTAGGCTCTACTGGGGGGGCGCTCAGGCCCTATTGGCTCCATACTGGTGGGAGACACATCAGTCATTACTGGCTCCCTCTATACATCTCCGGAAGTTAGGACAATAGCAAAACCTGCAGTACTTCTTTGAAAGCTCCAACCATGACATGAACTGGTAAGTGACAAGCTAGGACCAAGAGAACTGAAAACAGATGAATGAGAACAATCTGAGGAGAAGCACATTTCCCTTTGCTATGAGCAGTAATGCCCTGTGATATGACTGGGGCAGTTTGCTCAGTAGACAGCATCACTGGAGTTCTTTTAAGAGTTAGTCACTGCTTTTGTTTGTTTTAAATAGATCACATGGAGTTCCAATGATTTCCTAGTAAGAATTGTATTAATTTCCTATTAAGGATTTTGCATTAGGATAATTATTGGAAATCCTGGTATTGCAAAATGGCTAAAAAAATTCACCAGGGTGATCGATTGCTTGATATTACTAGATGTTCCATTTCTTAGTTGGTGTATGAATATTCACTCTTAGTTTCAACATGTTTAAATGTCTTTCAGTATTGCCTTGGGTGATGAGCAAAGGGCAGTGTCCTGGTTGTAACTTCAGGAACCCTCTCTGTCATGACTGTGAGAACATGGGAATTACAGTAAGTACATTGACTTTAGTTGAATGCTAATCAAAGGAGTCCAGAGCAACGTGCTTCTGAGCTATGCTTACTCCTTTAGCTCCAGAATATAGAAATAAGTAAAAAAAAATACAGCAGGTCACATGCCACAGAGGAAACCTCAGAGGTCCCCAGTCTACTTCACAGTCCTAACGGCCCATCTGGATATAGCTTGTGGGCCAGAATTTCTGCTGGTGAGTAAGGAAACCAAGTAGAAGCAGTGTGAGGAACTTTCTCAGGTTGCTGTGTTTTGAAGAAGGAAGAGCATCCTATCAGGTGAGCGAAGACTTGTTAATGCAAAGGGCACACAGGTCTTCACTTGCTTCTGTTCTGGAAGTTTATGTCCTGAGGGTTCTACCTGCTTTCATTCAGGGTTGAAGGGGCTTAAGGTGAAGCCCCTATAAAGACAATTAGGAAAACAAACCAAACCCAAACAAAGGAAACAAAACCATGCTGATATACTGAAGGTAATATAATATCAAGGACCATGTACTTGGAAAATTGATTGCAGTAATGCAACCCTTTACCAGTTAACTGAAATTCTCTCCTTTCTGTATCCAATATATATTTTAATTTTAGATATTGGGAAATGCAACATTTTTTAATCAACTAAGGTGACAGTTTTTCTTAGTGATGTTAATTGTGTTATTATTTATTTATTAACTCATTTTCTAATTCCCACTACATTTTTTGTATCCAGAAAGTGTTTGACCTGACTATATTTAGTTATAAAGTCATTTAACATTTTAAATACAGACACAGGACATTCTAAATAACACTTGACATGTCCTTGAGAGAAACCTCTCAACTCTTGTATTTGTCGACAACTCATATATTCATAAATCAAATCCCGTGTGTGTTTAAGCGAGATCAAAACACTGAGAAACGCAATGTCCCCCCTCTTAGAAAATAAAAGCAATTATTCAGCCCAGTTATGTTTTCAGAGTAGCATTTTAAATCATTGATGAATATGCAATTTGCTAATCAGTGATGGGCAGTTCTCCTGGAGATATCATTGCTAGTTTGATAATTTACTATTTCAGAATTGTTTCATGAATGCAAAGGTTAAAGCTGAGAAGCAGAGAGAAACCACTGCACGATGACATTACCCTATTTAACGCCCATAACACTTCACAGCCACAATGAGTAAGCTTCACAAAGTAAGTCAACATATTGAATTCCTATTGGTAAGTTACAGACAGGACATTTAATTGTAGCGATTTTTCCCTGTACTAAATTCCCCATACACAACCATGCACCCAAATGAACATCAGAGCAACATATATTGTAAAGGATTAAATGATATTTTAGCTTATGCCTTTATTTCTTGTCTCTTTTCTCCAAGTAATAATAGAGATCTCATTTACCATGCATGAAGACACTTATAGTCTCTTTCTGAGAACATTTCTGATATTGTTGGTATAAGAGAAAAAGGTCATTTATTTCAGGATGCCTTATTAATCTACACTTTTTGGTAAATATCCTAGATTATCTGATCACTCAGTTTGTCTCTATGGCCTAAGAAAGAAGAAAGACTAGCTGCCGAGTTCAATCCAAATGAGTTGGTGTATGAATATTTATAAGGACATCGATATTCACAGTTTCTTACAGTCATGCTCCAAGCTAAATAAAAATAAAAGTAAAACTGCTACAAATATTACAGTATAATAGGATAAGAGCTAAACGTTATGTACAAATTCATTGACAACATCTGTGCAAGTGCTGTGGACAAAACAGTTAAAAAGAAATCTACATAAAACAAAGTAGATAAATTTATCAAACGTTGATAAATTTTCAGAGACAGTATAAAAGTACATGAAACATGGAAGAGAGAAAGAATTTAAAAAAATAACCACTAAGTCAATACATAGAGTACAAGTTTACTACATTTATATTACAGAGTGATGGAAACCAGAGACAAAAACGATTTGGTAACAAACAGCAAAGAAAGTTTCACCAATCACAGGGAAGATAGACTTTCCTTTTTGGATGAAAACACAGACTGCCACAACTCATCCCACCCACCCATACACACAGAGAAAAATAAAAACAAATGCAAAAGTTGTCTACAGCAACACACGACAGACAGAAGTGGGAAGCGTTTGGCATGTTGCATCACAGGAAGTCAATCACGACTGGCTAACGATGAGGGTACCTGGCTCTGTTGCAGGTCACTGGCTTGCCTGAGAGGAGTAACTGATGGAGGAGGCACACCTGATGTGGACGCAGACCGGCCTAGCTTGCAGCTTACTTTAGGTTCTGTGGGGAAATGGGGAGAGACAAAATGTTAGCCCAGAAGCATGCATTTGAACATGAATTGCCATTGTGAAAAGCCCTCCTAGCAGAAACATTGGGTGTCAAAAGAGTATTTGCTGAAGGACCCAAACAGGCCTGGGAGGGACATTATTATCTACTTCCTAGGTGGCCAAGCTTAAAGGGCTCATTTATTCTCTGTTCCTCCAACAAACATTTATCAAAGGCCTACTACATGCAAATCACTGTGCTGGATGCTGAGGACATGGGTGAATTAGACACCAATTATCTATACTTTAATGGGATTCGTGTTTTCTTTGGGAAGATAGACATTAAACCCAAAATTCTTTCCTGAACATTGGGAAATGTGCTACAGAGAAGTACAGGGTGCCACAGCATCATTTGTAAAGAGAAATCTGAAATCCAGCCTATGTATTCTGGTACACTAGGGAAGGCCAAGGTCGGGCCTTACAGAACCTGGAGTAATTAGCACCTCCCAACTGAGGGCTGAGTGGCTGGCAAAATCTGGAGTAGAGAGCATCCTGTTTTTTTCCAGCCTATCCAGAAGTCAAAAGTATTTCAGAATGCATTCCTTTCAGTTACTTTATTACTTGTTTATTATGAGGAAATAGCAATAAATGGAATATCCCAGTATCTAGGATAGTGGGGAACAGATCAGCTAATGGTGGGTAAAACGATGGAAGGAAGTTAAATACAAAGTTCTGAGGAAAATGCCCGGTGCATTATGAGTGCTTTTAATGAATGTGGGCTCTCAGCTCCCTAAACACACACACACCCATGTGCACGAGCACATACACGTGCACGCACGATGGCCCTTACCTGCATTTCCTCTTCTACATCGAAAGTAATGGACCCCACCCTCTTTCTTGAAGACGCCTTCCCCTTCCCAGCTCTGATACCTGTGGCTTCGTTTCTCTTCTTCCTCGGTTCTTTTTTTTTTTTTTTTTTTTCTTTTTTTTAAGATTTATTTATTTATTTATCACCCCCTTGCTGTGTCCATTTGCTTTGCATTTTTCTGTGTCTGTTTGTCTCCGTTTTCTTGGGTCGTCTTGCTGCACCAGCTCACTGCGCCGCGCGGGTCGTCAGCTCACCACACCATGCGGGCCGACTTGCCTTCACCAGGAGGCCCCGGGATTTGAACCTGGGGCCTCCCATATGGTAAACGGGAGCCCAACCAACTGAGCCACAGCTGCTTCCCCCTCGGTTCCTTTTGCTTTGTCTCTGGCCTTGCCTCTTTGCCTCTTGCTTTGCCTTTTTCCTCTGCACTGTCTCCCTCTGAACATCAGCATTCTCGTGGCTTCTTACATAATCTTTACTCTGTTAAGTTAGACGGAGGTTCCTGCAGCTCTGCCCTCTCCCTACACTCTCATTTGCTTTTGAGCCCCGGGGCCTTCTGGTCGCTTAGCATCCATATTGCCTCATGACCAAAACCAAGTTACAGCTCTACCTCAATATCTTTGATCCCCCCCTTCTGATTTTCCTATTTGTAACAGGAATATTGCTTCCATTTTACTAGAAACCTAGGCTCCACATTGTGTGCTTTTTAAATTCAGTGCTTTCTTTCCTGTATCTATAGTTAGTCCTATTAGAAATTTGCTTTCTTTCTTTTCAATGACTCCTGCATTTTTATCACTTTGCTCCTGCTACCATAAACTTGTGGGCCATATATATATGCTGGGCCTTGACTTCAGAATCATTCTGCTTCAAAGTAACCTGGACATGCTGCCTGACCAAACTTGCTAGATTACTTTTATGCCAACTACTTTATTCAAAATTGTCCAATTATTCATTTTTTATATCAAAAAAGATTTAAACTCCCTTATTTAATTTTCAAAGATTCCCTGTGATCTGGCTCCATCCTATCTGGTCCACCCTAATTTCCATAGTTCCCTGCTCCCCAAATATATACAACTCAGCCTTTCCTCTCAGTTTCCAGTTTTGATCCCACTTCCATCATTTTCTTCAAGTTGTTCCCTTGCATGGGCTAATTGTTTTATCAGACCAAATCTTATACATTTTCTAAGATCTAGTTCCACGTGTACTTTTATTGGCAAACATTCTGTGGCCTTGTTTACCTCTTCCTCACTTCTGAACTCCTTTAGCACTTACACAGCATCTGCTGCTATCTGTCCTGGCTTTGTGCATTTACAATGATGGGACCACATAGCAAACATTCAATCAATTGGTATTTTTCTTTCACTGATGACACTCCAATTAGTCTAGAAGAGGTCAATGCAACTTCTAAAGGCAAATAGAGGAAATGATATAAAGTAGAAAGTTTTAAGACCTGGATTTAATGCCTAGTTCTCGACTTACTAAGTGACTCCCAAGTAAGGGGAAAAGACCCTCTAGAAGGCATTTCAAAGAGGCAAAAAGTTTGAAAACCCACCCTGGCTTTGTACAGGTGCTTCTAGTATCTGCCCAATCACTCTTGAAAACACCATGTGGTCTCTCTGAGGATGTTTAAATACATGTGTCATACAATGTCACAGGTAAAGTATCACTGTAATTTGCAAATTACCTTCATTTTCCAGAAGTTATAAATCCTTGTATACCTTCGGGAACTATTTTTTACTCTATAAAATAACAGATAAAGCATCCATCAGAATCCTGGTTGACATGTTTTCTTAATGTCCCAGTGGTTCTCTATATTCCATTATTGGGGTAGCACATTTAGTTACAAGAAGTGAGAAAATTCATTATTTTTCTTAGGAATGGATGACAAAGAATATCCCTTTACAGTAAGGTTCTTCCCAAGTTTATGCTTACGGGATTATACAATGAATGACAAAATTGAAGGCCTTTTAGCTTAACTAACATATCTCTGGATTAACTTTCCCTGCTAAGCCTTAATCAGACTCTTTGAAACAGAAATACTGATATCTCTAACACACACGCTGAGCCTTGCCAAAATCCAGGCACACTCCCATTATCACCAGGACTTGGAAAGGCCTTATATTACCTCCCTTGGATGCCAGTGCAAATTATGTCTCTGTTTATCAAGCTCCTCTTAGGCACTAAAACATAAACCACTAACCACCTCCTGCACACTACAATTGAAATTACTAGACAAGCACCCCATAGCTAGTTCGAGAGTCAGGTCTCTCTTCTAGTCTTGTCTTCCTTTCCTCACCCCGCAGCCAACTGTTCAAATCCCAGCATGCCTCATATGGGATATGACTTGGCCTCCAGGGACTGGATGAGACTGATTACCCTCATTTCATTATGTACATAGACACACACAAACATAAATGCATTGTGTGCACACACAGGCACTCCATTACACTGTTGCTCAGTGGTGTCAGTTGGGCAGGGTGTTTTTTAAATTGTGAGGCTTTTGTTTTTCTTTAGCTTACTCATTTTAGTTTTTCTTCTTTCAGGTCCACCTGGTCCTTAACTTAAATTCATTTGGACTCTGTTTTGGTGCTTGTGGGACCAAGTTCATGGAACAAATCCTAATGTGGTTGAGCCCACCAAGGTTTCTTTGTCCAAAGGAATTGTCTGCAATCCAGAAAAAACCAGAGAATATCCTGCCTCTAAACAAGTCTACTAGAGATTCTCTAGGGCTGTGAAATCGAAGTTTAAACAGTCTATTTCACCTACTTTTGGAAATTAATTATTCTTTGAGACCTAACTACTGTGGCTTAGGATCTTTGGCACTGGAAACAGTAACTTTCGTTGTGGGTTTTGCTAAGGCTTTTCTTTTTGTAATTTTTTTTTTTTTGGGGGGGTGGGGATTGGCAAAAAACAAAGGACATAGGCTTAGAAAGAGAGCTAAGATAAAGTTTTCATCCCCCATCTCCACCAAAAAAAAACCAACAAAACCTTGTTACATTAGGAGACTAATGATGAACCAGAAGGCACTTGTTCTTCATTCATTCAAGGATAAACACCTTTCTTTGAAAACTCCTTTAATAAAGAGCCTAAATGTAAAAGTTGCGCTTATTTGTGCAATTTCAGTGAAGATCAGGTTTAGGGAGAATGAGAAGAATAAGAAAGAGTAGGAAGCTTTCAAAATAGAAAGACACATACTCATTTTAACTTCTTGGAGTAAACCATTATCAAGGTATTATCACCAGATGCTTCCCAAGCAGTAACTCATCATCTTCATAAAGTTTTTACTAAGTAAAACTGTGTCACTCAATAGTTAGTTCTTTTTTTTTCTTTTTTAAATTTTTAATGAGTAAAACCTTTCATTGAAGTTTTTTTTTTTTTAAATAATCATTTATCATCTTCCCCGTAGGTGGAGTGGATTTCTGTTCAGGATTATGTGCCTGAGGATTGTTACAGGATAATCTCCAAGGCCGCAGGTCCCATTGCTATTACAGTGAGAAATGGGGTTCTCTTTGCTTTCAGGAAACATAGACAAACGACAGTTCTCAACCTCTATATCTCCTCAGCAATAAGAGATTAGCACATTTTCACCAGAGAAAACACTTTCATCTAGCATCAAAGAAATAAAATCAGGCTAATTCTGAGATGTATCTTTTGCTCCATCTTGTTTTTTTTCAATACACAATATTTTGATGTACCAGCAAAGTCATATCATGATTTTCTCAGTCATGACGCTATTGAAAGTTTCTATTTCATGACTCAGGGCAACATGGAAGTCACAGAGAGGCCTTTTCTTAATGCACCAAAGTACGCTTATTGAAAATTCTACTTCCATTTCTGGGGAAGGCATTTTTTCAAATAACGTATATGCTATTGGAAATAAACTGGCACCCAATAGCCAGGATTATTTTAAACCCATATGAGTCCCACTTTGTTTTAATTTTCTATCCACATATTATGACAAATGTATTAAAATGCCCTCATGTCCCACGTTAAATATTATTTTTCCTATAAATAATTTGAATACATTTTTATAATTTTGCCTTTGAAAATTATTGGACTGTGAATAATCCAATTAATTCATCATTGGTATAATTTCTAGGCAGTAATTATGCACACTCAGGAATCTTACAGGATTATACAATCTAAGCTAGACATTGTTTTTCAAATGTAATAAAATTGTTTTGATACTGAATCAAATAATTAATGAAGTTGACCTAATGTTACATCTTATAATGATTTAATTAACTATTCATGAATTTTAATGTAGCAGTTTCTTTTGAAATTTTGGTGCTACTACTTTTTTTCTAATGACAAACATTTTTATAGGTCCGTGGGAAGCTCAGAGGCCTAGGCATTTTGAAGATGGTCCTGAAAAGAGAAACAAATCTGATAATCACTATGATCATTTTATGGCCATAGAAAAGGAAAGAACATCAGCAAGATGCACAGATCTACCTTGGGAGTAAATATTCTATCTCCTCAGCTTCCCATAGGGCTTTCCTGAATCCGAAAGTGGAGACTGAGTCCTAAGTAGCTTGGAATGACTCAATATCCTGCAGTGCATGGACCGAGGTCCTAGCATTCTCTGAAGGGCCAGATAATAAAGCAATTACTATTGGAATAATTGGTTATTCTTCTTGGAAGACTGGAATTTTGATGAAAGCCTAAAACCCAGAAAAAGTGAGATGGCAATGTGGTAACTAGAATTTACAACCCAATGATGAACTCAGAGAATTATAAGCTCCATTGGACAGGAGCAGGAGGGAATCCCCTATATATGGAGGTAGGAATGTCTATGGTATTCCTTCGAATCATCTGAAGTTCTGGAAATTTCCTTGTTCCCTCCCATTGATGTAGAGAGGGTATAAATCATACTGTTTACAACATGGGGATGCCCCAATATGCTGAATGCATGGTCGGCATTTAATGTGGCACCATGGTGTACTGTATCATTAGCAGACATTTTTTTTCCCCCTATTTGACAATCTCTTTTATAGTCATATATAATTTCTGAAACACCTTTAGGAACTTCTAAACTAATTTAATCATTTTAGCTGAATATCAATATATGCTTTTGAATTTAAAAAATTATTTTATTTCATAATAAAAGAGAATTGAAATAAATGTATAAAGTCACATCTTTTATCTATTTAACCAGTAAGGTAAGCTGTTCAATTATCTTTAAAATTATTAAAGACATAAAATTCATCTACCAAGATATAAATTCAAAGAAATGTCATGAATGATTCAAAATCAAATATATATTTCCACAGAGATGGAAATTCCACCTTGTGTTATGGTATCAAAAATAGAACCTACTTCTTTCTCTGTTTCTGCTTGGACCAGCCTGCCATATACCTGGGACCCATAATCTGTTATTTTCTCCCATTTCTATTATCTTCTCTCAGTTCCTTAAAAAATTACTGGCCTAACTGAACTGGCATGTTCTTAAATTCTTTTATGTAACATAGCCAAGAACCTAGAGGAATCTGGTTACATATTTATTGGTGAGTCAGCCAGGAGAAACGAGGACTGTGCAAGGACTGAATCAATGCCTTGTTAACCATACAGGGATTTCATCCAGCTCCACCCACGGTGCCAGATTTATCTTCCCCCAACTGTGATAGAGTAGCAAGAAGGTTTTACATCTTGTTAGGTAGGGTCTACTGCCCCTAACCAGCAGGAAGTAATTACAGAAGAATGACCATCATACCTCAGCACCCCCTTAAGAATAAGGGTGTACAACTTCTGAGGGGGGAGTTAAAGCAGGCTAGTTTAGGGAATAAGAAAATGAATCTGAGACCTGGCAGAGAAACATGGCTGTGAAATATGTGGCCATGGAACCCACCTGGAACCTGCCTGAGGGAAAGACCCGCCACCAAAAGGCTGCTGGAAGAACCTCATAAGATTCATCCATTTGGAACAAGCTTTCATCCATGATCAAAATAAAGCCCTGGATATTCTCAAGGGGCCTTGTCATTGGGCTCCCCCAGGGGAATTGATGGGTGGCGTAAACAATCAAACCAGCAAACAGCTGGGATTCCACCCCTGAACATTAACAAGGGAAAGAGTAATTAATGCTTTAAAAAGCAATGGCACAAGCTCGTGCTCTCTCTCTCTCTGTCTCTGTGTCTCTGTCTCTGTCTCTGTTTCTGCTTGGACCAGCCCACAAGTATACCTGGGACCCATAATCTGTTATTTTCTCCCATTTCTATTCTCTTCTCTCAGTTCCTTAATAAACCACTGGTCTAACTGAAAAAAAAAAAAAATAGAACCCCCCACAATTGAAGTAAACATTTTTTAATCACTGGATTTTCAGAGTGTGCCCATGACAAAAATCAATTGGTATATTTTAAAAATCTGTTACATTTTGCTTCTAAATAACAAAGAAAAAAAGGAAGTGCCAAGTTTATATTTTGTAAGTATTTTACCCACATTGTTGATGTGAAAATTCTTTATTCCTAATATATGAGTATCAAATCTGGAAATAATAGTAATGGTATTTCCTCTTTTTTTTTTTTTTAAAGATTTTATTTTTATTTATTCATTTATCCCCCCCTTGCTGCTTGTGCTCGCTGGGTCAGCTAACCACGCCGCGCAGGCAGGCTTGCCTTCACCAGGAGGCCCCGGGAACCAAACCCGGGGCCTCCCATATGGTAAACGGGAGCCCTACTGATTGAGCCACAGCCGCTTCCCATGGTATTTCCTCTTTATACCATTGGTTTTTGTAGTTTGTTTAAGAGCCAACATCTTGTGACAAAGTGTTCCCAGTTATTATAACTTTTTTGTTTCTCATCAGCATGTTGTATTTCAATGTCCCTGTCCCTTATGTTTCTGCCTTTAACCAGCTGTCCATTATAGACATAATCTAGGCAATATACGACTAAGAATGACAGTGATCTAAAACTCTACATGGGCAAATCCATCATGGTGGGTGCACTTCAAACTGACCTCTAGTAATGGCCATGTTTGCTCACTTTGTACCATAAGTTCTAGAGCACTATGAGGTCATCTTAGTATTTTCGTAAAAATACTAAGATGTTATTTGTGTTATTTTGCACTGTCTTGAAAATGCATGGAAAGTCCAAAAGGAACGCTGGATAAATCTATTTTCCCCTTAGTACATTAAAACAGTGGCACTAAACTGTACTAGTAGATATATATTTTTCACTGCCAAATACTTTCAGAGGGAAAAAAAAGCCAGTTTCATTTAGGAAGATCTTTAAAAATTCTACATGATGAAATGGGAAGCAAACATAAAACAACTGTGTGGTATACCAAAATCTAATGGCTGACTCAAAGAAAAATTGAACTAGTTACTTTTTTTTACAAAATTGAATTAGCTACCATTTTTATTTGAAGGAAAGACTGATATGCAAACTAGGATTATTCAGATTTGTGTATCTGGTAGACATTTTCAGGAAAATGAATGAGGTGGCCCTATTTCTTTAAGGAAGACAATTGATGGAATTTATTGCCAATGACAACATGAACTCTTAAGCAAAAATTAGAATTTTGGAAAACTTATATCAATCACTGTGAACTTGACACCATCCTGATACTTAAGGCTTCTCATATGAGATCAGTGATGATACTGATGAGTATAGTTTTGTTTTTGGTTTTTATAATGATATGTGTCAACATATGGAAGATCTGCATGACTCAGTGAACTGATATTTTCCAAATGACCAATGCATGATGTTATAAATCATGCATGGATAAAAAATCCATTTAAAGTGCAAGATAGAATAATAGATTTTATTGTAACACAGTACCATGACTTTATTGATATGGTCTCAGATTCCACATTGCAACTAACCCTTGAGAAACTATTGCTTGTTGAGTTTTAGTGAGGTATCAAAGACGACTATCTGTAATTACATGAAAAGGTGAATAAAATATTTCTCCATCTTCAACTATTCATCTGTATAAGGCCAGATTTTTTTCATTTATTTTAACCAAGCAACAAATCACAAAAGATTGAATCCAAGGCAGATATAAGGATCCAGCTGTATTCCACTGAACCAGATATTAAAGAGGTTTATGAAAATGTAAAACATGCTGTCTGCTCACTATTTGTCTTAGTTTTGGAAAATATAGTTATTTTTATGAAAAGTATGTTTTTTAGGCTAACATATAATGGGTTTATTTTTAATTACTATCAAAATTTCTAAAATTTAATGTTGAATATGTTAAATATTCTTAGATTTAATATGCATAAAGTTAAGGTTTTGGAAGTTCTCAATAATTTTTAATATAAAAACTCTTTGATACTAAACACTTTCACAGCCAGTGTTCTATACAGATTGCAAGTCCCCAAAGAGTTCTTTTTAAAAGTAAAACCTGGAAATGGATAGAGTTGATGGCAACACATTATAGTGAGTATAACTAACACTGCTGACTTATAAATGTGAATGTGACTGAAAGGGGTAGTCTAGGGAGGAGAGAGAGAGAGAAAGAGAGGGAGAGGGAGAGGGAGAGGGAGAGGGAGAGAGGGAGAGAGAGAGAATGACAATTAAAAGCAATACTTGATCCAGGATTGGATCTAATAATGGAGGAGAAAATGCCCAAAAGGACATTATTGGGACAATTGAAAAAAAACTGGAATATGGACTGTATGCCTTATATCAATGTTAAATTTCTTAAACTTGACAGCTATACTTAAAGTGGTTACATAAATGAGTGTTTCTATTCAAAGGAAATATACATAGTAGTGTTAAGGAGAATTTGAGGAGAATGATGTATACAACCTACTTTCAAATGTTTAGAAGATAGAGGACAGATCAGATAGCTATAGATGAGTAAATATAGATGATAGGTAGATATAATTAGATCAAATGACATACTAAATGTAACAAAATGCTAATAGTTGGTAAAGCATGGGGGTGCATTGGAGTTCTATGACTTGTTTCTGTATTATTTTTGCAATTTTCCTGTAAAATTGAAACTATTTCAGAATAAACATTTTTTAAAAGGTAAAACTAGTTACACAATTAATTTGCTAGTTGATTATTTTAGAAATAAAAATTGAAACAGAATAAGGCACCGAATTTAAGCAGAAGAAGCATGGACAAAGCTTTGAAAACTCCAAGGGATTGGGGAAACACCAGCTGAGAAATACTGTCCTAGAAAAAATGATATGATACTGTCCAAGAAAAGCTATTAGCTGCCTGTGAGAACTGAGGAAATTCATCTGAACTCTCAGGGTACTTTTTCATCATCTATAAAAAGAAGCAAGCTTTGATGTTAATAAATGAAATCTGCCTAAACAGTTGAAATGACCTCAAAATTACTCTTAATTGATCATGATTTTATGAAGGTCTTTGCTTCCACTCTTTTTCTGTTCCTTCTGCTTTTTGTACTTTTTTCTTTTTGATAACAATATCGATAGGATTATGCATAACTGAAGTTAAAATTGTTGGTGAAAATTTTGGTAACTCTCTGTTTTTAAAATAAAATTTAAGAAGGAAAATGGTCATCTGTCATTTTTGCCTGTCCAGAGTCCATTTCCCCTTTTTCTGGAATAGTAGTTTGATTTTCCTCTGGAGAACATAACAGGGAATTTCCATTCTTATGATTCCAGAGAGGTTGATTCCAACTCCAGCTCCAGGGGTGCCCTTGTGACTCTGTCCACCAATAAATCAGTTTATCACCCTGGGCCAGGCATGTGACCCTGATAGTTTTCCTGGCACGCTTACAAAAGAGGTTTGTCTTTTCATGGGGACTCTGAAATTCTTATCACTTCCTAACTGAATTGCTATTGTCAGCTTGCTTGGTCTCTATAAACTTCATGCTATTCACATGTAAAACAGGAGAAATAAAGGTACTTTTCTCATAGAGTTGTTGTAAGGATTGAATAAGATAATAAACGTAAAGATTTTACAGCAGTGACCAGCATGTAATAAAATCTGAAGAAATGTCCGCGTTTTTTTTTTTTTTTTTTTTACACTATTTAAAGGCAATGGGATCTTTTCACTCCTCTGCTTATAATATAATAAAGTCCAAACTCCTTCTTCACCACGGTCCACAGGGACCAGCTTACTTAACCAGCTTCATCCGCAGCCACGCCCTAAGAGGGCAGGAACCATGTCTATCTCTTTCACAGCTGTATTTCCCCTGCCCATCAAGTTACCACTGATCCTTGATAGGGACTCATTAAATACTTAATGACTACATTATTCTTAACCATATTTTAAAGAATGAGGCCAATGTAAAAGATTTGTATACTTCTAATTAATAAAAGTCATTTTTTCCCATATCTTCACATTTTCCAATGTTCCAGCAAAAGGGCAAAAATTTACATCAGCCAGTCATCAGTTGAGTCTTATATTATAAAAAAAAAAATATGAAGGGAGAGAAAAGTCATAGAGTCTGATTTGGACAGTAGATGGCAGTGAAAATATTACCTGATATGTTTCTGGAGGGCTTACAAAGCTTCCAGACCTAGACTGTGTAAATGTCTAGCAAAAGTCAGACAGACTTTCATTTTGTAATGTCTTCTATGGCTTCTCACGGAAACAGAAAGAGCATGCTTTGTGAACACTGTTGGTGTGGGGTACCCAGAGGGCCATTCCAAAGAAAAAAGACTGCTGACAACTAGAAGCTACATCAGGGTGGACTTCTCCAAGAGAAGGCACAGGGACAAGCCGTGTCCCCTGCAGTGAAAGGCACCAGGACCTGGCAGGAGAGACAAGGCTTGATCCAATGCACTGTCATCATAGTTCTCAAACAGGATTCACCTTCCATCTACAGGCAAGGAAGGTGAAGCAGCTGCTTTGCATCATCTGACTTGTTTATTTTTCACCAATAGAATCAAACAGAGACTATGTGGAAGTTCAGAATTGCTCCAGCAAGAAGAAAGTTATGATAATTAAGTTTGTTTCTCTAACAGTTTTCAGGGTATCTGTATAGTTTACAGCTTCCTGGTATATCCATGAATTTAGTTGAAATCAAGTTTAAGGGACTGTATATAGGTTTAGTGGTGGTAATAAGTAAACTGACTGCAAATCTGAAATTACACACACACACAATCATTTAATATCACCAAATTCCTTAACTCCAAACTCTGTCACTCTATTCAACCATCTTGCCAGGAAAAATGGGAATAAGAATCAGCGGTTTAAGAAAATCCTGCATAACTACTGGTAAACTAAGTCCAATGTCCTATCTCACAGAATCAGGAGCAAAAATGTCTCCTTGATACATAAAAACAACCACAATCATAGGCGATTTTAAGCCCTTTGAAGGCAGAAGCCACCAATCACCTCTCTCTGTCCAAAGGACCAATCATAGTGCACTCTTCCTAACAGGTGTTCTCACAGATTTGCTGAAAGGGTAAATGACTGAACCAAAGAAAGACAAGCATACACAATGTTTTGGGTTTTTTTTGAAATAAACACATGTAACATCATTGCTCAGGTCCTCAAGACTTAATTTTTAGATATACCAACATAATTGATTATAAACATTAACCAATCAGTTATAAGAACAGAGAAATGTAATGGTTTAGAAAGCTGAGAAATCATTTCTCCTTTGAATTTATAAGCAGGTTATTTGGGGGCACATATTAATCTTCATAATTTTCTTCCCTTGGTTTAGGATGATAAGTTAGCTGACTCTGCAAATATGAACATATCAATAGCAAGCTTAAAACCCATAAATGGATTCCCATCATCTTTTGGTAGAATTCCAAATCCCTGATGCGGTCTTATCAACCAAGCTCTTGTCAACTTCTGTGGCCTCCTTTTGTACCACATGCCCCTTACCCTTTGTCCTCCTTTCAGCCACTCCACCACGGGCACCCTTGAATCACACGGTGTCTGTAAATTCCACATCCTCTTCCTAGACCTTTCTCCTAATTGGCTCCCACTCATCTTGACATCTCAGTTCCCATGTCATCAGGATGCCCTATAACACACTCTTCAGGAAGTTCAATTTCATTTTCCTTAATGGCATTCAACACAGATTGTAATTACATTTTTACATTTGTGACTAATAGCTATCATCTCCACTGGTACATGCTCAATGTTTGATAACTTTATATTGAATAAACTGCATGAATAAATGAATGTATGAATAAATGAATGAATGTGAGCACTGAGGTGGAAATAGAGGAAGCAAGTCTGATATTACAAATTAAATAATGGGAAGAGAACTATATTATGGGTCAGAATCCCTTTCTTGATTTGAAACTACTCCTTATCAATATGTCTGGACAATTTACTTGATTTCTCTTGAGTCTCAGTTTTGTCACTGAAAAAAATCAGGATAATAATACCTGCCCACGCTATCTGTACAGGTTTTTGTGAAGATCAAATGAGAAAGCACTTACTGAAATATTATGGAAGCTAAAACATGGTGTATAAATATAAGGCATTATCTGAAATTGGTCACAGATAATCCACAAAGTTGAAAATTTTAAATTCCATAATCCAAGGTGAATATAATTTGCAAAAATCTTAGAGCAAATTTTGTAAGTATACCAGATTCAGTTTTCTTAAAACTTGTGTATTTAACTGGTTAATTTGAACATACAGGGACCTCAGATGCAATCAGAAGTCAAATTTACTATTTTCCCTAACAAATCAGATCTACCCTACACTGGAAGGTTAGTTCTTTTTTGCCCTTTGGACTAATCCCAGAATGAGTCCTAAAACTTTGATAGTAAGAAATTTCTGCTTACTTCAAATCACAAATTGTCATATTGAAGTAATAATTTAAATGCCCAGTTCCTTATATATAGACTTATATATAAGACTTATATATAGACTTTGTTTCAAGAAAATCTCCCCTGCCCTGCCCACTTTTAGGCCCTCTGCAGAGAAGATGGCATCTCTCTTTGCCTCATCTCATATTCATCTTATAGCTGTACCCCTCTGCTCCCAACTTACAACCCACCAGGGCTGAAGCAGGAAGGAGGAGAGTTGAGGAGGCAGAAGGTCTGCTCAGCTGGCACTAGCATGAGCTGGTGTCTCACATCCTCTGGTCACAGGAGGTATTTGACAAGGAAACCCTTCCTCCCTGGGTGCTTTAATGGTCTCCTAAAGGCCTCCAGCTCTGGCCATCTCTCTAGAGACTGCTTGGCTGTTTGCTCTGTGTCCTCCCTTGTGCTGAGGCACTCTGCAGTATACCTCACACGGTGACCTGCAGAGCCCTCGCGGCTCCAGGCAGTCACATGATCTATGCCAACTCTAGGGTTTCTTTCCAGGGCCTATATGGCCCATGGGAATACATGTTATGTACACCCTTTAACCTACTAGCAGTAGCTAGGTAGTGAAAGTTCTGCCTCTGGGCTCTAACTTTATGCATTAGAATGTGAAAGTAATTATCTCCTATTATTTCGTAATTAGCTTTTCCATTTTACATCCTATTATATTTTCCTACATTTCTACACCATTTACAAAGTCTTGGAAGAAGAAACACTTTGGCTATTTAGATAGCCAATTATTTCTCTCCACGTTCTCCTTTTCTGGTTGTTTCTTAAAGCAGTACCACCTGCATCAGGAGAAAAATGAATAAAAATATTTCTCTGGTGAACAAGAATTCTAGCAGGCAAAAGTCACAGTTTCCCACAGAGATACCATTGTAGGACTACTGGGAATATGACTTACACTACTCTCCAAAGACATTCGGAATAAGAGTCTTATGTGTTTACCAGTAGAATCCAGCAAGGGAGAGTTAAATTCTAGAGTGAGAAAGTAGTGAGCGGAACCTAGCAGCAGGAGCCGGCAAATGTTCTCTGAGGAAATAACCAAACACCCTATTAGAACTGGAAAGGAGAGCAGATGTGGCGCGTTGTCTTCTGGTTCATGAGCCGACTATACAGAATGACAGCCTGGAGGGTCGTAGATCTGACGCCCACAGCTGCACAGCTGCCTGGGGCTGCATGTGGAGCCAAGCAGGAAGTTAGTCCACACCCTACAGCCAAGTCCAAATTGCGGTGGAGGCCTGAACTCGGCCAGATTGGCTTGCTGTTCTTGTTGCACAATAGAAATGAATGTAGCAGAGATCTCACGGTCCCTGTACAACGTCGAGCCCTAAGCTGTGCAAACTGACTGTTAAAAACGTCATCCTGAAAAATGAGACGTTGAGGGAAACGTTGGGAGCGTGGACTTTCACTTTTCGCTTTCATGTTTTTGCTCTTCGATGAGCATGTTCTACTTATCTAACAACCACAAACACAACAGCAACAACAAACCACTTCCACTGCGGGCGGAAGTAGAGAACAGCACAGTTCAAACAGACCATGGTATAAAGATAAGAAGCTAGAGTTTGGAAATTATGTTGTTAGGTTAAAATGTTTAAGACTAATCGGTTAGAGTCCTAAACATAATTATTTTCCATCCACATTTCTTTGCGTGAATAGCAGGGAACATTATGTTCCGTCTAAATTGTCTGGCTCCTATTCATAATTTTAGTATCAATTTTAACATCACTTTCTGTAGGAAGCCAGTCTGAATTACCCTCCCATTAGCCAGACAACAAATTAGGTGATTGTGCTTGGTTACTCAAAACACCCAGCATTCCTCCCTCCTAGCATTTATAATCTGTTTTATTGATGTGGAGCCAGTGGCCACTGGAGGCTCTGGGGGCAAGGAGAGGGGAAAACAGCTGTAATACGGGGGCTTTTCTGGGACTTGGGAATCATCCTGAGTGACATTGCAACGACAGATATAGGCCATTTTACATCAGCATATACCATGCAGAACTGTGTGGGAGAGAGTGTGGTCTACAATGTGAACTATGGTCCATGCTTAATGGCAAAGCCCCAGGATGCGTTTATCAATTGCAATGAATGTGCCACACTAATGAAGGATGTTCATGTGGGAGGGTGTGGGAGGTGTGGGGAGTGGGGCATATGGGAATCCCTATATTTTTGGTGCAACATTTATGTAATCTAAGTATCTTTTTAAAAATTAAAAAAATATATTATTTTTTCTTTAAAAAGGAATCTGTTTTATTTTCCTATCTTGCCTGATAGACCGGGAACCCTGGGAGTTCTGGGTCCACCCTATTTACTTCTCACTCCTTACATCCCTAGCACCTAACCCCAAATGGCACAGAGCAGATGTTGAATACATTATTGTTAGAAAATAAATAAAAAGGGAATAAACGACTGATTGAATATATAAATGAAAGTCAAGCCAGGCATTTAAACCAGAAGCTACGACCAAGCAGTTCTAGCTACTTAACAGGGTGGATCTCTCAGTGGTAGGACGCCCTCCCCCAAGGCTTGCATAAATACCCACCCTTGAGCAGCACAGCTTTGTCCCTCCTCCCCAACACCTTTTGGGGCATTGAGAGCTGACATCCACCAACCCTGAGTTTAGCATCCGGCCTTCCTAGGAGACAATGGGATCTCTCCCTCTATTCTTTGGACTCGTGCTGTGTAAGTAATAAAGCAGTCATTTGCTGAAAATTGAGCCTGTGTTCCCATGGCACACATTATAGTAACTTTCGTCCCAATATCCTGATCAATTGCTGGTAATGTTTCCCTGCAATGAGTCATGAAAAGGCCCAGAATATTCTACAGAGCAGAATATACAAGATGATGTTTCCAATCTCAAGTAATCTTAACCAATGTGTAAATCCCACACTGATTACTATTGACAAGTCTGTAGTTCAAGCCCTCAGAGCCCCTTGAAGCACAGGACACCATATTTTGGGGGCTGAATCACTGTGCATAAAATCTAACTTCACTAGAAGCCCCATGCAAACTCTAATCCATCTGTCCTCCCTCCCAACCAGAGCTCTGGCCACTTTCCCAGGGTGAAGTGAGGATCAGGCTGTTGGCCCTCCATATCCCAGACCTCCACACCCCTTCTAAAGGTAAGAACCATCCTCTCCTTTCTTGACCATCTACCCACAGCCTAGTTTTCTCAATGAGTTGCAGTTTCTGGAAAATAAAAGGAAGGCAGGGTAACTACTGGCACCTACTGCTTTTGCCATAACCTTATTTCTCTGTGCATCAGGGTCAAATCCATGCCTCAACCCAATGGGCATTGCTTGATTTCATAGACCAGAAAATGCAAATTGGCAGCCAGAGGAAGTCAATCCTTTGACTCAATGTTTCTGAAAATCAAGCTATATTTAAAAAGCAGAGGATTTCACATAAAAACAATCAAATCTGGAAAACTTTGGTGAGCATTGCTCATGGCAATCATTGGCTGGCACAGAGTAGCTTCCCACCCCTTGAGAAGTCCCTGTGCTTTCCAGTTCACCAGCATTCCAATCACTTTGCAAGAGTTTATTATGGAGAAATATTTATCCATGTCCATGCTTCTAACAAAACTTGGAATATATAAGTTAGACCCAATGGGATTCAAGTTTAAAGAAAATCAGAGAAAACCTATTCCCTTGTGGGAGAGAACATTGCTATGTGCTTAATACTCAAGCAAAACATGATTGTTGGGAAGCAACGCATTCCTCCTGCTTCACCCACCAGCGTTGCTAAGTGCAGGCCTCCCATTGTGGGCCTTTTCAGAACAGCAGACAAACAAAAGTTTAAAAACACAAAAGCTGAGTCTTAAGATTATTCCATTTATAAGGTTATCACTCTTGCTTATATTTAAATTTTACGCTATTAACTGTCTATGTGTCTGTGTGTGAGTGCACATGTGTGATATCACTTTGCTTAGAAGAAAAGGCCCTCCAGAGGGTCCCTTTTCTGCATTTACTTCCCAAATGCTTCTTCAGTCAGGCTGGCCTGGCAAGTTAGGCCAGAGGAAGTTGCCTCAGGCTCCTGTTCACCCGCTTCTACCTACGGGGAATGCTCTCTTTCCATTTTCTACTCAATCACAATAAAATGATTTTACAAAAGACCTGATATAATCCTACTTTAAGTCTTAATGTTTCA
The DNA here is from genome assembly GCA_026826555.1 of Tolypeutes matacus. Taxonomy (NCBI): domain Eukaryota; kingdom Metazoa; phylum Chordata; class Mammalia; order Cingulata; family Chlamyphoridae; genus Tolypeutes; species Tolypeutes matacus. The sequence continues at coordinate 11,908,247 of JAKSZT010053929.1, forward strand.
CATCAAGCCCTCCATTCTTCCTCAAGTCTGCACTAATTTCCTGTTCTCTGAATGATTTCTAGTGTATAGTAAATAATAATGATAATAATACATGTATCTATAGTCAAACTATTTTACGTTCAAAAGTTTTGTCTGATAAAAAACCACAGGAAGATCTTTGAGTAGCAGAGCGGGCCTGTGGGGGCTCTGTGTATGTGTCACACAGGAAACATAACAGAATTCGATACAAGATGCTGGAAAAATATTTGTTGATTGATTCAGCGATTAAAGTGTGAGTTTGTGTTAATACTAGATTTACTTGTATAATTTCCCCACCTTTTCCCATTATTTTCACAAGCATCTGGGTCCCATTCCTGCACTACCTTCAAGAATCACCCTCTGGGGAATCTCCAGCTTACTAAACAACAGTGACTTTAATAAAGTGCCACAGCAACCAGTGACAATGTTAATTAGAACTGAGATCTCCTGACACGTTTGCTTTACTTCAGTAATTCATCCGTGCCTCAAAGGAGCTGTTAAGAACAACCATTTCCAGTGACTAAACTACTTTTCGTGAAGCAATAGTTTGTGACTGTTAGAAGTTTGTGGGTGCCAGAGGTATAAGGCTGACACAGAGAGAATCCTCTTTCCTCTGGAGTGTTGGGCCAGGAGCTGGGCACCTCTGTTGACCGAGGAGGAGGGTTAGGCAGGAGCAGCAACTCCACATTACAGTTCTAGTATTTCTGGTAGTGATAGAAGGAGGTTAGTAGTTCAGTGCCCCAGTGGCAAATAATGAAAATGAAGTGTGAAGAGAAGAAGGGAAAACAGTAAATACTGACTCATTCTCTTCTGTTCTAAAAGTAGCAAGTTCAAAACTGCTCACTTTAAGTAGTTAATTGCCTATTCTGGAAAAAAAAGCCATTTCACTGATAAATATTATTAAATGGTGTGTGATTAGTTTAAAACACTGAAGGTGAGCGAACTTCAGGAACTCTAGACAGTTTTGCTAGTGGAACGATGGCATTTTCTAATATGGTACTGAAACATTTTAGGTCCTTTCTCTTCAGAAAAATAAATACCATCAACACAACAAACAACTTTTCTCTTTCTTTTTTTTTCATGCGAAACTGTTACAGAGGTAGACTTGGTATATATAATTGCTGTGATATATCTGGGAGACACGAACTTGTTCTAATCAGGTCTAGTAACAGCAATGCTCATCGGAGAGCTCATACAGTTTCACTATCCCATGAGAACCTTATCTGCACTGACATTATAAGTGTGTGGTGGTTTTAAACTGTAGGTACACCCAGGAAACCATGTTCTTAAAGTTAATCTCTTCCTGTGGATGTGGACCCATTGTAAACAGAATCCATTGATCTTAACTTCAGTTAAGGTGTGACCTAATTCATTCAGGATCGGTCTTAATCATCCTACAGGAGTCCTTTATACAGAGAGAGAAAGGCACAGAAGCAAGAAGGTGAAATCGATGAAACCCAGAAGAGAGGGGAGAGACCAGCATGTGTCTGCCATGTGGTTGAGAAGCCCAGGATCACTGGCAGCTGGTTTTGGGGTTTGTGTTAATACTAGATTTACTTTTGTATAATTTCCCCACCTTGATGATACCTTGATTTGGGCATTTTTCTCAGCCTCAAAACTGTAAGCTTGTAAGCTGATACATTCCCACTGTGAAAGCCAATGGATTTCATGGTATCTGGTTTGAGCAGTCTAGCAAGCTAAAACAATATGTGATTACATTTGCCCCTACATTTCACATTTCTTCTAATATGAATACAACAATTTCATTATCAAAAATTTAACAAAAGTCTTTTCTTCTTCCACCATTGTCTACATCCTTCATAAGATATAGGATGTGAGACAAGATATCATTTCTTCAGGGGACAATTTACTCCTCTACAAACAAAGCTGAAACACTCAGGAGAGCAGATTTTAGATGCCTTAAACCAAAAGAGCTATTTTAGGAGTTTGCAGGGGAAAGAAAGTGAAAGTATGGCATAATTTTTTTTTACACTGTATTTCTTAGACATAATACAATTTACTAATTTATATGCAACTTTCTAAGTGTTCAATAAAAGTTTCATTGTGAAATCATCTAATTGTTTCATTTCCATTTATTTCATAGGTCCCCCTTCCTTTGCCCATACTTTGAAATGTTTGAATTCCCTAGGATCCTTTCCTCAGTTTTCTTCTCATCTCAGTTTCCTGATTTCGTTGATTAGGAACATCCAGTTTTATTTTTTTGGTCACTCTAAAAGGCTCTAGTTTTGGCCTCTAATCCTACTAACCAAATCTCTTCAGTTCTAAACCAATAATTTCAAATGTCTACTGGTTTCTCAATGGGGTATCCCAGTGTAGTTCCAACTTAACCTAATCTGAATTAAATCCTGACTTTCCCTCCTAAACTGTGCTCTATATGTTATATTGCCTATCTCCATCTTAGTAAATGGCCTTCCAGTCACCCAAGCCTTGGAGTCCTTGTTGGATCTTCCATGATACAAACTGAATTACATTATCACTATATTAACAAATATTTAAATGACTACAAAGTTTCTACCATATAATGTTCCAAACCTAACCATGGTGTGGGATATACTGTTCATCATTTATGCAATGTCATCCCCCCTTGTGCTTGTTAGTAAATTATTGATTTCATATCCATGTATAAGGCAGAGGCTTATTGATTTAAGATAAAGAAGGCCCCTCTATTAGCCCTTGGAAATCCCATTGTCCTTCAACCAGTGATTGGTGCAGAGAACATGTTTCCCAAGACTGACCAATTAGATGAAAGGGAGAGTCTATTGGGGCACAATGCCTGGAACTGTGATAACCAGGTCACAATCATGAAAGAAAAATCATCAAGGGTAGCACAACAGGAAAGACAGAAGGACTGACAGTTTCTGGGGGTTGATGACATCATTGAGTAGGTGCAAAATACCATGAACTGCCTACCTCCATTCTTGGTGCTATGTCAGTCAACAAAGGGGATTATTGCTTAAGCCACTGTTAGTGGGTGCTCTATAGCTGAAAGCATTTCTAATTAATACACACGGTCCTTCAGGATTCTTGCTATCTGGTCCAGCCTATCTTTGCGATATCTTCAGTCACTCTTACCCCACACCATACATAGTATATCCCATCCCATAGACTTTTGGGTTTCCATCCAGACAGCTGTCACTTTCTTTTTCAACTTCCTGGTAAGCAACTCTCTGTTTCATGCGTTACCTCAAGTGTTACCTCTTCCAGCTGTTATTATTAAATGTAATAATAGTATTATTATAAAAGCCCATGGCCATTCCTGTCAAAAGCATACTCTTCCAGTAAAATTCATTGACTTCTCTTCTGTTTCATGAATCATTTATATATAATACATTATAGTGCAGTTATATATTATCTGTCTTGCACTAGTTTTTGAGCACCTACTTACAAGGCTGGCTTTTTAATCACTGTACTTCCAGATCCTGGGATAGTGGTTGTTACATATTACATACCTAGTAGTGCTTCTATGGTTTTTATAAAATATATCTCTAGTCACAATGGAAGCGGATATTTCTTCATGTTTTCTGGATAGAACAACTAGCCCAAATTTAGATAATTTTAAGAATATCAACTTTCTTTTGGGGCAGCTATTTTTTCTTCAGAAATACTCATTTTTCCCTATATTTCTTTTCTCTTTTACACAAAATACATATCTCTTCTTCTGATACAACTATAGCTATTTCTACTTTACTATCAAAACTACATATTTAAAAAATATTTTTTTAAGTATCTGCTAAATGCACATAATGTTCCTTCTCCCAGATTTGAACTCATGCTATCAAGTTGGCTAGCCATACGATACATGATATGGCTCCACCATCAAAACTTTAGGTTGCATTTTATGTGGAGGGAAGCCTTGCTTTGGGTCTCCCAAGAACTTCTCCTGTTCAAATACAGCTCATTCATCCTCTCCCATTTTAACTTGTACATGACTGTCAGAAAGACCACAGACTAAAATTCTGTAAATTGCTTTCTAAGATGACTATCAGAGTTGAAAAAGAACATTAAAGGATTGGTCTTTTCTTTGGAGGTCTAATACTCTTTAGAAACAGACACCTGAAAACTACAGTTGATTCCTTGATTATTTGTTGTTAATTTCAATTGACAGCTCTCTGTGAGTCCAGCATGAAGATTAATCAGTTCAAAGCAAACATATGCTACTTTGAAAAAATTGATGTTTATTAATATTTATCTGTTAATCATTCATAATTTCATTGTATATTTTAATTTCAATTGAAGAAATTTAAAGGTGTATTCATTTAAAATTTTCCCTTATTTGGCTTAGAATTGGAAACTTCATCCCATGACCAGTGCCAAATTACAGTCCTCAGCTTACCATTTCAGATGCATGATGTTACCTACTCCCTCAACTGCTTTCAGAACATTTTTCTTACATTTTTATCCTTAATTGTATTTTTTGTTCATTTTTTTTCCAGTTGACTAAAATCTTTTTTTGAAGCAACTATGGTTTAAATTCTAAAAAAGGCCTCTGGATTTTTTTTTTTTAGAAATTTAGTAAAAGATCTTTTCAGGTCATCAGAGCTGCTGTATTGCATGGCTCCAAGAAGCACCATTTGCTTAATCTTCCATGTGAAAAATGCTCCCTGCGATGGTGCAACATATGCTTACATTCCTTTTCACTTTTGTGAAGGCCTATTATGGAATCTCTATGGGTAGAGACAGATATTTGTGGTTGTGGTCCTCTGACAATCGTATAAAAGCAGTTTACAGAGATATAGGGAATTAGGGCCTGGGAGATATCTCTCTTACCTGAACTGTGGTTTCCTGCTAATAAGGTCGGGCTCACAGAGGATCTTCCCATTCTACTGGTCACCACAGGCGGCCCCGGTGTTCCATCCCATTCCTGAGCTTTGACAGGCTCTCTGGAGGAAGATGCCCCGTGATGCCCTCTCTCTTTGCTGTCCAACTTTGGTAGTGGCTCTGTGCTGTGGCTTCGGACTTTCAGCTCCTCTGTCGATTCTAGGGGTCGATCAGAATTCACATTCCATTAAACACAAATCAAATCCTTAACAAATTCTTTTGAAAATTAGAGAACAATTTCTAAAATGCTTTCAATATATTTTTGAAAACTTAGGCTTGTGTTTGAGACTACAAAATTTAAATATAAGATAGAAACAGATCACACGGAACAGTTTCTCTGAGGTGCACAGATTAATATTATTGAGAATTGCAGGTTTCTCTTTGGAAAAAGAGAACCTCAATGAATCTTGAGTCTTCTTTCCCTTCTCTTGTCCTCATCTTGGAGGAAACTTCTTAAAGAGCACTTTACACTCACTCTCCTTACTTTTCTAATCTTTCATTCACTCCTCTACCCACTATGACATACATTCAACACAACCACTCTACTAAAACTGCTTTTGCTATGATTACCTAGTGCTTTTTAGTTGACAAATCCAGAAGTCATTTTTTTTTTCCAGCCCATTTGATGATCTTGATTACTCTCACACATATAGCCAATTTTCTTGTTTTCACTGATGGCCTGCCTTCCTGTGATGTGTTGTATTTCTAATACCACTTCTGTGCTATTTATATCTTCTCTTTCTTTGTCACCACATACATGTTGGCTGGTCCCAAAATACTAGCTTAGGTCACTGTTCTCACTCCATACAATATTCATTCTGTGATCTTATCCATCCTCCAGGATGCATCTAGCAATCACTGGATTGTTAGTCATTTCCAAATATTTTATCAGAAGCCTGGACCATTTCCATGAGCTTCAGACTAATTTATCCAACTGCCTACTGGATGCATCCACTAGATGCCCCAAGGATAACACATATTTAGTATTTCAGATACTGAACTGACAACATTTCTTACTAAACCAATGGTTTATCCTGTCTAGCCATCCATCTAAGCTAGAAGCTTGACTCTCGCTTTCTTTAATTGGTATTTCCCAAATCCATCACTCAGCAGATTCTGTGGGTTTTATTTTTTAATATCTTGCTTTCCTTTCTGTTCCATTTTCTATCATGTCTACCTCCACTGCCTGGTTCAAGCTCTAAACATCTCCCAGAATTACTGCAACTTGTCTCCTTGACTCTGCCCTTATTTCCCCAAAGTGCAAGCTCCAGATAGCTTTTAAAGTGACATTTTAAAAATGAAAATCCGATAACTTACCCTTGACTAAAATCCTTCCAGGAGCTCCCATTACCCACAGAATAATGCCTAAGGTCCTTAAGATGACCCCCAAAATTGTCCACTATCTTGCTCTTCCTTTCCTCTTCAACCTTGTCATTCCCTGCCTGAACGTTGTACCCAGGAACACCAAATTGTTTGTAGCTTCTTCCTCCCCACAGTACCCCCAACAAAAACCATGCTGATTTCTATGTGTACTATGTCCTCTGCCTTGAGTGCACAGTATCTTGTCTTTGCTGGACTAACTTTACTCAGCCCTGATTACTCAATTTAAGTATCGTCTTAAGCCTTCCCATCCAATGTCACTACTCCTGTTGGGTTGGTTAATGACAACTCATAAGGTAATCTTTGCATAGAAATTATTTTATAATTATCTTTCTATGCATCTGTTCTCCTCAAAAGGCCAAGTTCTTTGAAAACAGGGAATATGTAAGTGTGTGTATGCATGTGTGTATCTGTGTGAGTATGCACGCATTTATTTTGGTTCCCCAGCAACTGGCATATTTTCTGGCACATAATGGCGTGCAATTGGAATTTAATCAGTCAATCAATCAAAATCAATTAAGTAGCATTCTCAACTCCTCAGGTATCCTGATATGTGTTGGAAATGCATCATTCCTAATCAAGTGAGGAATCAAATGCGTCAAAGTGACATGGAACTAAAGATATTTTAAAAATCTGAATACTTAACAATCACAAGTTGTAAAATTTGCCAGGTTTAAAATTTGATCCAAATAAAACAATTTTTTTAGAAAGACTATTTTGAAATACTTCAGAGAATTTGTATTTTGTTTCCTTTACATTTACTTTCAAATAGTCATCAACTTTCAACAGACACATTTTACACTCTGGTTTCCCATTATCTGAATCGGTTGGGTAAAGGTAGAACAAGTGAGGAATTGACATGCCCCACTTCTCAGTCCTGGCTGGTGACCCATGTGACTGAGCACTTTGTTTCTCCTCTTCACTACAAATGGATATAATACCAGTCTTGTTTAACTTCCCAGATTTTATTTTAAGTATCTAATCACAGTATTAATATTTTGAAAACAAAAAAAGTGCTACACAAATAAAAAGTGACATTAATTTAAATAAATTTTAGCTGTTTGTACTTTGTGAATTTATTTAATCTTTCTGCATTTGGACCAGATAAATGCTATAGTCCTTTCCATCTCTAAGATGCTATGCAGCTGAGTAAATAAATACCATAAATAACAATTTATGAGCTAGACCTTCAGTCAGGAGGGCAGTCCTCTAACAGCCCCAGAAAAGTTTCAGGTCTTTAAAGAGGTTTGTAAGTTTACATCCCATTTATACTGAAATCAAATATGAGTCAAAATATTTTAAAATTGGGAAGCGGCTGTGGCTCAATCAGTAGGGCTCCCGTTTACCATATGGGAGGGCCCGGGTTCGGTTCCCAGGGCCTCCTGGTGAAGGCAAGCCCGCCCGCACGGCGTGGTTAGCTGACCCAGCGAGCACAAGCAGCAAGGGGGGGGATAAATGAATAAATAAATAAAATCTTTAAAAAAAAAAAAAAATATTTTAAAATTGATATATTCCATCATCATAATTACAGTAAGATATTTTAACCAATGCTTGCTTTTCAGTGCTCTGAGTCAAATAGAATAATATCAGTGTCAGAAAAGAACATCATAGACTATTTCCAAATGTTTATTTACAGTTTCAAAGAAAATGTAGCACTGGCTTCCAATTGTCACAGCCTAAATGCTTAATGACTCATCTGTTTCACCCTGCTTTCTCTTCCAGTTTTTAAATATATGATTAGGATGCTTGCTTTTTATCTACTTCTGTATATTTTTCCCATTGCCACCATTAAGCACTTACCAATTTCTTTTTCTTCTTTCTCATGCAAACACACACACACACACACACACACCAGTCCTCTCCCACTGGAATTGGAACTAACCAAAGAAAAAATGCTCAAATTTAACATCAGGTCCAATTCTGTTCTTCCAGGTCCAGAAAATATTTTAAATATGAAGGGCTGAGGATGTGTGCCAAGGCATTTCCACCAACATCAGTGTCTGTTCTCTTTCAAATTATCTCCATACAAGTACCAGGGGAGTGTTGCTTAAGTCTCAAGCCTCATCTAAATGAAAGTCCAATGCAGCCTTTTCTTCCCCTTGTCTTCATTGTTTTCAAGTCCCAGAGGTTAGGCTTATGTGAATTTTGGCAGGTATATTTAGGAAAACTTGAACAAAAGGACTGAAGAAATTGTACTCAGACTTGTGCCTGGGTGCTTTACTATCTGCCTCCTAAACAGACGGCAGAGCTGAAAAGTCTGTAAGAACATCATAAATGTAACAATGAACATTTTATTTGAGGGGAAAAAATTCTGTTCTGAAAAATTCTTCAAGAATAGATTACTATAGGGGAGAGGGGCAGGATGGAGGCAGAGTAAGGAGCTCCTAGAGTCAGCTCATCCTACAAGACACTTAGTAATCACCCAGAGCTATCTAAAGCACCTATTTCGGGGGCCCAGGAAACCAGAAGAACATCCTGTTACAGCCTAGAAAGAATGGAAGGAGGAGACTGCCCATCTGCAGAGAAGATTCGTGAGTAGAGCCCTCTATGCCATGGAGGCCGGTGTCCATCCTCCACTGGCAGCGCAAGCTGTCTCAGGAGCTTTTCCGTGGCTAGAGTTGGAAGCTCCATTTCCAAAAATGGGGGAGGAAGAGACGGTCAGGCACGGACTTCAGTTACTGTTTAGTAAATTCAGCTGGTTAAATTATAATCCTAAAAACAGCTAAACTTTGAACCTGTCCAAGGCATAAAGAGGCTGGTAGCTGCCATTTTTACTCTGCCTCCAGCTTGAGGGGAAGTGGGGCTGATTGAAAATAGTGACTATAGTGACCAGCTTCTTACCATCCAGATTGGATTGCAGCCCTAGCTTTAGGCCCCAGCCCCACCTCCAGCAAGGAGGAAGCTGGGGGAATCTGCACCAGCTTCTCTGGGCAACTGCAAGTGCTTTTGGCCTGCACAAACTAGTTTATTGAGCACCTCTGATTCCATCCCCACCCACCTCCCATAGGACAGGAATGGGAATGGTGATTCTTCAACTCTCTGGGCAACTGAGGGTGCTTTCAAGCCCACATAGACTGGGTACTCTGACACTTGCAATTCCATCTCTGCCTGCCCCCCATGGGATAGGAAGGGAGCTGTGTTTCCTCAGCCTCTCTGGGTAATTGCAGGCACTTTCAGTCAGCATGAGCTGGTTTGTTGAGTGCCTTCAATTCCACCCCCACCCACCCCCATAGGATAGGAGGAGGCTGGTGTTTCTCTCTGGGCAACTGCAGGTACTTTTGGCCCACATGGACTAGTTTGTTGGGGTCCTGTGGTTCCATCCTCACCCCTAAACGGGCAGAAGGGACTGTAATCCCTGAGCTTCTCAGGGCAACTGCAGCCACTTTCAGCCAACATGGATTAGATTTTTGGACACTCTGGAGGGTCCATCCCCACCCCTGTCATAGTTGGAGGGGGGCTGAAGCTACATTAGTCTATCTGGTCAACTGTGGTCAGTTTTAACCCTCAAGGCTTAGCTTGGTGCCCAAACCTGCAGCTCAATCCCTGTCTGGGAAGGAGAGGAAGGAGTGAAAGCTTCATCTGTCTCTCCGGGCAACTATGGGTGGTCTTGGCTTGCACAGCCTGGATTACTATGCATAACTATGGCTACAACCCTACCCTTGGCAGAGAAGAAAACTGAGAGAAGCTTCATCAGTTTCTGGGGTAATGTGGGCTTTAGCCTCCACAGCTTACAATACCAACTATATCCTCAGGTCTTACTACACAACCATCAAGGGGAAAAGGGCAAGAAATCACTAAACTAAAGAGAGAAACTGCACCCAGAATAAATACATCTAGTAAGCCAGACTTCAAGACACCAACAAAAAATTACAATCCATACCACGAAACCAGGGAGATATGACCCAGTATAAGGAAAAAGATATGCCTCCAGATGACATAAAGGAGGTGAGACAATTAATCATAGATGTTCAAACAAATCTCCTTAATAAATTCAATGAGATGACTAAAAAGATTAAGGATATTAGTGAGCACAAAGAAGAATTGGAAGGCATACATAGAAAAACAACAGATCTATTGGGAATGAAAGTTGTAATAAATGAAATTAAAAATACACTGGAGGCATATAACAGCAGAAGAAAGTATTGGTGAGCTTGAAGACATGGCCTTCAAAAGTGAACATACTAAAGAACAGATAAAGAAAAGAATGGGAAAATATGGACAGGGTCTCAGGGAAATAAATAATGGCAAGAGATGTGCAAACATATGTGTCATGGGTGTCTCAGAAGGAGAAGAGAAGGGAAAAGGGACAGAAGGAATATTTGAAGAAATAATGGTAGAAAATTTCCCAACCCTATAGAAGACCACAGATATCTGTGTCCAAGAAACACAACATACTCCCATACAAATAAATCCAAATAGACTAACTCTGAGACACACACTAATCAGAATTTCAAAAGCTAAAGACAAAGAGAATTCTGATAACAGCAAGAGAAAAATGATGAACCACATACAAGGGATACTCAATAAAAGTAAGTGCTGATTTCTCATCAGAAACCATGCAGGCAAGAAGGCAATGGTATGATATATTTAAGATACTGCAAGAGAAAAACTGCCAGCCAGGAATCTTATATCCAGCAAGATTGTCTTTAAAAATGAGGGAGAGTTTAGAATATTCACAGATAAACAGAAACTGAGAGAGTTTGTACCTAAGAGATTGCCTTTGCAAGAGATACTAAAGGGTGTGCTTTTCTGAAAAGAAAAGTCAGGAGAGAGAGGCTTGGAAAAGAGTCAAGAAATGAAGATTATATCAGTAAAAGTAACTAAAAGTGTAAAAAGAGTGGTGAAAATAAAACATAACAGATAAAACCCAAAGATAAAAATGGGTGATGTAAGAACTGCTTTACAGTAATAACATTGAATGTTAATGGATTAAACTCTCCAAATCAAAAGACACAGAGTGGCAGAATTGATAAGAAAATATGAGTCATCTATATGCTGTCTACAAGAGACTCATCTTTGACCCAAAATATAAATATATTGACAGACGAAGGCTGAAAAAAGATACTCCATGCATAAAGTAACCAAAAAACAAACAAACAAACAAAAAGAGCTATATTTATATTAGATGAAATAGACTTTAAAAGCAAAACTGTTATTTGAGACAAGGAAGGACATTATATATTAATAAAAAGGGGAACTCACCAGGAAGAAGTAACAATCATAAATGTCTATGTATCAAACCAGGATGCTCCAAATTACATGAGGCAAACACTGGCAAAACTGAAGGGAGAAATAGATGTTTCTACAATAATAGCTGGAGATCTTAATACACCACTTTCAGCATTGGATAAAAAATCTGGGCATAGGATGAATAAAGAAATAGAGAACTTGAATAATATAAAAAAGACTAAACCTAACAGATATATACAGAACTTTGCAGGCTGAAACAGCAGACTATACATTCTTCTCAAGTGTTCATGTATCTTTCTTCAGGATAGACCATATGTTGGGTCACAAAGCAGATCTCAGTAAATTCAATAAGATTGAAATTATACAAAGCATTTTCTCTCATCATAATGGAATAAAGCTGAAAAACGGACAACAGTTGGAAAAAGGGAAAATTCACAAATATATGGAGATTAAACAACACACTCTTAACCAGTGGTTCAAAGAAGAAATTGCAAAAGAAATCAATAAAACTCTTGAGACAAACAGTAAGAGGAAGGAATGAAATAACAAAGAGCAGAGCATAAACAAATGAAATTGAGAACAACAACAACAACAAAAACAGTAGAGAGATTTAACAAAACCAAAAGATGGTTCTTTGAGAAGATTAACAAAATTGACAAACCCTTAGTTAGACTGGCAAAGAAAAAAATAGAGAAGATGAAAATAAGACAAAAAATGTAAATGGGGACATTACTACTGACCCCACAGAAATAAAAGCAATCATAAGAGGATACTATGAACAATTGTATGCCAACAAACTAGACAATGTAGATGGAATGGACAAATTCCTAGGAACATATGAATAACCTACTCTGACCCTAGAAGAAAGAGAAGACTTCAACAAACCAATCAAATGTCAAGAGATTGAAACAGTCGTCAAACAACTCCTCAAAATGAAAATCCCAGGACCAGATGGTTTAACAGGTATGTTCTACCAAGCATTCAAAGAAGATTTAATCTTACTCAAGCTCTTCCAAAAAATCGAAAAGAAGGAATGCTACCTAACTCATTCTATAAAGCTAGATCACCCTAATAACAAAGCCAGATAAAGATATTACAGAAAAAGAAAATTATAGACCCATTTCCCTAATGAATATGGATGCAAACATCCTCAAAACAAAACAAAACAAAACAAAAAACTTGTTAATTGAATCCAACAACAAATTAAAAGAAATATTCATCATGATCAAGAGGGTTTTATTCCAGGCATGTGAGGGTGGGTCAAGACAAGAAAATCAATCAGCATACTACACCACTTTAATAAATCAAAGAAAAAAAATCACATGATCTTTTCAATTGACGCAGAAAAGGCATTTGACAAAGTACAGTATCCTTTCTTGACAAAAATACTACAAAAGATAGGAATTGAATGATAAAGGCCATATATGAAAAACATACCACTAACATTGTACTCAATGGTGAAAGACTGAAAGCTTTCCCACTGAGATCAAGAACGAGACAAGAATCCTAAGGCTCCTAAGAGAAAATGCAAGGAAATATCTTCAAGACCTGGCGGTCAGTGGTGGATTCCTAAACCATACACCAAAAGCATGAGCAATGAAAGAAAACATGGATAAATGGGACCTCCTCAAACTCAAACACTTTCATGATTTAAAGGACTTTGTCAAGAAGGTGAAAAGGCAGCCCACTCAATGGGAGAAAATATTTAGAAATCGCATATCCAATAAGAGTTTGATTTCCATTCTATATAAAGAGATCACACAAACTCAACAATAAAAGAGCAAGCAATCTAATTTTAAAATGGGCAAAAGATTTAAATAAACATTTCTCCAAAGAGAAAATACAAATTGCCAAAAAAGCACATGAAAAAATATTCAATATCACTAGCTAATAGGGAGATGCAAATCAAAATGACAATGAGCTATTATCTCACACCTCAAAGAATGGCCATTATTTAAAAAAAAAAAAACAAAAAAAAACGGAAAACAATAAGTGCTGGAAAGGATGTGGAGAAATAGAAATACACCTTCATTGTTGGTGGGAATGCAAAATGGAGCAGCCTCTGTGGAAGAAAGTTTGGTGGTTCCTAAGGAGGCTAAATATAGAATTGCCATATGATCTAGCAATTCCTCTACTAGGAATATATTCAGAAGAACTGAAAACTGTGACACGAACTGACATCTGCACACAGATGTTCATAGCAGCGTATTCACAATTGCCAAAAGATGAAAACAGCCCAAGTGTCCATCAACTGAATGGATAAACAAAATGTGGTATATACGTATGATGGAATACTATGCCGCAGTAAGAAGAATGAAATTGGGATACATATGATAACATGGATGAACCTTGAAGACATTACGCTAAGTGAAATAAGCCAGACACAGAAGGACAAATATTGCATGGTCTCATTAATATGAACTAAATACAAAGAATAAATGCCTGGAATTAAACCTAGAGTATTGGTTTTTAGGAGATAAGAGAAGGGCTGAGGAGGAGTACTGATGATGAATGTATGTAGAAGTTTTAATTAACTTCACTGTAAATGCGTGGAAAAGGATAGAGTTGATGGTAACATATTATAGTTAGTAGAACTAACAGAGCTGGTTTATAAATGGAATTGTGTCTGAAAAGGGTAGTCTAGGGATGTAACTGTCAACTGAAAGAAAGCTAGAGAATAGTCTAGGGACTGAATAACATAGTGAACCCAGAAGTGGATGGTATTGTGGTTAATAGTACAAATATAAGAATGTCCTTCTATGAACTAGAACAAATGTACTTCACTATTGGAAGGTGGTAAGAATGTAGAGAAGTATGGGAAAAATACAATTAATGTAACCTATGAACTATAGATAACAGCAATACTGTAATATTCTTGCATCAATGCTAAAGAAGTCCTGTGTTAATAAGAGGGGAGTATGGAAAAAATATACCAAATATACACTATTTACACTGACCATGGGTAATGGTAATAGTCTGATTATACGATCTCATAACTTGTTAAAGATGTTCTACAACTTTGTTATATATTGGTGGAGGGGTGTTATATGGTAATTCCACACATGTGCATGATAGTTTTGTAATTTCAAACTTCTTTAATAAAATATATATATATATATATATTTTTTTTTTTAAAAGAATAGATTATTGTAAAATGTGTTTTCTAATTAAAATAAATGCAGAAAAGAGACCAATGGAAAGTTACTTATAGACTAGGACATATACACAGATATTGAAAGTGAAAATAATTCTATTTGGAAGAATAAGTATGTGTTTATCCACATTTACATAGTTCAGTGACTTTCCCTAAAGTTTGGTGAAAACAAAATTGATTTTTGTAACAAAAACTTTCTTGTAAATTTTACTGTGGTAAAGTTCTATATGGAATCTAAACTCTTCCAATGTTTAGGGTTACAACCCCAACATATAGAGAAGTACAAAGAATGTAGAGTGTGTTCTTCCTTTATTCACTGAATGAATGACTGAATGCTGATAATCAATTTAAAATCTTACTCTTACATTGATATCTGATCTTGAACTGAAATCTTGTTTTGAAAATGCACATATTATTGTATTAGATTGGCCATTCAAACACTATGTTTTGCATATCATTGTCCTAAACTTCTTATTTATGTAAGTCGTACATGAAGGATAATCAAGGATAAGAGATCAGGAGCAACACTTCCATGACCAAAATATTGTCTCTTGGATTTCAGTTGATCCTACTTCATTCATCTCACTCGGAAGCTCCTTCTCAACTTTTCTCCATTTCCTGCCTCATTAACTGCCTCTGGGTCTACATTTGTCTCTCTGGCTTCTGCCTCAGTCCTCTCTCTCTCAATTCCTGCCCTGGGGCCAGGGCCACCAAGTATGGCTTGACTCCTTTGTGTCATACGGTTTTAGTCCTCAGATCTGCCCATCAGATATTGAGCATTCCCAGGCTCTTTTATTCACTCTTCCTCATCAAGATTCACTCCCTCACTTATGAAATGCTACAGAGGGCTGTTCCCAATCACCCTCAACCTAAAGAGCCTTCTCCAGCTTTAGAGAAAAAAATATATATATATAACATTAATGGACCTTTTCATATGGCTCCTGGGGGCATGACAACATGTTCAAAACTTCTCTGTTTCTAGCTGGAAAGATGGTGATATTTAGAGGCAGGAAAATGTGATTTCAAACTTCAGCCATGCCACTTACTAATTAACCTTGGTCAAGGTTACCTGACCCTAATGACCACATCTGTAAATGGAGACAATGACAATTGTTATTATTCGTGTCAATGTGAAGATTAAATGAAATAATGCTTTTGAAAATTCTAGTACAATGCCTGGCACACAGGAGTGCTATTAACTATTTTTATTTTCCTCTTAGTATTCCTTTAAGTGACTACCCTCTTCACAGGTACCCAAGGAAGACTCTTGGCAATCATGCTGTCCCCTGCAAAACTTAGCAGTCTTCAGATATGCTGGTACCCTGTTAGACAGTCAGTGCCAACCTGAATATACAGTCTTTAGTCTTAAGAAGCTTAGGATAGTGTGGGAGGACCAGAGAAATATATTCACAATTGCCAATGATAAGTAATGCTGGTGATAAGGACCCAGAGAAGAAACAACTACACAACGCTTTTCCAGGCTTCTCTATCACCACTGCCACTACCTTAAATCTAGCTTCACCTTCTCTCCTGTGTATTACTGCAAAACCCCCTAACTGTCTGTCTTCTATAGAGGACCTGTTCAATCCACTTTCCATATTACTTTCAGAGTCATCCCCAGGGATCCCGTGGACTTTAGAATCAAGGTTAAATGCTTTAGACATAAGGCCCTTCATGGACTGGTTTCCGGCAGCCTCTCTACATTTATTTCCGGTCAGATGTTTGAGTCGCGGGGTTTATGAGGTGTTTTCTTTATATTTGTTGTTCCTTAAGCCTGGAACACCTTTCTCCAAAATCAAAATGATTAACTAATTTGTTAACTTCTTGTTTAGAATACTTAGCTCAAGCATTATCATTCCAGGAAGTTTCCCCTGAACCCTTTCTCTAGTTTGAGTTAAAGATGTGGGTAAAGGGTTAATATCAGGCCTGAGCTGCCCTAAGTCTGCCTGGGAAAGTGACCTCGGAGTCTGTCCTCTTCCAGTGCTTTTGCCTTGACAGCTCCAGTAAGACAAGTGTGTAATGTTAACCGGCCTTGTAGATTGTAAACCGCTCATCTGTCATTCTGTACCTGCTCAGGGTTCAGGAGCCTGCACCTATGCCACTAAACTAAGATAAAATTCTGGGAGGAGCCAATGCTGCAGCTTTTCTAGGTCAAGGTGACATACTCCTGTCTTTGTTCTCATTCACAACAGTTGTAAATCCCTCAGGCAGTAGCTGGTAATTCGTAAATAGCAGCTGCTGGGCCTGTTGCATGTCTACAAGCTAATTAAGCTAAGGGTGGTATTACCCAACACCTTCTGCATCTAGTTAAACTGCCCATACAACCCGTGTCTACCATGGCCAAACATAAAGAGGCCAAGCTTTGTGCTGCCATGTCCCACTTATTACTCTTCTCACTTATCACTCCTAATTGTTGATTTATTTTTCTGGTTTTCCAACCAGATAGTAAACCTCTTAAGACTGAAGACATCTTTGACGTTGGTGTCCATACTATCTAATAGAATCTTCAATGAGAATCGACGGATTGAATAAATGCTTGCATACTTCACCTAGGACAATTACCTTATTAGCTTTCACTCCTGGCTCTAAGCCCATCTAGGGCCATGATTTGTAGCCCCTCCTCCCACCTCTCCACTCTCGCCCAGCATATGGACCATGGCAGGAACCAATAACCTCACTTGCTAACATGAATTAGTTACTGTAGCCAAGATTTTTTGTTGTTGTTGTTAAACTATAAACCTTTCTACTTGTCTTGCTAATAGTAAACCAGAAAATAGAAATGATTTACCTAGGAAAAAAAAGTATTTTTTCAGAAATATGACCAGTAGCATCATGTTAGAGAAACATAAGATTCTGTTCTGCTTTCTTTTTCACAATATTTAGAAAGATTAATTTGCCAAACATCAGTTGCTTCAATGAACATCTAAGGTGATTCAGATGATTTAGATAAGAGGCTTGTATATTTGTGGTTTGTTATGGTTATTACTCTAAAATTTCACACTCTGACATAGGGATCCTCTGGTTACAAAATACGGGCTCTAATTGTGCCTGGCAGTATTAGAAACTAGAGCTGCTCTGGCTTATGTAGCTGATGAGTATTAGCATCCTGTGAACATAGAGTGCTTCAGAATTATTCCCTGATATTGGCAGGATCAAAGTCACTCCATTCTATTCCATCCCCTGAACAATATGAAAGGTGATCAAGGCAGATTAATTAGGCAGAAAAGACAACCAATTGAAGGGCTAAAGGGCACACTGAAAGAAATTGAATTATCAGATGTGAATTAGATCCAGTCATCAAACTTTAAAGCTGAAAGAGACAGTGGAAATTACCAATTGCAGCAGCTCACTCACAGCACCCTGTGAGTGAGTATATGTATTTGCTGAGCAGGTTGCCCTCCCCGTGGAAGCATAACTCTTGCGGGGGGCGTGGGTGGTTCCCACATCATGGGCAAGCTTGCCTTAGCTTTTAACAGCTTTATTTGGTAGAAAGCTCTTATGCAGAGCTGAAATCAGCCTCTCCAACTACTGCTATCTGTTGGTTGGTGGTAGTTCTGTTTGCAGAGCAACTCAGAACCAGTGTATTTGTTTTTAAATAAACCTCTTTAGAATCCGGAATGAGATATTTGTCTCCTAGTCACATTTTCTTCAGAACACAAATCTAGAACTCTCACTTGTCCTGGTCATCCTGACCTGGACACTAATTGTCTGTCATGGTGCCTTTTAAAAATGTGGTGTCTGGAGCTGATCAGAGCCAGACAGCTAGAGAGAGTTTACCTAGGAGTCAAGGCAAGCACTGGGGTCTTCTCATTGCATTTCTATTATGCCGTCCTCTGAGTCTCTAGGGAAAAGAGGGCAAAGGCTCTTTGTCTCTGTAACAAAAGGGCACCAGGGGCAGGGACAATTTAAAATTTTTTATTATTCCTTCTCTCTTGTATGAACTCTGTCATTTGGGGTCAGTTATGTCAATTCTTACATCTAAGGGATTCTATCTCTTCAAATATATACAGAAAGAACAATTATTCAGAAGTCTAGAGATTCCGTGGTTTTAAATAAGATCAGAAAGAAAGTCCTAGTTTGTGTTAAGACGTCATTTAGGGTAAAACTTTTGGTTCACAAATGGATGAGGCATATTTAATTAGGAGAGAAAATGCAAAGAATCCTAATCCTTTTACGGATGTAAAAGCTGAGCACAGAGCCTTAAAGCAACTCTCCCAAGGTCACACAAATGGCAAATAGTAAAGACTTGATAAAGGAACCTGTCACCATAACACACTGGAATTCACATACTGATTTATTAGATTCAGCACATCATTTTCCATGGCTGTGAGGTATAATACTTACTCATAGATTGGAATAATAACTAGAATTTTTAAAAATTCAAGCTTGGTCCTTAAAAGCTCTCAACCAAACTTTCAGATGATTTAATTATTTGCTTTTTATCAAATTGTGTGAGAATTGCAGCAATGCAGCCAAATTAACTTCACGTGAGAAAACTTCACTGAGGTCATCAGACACAGCTCATGTTCTGACATACTTTAGTAACACTTTCCTCAAGAAATTCTATTACTGCATAGCAGAAAGAGAGAATTTGCTCAGAGAATGAAATGTATATTTTCTGGTGCTTGTACTGTGGAAGCCAAGAGCACTTGGGGAAAAAGGCCAGCCAGAGGCTGACCAAATCGATTTGCTCTGCTTCTTGTGCCTCAGTTAAATCAGATTTCCCAGCATTCCGTGCAGTTAGCCGGAGCCATATAACTGAGCTCAGGCTATTAGAAGTGATGTACACCAACTAGAGGCTTGGCCATAAAACTTCCCACAAAATTCTCATCTTCTCGCTTCCCTCTCCTGCCAGCTGGGAATTTTTGAGGTCTGAGGACTGACAGAGACACCAAATGGAATCCACCAGTTTCCCAATAACTATGGGAAAAATAGTCTATCTTCCAGTGAGCCTATTAATTGCTTGTCACCTGCCTGGTGAAATAATCAAGGGATAAGTCATGTAATACTTAACCACTGAGATTTTGGAGTTGTTGACTCCAGCAGTCGCTCTACCCTAATAGAAATTTCAATGGAAATTATCTCTCCCCTTCCTTCCTGTAAAAAAAGAGTCTAAATATAAGGTCCTTGAGTTTCTAATAAGAAAAATATTTTCATTGTCATACTGACAGAAAAATGAAGGGGCAGTAAGATTGGTTAAATTACCAAATATGGTACCAGAGTCTAGCATGCAATGTTTCTCTCTTAGCTCTAGTTATAATAAAACTACTTCTTTTACAAAACTAATAAATACTTCTCTATTGAATATTTAATAACTACTTTAAATACTATGCTTCAATAAATATGTACTGAACGTACAAGTGGTAGGTCTCTGAAATGTTCATTTAGCCAAACAGCTTTTATATTTTATCTTTATTGATACAAGGATAGCACTGTGTTTTTATCCAAAATGGTAGCAAAAACAAAAAGCTCCAAGAAATAATTTCAAAATAAGATTCTTTAAAAAATATTCCCAAAGAAAAGATTAACCATTTCTTTAATATGATATAAAGTTTAGCTATACATTTGATATATTAGGTAATAATTAGGAATAAATTAGAACATTTTCTCAGAAATACCAAAACAAATCTGTAATCTACTCTTGAGATTTGAAAAACAACACTGCCTGAACCTTGGTTTTCTCAGATAAAATTATAGGCTTGAAATAATGATTTCTGAGGGTTCTCTTAAATCTAAAAGTTTATACCTCTATTATTCCAAAGAAAAATGGTTGATGAGTCCTCAATAATATCATTGTTTCTGCTCTAAAATATACCTCCACTTTATATATCAGAGTGCTTTATGTTATTTCAGGTGATTTTATGTAGTTTAAATTTAAATCTCCCTCCTAATACTACTGCCCCAAATCCCAGTGATCTGTAAAATAAATGAAGAATGTGCGCTTTTAAAAAACATAAATAGTTTGCTTAACATCATTGACAAACCCAGGATCCAACAAACTAAACAGTGATACGAGTTAAAAAAAAAAAAAAAAGAAAGAAATATACATATATATATATATATATATATATATACATATACACAGATAGTACCTTCAATGTTTTTCCTTGTCTGTAAAAAGGCAGCTCATGTTTCTTAGTTACTAATGGAAACTCAAGAATGCCAGTTCTAAACAATGTTTTATAATAACAGCCACAGCATTGCGATTAAAGCTACCATGGGATGAATGGCACTAGGGGTCTTTATAAATAATATTTGCACTAGACTCTTTTATAAATAATATTTCCAATTTTTGCATAGCCTTGCCAGGCAAGCATAGAAAAACTGAGGGTCACTTGATTAAAGGTAAACTCAGCAAGGAAAATTGAGTGTCTCCTGTGTTTGGTAAACTTGTCAATGCCAATCAGATACTAGGGAACTGGAGCAACCAGGGTTTGAACAAACAGCCTCACCAGCTAAGCTTTGCATTGGTTTGTTTTTTTCAGTTTGGGTTCTTTTAAAAAGGATTATTTACGTTGTTTTAAAATACACACAGCTTTCTTTTTATAAACATTTGAAGATTTTGTGAACAGAAAAAAATTAACCTGATGAGATTTGGGAGAAATCATTTGCCAGTCTTGCTAGTACAGATGATACACAACTCGTCTCCCGAGACACTTCAATACACAGTGAGAAAGAAGCCCTCGTAGTTTTCAGATGGAGAGCAGGCTGGATCAGTAATCCCGCAGAGCACTGTGCAGTCCAAACCATAGCTATCCAGCAACATTTATCAATAACACTGAAGCAAGTCCAAAAGCAAAGAATGTGCATTTTCTAAGAATGGCTTCGGCAGCTTACTCTGAAATACTTTTTGGGTTGCTTTAGAAAAAGACAAGTGTCGAAAAGAAAATTATTTTCTTATTATGTTCAACCAATGGCATAATGTATATACCTTTGCTCCATCTGTCTAGACAGCATGCATACCAGGGACTGTGATCATGAGGAGGGTGACTTAAAATACCACGACCTCAAGTGGCTGAAAATCTAACAGCAGGGGAGGAAAAGAATACAGGAGCGCACACAGAGCTCCAGTGAAAGCAACGAGCGGTGATAGAATGCAAAGAAAGCATCGAATAGGATGATTTTTCCTAGCAGGGTATTCAAGAAATCTTGATGAAACAGTAATTTGAAGAATGGCAAAGGGAAGGGTATGGGTAGGTTAGTTGATTTTAGCAGACAGAAGGTACGACTTGTTCAATGAGCATGGCACATTGGAGACCAAAAGAAGGCCCAGGTGGCTGGAGTGGATCCTGGAAGAAGAAAGAAGTATTTATTGGGGATGGAGAGATTGAGCTGAGTCAGACATGCAGGGCCTTCTTGTGGAAAGAATTTCATTGCATATTTGAAGAGCAAAGGAAAGCAACCGAATGCTTTATGTAGGGGTCGATAAAATAGCAATTAAGCCTTGGAAAACATCATTCTGGTTACAGCATGGAGAAGGAATTGAGGCCCTAGTCTTATAGGTCTTTGATATAATCCAAGGAGGGAAATGCCCTGGGAAGTAGGAACTTTTTGGTGTTTTTATTTCCCAGACTTTTCATATGGAGTAATATAATCTAAATGCCCCAACCTATCTTTCATATCCACCCACAGCTCATTCTCAAAAGTTAGGTTTCACCCAGCTCCAAAACCAGATATATATATTTTATCCTCCAGGCAACGGGGGGGGGTCTGTATTAGGCAGCCAAAGGGGTGCTGATGCAAAATACCAGAAATCTGTTGGCTTTTATAAAGGGTGTTTATTAGAAGCTTATAATTATCAGGCCATAAAATCTAAGTTACTTCCCTCACCAAAGTCATTGCCATGTGTTGGAGCAAGATGCCTGCTGACGCCTGTGAGGGTTCAAGCTTTCTGGGTTCCTCTCTGCCCGGGCTTGCCTCTCTTCAGGCTCAGCTGCTCTGTA
This sequence comes from Tolypeutes matacus, assembly GCA_026826555.1. Classification (NCBI taxonomy): domain Eukaryota; kingdom Metazoa; phylum Chordata; class Mammalia; order Cingulata; family Chlamyphoridae; genus Tolypeutes; species Tolypeutes matacus. The sequence goes on from JAKSZT010053929.1 coordinate 11,930,771, forward strand.
TCTCCACAAGGCCAGCTGTAGACTATGAGGCAAATGGCTCGTTTCTCTTCAGGGGCCTCTGCCATGTCTAATTGAGCCTTCCCTCTACTCCTCTGTGTACTTACTTCCTGGGCTCCAGCATTAAAACTCCAACTCTTCTCTCTGCCTTGTAGTTTTCTCTGTGAGTCCCCGCCCACCAAGGGGATGGGGACTCAAGGTCCTACTGACATGGCCCAATCAAAGGCCTAATCATAATTTAATCACGCCTAAGTACAGACCAGTTTACAAACTTAATCTAAAGAATAGAGCTGGAACATAGGGTAACCTTTAGACTAGGGAAGAGGTCCACAACTGTGATACCATCCTCCCTTCTCTAGTCACATTTATTCACATACACAGTATTATGCCTGGGCTAGGAGCGATACAGAAGCACTGCAAGACACAGATCCTCCTTTCCGCAAAGGCACGGTTTGGTTGGAGAAATAACACATGCGTAGATAAGAAGGTGGCAAATCGGAGTCAAAGCCAGAGACTTCCAGCCTGACAAAATAGCAAGAGCAAATACTTTGAAAGAAGGATGAAAGGGACTAGTTCAGGAGTCTGTAATTAGTTCTGGAAGGAAGGCTTTAAACTGGGAAAAAAATGAGACCTGAAATCACATAATAAAGAAGAAACAAATTAAGGAGGATCTTGAATGCCAGGCTATGAAGTTCATATTGGTATTAAAGGGTTTTGAGGGACACTGGTACAGGAGGATTCACTTAGTAGCGTTCAAGGATTCACCTAGGGCAGGTGTGTGGGAAGCCCAGGAAGGGACAGTGAGGTGTGTGAGGAGGTATGCAGGTCGGGTTCACCTTATCTCAGGGAACATGAAATCCACTGAACCCCAGATATCACCTCCTCAACAACTTTCTCAACTTCTAAAGCTTTTTTTTTTTTTCAATGTAATGCACTGACACAGATGTGAAGATATTAAAAAATAAAAATAAAAATTTCAGCATTTAGTGGTGTATCTTTTTAAAAACAATTTTTAGTGTTTGCATCTAACAAAGATGAACTTGTGACTATTTACCAGATGAAGAATGTTGTTTGGAATTCAAAAACTATCAGTTGTTCAATGACAAGATAATCATTTTTTTATTAACCAACTTAATTGTCTGGTGTTAATCTGATGTCAAGATTTAGTGAGAGAAATATCAGACGAGGTTATATTGAGAATTCATGATATAACTACACTGAACCCAGAGTCAATTCTTTGCATATTAAAAATGGAACATAATTATGGAAAGTGTCCTTATTGTTCAACAATCCTTTTTACTTCACATTAGTGCATAAAAATGCAAATGCTTCCCTATAATTTACCACATTAAATATTTATGCCCACAGACTTGGAGGTTCCTGTAAGAGCAACGATGTATTTTGGGTCCTTCCCCTTTCCCAGTTACCCCCTGACAGTATTGATGTTCATCTCACTCCCTCCAAACCTAAGTCTTCACACGGTTGATATCAAGTCAACTTGAAATAAATCTCCTCAAGAGACAAATAAAATTCTAAGATATTTGACAAACAAAGTTTTAGGGCTGTGAAATCTATCTGAACTAGGTTAGGCACAGACTTTAGCTTACGATGTTTTAAGATCTCTATATTTTTTGACAAATTCCAAAATCATGTGCAAACAGTGGTGGAAGACTTGCCTCGAGGGTCATTTACCAGTAGAACACAGGTAGCAAATTAACATGAATTAACGTGAAGCTGAAAAATCTAAAAATGTACACTCCTGAAGAAAGGAGGTCACAGTGCCTTTTAGATGAGTCCCCCTCCCCATTGCCAAGTTACAGTAAAGCCGAAAAGAGAGTGGAATAGTACAAAGATCACTGGGAAACTTGACCCTGGAGATGGCTCTGCCAGCATATGTGATAGAGCAAAACTTTTATTTTTTCTGCTTTCATGGACTCTTCTCCCAAATAAGGGATTTTGGCCAGACCATTTCTAAGATGCCTTCTGTGTCTGAAAATACATGGGGAAAAAAACCCACTAAGGGGCCAAAACTTAAAACCATGTGCTTTATTCCCTTAGTATAAAATGAAATGGAACTTAGGCCAGCCTAAAAACATTACAAAAGTGATATTTGATCAAAGTGTCTCTCTACTGAGCCCAAGGTTTTCACACTACCAACTTGCCTGTTTCAAGGAAACATTCAAACTAAATAATGATACCTCTCTCTAAAAGAGAAGAGGGGGAAGGTTTTACTGGCAGAATATCCTCCGGTGCTGCCAACGGCATGAACAATCACACAGCCAGAAACGAAGACCGAGGAGATTACAATGGTATGAACAGAAATGAAACTGTGGCTATGATTTGAGTTGCCCTTTTATGAGCTATTCAAGAAATTTGGCTTAATGAGAGAAATCTCTCCTTACTGAGGTCAAAAGAAGGGAGAATAATTACCTATTGGATGCTGGGAATGCAAATTAACTTTTTTTTCCTATAAGGAAAAAAAAATGTAGCCCGAATTTTACCTGTCGATGGCTCCACCATTTCAGTTTCCATCTCTATTTTTAAGTGATGATGCCAAAATAGCCCAGTAAACAATGGGAGAGAAAGAGAATAACTAGAAGGATCAACGCAATACTCTGTTAATAGATATTTTATAGATTGGGAAGACTTTTGTAATGTAGAAAATTTTTATGTATCCCCAAGACTGAGTTAATGTTGTATAGGAAATTACTGTTAGGCATTTGGGATCAAAACCAAAGTTCCTGTTGCATGGGTTATTACCACATTTTTATAGAAATGGCCTAGATGTTGTTGGAGGCTATAAAATGTGTGCTCATAGTGCAGTGCATGAACCCATGCCAGCGATTTGGAAGCCAAGTACAGAGGGTCCATACCTCTGAACAATGTGTTCTGGGAAGTCCCAGCCTCAGCATCGTGCAGTGCAACCAGAATTGTCTTTGGAGTTATGAGACCCTGGGTACCAGTTCAGACTAAGCCCCTAATTAACTGTGAGGCCTTGGGCAAATCACTTTTCCCCTCAGGGCTTTCATTTGCTTATCTGTAAATGAGGCATCTGGACTCAAGGATCTTTAAGTTTAGGATGCTACTGATAACTATCAGAATAAATTCTCTACTAGAGGTTCCCAACCCTGACCGCATATTAGAAACACTTGAGGGGTTTTCAAAACTATCCATGCCTGGCCCGCGATTCAATTAGAATCCCTGAGAGTGGGGTCTTGGCATTGGTAATTTTTAAAGCTCCCCAAGTATTTCTAAAGTAAAGCCAGGATTCAGAACCACTGTTTTATACTCTGGAACAGTTTTAGCAACATTTAATATACTATGTATTATTCATTTTGGAGACTAGTTATGTCCTTTATCGGTCCAGATTCCCCAATTTTTAGCTGAAAGCATTTTAATTATCCCTCTTTTCCTCAAGAGAAAGGAAAAAGTTAAAAAACTTATATATATCTAAGAGCTAATCCATTTTATATTTATTAGAATTCCTTGAAAAAATTATAGGTGGAAAAGAAAAATGTTCAACTATATCAGATTTTAAGATGATGGCCATTATTTATTTATTTGTGTTGTGATTCTTCCCATCTTCATAAAGAAGGAAAATTAGGCTGTCAGACCCAAGAACTCACACAAGCAACCAGTGAGTAGGTGGGTGAGAATTTGCTGTTTTGAATTTTGATTCTTTTACTTGGCTTCCTCTGCTAGGCTGCCTTAAAACTATAACTGAAAGGGAAACCAGCAGTTGAAGGAAAATAATCAACTTTTTACATCAAACAATCATTGGAAGAGAAAAAGCCATTTATCTGAGATAGCCAAAAATATCATACTTAACACTCCTCAGTGTTGTGAGTCTTCAATGCTTAGATTTTTTTTTAAAAGGTCATAGTTACCTCTCTTAATTTTTGTAGGAAAGACAAGCTTTTCCACCAGTAGGTGGGTGGTGTGTGGGTAGTTGAATACATGCACAGGTGCAATCAACTTTAATTAAGTCACAAATCATTTTAACAGGCAGATGGAAAAATCCTTCAATCTTCTTTAAAAGAAACAGAGGCATTCAGGCACTAAAAATATTAACACACTGGAAGAAAAATATCATTTCCATTCTTCCTGAAAGATGTAATTCTGAAATACATTCATAAATGTTTTTGAAGCAAATACCAAATGCAAAGAATAATTCCCTCATCACAAAGGGTAATAAGAATATTTAATTTCTATCAAAGTAATGCAAATCTTGGTGTTGCTAATATCCATATTTGGGGGTAAAAGAAGTCATAGCTCTTAAAATTTCACTAGAAGAATGAGGCAGGGACAGTAACCCCTTTGAGGGATCACTGGATGGCTATAGAACTGAATGTACACAGTACTTTATTTCTCACTGATTCTCTAGATAAATACTGTTAGAGACAGTGTAAAGGTGATTGCACATCACTGTTGGCCAATCTAGAATTTGTCACAATATTTCTGGGGTAAAAATATACATATAATTTTGAGGAGCAGAAAAATACCTGTTAAGGGAAAGTCTCCAATTAACCACATCTGAATATTTTCCCTAGAACGATATTTTAGACAAAATTAGACAAGAAGATCGAGTAAAGCTCTAGGCAAAACCAATAGAAATATATTTAAATTTTGACATGTTAATAATATTTAGAAAGCATTAGGGAGACCTGGGACTCTTTCAGATTGTGCCTCTTCATAAATTATGTTCTTGTTCAAGTGATCAAACCTTTTATGGATTTCATTTTTGTCTATAATGTGAAGGAGTTATGCATGAATATTCCTAATGCTCAGTAACTCACAGGAGGCACTGATACTACTCTCTACTCATTCTCCTTGGAGTCAAACAAGGGTCGAGTTCTCTTGGAAAGGTTGTGTGGCAATATGTTTCCACCTCATTCTTTTTCTTTTTTCTTTTTTTCCTATTTTTTCAGCTTTGTTTTTAATTAACTTTAAGCTGCCTTTGCCTTATTTCAACTCTTGTCTTCATCTGTTCTCCACACTCTTTCACATATACGTGCATATAAATTGCCCGTATGGACTGTTTAATCACAAAGTGTCTACGGAATAAAAGTGCTTTTTTTTTTTTTGCGTGACTTAAACAAGAGCACAGCCTTTATTAGATGTTATCCCTTATTTCTCATGTTAGTAATACTTTTTATTTCAGTGGTATCTTGTTTCATAAACTATCTGTTTGCAGACTTCCTGGAGACAAAATCAGTCTGCATGATGAATAAGCCCACAGAAAGTTCTAGTATCCATTTTGGGGGGTTAGGATCATGTGCTATAAAAGAGCAAGAGGAGAAGAATAGGAAAAAAAGACAAAAAAAAAAAAAAAAAGCAGGAGAAGAAGGAGGAGGGGGCAGTATTTGCAATACAAGATTCTTCAAATGAGGCTCTAATTCAGCCTCAAACAAAAGGACTCCTTCCCTGAGGGCCACCAGACCGCATCGGAGCAGACACAGGCTCCCTGGCCTCGGAGAGCTTCAGGACCTAAGAGAGGTTGAGACGAGGGCCAGGGGGCCAGGATGGCGCAGTGTGGAGGGAAGGGAGGAGCTTCTAAAAGGCTTAGCTCTAAAACTGCCTGTCTTCTTTACTATTTACATCTTTGTAACTACAATAGTTTTGACTGCCAAATCCTCTATCAGAAAGTGCCTTGTCCGTTATTAGGTTTATCATTAACCTTAATTTGAATTCTTAGGTTTCATTTTCTAGCATTTCCAATTAAAGATTCTAGCACCTGGAATTGTACCTGGCACACAGTAGGTGTTCTAAAATTATGAAAGGAAGAGAGAAAGGGGTGAGGGAAGGGAAGGAAGGAAGGGAGAGAGGGAGGGACGGAGGGAGGGAGGGAGGAAATAAATGGCTAAAAGGTTAAAATGCCTATGTATTTAATTATTTGACATGAATTTTATGACGTTATTTTCAAAAGTATAGACTTTCTTAAATCCCACCACTAAATGAAAAATTAAGATTCCAGCCTTTGAATTTCTCTTCTCATCATGAACGGGCCAAATTCACCATTTAGTATTCTGGGATTTAGCATGAGGCTGACTCTCCATTTTGGCCAGGTTTTACTTGACCATTTTTGGTAATAACTGAAGGGATTATAGCTCTCTAAGAGAAGCCTCAAACCAGATGGAGATCCAGCATACCTTTCTATGCTCTGATGGCTACTCTTCCTCGAATTGACTTCAATTCTTGTTCCTATTTCATACTCAACAACTTGAATATGCAACAGACTAGTCTTTAAAAAGCTTTGCGGCGCGTCTCACCCTGTAGCACACCTGCACCCTTGTACTATCTCTTTTCTTGTTTCTTAATAAAATTTTTACCCTTGCCTACAAAAAAAAAAAAAGCTTTGCCATATCCCATCTGCTCTTACTTTCTCACTTGCAAAGCTTTGGAGTACAGGTGAGTATACTGTAGTCCTTATTCTAGTGGATTCAATTCTGCTTTCTTTTATGGAATATGTTTGAAGACAAGTCGGTACTTTTAGGCTTTTCTTTCCCATCCTCAGATCCAGACCTCGAGGTCCACTACAAAAACCATTAACACCTGAACTCCCAGTCCCCTAGGTGCATGAAACTCAGGCATGGCATCATTTTGGGGGGGGGGGTCCCAATAGCAGATTCCTCAATCTTTCCTACTTGAAAAATTTTAAAGATGAAGAAAGGAAGGGAAGGGTGCAGGAAGGGAGAGAGGGAGGGAGGGAAAGAAGGAAAGAAGGAAAAAGGGAAGAGGGAAAGCCCAAGCCCAGGGAAACACACATTTCATATGGATTCAGAGTATGAGCCGCCCTCCTTAAACGTCAGCTACTTTTAAGTCACTTGAAGCCCTCTATTGATTTCACATGGAAGTAGGTCAGGACTGCTTTTAACTGTAAAAGCTTCATGCTGCAGGCTTCATTTAATAGTAAGGAGTGAATATTAAAAATTGATGTGCAAGCAAACCTCTGCTTAATTAGCATGTGGATAAAGATGACTTGGAAAGACACGGAAGTTAATAAACAATGAGAAAACTGACAATAAAGTATTGCAACACATGTTCCGTGTCTGTAGCCTTCCATTTATGAGAAATACTATGGATCATCACTTTTCATGGATTGCCTATTATATGCCAGTCCCTCCATATTTAGGAGGCTGGTGTCCTTTCTACATATTTGTGACTGCACACGTTTTTAAATAACATTTGAGTTTTTTATATGTTCTTTTTTCCCTGATGTCACATTTTCAAAATGCAAACCTTAAAATGTTTTGCATGGTAACTAACCACTCTAAAAGGAAAGAAAATTCAATTTGAATGTGCTTAGAAACCTACTGACACTTCACAAATCACCCCTTTAACAGTCTTCCATAGGCATACGAAGCATTTTTTGAAATTGTAGCTTTGGATCTTCCCTTTCCATCTAATTAATTGGCCAATACCTATACCAGTTTGGAAACAAAGTTTTTATTTTAAATGATAAATTGCTTGTAACCAGAAAAATTAAAATATTCATTACATTTAAAAAACACACTGACAATCAGGTTATAGTGAATTTTTTTTCCTTTGCTGAATAAATAAACATACAATTATATTATTGTGTTTCCCAACCCTTTGGTGAACGAAGATGGCCTCTCTGTCTACAGTTATTCCTTAGAGGGTAATGGCACTGTGTTCCACTGGGTGTGATTTCCCTTTACCTTCAATATCGCTCAGCTCCTTTAAAATGGCCTGCATCTCTGTGGGAATAGGGAATGGCTTACATTCTCCTCAAATCTTTATGCTTCTCACATCAGGTACGAGGATGATTCACTTAAAATGTCAGATCCTTTAACCAAGCCTAACTGAAGAGAAAGTTGTTCAAACAGCAACAGCAAATCTCTGAGGATTTAATTCATGTTAAAAATATCTAATTTTAATAAAATATTAATTTTTTCCACAAGAATGTAGAGGTCAAACTCCTTATAGTTGCATAGCACTTCATATTTTACAAGGTTTTCCCCTGGACACGGTTTTCTTTAATTTTTCACAACATCCCCATGAGGTAAATATGAAAAATATGAGCCTCAGAGAGTTTAACAGACTTTCCCTAAAAGCACAGCTGTTACTTGGCAAATCCACCCTTTGAACCCAGGACACTCAACTCCCATGTCTTCTATAATAACGAGGTTAGTCAAACAAAGTGATTTTTTTTTTAAACAAAGATATGGAAATGAAATTTTTATTCTCCTGACCATACTCTGGAAATTAAACAACAAATGGTTTGTACTCAATTCCATGTACAATCCGCTGATAATTTCACTATCTACAATCTGATATTTTGATACTGCTTGAGGAACCATGCAGTAAAAATCTATGCTATGCAATTTTTTGTAGACCCAACTTTAACTATTTTATAAGATATTTAGATTAGATTGTGAGTCCTTGCTTTCATGTCCCTTGCTGAGCAATGTGTGGTTTCGCCAACCAGTGAGAGGACTGATTCCATTTTGGACTATTTTATATAAAAATCATCTAAGCCTGGTTCTCGACTTATTTTCTTTGGAGCAGTTGGTTCCTAAATATCCTCACTAATATTGATCTGTGTGTCCTGTACAAAACTCAGATTATTACCAATAATTGGTAATCCTGGGAATTCTATCACATGTTGCTATTAATTTTTTTAAAAGTTAGTTTTGGAAAAATCAATAAATCCACATATAAAAACTGAATATGTAAAACACAGTCATAGGGATCAGAGGCACTTAGAAAAAAATGAAATATATCATTTTCATTCATCTGGTTGTCAAAAAAGTACCAATTAACTAGGCGGGGGGAAGGGGTGTTGGGTTCACATTCGTACACTCAGTCATTTGTTCACTCAACAAACACACATCGATTGTGTAATTTGTGCCAGAAAAATCACTAGTTACTTTTAAGTATGTGGCGTTGGAGGTATCATTAGGACATCTAAGCTAAAAACTGCCGGTACCTATTTTAAAAACAGGGCATGAAAACATGACACGAATAACTTCTTACCTTGAACTCTCTAGCGGTGAGTACATGGCAGTCATATAACTGGCAGAAAGATCAATTACTTAATTTGTGAGACCCAGCAAAAAATGGAAAGGTGAGGCCCCTTTTTCAGAAAGCAGGAAAAAATAAAGCTTTTTCCTTTCTTCTGTGGTCTCTCTTGACCGTTCACGGCTTTTTATTTGCTATTTAATGACATGCTCCCTTAGGCAGGGGGATACTTGCAGGGTGAGGGAAGACCCTCACGAGTGATGGGGGCACTGCCCTGCAACTCAGCACAAGGGGTGCATGCCTGCCCCTTAGCCTACCTATGTCTGCCCTCAGGCTCCCACAAGGGGTGGAAGGCAGCAGAGGCTGCTGAGTGGGGGCGGGGGAGTGGGTGGCCAAAAGCCATACAGAGCAGGCAGTGGGAGGCATGGTCATGCATGAGCCAAGGCTTTAAGCACCTGTCACATGCTCTGTGTCCCACTAGGCTTCACTTCCAAACCACCAATTCAAAGATAAAGTTCATATGGAATTTCATACAGTCGTCACAAAGCATTAAACCCCAAGTGCAAGGCTCCCTTCTGAGCACTGGATTCTGTGCAACTGCACTGGCCACACATCCATGAAGCTGGCCCTCATTGGAGCTACACCATTGAGTTTCATCTCACGGAGAGTTGACTCCATAAGAGTGCGCTATATTTTATGTAAATGGAGAAGTGGAGCTTCCAGAAAAAGAGTCTTTAGGTTGGGGGGGATTGGAGGATACAAAACAGATCCAAGGGACAGAAAACAAAGCAAAACAAAAAATGAAGATATGTTGCATGGAAATCAAGAGAAATGTCTTCAGGTGGAGTAATTAACAATATCAGATGCTCCGTGAAGGTTTAAGAGACTCAAAAGAAAGAAGACGCCAGGACCAAAGGTCATTTAGGAAGCTGTGTGTGACTGGACTGAGGAGAAGAGGAAGCCAGATTGCAGAAAATTAAGGATGGAGTGAGGGTGATAAAAATGAAGGCAGCAAATACAGAACATTCATTTGAGAGGCTTGTCAGTGAAAGGGAAGGGGAGAGTAATGGCTGGTTGTAGAATTTAGCTGACGTTATTTTTTTAAAACATCATGGACAATTTTATTACAGTCTGTATTAAATAACCATAGACATAGTTTGATTCAAAAGCAAAGTGAGTTCTTCCAGCTTTAAATGAGAATGAAAATCAACAAAAGAAGGGCCTCTGTGAGGCAATCTGTTTTAATTTCAGGGGTTTGAAATTTCTCTTAGAACATTTCAAATTGACGGAAAGCTTTCATAATTTTGACACATCTCTCTTGTCATTAATCATAGGTAAGTGGGTAATAGCTGTTCAATCAAAGAATGAAACTAGTTTGTGGATATAGAGGCAACTTTGATACCTGAATGTGATAACTTAAATAGAGTGATGTGATATTAAAATTCTAATGAAGTCTCTTAGCCATATGAACTCATTTGTCTTTACCTTTTTCCCCTTTTTATTCAAGGTCTTTTTCCAGTCGTATTGCCAATTGGCACTTGGTGTTAATCCCTCATTGCCAGGGAGGCTCATCCCCAGGAGTCATGTTCCATGCTGGGAGGAAGGTACAGCATTCATATGCTGAGTTTGGCTTAGAGAGAGGCCACATTTGAGCAACAAGGAGGCTCTCAGACAGCAACCCTTAGGCACCCCATAGCAATAGGCTAAGTTTCAATTTCAAAAGCAAATACTCGTAAGGCTAGTCATCAATAACAAGAACCCATCATCCCAGAGGTAACGCTTACGCACACCTCAGTAGGATCTCATAGAACACCAAAGTGCATATCACCCCAAATAGAGGGACTCCTGAGGGCTCTGAAGATACCCAGGTCCTATATAAGGGGGGACAGATCCAGAGATTGATGCCTTATCAGTGGGCTCTACTTTGGAATCTGTGCTCCTGAGAGTGACTGAGTTGGACTCGAATAAGTCCTCCCTGCACATGGTCCATCAGTCCCTTCTATTCAAACCTATATGTGGTGCTGGAGTTTGTAGGTGTACTTCCAGAGACTGGAGTCTTTGGCCTGCCCATGTGCCAGCTGGGCATGGAATCTCAGTGGAGCTGCAATTCCTACTCTACAGCTCAATGGACTCACTCAAGATACCTGGCAGGGAGATGATGATGGACAACGGCCGTCCCAGGGAATGGAGAGAGTCTGCAGCTGCAGGCAGGATAATCCCCTCCATCTTCCCTATGAGATATAAGCCCCCTCTCAATTGGAGGTGGAGTGGACATCACCATCCCAGACTCCTCAGGATTGGGGGAAGAGCTATGGACTGGAGTGGACTTACTGGTATTCTGTTGTAGACATATTGTGATTCAAGCAATGGAAGAAATTACAACATTGATGTGGAGCCAGTGGCCACTGGACACTTTGGGGGCAGGGAGAGAGAAAAGCAGTTGTAATACAGGGGCTTTTTCAGGACTTGGGAATTATCCAGAGTGACATTACAATGACAGATATAGGCCATTTTACATCAGCATGTACCATGCAGAACTGTGTGGGAGAGAGTGTGGTCTACAATGTGAACTATGGTCCATGCTTAGTGGCAAAGCCCCAGGATGTGTGTATCCATTACAGGTGATGTGCCACACTAATGAAAGATGTTTATGTGGGAGGTTGTGGGAGGTGTGGGAGGTGGGGAACATGGGAATCCCTGTAATTTTTGTGTAACATTTATGTAATCTAAGCATCTTTTTAAAAAATCAGTTAAAAAAATGATATTTGAGAATTCATTGTGGAACTCACCCTAGAAATAATGTGGAGGTGAATGATTAACAAACAAACATTAAAATTTCATTTATGAATATTAAAAATAAGTTCTAATGAAGTCACCTCAGTTTCTGGCAATTCTGTTGGGTCTGCTAATACTTAAATCCTTTTCCAGCCTTCTGTTCTTGGGAATCTAGATTTCTAATTTGTGTCATGGGAAGGAAAGTCAAGGTTGAATTACCTACCCATAGCATTGTGGGGGGATCTTGGATTGGATAACAGATGGATGCCCTGCCCTCTCTACTTTCTGCTGCTTTCTACCTATCCTTTTTCTATTCCTTTTTTCCCTTGTCTTAATCATTATCAGTTTCATTTAAAACAAGGGGAGAGATTCAAAAACAGAAAAAAAAATTTTATTGAATGCAACTAAAACTTGATCAGAAGAAAATGTTTGGGAAAGTTTTGCTCCACCATCAGTTGTCAGAAGAATGGTATGTCTTCTGGATCTGAAAATTTTCCTTTAAGTTCAACTCTTCTGTGTATACCTAGCGAGACAAGACATGCTGCTTCAGAGTCTATGTTACTAACACTCCCTTATCCCCTTAGATTCTCCTTAGGAGTTTTACTCCTTTCATTTGGGAATAGCAATATCCCAGATTCTCTAGTTGATTGGTAATTCTACTTGGAGTGGAACATTTAATTAACCTAGCTCCCATCAGCTAACAACAATAATGAGTTTTGCTTCAACTGAGAAACAGCCATGCACCACTAAAGAAACCTTATTAAGTTTTGGATTGCCATCCACTTACTGAATTCTGGAGGAAAAAAACAGATTTTTTTTTGAAAATTAAAAAAACATTTCACATATTTTGTAACAGAAACTCATTTTTACCTGGTAATGCATACACATTCAAAACAACTAGTCATGTAATAATAGTTTCCTGGATTTATGCAGTTCCTTTCCTCCAAAGAGGTAAATGATTTAATTGAATGACTCTTTAAGTTCAATATTACATAATGTTAAGCAGATTGGAATTACTTCTTGACAATGTTAGTCTCTATTATTTTCCTTTAAACATGTACCTATCTCCAAATGTTGAGAAGTGATCAATTTGTGCAGTCCTTTTATTTGTACTGAAACTAATGATAAATTGACAACTATGAAACAGTCCACATTTAAATGCTTTATGGTTTTCTTCTTTGTTTCTTTTCCCTAATAACTCTGCCCTGAATGGATGGACATTCCTTTAAACATGACACTTAAGAGCAGATGCAAAGAATTCAGTATTCATGATAGCATGTTTTTTTGTTTTGTTTTTTTTTCCTGAATGACTATATTGATTTCAGTGTGGAATTTTCAGTCATAAAAGTTGATTTTTTCACTTTAGAGTCACACTTTTTCATATGGATTTGCTTCTTCCTGTTCAATAGCCCTCTCAATTCACTATGCCTATTAATTCAAGAAGTTCAATAAATCTTTGTCATGTTTCAACTTTCGGTATGGACACACTGGGCTTGGTGCTATAGGAAATAAAATGATAAATAAGTTATGGCCCTTGTCTTCCCTGGCCTTTTATCCTAATGGAGAAATAAAATAGAAAAGAAACTTTAAAGCCAATTAGAATAAGACACAGCATTACAGAAGCACAAAGAAGTTACTCTCAGAGTTTGAAGGAAAGAGAGATTATTTATAAGCAATGGTATAAGAAAAATTCTGTGAAGAAGTTGGTAGACTCTGCACTGGGACTCAAAAGATTAGACTACCTTTCTTTTATGGAGTTTCTGGGGAAGTCCTTCCAGGAAAAGAGAACAACATCAGACAGAAAAAGTCAGAGGCAGGAAGTGTGCCTTTTGTTTGGGGGCTTCCACAGGTCATCCAGTTATTCACAGAAGCATCAAACAACAGAGCCAGAAGGGACTAACAGTTCTAGCATCTAACATTTTCATTTGAAAAAGTGTGAAAAATGAAGCACTAAGAGGTGAAGTGGCTCATTAACATCTCAAAGCTTGTTAATGCTTGAGCCAACATGGAAACCACCTACTGTGATGCCCAGCCCTACCTGGCCTTCTAGATCATGGTTAGTTAGAACAGAATGAATGTAGGGGAGAGTGGTGCGGCCAACAGGAACCACCTTACTTCTACCTGATATTTAATTACCTGTAGACATGAAAGTGTTGAAAACACAGTAATTCAACAGGAGAGAAAGAAATCAGTCCTAGTGTTTTTCAAGTTTGTACAGCTAAAATACAATAGAGGTAATACTGGTTCTTAAAAAAATAGACTGGTGTAGCTTTATTTGTAAATTGAAAATGTTTCTGCATTTTCTAAATCTAAAGCAGTGAGAGCTCTTCTTAATGGAGACAATTTTTGATTAAATAGCTGACAAGAAATTGCACTTAAAATTCAGCAGCCAGAGAGTATAAACACAAGGGATAAACACTTCTGTCCGCATCAATCAAAGGCAGCTGCCATCTACCCCAAAAAGGTGAGCAATTATTTATGAAATTATGTCTCCTTCTTTATTGCAATCCTAGGAGAAACTGAATGAGAAAAAAACAGACAATGTCATGGTCCCAATTAACCAAGGAACCACATGCATTTTCAAAATCAAGGAATTTTACTTATATTCTATTTAACCTCATCATCCTTAAAGGAAATTTTTAGCTTTAAAAAATGATAATTAAATAGGTCAATGTGTTCTCGTCCTGAAGAATTTCAACTGTAGTGTTTTATTTTTTTCTTTTAAAGGTAAGTGTGTTAATCCATTTACTACACAGTAACAAATCTGAAGAGAAAAGAAGTGGTGCTAAGGAGCATTTTTCATAGGGCCCTTTTAGGGTTTTTGTTTGTTTTGCTAGAGTCCAACTCCTAATTTAGAGATGCTAGGGACCACGCTGCCATTTAACATTGGCCATCATTTCGATCAATCTATTTCCCTACCCATCCCCCACCCCCCAGGATAACCACAGGCCATCAAGTTACGCCTAGTCATGGCCAATATGCAAGCAGTTGAGGACAAAAGCTCTACAAACCTGGAGGTAGAGTCATCTAGTTGGTAGCTCAGTATTGAAAATCTGACAGATTAAGCAAATCTCCATTTATATCCCTAAATTATGCATGGAGGCATTGAGGTGGATATTCACATCTCTTTGCCCGAGTCATCTAGGTGATTCTGAGGCTCCCTGGGCACTCCACATGCCTTCAGGGTCAACTGGAAGCCTGGATCTGGAGCCCATTGCAGTGACTGGGATTATTACAAGGTGAGTTTTGGAGAGTGCTGGAAAAGTTTCCCCATTCCCTTCCTAAACTGAGATCTCATACCAGCTTGCTTCTGACGACAACCATGAAGTAGTCCATGCCATTTGCACCAGCTTTCTCTTAGTAAGCAGATAACCCTGGGGAAAATAACGCTATAAGCTGAAGAGTTTTGATGAGAACTAGAAATTGTAATGGCCATAGGGAGGAGAAAGAAGTTAGGGAGATTGGTCAAGTATAGATAAAGCATGATTAAGACCAGAAAATCTGGAGCTAAATAACCTGGGTTCAAATCTCAGATTTACTCCTATGTGACTCTGAATAGGTTGTGCCTCAGTTACTTCTAACTTTAAAATGGCAACACAAAGATTATCTGCCTCATTGCAGTAGTATTGCTATAAGGATTGAATACATGTAAAACACTTAGAAGAGTGTCTGGTACAGAGTAAATGACATAAAAATAAGTATATACTACAATTATTATGGAAGTGTTCTCAAGGAAAAAAATGGTCACTGCCTCTCTTCTCAGGTCCTCACCACTATTTTGATGCTTTACACTCTGAGCTTAATGCTTTTAATATTGTTTCTGAGACAAACCTGCTTGAGGCAGGGTCATTTTCCAACCTCTGCATCACTCCTTTCCTCCAGTAGCATTATCAACTCCAATTCCTGAGATCCTTGTCTCATAACGGTCATGAGAACTAGACCCCTCATTGCTCTCACAATGGCCTCACGGCCTGTCCAACAAGTGACCCACAACAAAGACTCTTATTCTCAAGTTACAGTATCCCTTTTGCCCCCGGCACTGACTGAGTATCTTCTCTAGTCAACACACCCTTGTTCTGAGTTGTAGTTCTGCTCAGCAACCTGATTCCCAGCAATGTTTAGGAGCCCCATTCTTCCACCTGTTTTGACCAGTCCTCCCGCTAAATGGTCTAGACCCACCTAGACCAGCCTCTGGGATTAGGACTGTGGGTGGTCCCCACCTGCTTGACTGACAGCATCAGCCCCTGCCTGAAGCATATCTTACCACTCATTCTCAAACGTTAGTGCTGAGGAGCTCTGATGAAGGGAATGGAGCAGACAGCAGACCTGGCACAGAGAAAACCAAGGCCAAGGGCAGTATGGTGGTTTGGAGCTTTGTACCCCAGAAAAACAAATTCTTAATTTTATTCCATTCCTGTGGATGTGGACCCACTGTAAATAAGATCTCTTCAAAATGTTACTTCATTTGGGGTGTGGTCTAGTACTTTAATCCAGATTACTGGAGACCTTAATAAGCAGAGAGAAAGTCAGAAAGAAAAAAAAAAAAACCATAGGGATGAAGCCAGAAGCTGATAGTCAACAGAACCAAGAAGAGAAGAGAGAAGGCAGGAGTGGCTTCCATGTGACTTGCCATGTGACAGAGAACCCAAGGACTAAGGGTCACCATCAGCCAGACTCAGAATGCCACAGTCTTCAGGGAGAAAGCAAGGTTTTCATGACACCTTGATTTTGGATTTTTCCCAGCCTCAAAGCTGTAAGCCAATAAATTCCCATTGTTTAAGCCAACCATTGCCATTGCCTTGGAAGCCAGAAGAAACATATAGACAGTCATTATTTGGAGATTGCTCACCACACACTTCACTGTTAAACTCTCAAGGTTTCGGGGGAGAATCTAGAAGTAGTGAAATTGATTTCTTTGCTGATCTATCCAGAGTACCCTAACTGGCTGCTTCTCAAGCTGCCAACTATTCAGTAACTTACTTAAGGAAAGGAAAAATAGATTTGCTCATTTCAAACTCTTTATATTTTAATTTCTCCCCATCTCTTTTTTTTCTTATAGAAATTATGTGATTCATTTTTTTTTAAATTTTGGTAGATTAAAGTAATGTATTACAGGTTGCCCTTGTATTTGTTTGTGCAAACAGTGTTGTTAATAACTAACCATATCTGCGAATATTCTCACTGTCCTGATTCTGTGATAATCAGGGTGGGCTAAACATTCGCTATATTAGAAACCATACATGTGTCCCCAGACCTCGTTTTCCTCCCTAGGTCTGGTTTTTAGAATGCTGGTGATAAACTAAGCCTGATTTATTATATGACCATCCTGTATGGGAAAAGACTGTAACTCTAGGTATCTCTGGTCAACCTTAAGAGATATAGCAGGGGGCTATATCTGGTTGGCGTCCATCTCCCATATGGAGGGACCTGGGTTCGTTCCCCGGGACCTCCTGATAAAAACTTAAAAAATATATAGAAGGTGCGTGGGCCGCCAGGCCCTGTGCACGGGCGCACCACCAGTTCCCGCGAGCCACACAGCAAGATGATGACATAATAGGAGAGTGACACAAGGGAGAGGCAAGATGAGACGCACCGAAAAACCAGCAACTAAGGTTGCGCGGGCAGGATGCCGCTCTCCTACATCAGAGATTCCAAGGATTGAATCCCAGTGAAGACAGGAGGAGAAGGATGAGAAAAGAGGGCAGAAAATGGACACAGAGTTGCCCAGCGAATGGACACAGAAACAGCAAAAACGGGGGAGGGGAGGGGAAGGGGTGTAAAAATGGATAAAAGTAAATAAATCAATCAATCCTTAAAAAAATAAAAATAAAAATAAAAATAAAAAAATAACTAACCATATGTCTCCGAGTTATTCTTTGATAGTAGGCATACATATCACTTGATATTATTGCTAAATAATCAACATCCCAGGCCTAACCCTCAGAGTTTCTCACTAATTAGAACTATGATAAGGCCCAGGAATCTGTATTTTAATAACACCCAGGTGAATATGATAGATGGTGTACTTGGACTATTTCTATGTCCTTTGCATTCCATGCTTTGGACCATGTGAGGTCCTTCTCTGTAGCCTGACACTGAATTGGGGGCACTGACATAATCCAGACCTGGCTTGATTCCCCTTTAAAATTGCTGGGAGAAGACTGGCTGAGTCAAAAACCAGTCTGGGTGTGACCAAACTAAATGAGTGTAGGCCTTAATCCAACATGGCTGAAGACCTTATAAGCAAAATCAATTGGACACAGAAGTAGAAGACAGAAGTAGGAGAAGCCAGAAAGAATGATTACCATGTGATGAAGGATTGCCAGCACCAGCACACTACAGGCATTGGAGAAGGCACAGCCTTGCCAACCCTTGATTCTGGACTTCTGGTCTCCAAACTGTGAGCGCATAAATTCCTGTTGTCTAAGCCAACCAGTGCATGCTACTTGTCATAGCAGCCCTGGTAAACTAAGCTATTTGCTAAATTCTGTTGAAAAAAAAATCTTATTTTAAATAGACTTAAGCAAAGTGTTTTGATCCTCCTAAAATAAACTAACATTCATTCCAGGTTTCCCAGAATAGTTTCCTTCTTGAGAAGTCAACCGTTTTGAGCATCTCAGAATGGATCCAAGAGCTCCATTCATGACCTGGCAAGTGGGTTAAAGTGGCCTCTGAAAAGGACAGGTCACATAATCCCTACACTTAAGGTCTCACATTTTAATTAAGTGAGAGGCTCCTCAGACAAGTTTGGGTACTTGGTTTCATGGTCCACAACTAATTAATAGTGTGATATTTTCATGAGGAAAAGAATAAAGGGAAAGTAATATGGGTGGAGGAGACAAGAAGGCTAGGAGCATCAAGAGAACTACCTGAGAGACAGGAAGGAGGCAGGAGAACCACAAGAATTTAAATGAATTAAAATGATATACCAATAAAGCGCCGTTCAGTTGTACAACCTCAAAGAGCCCCTGAGGGCATCCCAGCCTAGTAATAATTAAGCTATTCACACTGCCACTGCTCTTACAAACACAGTGATGGTAGCCATCACTGTATTCGGCCTCCCTTGCTGGGTGCTTTGTATGTCTTCGCGTGTAGTAGGCTCACAGTGACAATCATAATGATCAGCAAGATGGCTAGATTCAGGTAGCAAACCATTCCTTTTTTTCTTAAAATGGGACAATATGTAAATACAGAAACATGTTTTAAAAGATTTTCTTCCAACATCATTCTTTTTTATTTAACCTTGTTTTTCAAATTAAATTAGTAACCATAAGTTGGAGCAGTGGCTTCACCAGCAATATCTAATATTTCAGGCATCACTATACCTCACATAACTCAAGAAAGGGGAAAGATGTGTGTATGCATGTGAGTGTGTGTCATTGAGTGTGTGAAATTAGGTTTTTTGCTTTGTTTTGTTTGTTTACTTATTTGTTTGTATGTGTTCTTAAGAAAGGCAATGGAAAGGCAAAGCTTCCATCTGATTCCTGACTATTTCATCAGACCCACAAGGGGCCATTTATATCTATAATGGTAAAAATATAAGGCAACATCTGAAAGCCTTAAATGGCGTATTTTATAAGGCTGAGAGATGAGAGTTAGAGTACAAATCTTATATCTCCATTACCATGGAATATCCTTGAGGTATGAGCAAGCCTTTTGGCAATGCCATCCCACGATTTTTCTTTTAATACTGATATGAGATGAGCAGGGCTTGTGCCTTTCTTTGCTTCATTCTATCTTTCCCCCTTTGTGTCTCCCTGCCCCTCTGTGTGTACCTTCCTAGTCACTGCCTTTGTTGACATCCATGTTTGTTTACATGTCCTTCTGACCCCATTTGTGCATTTCTTTTGTGTCTGTCTCTGTGCCTTGGTTTCTTCATTAGTCTTTTCTCTTTGCTGCTTCATGTTTCTCGTTTTTTTCTAAATCTTCTATTTACATTTCTCCATTTATACCTTCACTATCTCATTCTCTCCCTCTTCCTCAAGTGTACTATAAAATTTAATGATGTTCTTTACTATGATGTATTTTTTTCATAGGAATGTAACATCCATTCATTTATATTAAATGTAGGCTAAGCCTTTCTTTTAAAAATATTACTCACTGGGGGGGAGAGAGTTTCCTCTTTTTTATATTTGGTTCTGGGTATTAATTTCTATGCTACATGAAATTAATTAAAACAACCTGGGTGTTCTAAGGATGCAAAGCAAAGGCACAACAGATATATAAAGTAAGGACATGTGAAAGGAAGATTAAAATAATAGGCGGAAAATGATTATTGTTTGAGACTCCAAAGTTCGCTGTAACCCATATTTATACATCTCCTACTTCTCATGTAGGCACAAAAATTTACAGCAGGAAAATTAAAGTTAGTCAGTCCTTGTCTTCCTCATATCCTCTATCTCTCTGCCACAAATTAAAAATATTAATAACAATCAGATAAAATAAAAATTATTAGAGTTACAGAGACTCAGATGTCCCCATTTAATCATAAATAGTAAAATACAGTACAGTGTCCCATCAACTAAGAAAAGACTGCTGCTATAGCAATGAAATGAGGACCATATTTAGAAAATTGGGAAGCAGAAAGAAATCGATTCATAGTCCACTATTATTGTCTTATTTTATCTCTTTCCTATCGCCTGATCCCATTCAACAATTGTAAACCTGCAAGATATGAAGTTATTATATTAGATGTGTCTTTACCAGTTAATAAAATAAAAGTTGAAAGTGTAACCTTTATTTGCCATTGATTGCTTTAATTAAAATGGAAAGATTATATTTGCTTTGTAAAGCAAGAGAAGCATAGTGAAAAGAGATATCAGTAATAATTATCAGTTAACTAGTCAATTTTCAACAAATTTAGATCTACTTTATGGATTACTCAGAGATTCTGCAAACTCCTGTGATGCTGTTAGCATCTGACAGTATCTCTTTTCCTCTAGAGTCCAAAGTAAATAGCAATTAAATTATTCATTTACACTATCTACATTTTTCCTCCCTTCTTTTTGTATTTCCATTTATGCAAAGTAAAATACTGAGGTTAATGGAACTCAGGGGCATGCCATTTCTCTAAAGAACTGATACATGGCTAATACCACATGGGAATGCATTCAATCCCTAGTTCTTTAAAAGCTATAAACAGCCTGGGTCACTTTTCCCAGTACAAGCTTTGTTTTAGAAATGCACAAAGCTCATTTTGGAATCGGATGGAGAAGTCTGTGATATAGCACACAGACTGATTCTAACAGATGGATTTTTCCTGAAATAACTTCATTAGTTAATCACTTCTTTTCTATACACTTTTTCTAGCTAACTGGCATAGCTGACAGCTGGAGCTGTTAAGGATTCTCCAAAGACCCTGATGGTAGGGAAGGAAATCCTATAAACTTCACCAATTCTAGGATGAAACTTCCATTAATTTCCCACAAATGATTATATAGTTTAAGAGTAAAATGCTTTTCCTTAAGAAAAATAAAACTTTCTCCAAATTATTCCAAAACCCTTACTTGATCTGTTTTTAAAATACATCAAAGATCTGGAAGAAACTTGAAAACGTCAACAAATTATGTAGGTCAGGGTTTCTCAGCCTTAGCACTACGGATATTTTGGGCCAGATAATCCTTTTTTTGTGGGAGCTGTCCTGTGCATTGTAAGAGGTTTAGTAGCCAGAGGCACTCAGTGAGGGTTCTGAATGATGGACCCCACAAAAGACATGTTCAAATCTTAAACTGCTTTCCTGTAAATGTGATCCAATTTGTAAACAGGACCTTTTGAAGATGTTATTATTAGTTAAGCCATAGCCAAATTGAACCAGGGTGGGTCTTAATCCTATGACAAGAGGCTTTATAAAGAGAAGAAATTTGGACTCGGTCATTAAAAAAAAAAAAAAAAAAAAAAAAAAACACACACACACAAGAAGAGGCCAGAAGTGAGCAGAAACTATCAGAGCAGACCCAAGGAGAGAGAGATCATGTGACAGGAGGCAGAGATGCAAGCCGAGGAGCCCCAAGGATTGTGACAAGTCAGCACCAGAACGCTACAGACTTCCTGGAGAAAGCCTGGCCTTGCCAATGCCTCTGCCTCAATTTAGGACTTTTAGCCACCCAAGCCATGAATAAATTTCTGCTGTTAAGCCAACTACTGTATGGTATTTGTCATAGCAACTCCGGCAAACTAAGGCACATTCCCAGTTGTCATAACCAAAAAACTCTCCAGCCATCGCCAAATGTCCCCTGGGATAAAAAAACCCCCAGTTGAGGACCACTGTTTAAGAAATAGGCTGTTGCTAACTTTTAGTTTTATTTTTAAAATAATTTAAAGAATAATTATATGCATGCATGTATGTACATATATAAGTTTAGCTGCAGCCATTCCTAATGTATTAGAAACCACTACCTTTCAGTCTGGTAAAAAAATGTTTTAGGGGAAATTATTTAAACAAGTTAATGCTTTCATAAATCTCTCTGGGTAAAGAAGCAAAAAAGACAAGGTGAGTGATTGATAACTACTAATGAACATTAATTATCTAAAGTGTGCCATCATCATCTTCATCATCAAAAGTATCAAGGACTTCTTTTCCCTTAAGGAAGGTCATCGGTATGACTGGATGAATAGATAAATAACAAAATTGTGTAGTGGGATTGTTCCAGATGTAAGTGATTAATTATCAGTTTAGGTGCCTAAGGCAATTTTAAATAAAGGAAATTGGTGCAAGTTAATGAAACGGACCCCAAGAAACCTGGGATCTGTTGAGTCTCTTAAATGGATTATTTATTCAGATGGAGAAATTTCATGGATTTTGAAATTTAGTAGTGAAAATTATTTTATCACCTCTTTATCACTTAGTGAGTTTTCTATAATTTAGATGTTGACAGGTCTAAGAAGAGTATGCTAGAAATGAGATGTTAACTACTATGGCTTTAAAAAGGAAAACAATGAACCTATTCTGGTTTACAGCAAAGTAATAATATAGGAGAATGAAATGTGCTGAGAGAATAATTTATTGTGTTAAAATAAGTTTCTAAAATAAAATAAAATAAAATAAGTTTCTATACTACATCCAAATTACTTTCCAGCTAAGCCTTTTTAATACAGATTTTCTCAGTCTTTTAACATAGGATAAATATAAACTTTAACATGTTTGAATATATAAAATTTTTCCTGAAAAATCAAGGTTATTTGCCTAAAAATTCCCATTGTGGTCTCTGTTAGACTTTCCAGAGTCAGTATATGAACTTAGATTTTAAACTACATATTTTAAAAATCACTATTCTTCTCAATAAGATATGTTATATTGGGCAGATTGACATTTTTAGCTCTTTCAGTTACACTCGGAATTATACGATTTTGTTCAGCATAGCAAAAGTAAAATTATACATTTTATATTTTGAGACTTCAACGAAAAGGTTTAAAGATTATGTACTAGGTTCTTTTTCTATATATAAGGGGCTCACGATAAAACTTAAACACTTACTCTCTGCGGGTTCTTTAGAACGTCGGCCGCTGGAGGACTTTCTCAGCAGGCTTCGTCCTGAGGTAAAGAGGCTTGTTAATTCTTCCAGAGGACTCGTGGGTGTCCTGGATCGGGAGCCGCTTGGAGCCGTCCCGTAGGTGTTCACCGCAGCATTGACCATCTTGCTCCCATCCTGCGACACTGGTCTGGTTGTGGAATGAGGCACTGATGGAGAGCTCCTTGAGAGGCTGCCTGAGTGCACAGCGTCGTAGGGCGGGGGCCTTTTGAGGCTCAGGGGAGTAAGAGACCTTCCCATGCTAACAGGTGAAGGAGAAGCGGAATGACTTTTGGGGTAGCCGTGTGGCGACTGCGTTCGGTACAAAGTGGAAGGGTGGGGAGGGGACGAGGAGAGCACAGAAGCAGCAGGAACAGGTCCTAGGGCTCCGGTCTGGTCTTTCTCCAGTTTAGGATGGCCAGAGGTATGAGATGGCAGTGAGGATGGAGACGCTCCAGCCTGCTGTTTCATATAAGACACATTTTCCAACACAGGAAGCTTTGTGACCTCCAGTGGAGTTAGCGGAGACTCATCAGAATTGGGGGAACACTGCACAGGAGCTGGTGGGAACACCAGGAGTGGGGGTCTATGAGAAAGCAAGTTGGGAAAGGGCGGGGGGATGTCACAAAGCAAACCCTTTGGAGTACATGGCACGGAGGACTTGGCGAAGTCCAAGTCAGGCACTGTGGGAGTAGCACACTGCGAAGAACAACTGTGATGGTCAAAGTCACCTTTTGCATCTTGGCCTAAGTCGTCGAAAATGGGGTATTTCATTTCCTCATAGACTGCCTCACTCTGGTCATCCTCCTCCTTCCTGAAGTCTCTTAGAATGTTCCCCACCATCTCGATGTACACGGGTTCCTCTTCCTCGGCTTCCCCCGCGGGGCCGCTGACATGGCATAAGGAGGACTCCCGCGTCAGCGACGTCCTCCGAGGCCCGTGCTTTTTGATGTACGTTTCATCAAAAGATGTGCTGAGCTGTGTGTTTGGATTCCGTTTCGGTTTCGGAGGAGGAATCTTCTTAGAATATTCATCACTGTGGGGTCTGGGTTTGGCCGACACTGAAAGAATTTTTTAAAAAATTAAAATAAATAAGTGCAATAGGAAAGCTTTCAAATATGATTTACACTTGGATTTACTATTGAAAACTTTTAAAGAGAGAAGTAATCTGCTTTCACTTCCACCTTGAGGCTTAGCTGAAAAATCAAACCCAATGTCACCATTTCCCATATTTAGAAAAACCTGGTAACAGAGCAATAGTAATATTTATCTTCAAACTAATATAAACTAACACTGATAAATACATGAAGACCAAAACAATTTGTCCCTCTACCTTAGAATTCCAAATAGAAACCTTCAAGTGAAACATACTGGATGAAAGCAAACACAAATTTCATAAATGCTAACCTCCAAAAATTAACTGAGAAACTCGGGTAAAGGTCTAGAGTTTCTAGTATCACAGAGTGTCACAAAAACACCATTAACCATTGAGATCCAGACATTTTAACGAAGTGGCTATTACACATGCTCACATCTTGTTTGCATTTAGGATAAAAATTTTGCAGTTTGCTAGATACAATATCTGTCTTGGTTCAGATAAATAACTTCTATACGATGGGCCTGATACTTCAGGGGAAATTGGTGTGAAAATCTTATGAGGTTAGACAAGTTAATCTCCAAATCTCCAAATCGCCTATGGTGCATTGGTCTGTGTTTGTTCATAAGATCTCTTATGATAGCCCAAATGCTGTCCTGGAATGTATTTATTAGATATATTCCACAGACATATCAGGATCCTCTTGAGAGTTTTAAAAGAGAATAACCCAGGGAATGATGCATAAGATCCAAAGATAACTTCTGGAAACTCACAACAGAAATGTGTATCAGTGCATTTCACTGCATGCTGGAAGTTCAGCTTTTGATGGAACAGAAACCTCTAGTACTATACAGTAGGGTGGAAAGCCTGGCAAAATGTCTATGGCTGAAATCAATTGCTTAGCATGCACAGAAGGTACTAGAGTCTTGTTATCAACTCATTATCTCATTGTGTTGATATATAATTACAATTATTATCATAATGTAGTGTGGCAGGATATAGTTGTTTATGGTAGATGGTAGTGTACAATGTAAGTTGACAGTATGGCTTCTAGGTATAAACATACGAGAAAAGAACAGGCTTCTCTGTAATTTGCAGCCTATAACGTGAGGTCTCAAGGCATGTCAAGAAACACCTGAATTCTTCTTTGCTCTTTTCAACTAACATAATTTATGACACATGAGTTTTCCTAAGGACGGCCAGAAAAGTCCTTAAAGATGAGTTAGGAGTCTGCTGTAAGGATCAATCCTGCCTTTCAGACAGAGGAAGCCAATACAATCTTCCAGTAGTGACTACTTTCTAGATCATTCCTGATTTCAAATATTCTACTTCATGTGCCTGTGATGTTGATTTTACTCACTACTATCAAATGGCTTTTTGGTGGGAAGGTTCTTTAGTGTATCTAGACTTTTCCTTTAACCCATAACATGGAAAGGTAGATGTCATTTTTCATGGGGCTTTACAGTCGAATCTTTGGGTGTCAGCAGCGAAAGGCCTCGACCATCATTCTTCAGGAGAGACCCAAAGTGACCAATAGTTCTCTGAGTCTCTCAACTTGGTCTCAGTTTTCCTGAATTGGAAATCTAATGTGTATATCAAATTTTACATGGTTTAAATAAGTCATGAGATTATATAAAAAATCTGAGCTAGAGTAAATTCAAACTGTAAATCAACAGGCCAGGCTGACTTAGTGCTGGAGGAGTTTTGAAAGGGTCAGGACTTAGAAGGACAAAAGTCCACTCACTCTTCTGATGCTTGTTTCCTGACATCCTTTAGGTGTCATCCTCAAGGTTACTCTAGGTTAAGTGACTTTTGATTAGTGGGTGGGGGCCTATGGGAAATCCTTGGACACTCAGAAGCAAGCAGTCTGAATAGCAAAGTGTTTGTGAGTGTAAGGTTTACCTGGGGCCATGAATTAGAGTATTCATGAGATGGATAACTTCATTATGTGAGAACAATAATATTTAAAATAAGGTTTTGGTTTTTCTACCCCTTAATTTATTATTCATTGTCACTTTCCTTGGCCCTTCATTAATGTCTGATACTCCCACATATACTTGGGTGGTAGTTTGAAGAGGAACAGCAGGTCAGAGCAGAATTCAGCCATCCAAGAGTCAGCACTGCATTGAGGGGAGGCAGGTATTCCAGGAAGTGAAGGATCAGTGGTAAAGCTGGGAGAGGCAAGGTACTCAGGCAAGCAGCAGCCAGATGGACAGCCTGGAGACCACATCCCTGTATCACATATAAATTAGAAGGTGGTATTTGGGATGTGCAAGACCAATACTTGGGTTAAATAGGAACAAGTGACACTTGACTTTCATTGCTAAAAGAAACAGGAAAAATAAAATAAAAATCTTGATATCTATGAAAGGATTGAAAAATAAGTCTCTATTCTACAACACAACATCAAATTAAGATAGAACAACTATTCATTAAGGAAGAATTTGGAAAACCCATTTAAACTCTTGGGGATAATTTTAATGCCAAAACAAGTATAGATATGGTCTAACAAGGGGGAAAATATAATATGTGACTCTTAGTGACTCCAAGATGACCAATGCTCAATCTCATATTTACTGAACCCTATATATTTATATTTGCAATATATTTCTTGACCCCTTTATAGCCAAATGGCAAGCACTCACTTTAATTTCATTCCCTGGTCCTGGAATATTTTAACTATTTTAAGTATTGATGCAGCTCTTTCTCAGCCTTTTAAATGCAATTTCCTCCTGCCCTCCGTCCCACATCTCAGCCCTGAAACCATGTCACGGAGAGTAGCACATGGCTGCTCCCTACAGGGATGCTCATGCCAAGGTCAGCAGGACCACTTTTCTGCCACATAATCTATTATTCTCTCTCTTCTTCTGGATCTGACTCTCCAACCTCTGGTTTGTACCACGGAACATGCAGTTTGACTCTGGACCATTAACTCAGAGCATTTTTGCTTGCTAGCTTGCTTGTCTGTTGTTTTTGTCATTTTTCCTTTTGGCATACTAACTCCCTGCTGTACCCTGTCCTGCTTGTTACACAGTTCTGCAGCTGTAGCAGTTCTTTTACCAGCCTTGCCCAGAGACTCTTCAATCTCTGGGAGGCCTTTTCTCTCTCCGCTTCCTGGTGGTGGAAAAAGTCTACTGCCAGCAGATTTATATAATTCAAGTAATTTTTTCCTACCCTCCTTTATATTGATTCAAATTTGAAATGAGGGTTTGAGGATTATTTAGAGAGCATGTTAAGCAAATTACAGTTGATCAGAATGCAAAAATAGATTCATTCCTTACTTATTGGGAGGCTTTTTTTCCAGATAATATCTCCTTCCCTTCAATATAATCCTCACAATCCCATGGTTCTCTACAGAAAATCAGAGAAAGAAACAGTTTCTTTTCTAATGAGTGGGTTTTTTTCTCTCTCTATTTGCCATGTAACATCTGATTTTACCTTAGTCCAAGTATTGAGTACATAATTCATAGAGCAATGGAAATGTGTTTCAATTGTAATTTTCTTTGGTAGTTTACCTGTATAAGAAAAAGTCTGAAACTTTAAGTAACATAATCCCATAATTTATTCTAAATTAACCTCACTCTAAGGAATTTAAAAATAAGGAAAATTAATGTTTAAAATTCATTTTTTTATGAAGTACTTAAAATAGTCTAGATCTAAACACACAGATACTGAAGTACTACTAATAAAAGAGAAAAGAGATTGCATACAAACTTCACATTTAACCAAATTCAACACACTAAAAGGATATTGTTTGCTCTTGACTGAATTTTATATTATTTTTAATAAGCCCAAAGATAGAAGCAATAATTCCCATTCAGCTGTAGAATGCAAATGTTAATGCTGAAAATAGTGTAATGACAGCAGCATTGAATAAGCAGAAAGTGACATTTTTGAAATGAGGTATCCGAACACAAAGGTTAGGTATGGCTTTCAGTCATGCCCAGATGATCTGTCTTTCACAGTTAATTTTGGAAATTCTCCATGTCCCTTGTCAACCTATCCTTCTGAAACACATTTTTTCTTATTAGGAAAAAAAGGTATAGTATAAAACCATACTTAGGATCTATGCATGTTCTTGACCTAAGAGATTTAAAAAAAGAGAGAGAGAGACAACAAAGACTAGCATTTCCTCTCATAGAAATATGTTTTGGCCATGGAATCTCAGAAATTGAAGGGGTCTTAAAGATTATTCAGTCCAAGCTCCATATATTGCAGATGGAAAATATAAATTCCTTATCAACTATATTTTTAGGAAATCTCATCATTTCAATTCAATCTTATACAGCTTTCGAACAAAGGAAAGCAATCAGAAAAAAAGCTATTAATTCGTCTGTATGTGGCAAAAAAAATATCATTTTAATTGGTCTTAGCCCATGCAATAATAAGGGAATTCTAACTTTGTGTATTAATGGTATAGAGGTATATTTAAGTAGGCAATTCAAACTGGGAAATGAGAGTCCTTTGAAGGGAAGTAATGTCCACATTGTGTGATACTGGGACTGGAGGATTCTGGAAGGTGAGAGACCCATTTCCCACTTTCAGCAGAATTCTGCCCACAATAACTCTTCCTTTCATAGTACACAATTCCAGGAGTTTGAGGTATATTTTTATTTTCATATTCACAAGTTCCATCCACAAAAATGTTGTTTTATTTATTTTTAAATTAACTTATTTGTTAAGGGATAGAGTTTGTAAAGGTGCTTGATCTGCTTACAGTAGAACCAGGATAGTGTGAGATAATATGCAAAAAGGACTGAATTTGGAGTTGTAGGACCTGTGTTACAGTTCTGAAGCTGGTGGCAATGAAAACAGAGGACTCACATGAGAGTTTGAATGGAAGAAAAGTAAAGGCAAAGAACCGGCTAAGACAGTGTGGTCTAAAAGTTTAGTGTTACAGAAGGAGCTTGGCTTAGGCTAGAAGACATGGATTCTAACTCTTCTCTGCCTCAAACAAACTGCATAACTTTAGGCAACTTACTTTGAAATACATTTTTATATTCACTCATTTTCCTTAGAATCAGAGCCACTGTTTTTTTTTTTAATTACTAATCTTGGCCCATTAGTTGTAAAATAAAATTGGAGTTTGTATGCAGCCTCTTAAAAAATGAAATAGAATAGATTAGAAAATATGACTATACTTCATGTGACAAGTATAAAGACTGTTTCTTTACACACACACACACATATATATAAGTGTTTCCTGAATCTCACATATTTCTTATTATAGGTCATGATGAGAACTATTTGAAAAACCCTAAAGCTGAAAATCTCTGATAGATAGTCTCTATCAATTCGTTCCCTCCCTATAGATGCGTACATTTCCATCCATCAAGTGGTGGAGTCTATTTCCTTTCCCCTTGAATCTGGGCTGGATTTTTAACTTGCGTTGAGCAACATAATGCAGCAGAGGTGACTTTGAGGTCGGAAGCTTCCACCTTCTCCCAAAGGAAGCCAGCCACCATATAAGAAGCAGGTCTGCCCTGAGATCCGTATGTGTGAGGAAGCCACGCTAGCCATAAGAGAAGAACCAAGGAAGCCAGTCAATATGAAAGTAAAGTATCAGCCACATGACCTCAGTAAAGCTGCCCCAGTAAGCATCCATCTTTGTGAACCATCCCAGTTGAGATATCAGACACTTTAGGTCAGGGACAAGCCATCTCTATTATGCCCTCTTGAATTCATGACCCAAAGAATTATGAGCAAATACGGTGATTTTTGTTTCAGTGTCTCCAAATTTTGGGATATACCTGTTATATCTGAAACTGTTTCCAGACATTATGACACTGCCATAACAAAAACTGAAATCTTGTGAGGGGAGTAGGTGGCTTCAGAGGAATAGGGAGGAGAATGTAGTTTGAGAAAGTGGTGAGGAAATTGCTATTTGATGCTGGAGAGAAAGTTGTATTATATGTTGGTGAAAAAAAATCAGGGAGACAGTTGCCTGTGGTAAGCAAAGATCTAGAAGAATGTGGAAGGCAAGTTAGTCTGTTTCAGCCATCTCTGATAAAGTATTACAAGATAGGTACTAAGAATGGGACCATTCAGTTCTCAAGCAGAAATTAAAGGAAATATTTCCAATGCAGGAATTACAGTGATTCTTCTCTGGGTAGCAAAAGGTTTTCAAAGCAACAAATGGCCTTAAGGAAAAAGTCAGATCCATAGCTCTACTAACAAAATGTGGCCTCAGGGTAAAAGTCAAATTAAAGATGTGAATGTAAGATCTCTATAAGCTCTCCAAAAGATTTAAAGTAATGAACACAAGACTTTTAACATTTTTTAAGTGTTGTCCAACAGCATTATGAGTCATAACTTTTAGGAGAGGGGCTTATTTCAAAGAAATTTGAGATTGTGTGTTTTGTCTAATAAAATGGATTGTAATTTGATTAATAGGAAACCCACAAAAATTCGGTAGGAGCTTTTTACCAATTTCTTAGTTTACAAGGAACTTTTTCAACTGACTTAGTCTTACTTTGCTAAGTACCACAAACTTAATGGCTAAAAACAACAAAAATGTATTATTTCACAGTTCTGGAGGCTAGAAGTCTGCAATCAAGCTTTCAGCAGGACCAGGCTTCATATGAGGCATGTAGGAGAGAATCCTTCCTTGTCTCATCTAGTTTATGGAGTTTATTGGCAATATTTTGACATTCCTTGGTTTATAGATGCATTTCTGCCTCTATCCTGAAATGGCCTTCTTTCTTGTCTCCATATTTGCATGGCATTCTCCTCTGTGATCTGTATTTGTTCAGTTCTCCCCTTCTTATAAGGGTACTAGTCATACTGGATGAGAATACACTCTAATCCTTTCTTAACTAATGACATCTTTGAGGCCCTTATTTGAGGTCATATTCACAGGACCAAGGGTGCAGCAGTTTGAGATTATTTATGAATCCCAAAGAAAGAGAAATTATATTTGTGAACTGGTCTGTTCCTCTGGATATAATACCCTTTGATTGTATTAAATTCAAAAGTTTTATGTTTACTGGATTAAATCAATTTAGGGCTTTTGATTTGACCACATCAGTAGGGCATGACTTAGGGTTGAGTCCTTGGCCTCTTGGTGGGCTGATAAACAGGCAGTCACTCAAGAATACACATCAGAAAAGGAGAGAACTTTGCCATTTCGGTCCTGCCATGTGACAGAAAGGAGAAGGCTCAAACAGCTAAAGCCCTGGGAAGACAGATGAGCCATTTGCCTGATAATTTGCAGCTGAGAAAGCCTGGAAAGAAAGGAGTCCTATGCCAGACTGATATAGGAAGCCCTGACAGACGAGCCCTATGCCAGCTGAGGGTTAAGATCAGAAGAAGCTGGGACCGTGGAGCCTTAAGAGGAAGAAGGAAGGAGAGACAGGCAGAGATTGCCTGCCATTTTGTTTCAACACGTGGCAGCTGACTCTGGTGAGAAAGTACCTCTATGATACCTTGAGTTGGATTCCTTAGGGCCTTGTAACTGTAAGCTTTTACCCCAAATAAATACCCTTTATAAAAGCCAACAGATTTATGGTACTTTGCATCAGCACCCCTTTGGCTGACTAAATCAAAAGGTTTAGAAATTAATGTGTATTTTAGAGGGACAGAATTCAACCCATAACATTAAGATTAAAAGGGATAAAGACAGTTAAAATAAAAACCCTTTTGTTCACCCCTCCTCCCCACATCTCCAAGCTTTTAGGGGTTTGAAGTAGGCTTAGAAACTACTTAGTTGCAGACACAGGTCATTTCTTATGGAAGAGGAAGGATGACTCAGAGAATAGATTCAAGACACCAGAAGGCAGAGCCAAGAGCCATAGAGAACCAAAACCAGGGAGCAGAACTGGGCCCTAATCAATATTTTCTGTCTGAGTGGAGGAAAACTGGCCTCATGTATCCAATGGCTGTGGGCCAGTGACTTCTTTGTGCCCCCCACCATGTCTTCAGTCCCTGCTTTTTGAATGGGATTGTACATTGATGCTTTTTTCTCCCTGACCACCAGAGAATGTTGAGTTAGCGTAGAGCAGACAAATATTTCTTTTATTTTGAAGGGCTCTGCACATGAGGAATTTTACACAAGGAGCCATGCCTGAGAAGCTTCCCTCAAGGAGTCTCATTTCTCCTGAATCCTTTTGCCCTTTTGGATGATGAGATCCTGGATTGCAAGCTGATACTGTAATGGGAGAAAAATTTGAGCAAGAGGGTGAGAGTATTTTGCATATTGGAGGGTCATGAAATGTGGCCACAAGTCAAATTGTGGTAGATAGTTTTCAAAGATGACCACCCTCAATTCCTTCCTTCCCTATATGCATTCTGCCTATGAATAGCTGTGGTTTATCTCCATCTCCTCTAATCAGGCTGATCTTGTGTTGACCAATAGAATATGGCAGAACTGATGTTCCAAATACTGGACTTAAGAGGACTGACAGCTCCCACTTTCTCTATCTTGAAGTTGTTCTATAAAACCTTTAAGACCAACATGCTTTGAGGAAGCCTAGCCTAGGTATATGGAGAGGCCATGGAGAAGAAAGAAGACTTACATATGTGAGTGAAGCCTTCTTGAACTTTTCAGCCTTGCCCAATTGCCAGCTGAATACAGCCAAATGAATGACTCAACCAATGTCATACAGAGCAGAGGAACCATCCATTTAAATCAAGCCAACTCACAGAGTAATAAGAAATAATAAATTGTAGTTTTAAGCACTGCCTTTTGGGGTGGGTTAATACACAGGAATTGATAACTGAAAAAAAAAAAAAAACCCAAAATTAATTTCCTGCTTGAGTGGATATTTCATAAAAATGATATTGTCATTTTCAAAGAACCAGGGTACAGATTGTACTCTGCAGATACAGAAAGTATCCTTCCAGAATATAGAAATTAAGGAAGTATAATAAGACCGCCTTCTGAGTATTATAAAAATCACCACAGGATGATTCAGAGAAGAGATATAAAAAGAGATTACATACTTCTTGGTCAGAAAGACTAAGCTAAAATAAGACTGAAAGTATTTACATATTTAAAGGAAGAACAATCAGAATGGAGGTTACCAACCTCAGGGAATGTAAAAGCAGGAGAGTCACAGAGCAAACCTATACTTGGTGGACCCTACAAGCAGTGCCCAGAAGATCCTCTGTTATATACTTGTTGTGGAGATGGACCTAGCATGTTATTAGAGCCTGAAGACACTACATACATGATTCCTGGAAGTCATTCTTTTTCTGACTTCAGATTTACCAAGAAACTTTTCAGTAATTTTAATTTACATATAAATTTCTCATTAAAACTAGTAAAGTGGAATCCTGATTTAATACACATATCTCTTTTGAACTTGGTTACTATGACATCTTGCTTATTGGGGACATCTGAGAAAATGGAATTTCTAAGCTGGTAATTTGAAGTCCAGCCCAGTACTAGGGCGAATTCAGTCCAGTAACTCCATTTTCTGGAAACCTCTCCACACAGGCAGCCAGAATTCCCAAGAAGACTCGGTCCTCTGTCCACAGAGTTTATCACAAGTTTCTACTTTGATATTTTCATTCCACGGCATTTTCTCATTTCCAAGTCACTATTTTCCTGCTCTAGTCATGGGTGCCCTTTGGTCATAGCCTCCTTATAAAGAACATAAATGGTGGCTGGGCTGTGGGCATTTCCTGGCTACACTACTCTAGTCTTTCCAATTCCACATGCTGTTCCACCTTCTACACAAGTTTAAAAGGAGGAGAGAAAAGAAACGTATCCATCAGAGAAGGGGGCTGCCTTATAGAGATGATCACAGTTGGGAGATATGCTAAAATATCAGGTTTCATAACTTCCTAGAGGTAAAAAAATGGCATAAGACGAGAAAGAAAGGCAATGGGCATGAAAAGTGAATGGGCTTTGACGTCAGATGAGTACCAGTTCTGCTGTGCTATATAATGAGAGATCACAAAGCATTACATGACCTTGATTTTTTCATCAAAAAGAAAGATATATTTATAGGGCTGATTACGAGGACCAAATGAGATCATGAGTATGTTCATTTAAAACACTAAGTGCGATGCCTGCCACTTGGAGGAGGTCTCTTCAAAACACCAAGTTTATTCCTTCTCTCAAAAATGCTTGTGCATACTGAACTGTACATAGCTGGCTCCTTTATGCCACTCGACTTTCACTGTAAATGTCACCTCTTCAGTGGAGTCTTCCGTGACCTCCACCATTGGATATTTCCCTTATTGATCTCTCAAATAGTTTATGTAAGCTTGTAGGTGTCTGTATCTATTTCCCTTTCCCCCACTTGAGTATAGTCTCCATGTAAGCAAGGGGTTCCTGTTTGTCTTGATCTTTCCTAAATTGTCCGTGTACAGTGACTGCAGCATCACAAGTCTTGGAAATTTCTGTTCAATGCTAATGAATGATAGACCTTTGGCATTCTCAGAGTCACCATTCAGGATTTCAGGTGTTCTCTGGAGACACTAACGGTCCATGAACAATGATGTGATTTGTCACTTCCTTAGGCTTTGTTTGAATTAAGATACAGGAAAACCATGGGACCTGTGCAAGGTCCTAACAGGGGCAAAAGAAACGACAGTGTGGATGAGAAATGAGTCAACAAGGAATATTCAGCATTATCCAAGTGGAGAAATGCAGTCAGGTTAAACGTTTTATCTGCTGTTTTATGTTGTATTGTATTCCCCCAAAAGACATGTTCAAGTCCTGATTCCCAGGCCTATGAATGTGACCTTATTTGAAAATAGGGTCTTTGAAGATGTTATTTGTTAAGAAGAGAGAAAATTGGATTAGGGTGGGCTCTAATTCAATATGACTGGTGTCCTTATAAAGAAAAAGAAAGAAACACAAACAGTTGAGGGGAGAACATATGATGACAGGCAGAGAATGCTATGGATTGCCAGCAAACCACCAGGAGTTAGAAGGATTCGCTCCTATAGCTTTCAACGGAGTAGGGCCCTGCCGTCACCTTGACTTTGGACTTCCAGCCTCCAGAACTGTGAAAGAACAAATTTCAAGTCATCCAGTTTGTGGTATTTTGTTACAGCAGTGCTGGGAAACTAAGGAAAAAATAGAGGCCACAAAAATACTCTGAAGAATTAAAATGTTCCTATTTCCATTCCCATCAACTCTAAGGAAAAGTCAAAGGAAGACATGAAAGCACACAGGGCAGAGAAAATTTCACAAGTTAGATCCTGTAATGTATAAAACATATAAGGTCTAATGACTTTGTAAAAATTATCCTATGCCTTGAACATTTTGTTATAGCAATCATTTTTTGAAAGCAACTATTTGAAGCAAGTCACAAATGTGGGAAATAGGAAAGAACAATATCCTAAAATTATTTACAACTCTTATCATTCTTTTGTGTGAAAGTAATGTTATCAGAAGACTCTTTCTGTAGTAAGAAAACCTACCACAACTAATGTGAGTTGTATTTCTATAATAACATGTCAAATCTTCATCATAATCTAATTTAATTTGCATCCTTTTTTCTTTCTACATTCTTCATATACATTTCACTCAAGGCAAACTAACCTACTACTGTTTTCACTTTCCAGGCATATATTATATATATATATATATATATATATATATATTTTTTTTTTTTTTTCTGATTTTACTCAGATACTTTCCTCTTGTCTTCTACCATCTTATCTAAACTAAGCTATTCCTACCCTTCAAGGCCCAATTCTTTCCTTTTCTCTTAGTTTTCTCATATGGGCTCCACCAGTTTCTTTCTTGTGACATTCCTTATTTCCTACCTTATACTTATTTATCAGCATCTCTCTCCTAAAGACTTCTGCTTTTAGAAGGCAGAATCAACTCATCTTTTTAAAAGCCCCCAACAAATGTAACACAGGGACATACTTCCAATAGGCATTTGATCAATAATTACTATAAATAACTGTTCACTAGACAACAAACCACCAATGTTTAAATTTTTCAAATCATTTTCTCATATATCCCTTTATAATTTCTTCCTTCCCTCCATTCTCGATTTTTTAAACGAAAGTTTTAACTATAGTTTCAGAGTGCTTAATTCTAAAAACCTGTGGGAAAGAAACTAAATAAAGCTATACATTTTCATTTCTGCAGGTTCCCCAAACTGAGAACTCTCTGGGTGACTTTATGCAAATTATCACCTCTACCACTAGTCCATCAGATAGTACTCACTAAGATCAAGCCAGGGTAAATAACCGACATGTATAGAACTTAGGGATAATTGGGTCATTATTACTGGTTATAACTGTTTTCTCTCTTAGCCCAAATATTTTGAAGTCATCAACTAGCTATCTTTTAAAAGTTCACAGTAGCTATCACTTGCAGCATCTCTACCTGCAGAGAAAGGAAGTTACCAACTAAGTTTATTTTCGGAGTCTTGAGGAAAAACATGTGACAAGATAAAAAGGCCTTGGAAAAGATATGATGCTGAGCACCCAATGGAAGGATAGTTAATTTGGATTCAAAGCACGTGGATATTATGTTAAGAAAATGTAACTTAGGAGAAAAATCCTATTAACTGTTGGAACATTTCCCCTATCCCCCAGAGAATCAACTCTGCAGAAGCTGAATCCCTACAGCTCCATAGATACCATCTACTGGGGATTATCCTTTGTAAGTCTGTTCTGGTTGGGATATAAAGATAGAAATGTTTGTGGTCTTTTTAAGTATATGAGATCACAGAGGAAGCAGCATGGAATTACAGATCCAAAAACATTTCATTCAACCTCATTGAAGTTGTATTGATGTGTGCTAACATCTTCTCTACTAGAAATATAACCTTAATAATAATAATGGGTATAATAATAATAATAATGGTAACAATAGCTACCTTTCATCAAATGCTTTATTTGCATCAGGCAATATATTTTTAACCCTGTACACTTAATTTAATCCTCATAACATACCTGTGTGTTAGGTAATATTATAAATCCCATTTTACAGACTTTGAACTTTAGTTAGATGAAATTGTAATTAATTTTCCAAGTGGCAGAACCTAGCTCTGAAGCAAGGCAATCTAACCCTAGTTGCTCTTCTATCAAAGAATAATTTGCCTTTAGATAATGGTATATATATATATATATATATATATATTTTAATATATAGTTCCAGGGCATTTTAGCTATTTTTCAAACTGTATCCATACTCTACTTTAAGTCAGATTATCCTGAATTTCAATCCCAATATAATAGTACTGTGACCTTGGGAAAGTCAACTCTACCCTCTTTAAGTTTTGTTGAACTCAACTATTAAATCGATATAGTAACATTTATTACCAGGATATTGTAAGAATTTTAAAAATATCATACTTCAAGTATTTAGCACATTGTCTGGGACATAGAAAGGTTTTAAAAAGGGGAACCAATATGATTATCAATTATTATTGGTATACATTTAAAAATATCTCTGACTACATTGGAAGACATGTAATAAGAGTACACTTACACTTCTCATTTATTTAGCAAAGAGCTATAAAAATTAATGGCGCTGACCCTAAAGAGTGAACCAGCTCTGGAAAATTATAAAACGAATGATTGCCCAAATGAGTAAAGATTTCATGTTCATTGAACTTTGAGATCAGTATTTCAGTTTCTTTATGGGGTTTATATTTTGTGTGTATGTGTGTATGGTGTGTAAAATACAAGAGAATTTACCGTAATATTTCTTTTAAAAATATATAATTGGGATTTTTCTGAACTTCACCATTTAAGGGTTGGCATTCTTAGTATCTTATCAGCTTGAACTGAAAAAGATGAATTTTCTTGGGTTTTAATTGAAAAAAGTAATTCAAATCAATACAAAAGAGAAGGTGTCGGACTTAAATCACAACCACAGATCTGTGGCCATGCAGAAAATTCAGCAGATTAACACCTTCTTTTCTAACTAGCCTCCCCCCCCCACCGCCAAATTAAAGCTATAACTGCTACATCATGTGAAATAATATTTTGGGATTATTCACTGTGCTCTTTGAATTTAAGAAAAATGTGACTAGATTTAACAAAGAGAGAGACAGAGAGAGAGAAAATATTTCCAAAAGAATTTAATTTCAGAGAAAAGCAATATCTGAGAGGCAGGGCTCTGAACGGGCAGACCAACCTGAGGCCACGCCATAGCAGCGTCCCGAGGGACACTCACCGTGGATGCGGCTGCTGATTATTCACATAGTCATGGCAACTGTGGAGATGACTATTTGTTTATAGTTTTAGTTTTAGG
Source organism: Tolypeutes matacus (assembly GCA_026826555.1). Taxonomy (NCBI): domain Eukaryota; kingdom Metazoa; phylum Chordata; class Mammalia; order Cingulata; family Chlamyphoridae; genus Tolypeutes; species Tolypeutes matacus. The sequence continues at coordinate 11,969,304 of JAKSZT010053929.1, forward strand.
TTCATTTTCTTTTCCTTATAATAAAAGTCATAAGGATGACATAAATTTTGAGAATAAAATATTAGAAAGGAGAGGGTCATTATGGTTCACCCAGTCTGTGTGATTCTCAGATTATTATCCTCAGATTATTCCCTCGGATACTTTCCTTACCTCTAAATCATACCTTCAACATCCAACAACATTGGGTTGGATTCTCAATATAAAAGTTAAACTTTAACTCAGACATTTTGAGTAATAATAATGGGAATTTTAAAAAATGGCTCTAAAACTCATTGTAACTTATGTTTTCAAACTCAAATTTGAACTTGTGTGTGTATATATATCATATATATATGATTAGCAGTTACAATTTTCATGATCATATAAAGGGCATTTCAAATGAAAATGGTTAGTATGCTTGCCATGATCCTTTATCTATAAACTGGTAATTACTATAATCAATTAATTCTGAGCCTGTCATGACCTCTGCTCAAAACCTGTCAAGGCTTTCCCATAATGATTAGGATAACCAAGATCTTCCAGGACTTGGCTCTCATCTCTCTCCAGCCACAGGTTCCAGTGCTAACCCTTTGGTGACTCCTTCCAGCCAGAAGCTCCTCTTGCAGTAAGCCACACCAAAAGGCTTTGCTCTGGGTTAAATTTTCACACAGGGATCTCTTCTTTGGCACCCTCTCCTTTTACTTACCACCTTTTCCAGGTGTATATTGATTTGTGTGACTACTTCTTTGTTCAATGTCTTTCTCCTCCCCTAATAGGAAGTTTGTGTTTCTCTCCCTCACCTGGGGAATCCCAGCTCCTAGCACAGTGCCCGTTTTGGAATGAATAAGTAATAGAACGAATCAATGAATATATCTAAACATTTTCCAAAAGTCCAAATAAAAACATACAAATTTTCTCACTGCTCACTCATTCTAAACAGCCTTCATTAATTTCATTGCAGAAATAATTGCAATGAAATAGATAAGTGGGTGAGCCTTGCCTCATCATCAAGCATCTTATCTGTAATACATATGAAAAGGAAGCTCTGTAGTATGAGAGGCTACGTAAGCCTTGTTACAACCAAAATAGTACAAAAGACACGAAGTATACCTGAGATTCCGTTCAGGTACAGATGAAACTACATACGAAAACGTGGGGTGTGGCCTGGGGTCTTGGGTGCCTCAGCAGGTACAAACTATACAGAACAAGTATTCGAAGTAATTGGGGTTGATGCTGCCTCTTCCATTTCCTCGACGCTGAATGTTCTCAAGCAAATCTGCCCCTTTAATGCTTTTCAAATGGCATAAATATCCAAGCAGGGAAGACAAAATGTTCCCAGACAAGGGACTCTTTGGAGTTACCTTGGCAATATGGACCCCTTGCAATCAAACCCATGTCCTGAAATTCTCTGACAATCACCCTTAAGTATAGAGTGCTTTGACCAGAGAATAAGAGCTTTCCAGTGTGGTACCCCAGCAAGCCACTTGAAAGAATAATGGAGAATCCTGACTCACAGAGATAATTGAGACATTGGGCACATCTGGCAAATGTCCTTAGAATGAGCAGGAAGCCACATGCCCTGCATTTCTAGAATTTTTTGTACATACTTCTATGAACAGATTCCAATAAGAAGAATTGTTTTTCCTCGTTTATGGATCATTTGGCATGCAACCACACAACACAACAGAAATTGTTCTTTCCCTGAGTGCATTTATCATTTAAAGGGGTAACAAAGCACATATAATTTCTAACTATTTACCAGCAAGTGAAACTCACAACTGACAAAACAACCAGGAAAAGCACCAGCGAGTTCAAATTGCTGCTCCCACCCTCTCCTTCCCAAACGCACCGCCCTGTCTTCTAGTGAGCTTTTCATAACATCTGGTCCTTCAACTAAGCTCCAGTTGGGTCCAGAATTTTTCAAAATATCGGGAATCAGACCTTAATTATATTATTCCTTCTGCATCGTAAGCTCACTGCAGAAACTTTGGTGAATGCCTGCTCAGAACGAGACACAGGGTTAGATTGAGGGAATCAAATGAAAAGATGAGGCCCCTAATCCCAAGACCTAAAATATCGAGCAAGCAGGTGATTTTACATTTAATCTCAAAATAACTTAATATATATATGCAGTGATAGAGATATGCCCAGGGTACTCTAAAAAGATATTTTTATTTAAAAAAAAAACACTAATTCTTTTTTTAGGAGGTACCAGAGATTGAACCCAGAACCTCATACATACAAAGCAGGTGATCAACCACTGAGCTACACCTGCTTGCTTCACAGGTATGCAGTCCTGGGTACCTCCTAAACAAGTAATAATAATAAAAAAGAGAAGAAAGCTGGCACTGACTGCTATATTGTAAACATCTAGGGAAAGTGTTACTCCTCTGTTCTGTCTGACACCTTCTGCTCCACCCATAATAGCACGGTCACAGTACACTGAAATGGTCTATGTGCTTGCCTGTGTCTTTCCTGGAAGCCCCAACTACCCTGCCTGTCTTTATCTCCCTTGTATTCCCTGAGTCTAACCAGGAGTCTGAGCATAAAAAGTGTTTTAAAATATGTGTTAGGTGGACGACTATACTGATCAAAATATGAGGAATTGTGGAATCCTTACTAGCTCTTCTCCTGCCGTGATTAACTAATCCTTGTCAATCTTTCCAATTTCATCTAGACCTCTCCTTCTTACGTGCTTTGCTCCATGCTGGCCTCCTTCCTGTTCCTAACAGCCAAGCATGTCCCAACTCAGGGCCTTTGAACTTGCTGTTCCTTCTGTCTGCTATGTTCTTGCCCCAGATATCTGCACGGCAGATCAGGTTGTTTCGAGTCTGCTCAAATAGAACCTCATCACTGAGGGTTTCTCCTACCATCTCATCGAAAATAGTCACCCTGCTCTCCTCAACCCTACCCCTCTGTCTGACTCATCTTCGTAAGATTCATCGCTAAGTGCTGTCATCATGTTTATTTATGTTTATTTGCTTATTATCTGCCTCCCCTTACTGGAGCATAAACCCCATGATACCAGAGACTTAGTTTTAAGCACTGCAATATCCCCTGGCCTGAAAAGGTACCTGTCATCTAGTAGTTGCTCAATAAACATTTATTGAATTGGTACATTCATGAGAAACAACCAAAAAACAGATTTCAGAGAGTACTTGCTTTGTTGCCCATATCACCGCCATCTCTGACTACTTCAGCAAATCTGAAGTTTTTATGACATGTTTAGACAATTTTAAAATAATGAAAAGTAAGAAAGGAAAAATAGAATAGCCTTAGAAAAATAAACATTTTGGACTAAAACCATTTTCCCTGGCCCTTTGTCCACAAAAACCCCTGCTGTTTTACTGAGCTACCATGTTATACCTGCATAAAGTCTAAACAATTTCCTTCCAGTTTCTGCTTGCTCCAGAGAATTTCTGTTCCAATTGAACAATTATATCCTTTAAAAATATACCCCTTCCTTTGGACACAAATATGATATTTCATTGATAGGAAAGATACCACTCAATTATCCAGAGCTTAACCAAATTTGCCAGGATTATGGCTTTTTGGAAAACACCATGTTGTTTTAGTGGGCAATTTATCATCATGTATCAAATGCCTTGCAAAGTGCATTTCTTGTGCCTGAGAGATTGCACTTGAAGGCATGTATTCCAAAAAAACATCAGTCATCTATGAAAAAATACATACAAAGCTCTACATGGTACTGCTGCTTCTCTAAAAATAAGATAGAAATAATAGAAATATCTGCTAGGAGTATTGTACACATAAATTATAGATTTCTAACTATATAATGAAATAGTATACAACTATAAAAATGCTGTGATAATATTCATTGACATAGAAAGGTGATCCTGATTTACAAGATTACATTTTTGTAAAGTATGTTTATATTACATATATTTATAGGTACATAGAAAAGGATCTTGAGGGATAGTGAAAATTTTCCTGACTTGAAGGGGATGATGGTATGGCTGTTCTTTTCATTCTTTTTCTTTTTACATATATGTCTATATATATATAGTGACTTTCATTTCAATAAAACTGAGGAAGGAGTAAAAATAAAGTATGCCCCCCCCTTCTTCATATCATGCATTCTCAATAGGGGTAATATCTTCCCTCAAGGGAAAAAATTGGTTCTTGAAAAGCAAAATAATATTACTCTTAATGTTTAAATCACAGATATATATATAATACAGAAAGATATATATAATATCAGTGGTATTAAAATTTCACGGGTCAGGGGTGATTAAGAAAAAATATCGAAAAGGGCTTCTTAGGGAGGTAATCATTTAAAAATGGTTGAGAACCCTATTTCACATTAGTCTCACCATGGCTTTTTATATTTCTTTTTATTTCAATCCAGTTTTTCAAATCTTATGTTTGTGTGTCTTTTGGAGATTTTAAAGTTCTTTCCTTTTATTTTGCACATAATTACTCCCCTCACTTCTCATAAGTACAGGTTTTACTCCAATCGAGGACACTGAGGAGAAGGCAATGCATAAACTTTGGAGGAAGTTCTGAAAAAAAGTGAAGAAAGAGGTTACTAGAGCACTAATAGCAAAGAGTTTCAGCTTAGGAAAGAGTTAACTCCAACATCTAATAAGCCACTTTAGGTGTCTGGATAGCAATCCTTAAAATATTTCTACTTTTTCTAATTGAGGTCAGACAATAGGAAGCTCTCACTAATACCCAGACATCGCACTTTTTTTTTTTTCTTCTTTTTTTCTTTTGGCATTTGTACAATGCTTTCATTTAAGACCTTCCTTAAAAGCACCCTCTCAGTGATAAATGAGCCATGGAGCTGGCAAGCCTTTTCTCTACTGACACTCATATTTCAGAAAGTCAGGATTATGATTAGAGAAGTACAATATCAAAGACAAGGCCCAAATCAGTCCCTAGAGCAAGAGTGGCTGAAATTAGAATTATCACCAGAGTTTCTTCCTAGGAGCAATTAGGAATCCATCAAAAGGACAGAAGGGAGTGTGCTAAAACATAAACAAAGATTTTTTAAAAATACAGCCTTCACCTTCCAACATAATAAAAACAATATCTCCAGGTTGTCAGAACAGTCTCAAGGGGTGACTCGAATTCCAGTTGCAAAAGCAAAATAGGCTGGATCTTTCCCATAGCACTTCACACCTACATACACAAAACAAAAAACTCAGACGCAGTTGTACTGAGTTCTAGGTCAGAAGCTGAGTAGTGCTATAGTTCCAAGAAAATATTCTTATTCTCCTTATTCATTCCCAGTAGCCAGGTTAGTCTCATTAAAAATGGTTCCATTTGATGAGATTTCCCACTATAGGGGAAATCACATTCATAACTTTAAAGAGAAGCTGCAGTAGACATAATAATGTCTCCCCTTCCACCAAAGATATCTACATCCTACTCCCTGGAATCTCTGAATATGGTTCCTTACATGGAAAAAGGGTCTTTGCAGATGAGATTAAGGTTAAGGACCTTGAGATGGGGGAGATTATCCTGGATTACCCATTTGAGCCCATCCTTAATCAGGTGAATCCTTAAAAGTTGAGTCAGTGAAGGAGATTTGGTGATGGAAGCAGGGTCAGAAAGATGTGACATGAGGACTCCACAAGCTGTTTCCGACTTTGAAGATGGAAGAAGGGTCCCTGAGGCAGGGAGTGTGCATAGCCTCTGGTAATTAGAAAAATGAAGGACATGAATTCTCCCCTGTAGCCTCCAGAAAGGACTGCAGCCCTGCTGACACCTTGATTTTAGCCTGGTGATACCCTTCAGACTTCTGATGTACAGAAATATAAGATCATAAACTTGTCTTGCTACAAGCCACTAAATTTGTGGTCATTTGTTACAGCAGCAACCAGAAACTAATACAGAAGTGAAGGGTGAGAATCTCTTATGTGCTCTCTTTGTTATGTCTTCTATCCATATCGGACAGAGAGTCCCCTGATCCCAGTCTCTCTTCTCTTCTTGTCTTATTCTTTCTTTCTCATCCGCGGCACCGTTTTCACGGACCCAGGTCTTGACCGGCACCTGACCGGCAACATATAGCCTTTGTTAGGTCTGCTGCTAGTGCTTAATCATAATCCAGAATACTCTAATGTTGATGCAAAGAAGCCAGCTCTCCCTCTGCCATCGGATCACCCCCTTAGAAGGTCACACCAAGGGATCAAAACAACCGGGATAGCATAGAGGCAGGCAAGGACCACCAGGGAAAGAAATCATATTTCTGAGAAGCTTTGTTCATTTTTCCCTGGACCTTTTCAGTTAGAAGGAAAATGCATTTGGCACCATTCTTCTACCATATTTGCCCAATTGTGGCTTCATTAGAAAAATAAAGGCTGTTCAAACAATGTGATTCCACCTAATCTTAAATACCTGGGCAAACTGTAGACCCTGACAACCTTCCTAGTCTATTCTATTTGTTTTATTCATGTGGCAACTTAATTACAATAAATGGATGCGGGGGGCGGGGGTAGAAGTCTTATTGTTTCTTTTGGTATGATGACCCTGATTAGAAATATATATTAGACTATGAATGCATGGTTGTTTCCTTTTCATCATTTCATTTGCAATTCAAATATTGAGAAAGACCCTTCCTGGCCTCCTAGTGTTAGGGAAGTCATAGAGAGCTGTAAAGCAGCTCACCTACCACCACCTCCTTCTCTGGGGAAATAGCAAACACTCACCAAGTGGTTCTTCTCTGGTCTTCTGCTACCCCCACCTACTTTCCTACTGTTTGCCATTCTACAACCTAGGGAAGGTGTTAAGTCTAATGAAAAGTTCCTGCCAGACCTTAAGCCCTGAAACTAGGAACCAAGCAGCTCCAAATCAAATGCTTATCAGAATTGGAATTCTCAGTAGCTTGGCCCTCTCTCCTGGGTGGGTGAAACCCACACTCAAACATTATAGATTTGTCTCTCTCCTCTGGCGCGAAGGGTGGCATGCAGAACTGTTCTCCATCGACCTTGACCCAGAGCCACCCCAGGGGACTGGCCACAATGGGACTTCTTCCTAGGTGCCTTTGGACTCTTTATATTATATAAATGACAAGGAAATGTGCCCTTTCTGGACTCTATAGTCTGTACAATAAAGGGATCATTTGCTGAAAGTTTCTGTTGTGCCTTGAACCTGTGTTCCCACAATGCACCTGTTTTGGCAACTTGCCCCACACCGATCTTACTTCTCCACATAGTCATATTGCCCTGCCTCCACTTCTTCACAATATTTACCTGTAAAAAGTAATAAAACAAAATAGAGTTACTATAGTAAGAGATTTAAAATGGAGTTTGGAAATCATTCTATAAATTACTCTTATCCAGATCTCAGTCAAATATCAACCGACAAAGTATGCAAAGCCTCAAGCAAAAATGTTCCTCAAAACTCTAGGAATGCATCCAAATCAGAAAGGAAGAAGTTAAACTTTTGCTATTTGCAGATGATACAATCCTATGTCTAGAAAATCCTGAAAAATCTACAACAAAGCTACTAGAGATAATAAATGAGTTCAGCACAGTGGCAGATACAAGATTAATAAGCAAAAATCAGTAATGTTTCTAAACAATAGTAATGAGCAATTTGAGGAGATAATCAGGGAAAAAATCCATTTACAATAGCAAATAAAAGAATCAAATATTTAGGAATAAACTTAACCGAGGACATAAAGGACCTGTATCCAGAAAACTACAAAACATTGCTAAAAGAAATCAAAGAAGACATAAAAAGTGGAAATACACTCTATGTTCATGGATTGGAAGAATAAATATTGTGAAGATGGCAATTTTACCCAAATTGATTTAGAGATTTAATGCAATTTTAATAAAAATTCCAAGCACCTACTTTGCAGAAATTGAAAAGTCAATGATCAAATTTGTTTGGAAAGTTAAGGGGCCCCAATAGACAAAAATATCTTTAAAAAGAATGAAGTTGGAGGACTCTCACTTCTTGACTTTAAAGCATATTATTTAGCTACACTGGCAAAACCAGCATGGTATTGGCATAAAGATAGAGATGTTGACCAATGGAATCAAATTGAAAGTTCAGAAATAGATCCTCACATCTATGGCCAACTGATTTTTGACAAGGCTGCCAAGTCCACCCAGTTGGATCAGAACAGTCTATTCAGCAAATGGTGCTGGGAGAACTGGATACCCATACCCAAAAGAAAGAAGGAGGATCACCATCTCACACCTTTTACATAAATTAACTCAAACTGGATCAAAATCCTAAACATAAAACTAGAGCCATAAAATTCCTAGAAGAAAATGTAGGAATACATCTTGAAGATCTTGTGGTTAGGAGAATTTTTCTTAAATCTTATACCCAAAGCAAGAGCAATGAAAGAAAAAGTAGATAAATGGAACCTCCCTAAAAGTAAACACCTTTGTGCTTCAAATGACTTTGTCAACAAGGTGAAAATGCAGTCTACTCAATGGGAGAAAATATTTGGTAATCACATATCTGGTAAAGGTTTGATTTCCAGGACATATAAAGAAATCATACAAATCAATGATAAAAAAAAAGACAAGCAATCCAATTAAAAGATAAGCAAAAAACTTGAATAGACAATTTTCCAAGGAGGAAATACAAATGGCTAAAAACCACAGGAGAAGATGTTCAATCACTAGCTATTAGGGAAATGAAAATGAAAATTACAATGGGATATAATTTCACACCTTATAGAATGGCCACTCTTAAAAAAACAAAAACAAAAACAGAGAACTACAAGTATTGGAGAGGATGGAGAAATAGAAACATGCCTTCACTGTTGATGGGAATGTAGAATGATAGTTTGGTGGTTCCTCAGGAAGCTAATTTTAGAATTGCCATATGATTTAGCAATCCTGCTACTAGGAATATATTCAGTAGAACTGAAAGCAGAGGCACGAACTGGCATTTGCACACCAATGTTCATAGCAGCATTATTCACAATCGTCAAAAGATAAAAACAATCCAAGTGTCCATCAACCAATGAATGGATAAACAAAATGTGGTATATACATATGATGGAATTCTATTCCGCTGTAAGAAGAAATGAAATTAGGATGCACATGACAACATGAATGAACCTTGAGGACATTGTATTGAGTGAAATAAGCCAAACACAAAAGGACAAATTGTGTATGGTCTCATTAATATGAACTAAATATGATGAGTAAACTCATGGAGCTAAAATCTAGAGAACAGGTTACTAAGAGACAGAATGTGGGTTGAGAGGCGTGGCGCTGATGCTTAATGTCTGTGGAATTTTTAATAAGGTTGAGTTTAAGTGTTTGGAAATGGATAGAGATGACAGTAACACATTATAGTGAGTATAACTAACACTGCTGATTTATAAATGTGATTATGGCTGAAAGGGGTAGTCTAGGGTCATAAATGTCAATAGAAAGAAAGCTAGAGTAGAAACTTGGGACTGTATAACATAGTGGATGAGGATTGTGGTTAATAGTACAAATCCAAGAATGTTCTTCCATGAACTGGAAAAAATGTACATCACCATTACAAGGGGTTAAGAATATGGTGATACATGGAAAAAAATACAACTAATGTAACTCATGGACTATAGATAAAAGTAATATTATAATGCTTTTTCATCGATGGCAATGAAATCCTTGTCAATGCTAAGGGTCAACAATAAAGGGGTTTTAAGGTATACGGGATTTTTTTTTTTTTTTTGAGTAGTGAAAATATTTTAAAATTGACTGTGATGAGGACAGCACAACTCTGTGATTATACTTAGAGCCAGTGAGTGTGCACTTTGGATAGATTGTACAAGACATAAGACTGTATAACACAGTGAACCTGTGGTGGATGATGGATATGGTTAACAGTACAAATATGAGAAGGTTCTTTCATGAACTATAACAAATGTACAATGCTATTACATGGTGCTAATAATAAGGTGGTTTATGGAAAATATCCACCTAATGTAAGCTATGGACTATAGTTAGTAGTAATATTTTGATGCTTTTTCATCAGTTGTAACAAATGTTCCACACCAATACAAGGTATTGATGATGTGTGGGGTATGGGAATCCTATATGTTATGTATGATCTTTTTGTAATCTCACAACTTCTCTAATAAAAAAGAAAAAAGCAACCTCAAAAAGGGCAATTTTGCTGAGCACCCAGAAGAATCACATGATTCTTGGCTAATTCCGATTGTGATTAAATAATTTTTAACATAAAATGCAATTGTGCTTATCAATTTGAGGAATCATTAGAAAGAATACATTGCATGCAGGGAAATGTAGGGAAAATGTTTAATGAACAGAGGGTCTATGATTTGAATAATAAATGTTGGCATCAGAAGAAACATACCCTCAGGACATCAAAGCAGTATGAACACACCACAAGATAAAGAACTCAGTAAACTATCTAACCTGAAGGACAATTGGTGTACCTCAAAGATCCACCAACCACAAACAATTGATCTAATCTTACTCTTTTACTTTAAAAACCTCCCCTGGAAGCACCAAGACCTGACACAATTTGGGTTGCTACCTGAATCTGTGCTCCCGAATTGCAATTCTAAGACCCCCCCCCCAAAAAAAAAAACCACTTTTGTTGCTTACAGATTAGTTTGTTATTTCTCAGTTGACATACCACTATTTGAAATCTTATTTCTATTTTTTCTCATTAATCTTTTCTTTACTAAAATATAAGATTCATGAAATTGGTGACTTTGTTGATCTTATTCATGCTACATCCCCATTTTGTAAAAGAATGTTTGACATAGAAGGAAGGTATTAAATAATTGTTGAAAGGATGGATGGATGTGTGCATAGGTGAATGGATGGATGTGTGGATACAGGGATGGATGAAGAGAGCAGAGAAAAGAGAAGATATTCAATGCCCAAGTGGTAAAGAAGTCTTCAATACAAGGTGGGATTTCATAAATCTTCAGTGCATGGGTATTAATTGGAAAGATGGAGAGAAGCAAGGATTCCAAGCGACAGACCCCATCAAGATAATAACACTTAGCAAAACCCAAAGGGGATAATGATTTTGGTGTAGAAAGAGCACAGAAACTACTCCCAGTGAATAGGATTAGGAACCCTTCCATAGCCTCAGGAAGCCTACTGTACCATCCATTGACATGAGCACATACCTGTTAGTTACACCGTAGATAACTGGATGATGGACCACACGTCTGAAGGTTCTAGAGACCCCAAAAGATCAAGTATGCTATTATTAACCTTAGACTGTCTAAGAGATTTTAATACTAGAGGCTCTTTGTGATAGGAACTCTAAAAGACCAGGCCCAGGAAAGAAAAAGTGGGCTTTGCCACTGATTCATCCAAAATTGACCTTACCTTGTCCTACCTATAACATGAGGAAGGGAAGGTAAAGGAAAACAAAATAAAAGCCCAACTCAAGTGCACAAAATATATTTTTAAAGTGTAAGAGACAAAAATGCTTGCTTTTTTTTTCTCTCCCACCCTAGCCTAGATTTATCTTGGCTGCTAACATCTCCTTCCAAATGGCTGGTCAAAGCATAAATCTCTCTGGAATACAACTAATACGTGATTATTTCCATCTAAAAATCACTCCCAAAACATTAACATACTTTGTATGGAAAATAAAGATGAAAAATAGTGAAGGAAAACTGGAAAATGCGTTGTTTCTACTATAATATTGCATTTAGAAAGCTGTGATTATTTCATAAATGCAGCTCAAAATTCCCATGTCTTTATGTTAGCTGCTATCAAGATAAATGTTTTCTGTTGACAGTTTATAGCTGTTTTGGATTGAAGAATTTTTTTCTATAATACAAGTAGTTTACATTATTGCTATAGGAAGAAACAAGAAAAAAAAACTTGGACTATTTTAGAATATTTATTGTTTAGCTTATTGATTTTATTGCCACTGAAAAATTAAAATTTGAGCACACAGAAAGGATTAGTAACATAGGCCAAGAGACCAGATCATTAGGTGTTAATTAAATGCCTAGATTTTTTTTTTATGTTTAGGAAACCCTTCTTTTATTCCTTTTTTAATCCTGGGTAATACTTGATCAACTTATTCACCTCATTATTTCTAAGGGAAAGGATGAAGACTTATAAAGTCACCTTCCACTGGGCTGTGCTTATTACCTTTCTCCCTCTCATTTATTCCACTGAGGAGACAGATAGCAGAGGCAGTCATAAGAAACTGTGCTGCTTATTAAGATACTTTCTCTCTGCTCCCATCCCACCCTTCCCTGTTCAGCTCTGTGATGCTGGGACTGGAACTCTGCAGACCATGTCTATTATGCTTTGCCAGGTGATCCCTTAATCTAAAAGTAGTTATTAGAAGCTGACGGCCTGGAGGCGAGAGAAGGGAATGAATGGCTCCTTCTTGTTTGGTGGCCTGTTTTCCATCATAGGGGTGGCATTTGGTTCTGGTTTCCACTTTCTCCCCCCTCATGCCTCAGGGCCACTGCACCAAGCAGACCGCAGCCCCTCCTCAGAGCTCTGGGCCCCAGGTCTCCAGGGCCCTCCCGTTCTCCTTGCTTCCTGGCTTTAATAACCCTGGCCTTTTCCCTTTGCTCCCTAACGACGGCAGCTGCTTCCTGCAATAGCTACCCCTCGATAACTTCTGAGTTGTCTTTCTGCCTTTCCAGTCCATCAATTTCTGTTGAATCCATTCCCTGTATTACATTATCAGTGTTGACGTATCAAGTGTAATTTCTAAATTCACAGCTCACACTGACTAACACGTGAAGGAAGAAGGAAAATTTGGAAATATGAGGGAAATTTGGACAGACTTCCATCAAATAGGGGAAATGAGGCAAAATTGTATGGGAAATGAATAGAGTAAAGAAGCAACTAATGCCTACATGTAAAAGAAAAAGTTTCAACTACTTTATAAACTTCTCAACCATAAAATAAATTTGTGGAAGCCAAGGACAACATTTAATAGCTTTTTTTTCAATCTCCAAATGCTTAACATATCGATTGAACATAGTAAACATTTAAAATTTTTGTGGTAAATGATTAATTCTTAAAGAACAAAAAGGTCTACAAAAGGAAAAGGCCAGATATTATGTAACATATACATTTCTGCTGTACACATACTCAAAAAAACAGAATTAGAAATTTGCAAATGAACTCTGCAAACTGCCTGTTTCCCATGTACAGCTTAGAGTGGTAGTAGACTATCACACAAAATCACAATAATGCAAGGGTGATGTTATGATGTACAATGGACACATATACAACTCATATAAACAATCAGTACTGGCAAAACCATTATAATGTTTTTCTAATTCTTATAATGACAGTCTTACCTTTTATATTTCTCCCAACGAACAATGAACGGATGATATTGTTTTACTTAAAAAAAAAATAGAAGCAACCTATGACAGACAGTTACTTTAGTGGTCCCCAATGAACCTCACCTCCCAGGATGTCTGCCCTTGGTAGGCTCTCCCGCACTGGCTCTGGCTTTGGTCATATGGCTTTCTTTGGCTAATGGGACATTATCAAATATAATGCGGGCTGAGGCTTGAATATTGGGTGTGTCCTCTTGGAAATGCTCACTCTCGAAAACTTGTTGCCATGCTGTAAAGATTGACCACTGAATCTTGAGATGCTGTGTACTAAGAGACCCTGGAAGTTGAAAGACCATCTTCCAGTCAACCAAGCTCTCAGCTGAATGCAGTCAGCAGTAGAAGAACTGCCCATGATGGTTTTAAATCTCATCACCTGTAGTCTTGTCGTGACTTTTCGCCTTTTTCTATCTCCTCTCTCACCTTCATCATCAGTCTTTCCTTCTCTTCTGGATCTTTCCATCAGCATCCAGACATGCTCTCATTACTCCCATAAAACGCATACAGCCCCTTGACCCCCCACCTCCTTCCATCTATCTCTCCATTTCTATGCTTCTTTTCATAACCAACCTTCTCAAAAAGTTAGGTTAGCCCTGTTTCCACTCCTTCACAATCTATTTTCTCTTCAATACCCCTTAAATTTGACTTCTACTCCCACCACTCCTCAAATTACCTTTTTTCATGATCAGCAATGACTTCTATATTGCCAGATGTTATAGACACATTTCTGCCCTCAACCTAGTTAAGCTCTTGATGATTTGTCACCATCAATCGGTATTTCTTAATACCATCTTTTCTCTTGGCTTCTAAAATACCACTTGTTTTCCTCCTAACTTCTTGTTTACTTTTTCGTAGTTTCCTTTGTTGGCTCTTCCTCTTATACCTGACTGTAACTGAGTGACATATGGCTTCCTTCCTGACTCTCTGTTCTTTTTCTGCATTCTCTCACAAGGTGAATTCATCTAATTCCATGGCTAAATGTCATCTATATTCTAATAACAACAAAATCTGTATTTCTGCTCCAATCTTCCAGAGAACAATTTCTAATGGCCTACTTTTGATGTCCACTTAAATAACCAACAAGCACCTTAGGCACATCAGTCTGAAACCCACATCTTTCCTAATCTTTTCAATCTTGGTAATGACTCCATAGTAAATCAATTTGTTCAAACTAGAATCCCAAGTTTTATGCTCAGTTCTTTTGCTCATTTTTTCAATGAACATTTAATTAAGCATTTACTAGCACCAAAATCTACATTAGATTAATATAATTCTTGTCCTACAGGAGGTCATTGCCTAGAATTGAAAACAGAAATGCAAATGAGTAATTGCAATACAACTCAAAAAGTTCTATAGTGAAGACAAAAATAAAACATGTCTATAAGCAAGCTGATTGTATTTTAGTACCATTCGAAGAAATGGAGAAAACTATTTCAAACAGCTGAGTTCTGAGAAATTTGTTCTCACTATAGGAGCCATTTGGTGCCTCTTTTAGCTTATTACTTGAAGTAACCAAGCACTTTAACTCAAATTATCCTTTAGGATAAAGCAGTCTCAGGTTTAATTAAGAAAAGCATTTCTTACTGTAGAAACTTTTCTTATCAAGTTGTGGATTCTATTTTTTTAAATTATTTTTAAAACACTTTTAAAACTTTATTGTAAGTATCACATGTCTAAATTGCATCAATTTAATACATTTCTGCTCATTTTGACGAACATAATTCTTGCACAATTTCCCTCAATCTTAATAATCAACTTGCTTTATGTTTTTTAATGTCCACCTCCTGCCTAACCCCCTTTCTCTCCTCAACTGGTTTACTTTGTGATCTAATCTACCCGAGATCAATTGCCAGGTCCCAGGAAGAATCTTCTTTCCTAGGCGTTGGCTGCAATCAGTGAGTGGCAGGCAGTGTAGCCCTGCCATTGGACTTCCTCATATCTTCACGTTAATTTCCTGCTCAATGTTAATACAAAATATGGCCATAAAACCCATTTCACCTCTTTATCCATTCATGTTTTGCTCCCATCTAGCATAATTTTAGAGTTAGAGGAATTGCTTCCTGGCCTTTTAGCTAAGATCAGCTGTGTTGGGTTGGAGGAAACTTGACATGCTCATGGGACTGCATACTCTCTGGAGACACATGAACATTTTGTAATTGGATAGTGGGGTGGATTGCTTAATAAGCACACATTTTTATTTTTAGCACTTACATTTGATGACAACTTGAGTATTAAGAAAAGTATATGCATATTTCGCAGGACCTGTTTAACTCAGGAAGTGCTAGAAGATTAAAGATCATAAACAGCTTGACCTGTTTAGTGTGAGGATCTCCAGAAATGCAAGAGCTAGGGGAAAATAATTGTGCTTCATATTTTTTAAAAAAGATTAGTGAAATGTAGCCTTTATTGTGCCTGTACAGGTGGGAGAATGCCTCAAATAAAAATGAACATTGGAAAGAATATTTCTTCTCCATTCAATTAATATTCCAGTGGGGTAAGTAATTACTGTTAACAGATCTAAACTGGTAGATAAGGGTGACAAATAGTTTGTTAGAATTATCTCAAGTAGATAAAGTATCTCTAATTAACAGAAATTTAACACTGATCTCTGAAACTTTATTTTCAAATAAATATCCATTTAGATATGTTTTTTCAACATAGCATGCTACAGTCAGTGTAGCAGAGATGTAAAGAAGAGTAAGAGCTTTAAGAATTCACAGCTTAAAGAAGATCATTGTACAAACAACTAACTGCCTCACCAAGGGTGATGACATGCTACAGAAGGCAACACATAGAAAAGAGTGCTTAACTCCAGAAACATGCAGTAGAGCTTTTCTAGGTAAGTCTTCACCCAGATTGGTATTAGGGCAAGAATGTGAAGGATGAGAAGAAAGTTTCAATGAAATAGGGGATGGAGAAAACAGGCCAGCATCCCAGACCCAGTAATAATGTGGGGCAGGAATGGGGTGCATTTGCAGGGCAGGAGGGAACAATATAGGGTCAGAACACTGCTCCCCACTAGGTACCAGAGTGTGGTGGGGCGAGCTGCAGGAGGAAGGCTGAGCAGGTCGACAGAGGCCAGACTGGGGAGGCCTGGGCGACTGCTCTATAGGGTAGTCTTTATCTCAGGCAAGTTCTATATCAGATTTGTGTTTTGAAAATATGAAGGTTAAATAAAACCTTTTGCATTTATTTATTTGCTAAAATAGCTCTAGCTGTTATGTTTATCATGTAAACTTCTCTAGCTCTTTACTGAAATTCATCCCTGGCTTGCAACCTTGCAGACTGCAAGAAAAAAATGTAAATGTAATCAACAGCAAACATTTAATGAGTGTTAATCTATATAGAGTGGTGTGTGTGTGTAGCTCAAATACCAGGATGACGTTTTTCCCGCCTCCTATGCTTAAAATTGCAACTTGCTTCAGACTCCTAGATGTCTTTATCTTGCTTTGGATATTTCTTCCTTCCATAACATTTATAATCTTCAGCATACTAATCACTTAATGGATTATTATATTTATCATTTATCAAACACTGCTTCTTATTCCTTGAAAGTAAAGATCTTTTTGTTTGCTCATGAATGTATCTCAAACTCCTAGTTCAGAGCCTGACACCTAGCAAGCATTTAAGAAATATTTGTTGCATGAATAATCAAACTTATCACAAGCAGCTGCCTCTCTGAAGAATGAATGTATCAGCCTAAAATGGTAGAGTTTAATTTGTTTTCAGTGGCTACAGTCTGCATTTCTATATACTTTGGGAACTGAAGGAGGTGCTAATCCTTTTACTTAACCTAGACTCTAAATTACTGAAGCCTCCTCTCACTCTATGTGTGATAAGACTACATGTCTTAAGGCACAAGCTTTTCCTCTACCACTGTATAAGAATGTTGTCTCAATACCTCCAAATTCATTTAGCTATATTAATCAAATCTACCACTTCCTTTTCAGTTGTTTTTCAAATGTGGCAATTAAATGTATATTTAATTTACTTGTATTCACTGTCAAATGGATTTGCATGTGTTGCTAAAACAAAGATTTCCACAGACACTGAAATCTAAATTTTGGTTAGGAACATAGGAGAACATGGCAGCTAAGGAACAACTCTGGCTTCTTTAATCTACTAGCTAGAACATTTATTTCTTTTTCTTTTTTAAAGCTTTTATTTCATGTAAATAATCACAGTCAAATTACCCAGGGAAAGAAATGAAATAGAAATATATAAAAACACACAAACTGTAAGTTTAATTTCTCTTTTGATGATTTAACATATGGGATCAGGGTCTATTTATTGCATGCACTTCTTTCAGATTTGAATTTCATCTCTGTGTAGACTTAGCTTTCTTTTAAAGATAACCCATTCCTTCATATCTCATCAAGACTATATGATATAAAATAGACATCTGAACTCCCCAAATAAAGATTACATATGGAGATTGGAACATTGGCTATATGGAGCTACAAAGATACAACTCACATTTTTGGAAAGAAAAGCATTCTCATTTGGTAGCAATATACTTTTGCATTTTAAACATTTTCTAAAAATATTTCTAAAATATATAGCATACCCACTTTCAGCAGCTTAAGTCATTTCCTATGAGAAGCCATCCCTGACTCTTCTAGTTTGGGGTAGGTGTCCCTGATCCGTACTCCCAATGCAAACTGAACTTCCCCTACCAAAGCACTGGTCCCACTTCATTGCTACTGCTTATTTAATTGTGAATGGCCCTTGATGGCCGGTAAGGGATAGGATATATCTTACCTGTTCATTGCTCTATCTTCATTACCTATCATAGTACCTGGCACATGGTAGATACTTAATAAATATTTATTGACTAATGACATCCACATAGGCATTACCACAAACACTGAAAGCATTCCTAGGTTGATTGTAATCAAGACCTTATAGTAAATGTGTAAGTTCTTTAAGTTTTATATCTTTCCCATTAGAATCAGGTGGCATTCCTTGCTGTGCTTTGTCCCATGCTATGGGGTTAGAGACCTGAAAAAAATTGTACTAAGTTAAAAAAAAAAAAAAGCTATGATTAGCAGTCAGTAAAATTCATGAGCCTTAGTGCAAAGAGAAGGAGTTTGGCTTCCCTAAGCCATTTTCTCTCTTTTATTCTTCTCAGTTTTGAGCTGTTCTGGTTAGATGAAGTTGTTGAACAGCAGAGATTTCCAAAGGGTGATATGTTCCCATTTTCTACTCCATGTGGTCAACTTAATTTAATACATATTAATTTTAAAGAAAGAGCTTGTCTTTACATCACTGCCCCCCTACTTAACAGGAAAAATTATAGAAAGAAACTCATATTACAGAAAGAATCTCTCAGTAGAGACTTATGGCCATAAAATCAAAGCACTCTCTCTGCACTCAGAGTATGCTTCACTGAGGTCAATTAAAGGCAAGATTTATGCGAACATGCAGTCACTCTGCCTTAAACGATGACTTTGCACACTTTTCTCAAAGGTACGGTAAAGAAATGCTCAGAACCCGGAGTTCTATAGAATGAAAAACCAGAATTAAACTGGAAGAATATCCTGGCCTCTGAGATTATGACACAGAGATGGTAAAAGGAAAACCTGAAATATATAAGCATAAGAAAGATTTAAACTAACTTCCAAAAGTTTTTTTTTTTTTTTTTTTACCAGGAGGTCCCGGGGATCGAACCCAGGTCCCTCCATATGGGAGACGGATACCCAACCAGTTGAGCCACATCCGCCCCCCAAAAGTATTTAAGAGAAAGAAGCCTCAAATGTCTTTTTCATTTTTATTCAGGAACTTTTTATCCGAGTGGCACATGTTGAACACTGTTTGATTGTAACAGGAGTATAAACTAAAAAGTACATGATGCTAATCATGCATTGCAGCCTGTCAACAGCCTTCATTGCTAACACTCGTTATTTTTTTTTTTAATTTATTTATTTTTTATTGTGGGTAAAAATCAAAATTTTCACAATACATACCACTATTTGTAAAATGATATATAAATATATATGCATATATGTGCATTTGCTTACAAAAATGTTATTTATATATATATAAATATATTTTAAGAGGTGCTTAGATTACTGAAAATATTACACAGAACCCCCTGGGATTCCCATGTTGCCCACCTCCCACACCTCCCACCACATCCCACACAAACATCTCCCATAAGTGCGGCCCACCACCCTCAATGGACTTACACATCCTGGAGCCTTGCCACCAACCATAGACCACAGTTCACATCGTAGACCACACTCTCTCCCACACAGTTCTGAGTGGTGTGTGCTGATTTAAAATGGCCTACATCCGTTGCCACAACAGTACATCCAAGTCACCTGGCAAGGAGACAACGATGGGCAACGGCCATCCCAGGGAATGGAGAGGGCCTGCATCTGCAGGAAGGATCATCCCACCCACCATGTCCATGGTATATAAGCCCTCTCTCACTTGGAGGTGGAGTGAACATCACCATCCCAGTCCCCTCAGGATTGGGGGAAGAACTATGGGCTAGAGTGGACTTGATGGTATTCTGTTGAACATTCGTTATTAATTTGTGAACTTACCAAGATTTTGAAAAGCAAATCTATGGAAGAAATCAATTATAAGGACACACTTAAGAACAAGCAGAACAATCTCAACTTTGAAATCATTCCAAATGGTTATTGCATTGTAAACAAAACACGAACTGAAATCCTAGATGAAGGGACAATACATTTGCTCTCTGAGGATCATGAATCAGGGTGTTTTCAAATGCCCGAATTTCTTTCTGAATCTACATTAAGCAGGTCTGAAAGTGCATTAACACTTTTCATAGGAATTAGTCTCCTGGAAGAGCAATTTATGAAATAGCATATAGTTATTCAGGAGCATTCCTCTCAGCATTACCTAGTAAGTTTTACACTGTATTAGGCACTGAAGGTAAAAGACAAAAGGAAACGGTCCATGTCTTTAAGGAATGTTCAGACTCATAAGGATACAAAAAGGCAAAAAAAAAACCACCATTAATTAGAATAAAATATAAAAACAGAGTGGATTATACACAAGGTACTGTCAAATCACAGAAAAATGTGCTTAAATAAGTTATGATGGAGAAGGTAACAGTTGATCTGAGATCTTGAAGAATGAGTGGAAATTTGCCATAGTGGCTCATTTGGATAAGACATTACGGAAAGAGGACATTGTACATGCAAAGGCACAGAGACAGGTGCAAGCTTGATTTGTTAAGAGAAAAGTATGTAGTTCAGGACTTCTGAGAAACACACAAGTGGTGGAACATGTGGCTCTGAAAGCAGGCAGGAGTCAGATGACGGAGGTCATGCTAAAGAGTTGCACTTTTATCAGGTAAATGGTGAGTGACATGATTGGATGAAATCATGAGCTGAATAGTGACATGACAGGATATGCATATGTGATCCTCTCTGGAAGTAGTAAGGAAGATGGATTAGAGACAGTGAGGCCACAGGAAAGCAGACCAGTTAGGTGGCCATACCAATTATCCAGGTGAGAAGTAATGACTATCTGAACTAGGACAGTAAAGATGAAAACGGATGGAGAGGTTCAGACATAAGGGTAGGAAGAGCAGAATTAGTTAGATGTGATAACTGATTAGATGTCAGGAACAAGATAAGAAGAACACTCTTAAGTCTCTCACAGTTCTAACTGGAATATCATGATAGGAAACAGAGGAAATAATTAGTTCATTATGGATATGTTGAGTTACAAGACTCTACGATATCTATTGATATACATGGGTCAAGATATTCAATCAGAAATTTGGAAAATATGTAGAATTTATTTATTCAACACATATTAAAATAAGAAGATGAGAACCACAGGCAGAGACCAGAGACATTCATTTGAGTTAAGGCAGAAGAAAAGATAACCTCAAAGCAGATTTAGAGCGCAGTCAGAGGAAGAAAACCAATAGAGAGACATGCATGGAAAACATAGGAGCTGGGGTTACAGAAATATGGGAGTTATCAATAATCTAAAATACTAACGAGTATTAGCAAAGGATACAGATAGAAGGATGTCATTTAGATGGGAACCAAGAGGTCATTGATGATCTTGGTGAAATTAGATTCAGTGGCATGGTGAGGGAAGAATCAGATAGCAATAAGGGAGTCAGGTTAACTTCCAAGGAAAATGCTGATGTAAGAATGGTGTATTTTTATAAGTATACTTCCTTCTAAGGATGGTGGTCTTAGTTATCTTCAAGATCTAGGGGCCAGACTGAAGTCTTTAAAGAAAGATAGAGGTGACGGCTTTGAGGAGAAGAGAGGTGAAAGAGGTAGAAGTCATTTAATGGAGACTGGCTGAAAACATCTTTCTTCCATGTTGCTTGCAAAATATTTGGTAATTAGTAATTTTGCAATTTACTACATTAATGCCTAATGCTTTAGTATAAAAATGCAAAGAAAATAAATCTCTCTTCAAGTTGACATCAGTCAAAAACAGAGACCATGGGGACAGTTTCAATAACAGAACATTTAGTATGTTGCCCCATTGTCTACTTCATTCAAGGACGTGAACTTTCTGATACCAATTACTCATTTTTGGAAATTAACACAGTTGTGGCAATTAAGAAGACTTGTACATAATTTGGGAACATGTAGTTTCATATTTACCTGTCATCAGAATGCTAATGAGCAAGCAGGCAGGAGACAGAAAGTTACATAGTATGAATTACCCTAAATCCTTACAATCTCAGGAGTGTGGAGAAAGTCACATACCCAAGTGATGGGGAACAGCTTCACCATGTCAAGGGTGCTATGTATTGTCTGGCTCCTAGTCTTCTGGTACTTTAGGGGACAAAAGGATTGCTTTGGGTTAGTCTAGCATATCAGGTTATTAAGAGAATCCATTGACTATGAAAATCAGTGGTGAAAACAAAGAAACTGATGCATATGCACACTACAGTTTTAATATTTGCACCATTTTGGTGCTAATTAATATTTTACATGGATCTTTATGTTTTAGAGGCTCTTTGGCCAGGGGGTTGCTGGGCTTTGCAGAGTATTTTGTCACATCTTCCAAATAGGGCAGAAGCCATAAGAAGTTGATTTTCTTTCTCTCAACCTGAAAAACTAACCCAGGCTCTTTACAGCAGAAATGACTTCCATTTTAGGAAAAATGGAAAGTTAAAGAGAGAAAAGGGGAAGGGGAGTTATACTTTGTCCTATTTATTTAGCAATTATTGAGATATTTTGATATTTTTATTATTGTATCAAACTGGTTTTTCTCTTGCATTTCTAATTAATATTCCACAAGTGTACTTCTGAAATATCCAAGCAGACAGATGTATAGTTTCTAGAAACAAAATATAAACCTATTCCCTTTGTGTCACCCCGATAGGTAGAGTTCTAATACTCCGGTGTCCACTCTACTTAATCTCCTCACCTTGAACACAGGCAAGACTGAAAATGTGATAGGATTTCATTCATTGGAGAAAGTTATGTTATATGTAAAAGAGAAAGGGACTTTGCAGTTATAATTGAGGTCCCTAATCAGATGACTCTGAGTTCATCCAAAAGGAGATTCTCTTGGGGTAGGCCTGCCTTACACAGGTGAGCCTTTTAAAAGGGGACCTTGGCCATCCCGCTGGCCTTGAAGAAGCAAGCCACTGTTATTCCTATGGCTACAGGGAAATGAATTCTGGCAACAACTCTGAGACCCTAGAAGACCCTGGGCTCAGAGGAGACTCAAGTTCTGGCTGGCACCTCCTCTACTGCAGCCTTGTAAAACACTGAGAAGACTCCTAACCTGCAGAAACATGCATTATGAGATGATAAGTGTTTGCCATTAAATGTGCGATAATTTGTTAGGCAACAGTAGAACACGAATACACATACACACCCTCAAACTCAATGCCGTCATCACAACAGACACTCGGAAACTATCAAATTATTGGCTTCGCATGGAAGAATCTATCCACATCAACAATACGGAAAAGAGTTCTCTTAAGCATCTACAACACTGGGACAAATTAGCCAATGCCAGACTTCATAGATGGATTTTGGGTGAACCCATTAAAGAGGTGTGGTAGTTCTTTGGGCTAGAATCAACAACCTTGGAAAGAACTGAGAGAAAGATGTTTTGTATGATATTTTGACTTGGAAACTGTTTCATTCATGGGCCTCAGGACACACTTAGAAAAAGTTCACACATGATAGACGTACAAATCTATCTCCATCTGATTAACGCCTGGTTTGACAGATGGGCTTTACACTAGGAAGCCTAGCAGCTTCTGATTCTGTTAACCTGGAAAGAGAAATCCATAAATGTGGGCCTTTGATGACAACCTCCTACATACCATCTGTTATAGGTGGAGACATGCCACCCAAAATGACATGTTCAATACTAGGTCCCTATGAACGTGACCTTATTTGAAAATAGGGACTTTAAAGACATGATTAGTTAAGATGAGGCCAAATTGGACTAGAGTGGGCCGTAAGCCAATATGACGGATGTCCTGAAAAGAAGAGAAAATCTGGACACAGACACAGACGCCAGGAAGAAGGCCATGTGAGGACAGAAGAGGCAGAAATGTGCGCTTCTTGGGAGTACACGTGCCACATATATGAAAAGAGGCACAAGCAATCACGTTGCAGTCATCGGGATAAGTCCATCAAAAGCTCATGGGAAAAGCCAAAGCCACTGCTGAGCCCTTTGAAGGAACAAAAAATGTTGGTAAGAACCACGTCCCCTCAGGAAAAGAGCCAAAATCTTCTTTGAAACATTAACAAAAGTTAAGCAGATACTCACTACACCCAACGTGTCAGTATTGCCAGAGGCTCCACCATCTCATTTATTTTCAAGGGCTGGCCAGAGAAGTTTGAGAAGCCACCATCAATCATTGTCTTAATCACCCTCCACTATCTGAGAAATCAGCAAAATACTGAAAAAGGAAGGAAGGCAAGGCTCCTGAGCACCTGCTATTTGCCACGCTCTAAGCTAGGTACTTTGTTTATGTAATTTATCTTTTTCTGCTTAAATTTGTACAATGGGTTAGTTTTCAATTTCAGCCTAACAAGTTCCCACAAATTTAGTATCTTAAAAATCAATACCCCTTTATTAGCTCATGGTTCTGGGGGCCAGAATTCTGGGCACAGCCAGAATCCTAAGAATGGGTCCCCTACTCAGGGTCCTATAAGATGTCAGCTGGTCTCAGCTGGAGCCTCAGGGGAAAAAATCTTCTTCCAATTTCATTCTTAGTTTTGGGCAAGATTCAAGTTCTTACAGTTATAGGACTGAGCCCTTGATGGCTCTCAACCAGGGGCCCCTCTCTGCCTTTTAGGCCGTCCACATTCCTCGCTATTTGATGCCCTCCATCTTTGAGCCAAGTCAACAACATCATGTCAGACCTAAGGATTATACAGAGTACACATGGAATAGGGAATCTTGGGGACCATCTTAGAATTTTGCCTACCATAAGGTAAATATTGCTATTCCAATTTTACAAATGAGGAAGCTGAGGCCAAGACGGAGAGGAAGAGTGCTTAATGTGGGCAGTACAGATGATATCAAACCAAAGTTTGTCTGCCTTGATAGCGTATGTTTTGACTATATCGTGCTGAGTTGTAAAAGGAATCGTAATAAACAAATTTTTATGAATACCTTAAAAGGATCAGAGACTTAAGAAATGAAAATCAATTAAGTGGATGGCCTTGACTGGTGCTGATTTAGGTTCCAAAACTAGGGGTCTGACCTGGGAATCTTGTAAGGTCCCCAAGATAATAAGCATGCTAAATTTGATTCCCCTCTCATTCCTTGAATGGCCACCAGTAGCTTTTGAAGTGTACATTAGCAGAAAATCAAAATCAGGCATCTTTAGCTTGTCAAATCCAAACAGCAAAAGAGCAACAAAATATTCATTGTAGGAGAAAACCACATTATTAAAAGGTGTTAAACTATTTCTTCCATAGCCAAACAGCTAATTACATGGAAGGAACATATGTCATATTTTCTGCTTTCAAGAATTGATTCCTTTAAGTCAGGCTTGCTCTGTGACATGGATAAAGTAAAGCAGGCTGCACTGGAGAGCTGGAAATGAAACTGTTTAGAGCCCAGTGAAGGGAAGGATCATTTCTATACTATTCACACTGGATTCCCAGCCAAGCACAACAAGGTAGACACTCAAATTATTTGCTAAATAAATGGAGGCGTAAAAAACAACATTACTGAAGGCTTTAAATTCCTTTTTGTAAACATTAGAAAGGCAACTAGAGTGATTTTACTTTTTTTAAAGGCAGTGACTTCATAATGAACTTAGCCTGTACTCAGTCTGGCTCAAACATTTCAAATTTTAAGGGTGATCATGATTCCAAATATTTGAAGTAGGGAGTCCAATTCTTGGTTCAAAAGATATGACTATATGAGATATGTCTAGAAGATATAATCAGAAACCAGGAGAACTATCCACATTCAAATGTATTTCCTCATTATTTGTTAAAGAGGTAGTCATAAAATGATATTATTTAAGGATTGAAAATGACTTGACAGAAGAATTTATAATAAATGGATGCTAAGAAGACTAAGATTTTTTTTAAGGGCTATCAAGTTTAGAGAGAGTTGAAGCTTAATAAAACATTTTTCTGATTATTTTAAATGCTATATTCATGGTAAAATATTATTAAAGGACTCTAACAACTGGGGATTATTTCCCTGTTTATTTAGGTCACACTGTAACATAATATTATTAAGCCTCTGGCATATCACATATGAGTGCCTATGGCCTTTCTTTTCCTCTCCTATTTGTTTAATATATATTTTGCATTAAACCAAAATTTCATGTTATTCAGGCAAACAGGAAGAGAGTATGACATTTTGACAAATTTGTAGAGAATGGGATCTTGAAAAAATGTAAAAAGTAACGGGTGGTAACTACACATTTAAAACTCTATTAACTTTCATTTGTAGAGCAATTTCTTCTTACCATGCACCGTCCCTGGCACTAGCCCGCTGGGCTGTCATAAGGTTGTGACGAGGTAGAGCACAATCAATAACTATCCCATTTTACAGGTACATTGGATCACTTGCCCAAAGTTAATGTTTGCCTGTTGATTTAGCTTTGTTTTGATTTGAATTCTAAACACAGTATCTCTCTGTCTCTCTCTCTCTCTTTCTTTATTAATTAGAGAAGTTGTGGGCTCACAGGACAATCATGCATTAAATACAGGATTCTCATATTCCATCCCATTACCAACACCTTGCATTGGTGTGTCACACCCATCACAACCCATGAAAGCACATTTTTATAATTGCTAAGTACAATCTCTTTTACCTGCACCCTACGGATCTCTAATGATGCATCAGTGAGAAATGGGGTATGTGGCTTCCCCAAGGAGTAGGAATAACCAATGGGAGATTACAGAGTTTCTGTGTTCTCTGGATCATATAGGAGACACAGCTTGAAAGTTCTCTCATTCTTTCTGGTTAACTTCCTTTATTTTATTTAATCTTTCCTCAAAATAGGCAGCTACACATTATGGCAATAGAAAAGGGCAATTAAAATATTTATGATATATGTTTTGCCAGTTTATGTTTTCCACTATATAAATGTTTTCTTCAAAGGTGCTACTATTGTAGAAGATCCTAAATTAGAAGTGCAAATGTATAATTTTTAATATGCTATAAACACAATTTTTAAAAGCTACATTATACTTTTCTTGGTGTGATTTTGTGTTTGTGTTCATCATTAAGCTATATTTTTCCTATTCTGAGAAACGATTTGCTCCAAGTCCACTTTTTTTACTTTTATCCACAGGGAAGTCATAATCCTCCACTTAAATAGAAACTGGTTACCATGGAAATCATTCTAATGCCACTGAATCAATATTTTTACTTGACTGACATTTAACATGAAAAGAAAAGACAGACCAAGATTTGTAAAAGTCACTTTTTACCTTTGTTATAATTTTGATAGCTATAATATTGTAAAGAAAACATATGTTCTATAATGAACACCAGTTAATTCATGAATATGAAGAACTGAATATTCATAAAAGAATGCATTGGGACTCAAGATTTTTATTCCCCATCTCTGAACTGAGCCCTGATTTTATCCTGCTATCACTGTGGTCATAACTTGGTAGAAGGGATTTGAGTGTGCCTAGTTTTCTGGTTGCCTTTTTATTAAGTGCTCTGCAGAAGTGGAGTTGCCATAGAGAACTGCCCTTCTATAAAATTTCCATTTCTCTACAGGATCCTACCGATCATCCTCACAGACACACTATGGCTGAACAATCGATCCTAACAGCTCCTTTTCAAGAAGTGTTGTTGGAGTTGGATCTTATGTTTAAGAAACCTCACCACTTATTCAAGTTGTTTTCCAAGTCTAACTTAAGTCTTTGCTGCTGTAATTTAGTCACTTTCTCTTCTCCTGACCTCAGAAGAAATAAAATTCATATAGGAGGGAAGCAGATTTGGCTCAAGCAGTTGGGTGCCCGCCTACCACATGGGAGGTCCCAGGTTCAGCTCCCAGAGCCTCCTAAAGAAGACAAGCAAGACAACGAGCTGACACGACAGGCTGGTGCAGAGAGCTGATGCAATAAGATGACGCAATGAGATGACTCAATGGAGAGACACTATGAGGAAACACAATGAGAGACACAACAAGCAGGGAGCAGAGGTAGCTCAAGTCATTGGGCACCTCCCTCCTATATGGGAGGTCCTGGATTTCGTTTCCAGTGCTGCCTAAAAAGAAGATGAGCACACAACAAATGGACACAGAGAGCAGACAATGAGCACAAACAACAGGGGGGGGTAAATAAATAAAATAAATCTTTAAAAAAAAATCATGTAGCTGCTGTCTTCTATTCAAGAACTAGCCAGTTGGAACCCTAGATCCCTAGATGGTGAAGAAGGCATCTGAGAGAATTCTTCCCTTAGTTATTTAAAGCATCCCAAATGAATGATTTGAGTGCCTCCCCCTCTACTCATTGTATGTCTTTCTATCACCACCAGAGATAATCCCTAGACTTAATATTTTATTTGCTTGTTCTTTCTTAGATGTTTCTTTCATTTAAAAATTAGAAAGAAAGAAAGGAAAGAAAGAAGGAAAGAAAGAAGGAAAGGAAGGAAGGAAGGAAGGAAGGAAGGAAGGGAGGGAGGGAGGGAGGGAGGGAGGGAGGGAAAAGAAAAGAAAGAAAAGAAAAGAAAAGAAAAGAAAAGAAAAGAAAAGAAAAGAAGAGAAAAGAAAAAGAATGAATCCCAAATGAAAGGTAATCGGTTCTGTTTTTAAGACAATTGAATTACCAAGCAAACTTTCTCCTCTGGTTCAATAATCATAATTTTCCCCATACTTTCACTATGGATACTCCAGCTCCTCCTCCTCTAAGAGCGCCTCTTCTGAGGTGTATATTTTACACTGCTTCCAGGAATCTTGCCAAAAAAATTACACTGCTGGAAAACCCATTCTTCACTGGCTGCTTTCCTTCTCTGTCTCATTTCTCCCCTCCCCCTCTCAGTGGTTCTCTTATTCCCTTTTCTTCTTGAATCTTTCTAGATTGCATTCATGCCCTCATAATTCAGAGACCACTGTCTGAAATCAATAAAGTCCTTTCGTAAACAATCTAATAGTTGATTTTTTAGTTTCCTGGCAGTAGAAATAGGAGAGGAGTAGCTTCTAGAAATAAGGCCATAGGCAATAAAGTGCAGTGAAAGGTGCCATGTATCAATTCCTTAGGAAACTTAAGAACAACAGTTAAAATTTACAAAAAATAGGTTTTTAGGGTCCTTTGGTATATTAATAAATAAACCAAACACCTAAATTGTCTCTGTAAGCATCAATATGTTGCAAGTTGAAAGGCATACTAATAACTTTGAATCATGAGAAAGAGTATAACATTTCTAATATATTCTAAAAAGCAAAGGAACAATAAAGAGAGCAAAACAAAGATACCAACCTACCTACTTCATACATATCTACACATGCAAATATTTATTGCAGAATTATTCATTATAGCAAAACAATTTGGAAACAACCAAAGTATTCAACAAGGAGATAATGGTTAAATAAATCAAATGATGTACACTTCTCCCCTTAAAAATGGTGTTTCTTGACAAATATTGAATGCCATGCAAAATAATCACAATAATCACAATAGAATGAGTAAAAATACAAAAACACAAAACCATTGAACTTTGTAAATATTTTGTAAATATGCCTACACATGCATGTTATTTACATGTACATGGTCACAGGCATGCACAAACATGTGATGCATTTTTGCATATATGTGGAATAGGAAAAACTGAGCCTAAGAGGGGATTTTCAATGGATTGGCTCCACCTCCAGGCAATCATTTGCATAGTCCAATATGTATGAGGCTTTTGTTTTTTGGCTGCAGGTTCTTGGGCACCAATATGAGAGAGAGGAGAGACAAAAGACGAGGGTGATGGAAAAGGAGTATTTTCCCATAGGCTCCTCATCTCATGGATTAGGTCTGAGCTTCTGTAGAAAGATTTGGCCAGAAGAGGAAGGAGCTTTCATCAGGAGCTGGGACCTCAGCTGAAAAAAGAGCTCTGAGGAAAGGATCATCTGGCTTCTACTCTCTGCCACAAACCACTGTGAAACTTGGTAGCCAAGGGGCTCAGGGAATCTTGCTGTGTAAAGAAGCATCAGAAATGGGCAGTATGGGGTAAGACTGGGGGACCTGGTAGTGCCAGTGGCATTATTGGGAGACTTGAGGTGTGTCTTTCACAAGTAAAATAAAAAATCTGAATGGACTTGTATCAAAGCACACTTGAGACTATTATCCCATCAACAGGCTCTCAGGAATAACCCAGGGAAGCTGAGATCTTGCTTTTTCAAGAAAGGACTGAAAAGCTGGGGGAAAGCTGGTGTTAATGCAACCTAATTTGTATTTGTGGACTGCAAGAAAACTTGGATATATTTGATTTGCGTACTTGGTAACTGAGTATGTGTGTCTGTGTGTACTACAAACAGACACACATATATGCATAAGCTCACATTACTGGAAGGAAATATACCAAGCTGTTAAAAAATGGTTATCGCTAAAAGATAAGATTCCATTTTTTTACTTTTCTTCTTCCTAATTTCCTGTATTAAAATGTTCCCATAATAATCCCATAAAAGTTCTATAATTATGCAAACAGTATTAATAAATAGATAAAAATTTTAGGTATATATTTTAGGTAAGATAATTTTCTAATTATTTGATGCTTTAAGGGCTTAAGAAAATTCATATATTGCCTCTCCCCCACCCTCTGTACCAATGATAGAAATTAAATTCATTTTTTTGATGTCTTTTAACAACACACTGCTAAGTAACGTTTCCCCTACATTCCCCGTTCTGGGGCGTCAGGGTGGTGAAGGTAGGTTTATGTGGCCCAGTGAGAAAAGCAGATGCTCCTGAGAAAGCTGACCTGATCGTGTTGTCTGAACCACCCTTCCAGGTGAAGTGGGCCTGGGGCGTTTACCTTCAGCCCTCTCGGGGGTCTTCCCGCTCTTACAGGCTGCTGTGCTGTTGACCGTCTCCGACGAGGTGCTCAGCTTGGTGCTGGGGTCCCGTTTGGGTTTGGGTGGTGGCTGTCTCCGCGAGCCGCTGCTGCTGTCGTCATCCGTGCCCCCAACCGAGTGCAGAGACTGCGATCTCACCGAGAAGCCACCGGAGCAAGGATGGGGAAGTCTGTCTTGAGGAGCCGGCATCGTCATGAATCCCATGCGGAAATGTTTGCCCACGTAACTTCCTTCGTGGCCTCGCCCTACTTCTCCACCTATGCTGTAAAAGAAAGCAGAGCAAAATCCATGAGGATAAACTGAGCCGGAACATATACAAGATCATAGACACACGTATATTTATAATAGGGGAAATTTTTGAATTTAACGTTAGACTGGTGAAGAAACACACCCTTTGGCCTGTTTAGAAAAGGGCTGCCTTTAATAATTTCAATTAGCATGGAAACATTCTATACTTTTGCATTAAATAATCAAGGTAAAGCAAATACAACTTAAGTTTCTTCAGAAATCCTAGCACTTCTTTCCAAATACCTTGATGCTCTCAAAAAAAATCATCTCACCTCCAATCACTTTTGCTTTCCTCTGAAGTATATCTCATGAGTGATTTAAAGAGAAAATGAGGTTTCCATGAAAATGACTCATAGATTGCCTTTTGATATACTGAAGCCAAGTAGTCAGCACTTGAGACCCTTCTTCCCCACTTCATCAAAATCACCCCTGCTTCTATTGGCTTACTATATAGGGAAAAACAAAGCAAAATGAAACAAAGAAAGGGTTCTTGGTGTCAAACACAAGAAAGCAAAGAAGAAGAACGGAGGGAAGGAAGGGAGGGAGGGAAAGAGAGAAGAGAGAGAGAGGGAGATTGGGGCACGGGGACGGGGGGCGAGCAAGGTGAGGGAAAAAGGAAAGAAGGAAAAGAAAATGCTTTCTTAAATTGGTGAAGGAACTGCCCACCTCTCTGTCCTCCACATGTTACATTAGAGATTTGCTTCTGCTAATAAGCGAACTTCACAGCATAAGATAACAACATCCAGTAAAGAAGTATAATTAAAAGATCATCTGGTCCTGGGATAATTCAAAACACTCCCCAAGTAGTGTATGTGAGGTTTCTAAATTCAAGAACCTTTAGTTTTAGATAGGAAAATTTGTAAGAAAATTAAAAATATGAGAAATACCTCTCAGCTTTAAGGTGCATCAGCTATTGAGAAATGTCTCTTGGTCCTTTCTCTATGCTATTAAATAATGTTGAATCTTTTTTTGTTGTTTTTGAAGAAAAATGCATGCATGTGAATGTCAATTTTGAAAAGGGAGCTTTTTCTAGGACTTCCTATCTATGGAGTCCATTCATGAGTAGTGGAAACAAAAAGAAGCATAGACAAAATATTTCACTGGTTTTCTTAGACATGTCTAAATGGTAAAAAGTACCTTTGAATATAGAACTTTGAAAGCTTGTTGAGTCTACCTTTTAAATATATCAGTTTATTAGCTCTTTTATTAAAAGCCTTAATATTATCTGGCTTTGCCTTCATAACATGATGAGATTCCTGTCAAGGTTTTGCAATTATCTTTATTGTATCTTTTATGTCATTATAATGTTTGTCATAAGTTTAATATTCCAGCAGGTACAATAATAGGAAATGAGATTTTTTTTTCCTCTTCAATTGGGGACTTATGATAATTACACAGCCATTGTGGATAAAGCCAGAAAGGATTCACAAGGACACAAGATCTTGATTCTGACATTTAATTCCAATAATAACTTGCCACTCAATCAGAACTATTTTTTATATTTATTTCCTTTTTTTCTGAATATCCTCCATTGATAGTAAAACATCAACTATTCTATCTTTGCAAACTAAAATAAAGGAGGCTGGAAACTCAGTCTACTAACCAGACCAATAGCTATGTAGAAGCATGAATGAGTTCAAGATGACGGTTAACCGGAGGTTTTCACAAAATAGTAGTCAGCATCCTAATTCTGTCTAGCATTTACACACATTTTATTTTCTGTGCTTTTTTTTCAAGAACATCAACCAAGAAATAAATTAGAAACTTAATCAGTGGGAGTGGTATGCGAAAAATCATTGGGAATTTAAGACAGAGTTCTGGTGGTAGAGGTGTGGGGATGAGCTTGGTGATGTGGGAAAGTTTATCTTCAGTTTGTTATGATCGTGACCTTGGTCTTTCACATGGAAGATGAGATATTTGATTTCTCCTAGCTTTGCCTTCAATCCCTTTGAATCTCCATGAATTTTCCCTATTTCTATTGCTATTTCATTGTGCAAAAGGTACTTTAAGGATTTATCTAGACAGTCACCTTGTTCCCAGCGGCATAGCCAAGTGCAGAGATTTATGCATGTGTTAATGCACACAGGCATTTATGAGGGAGTTACTAGGAATAATTGTATCAGCAATTTCTCTATTACTTTTGACCTAAATAGGGCCTGCACCTTTTACCAAATGGATAATTAGCTCTGTGGCTTCTTCTTTTTAAAATTACATTGGTGGCATAAAACAATTTCATTGAACTTGATGTGCTTTTTTTGTTCATCTAAGTACATTTATACACACACACACTATCACTTCTTCCCAAGAGGAATTCAATATGTGCTTCAGACGAGGCAGGTCTCAGGTTCAGGTTTAGTCTGAGCAGACTGTGAATCCATGAAGAATGGGGCTAAGAATGAGTTGGATGCAAAGACAAATATTCAAGGGCAAAGCTAAGGGTAAGCAATAACGCTGATAACACATCTAGGAACAACAGACCAAGATAGATTATTAGTCCAAACCAGAAGAAGCAGAATGTAGCACACTAGTTCCTGAATTGGTTGAGGGCTCTATGGAGTTTTTGAAATATGTAGATTCCTAGTTCCCACACTAAAAACAATTACTAAACCATATCTATTGAATTAGAATCTCTGCAGCTGTAGCCAATAAGTTTGTATTTTTTAAAAGTATATTCTGATTGTTTTTGATGTAGCCAATCCATACACTTGCCTGGAAACCTCTAAAGACATTAAGAACAAGAATTAATTAATTAATGATCAATTGTGATCAATTAATGATCAGAGATCTGGTAGTTAGAAACAGCCAGAAAGACACAAATACCAGAAAGGGGAACAAGAATATTTGCCAGAAACCAACCAAACTATCAAAATGTAAGAAAATATATGTTGTATTAGATCTTATTAGGTTATCTTAGAGTAACAACTCCCAATTCTTAGTGATTTACAACAAAAATGTTTATTTCTTGTACATATATTTTAGTTGTGTTGGTTGTGCATCACCTGTGGCTCTGTGCCAAATGCCTTCTTTGTTCCAGAACCTAGCCCTTATTGGGGCATGTTGTTTGCATGGCAGAAGGAGAACAGCACTGAGTGAACCACATGATGTCTCTTAAAGCTTCTGCTTGGATGTGATATATAAACTTGCATTTACATTCCATTGGTTAAAGCCAGACTCATGACGCACATTTGATGTCAATAGGAGCAGAGATATATACTCTTCCAACAGGGAAGCACTGCAAGTTACATGGCAATATATGGGTATGTATAATCATTTTATAAGTAGGGGACCAAATACTTGGTCTGGCAGTTGTGGAGGTATGTCACTGAGATATTTCTTCAAGAGAGAACTTGTCATGTAAGATGTGGTTGGTTGAAAGTCTTTTAACTGCAGAATCTTTGGGATTTTAGCCAAGGCCATACTCTCCCCAGGCAGCCCCTGCTGTGCCACTGAGCCGTGGTAGAGATGGAATACTTGACTATAGAAAACCAAGTGATAATATGTCTGGATATGTTCATCATGTGCTAGATTCTTTTGGACTCACCATCATAAACTCAGGAGATCCAAGCAGCAGCCCATTATAAGATGGAAAAGGGACATACAGGATTGAACCCAAGAAAGACTAGTGGGCATGAGTAAGTTGCATGCGCAGGTAGCTCACACCTGCATGTCACCCTCCCATAATTGCATCAACATTCCTTCCTCAGATCATACTTCTATGTGGTGAGCCCTATAAGAACAGTTTAAGGATTATGCAAGCCAACATTAGATAGCCACACTCAAACATAGCTTTAAAAGACAGAGGTGAGTTTCCTAATATTGGGAACTTTGAACAGTGCTTCTGGTGATCTTCTTCATTTCTAAAGTGATGTAGCCTGAATGGACAATATATATGGACTCATTGTCAGTAGCAAATGACCTGGGCAAGTGCTCAGGGACATGGGAGGAAAGGGCTGAAGGATCATAGATTAAGAAGTCTCGGGTAGAGGTATGTTGATGAACAGGTATGACCGGCACAACATGTGAATGTTTTATAATTTTGCATACCATTGTCCACCAGAGAGTGTCTAATATGGAATAGGCACTGCACAACCAAGTATTTAGAATGATTAAGTCAGTTGACTTTAGCCTTGGTCATCAGCCACCTAAGAACTAGCAAGATGGCCGCATGGCTAGTGGCCATGGTGGCAGAGATTAGAGCTTTGCATGGGCCCAATAGCATGGATTTATCAAGGCCAATCTAGCCACTGCTGCCTCTGAATATCCTACATATCCACTGCTAAGTCTTAGCTATTCCTCAATAAGACCAACCAGCCACTTGCAGAAGCTGAGCATATTGGGTCTCTTCCATCTTGAAATAGCCAATGATTTGTTCTCACAGGAATAGTCACATATTCCAGGTATGGATTTTCCTTTCCTGCCCTCAAGAACCTCATCAAGCCCCAAAATCTTGGGGATTAAAGAGTACCTGATGAATAGGCATGGAATCCATAAGGCATAGCATCTGACTTGGGGACTCACTTCATAGCAAATGAGTTGCCAGAGTGGCATAATTATCATGAGCTCCATGGGTTATGCCAATACCACACCATCTAGAAACTGCAAACCTAACTGTGTATTGGAATGACTAGCTGAAGATACAACTGAATTGCTAGCTCAGATCAATAAAGGCAGTATGCTCACTGAACCACAGACCTCTACATAGCACTGTGTCTCCAACTAGAATACTTGGCTCCAGAGACCAAGGGGCGGAAGAAGAGTGTCCACACTTACCACTGCCATAGACTCACTAGGGGACTTTGTGCTTCCTGTCCCCATAATGCTGGGTTCCATGGGGTTAGAGGTGCTGGTACCCAAAGTGAGTGCATCTTTGCTAGAAGATATGGCAAGGGTCTCATTGAATTACAAGCTATGGCTGCCTCCTTGGCAATCTGGATTCCTTGTGTTTGATGACCAGCAAACAAAAACAAGAGTCTCCAGTGTGGCAGAAATAATTGTCCCTAATCAGCTGGGGAGGCAGGGCTGCTTTCATATAATGGGGCAGAGAGAAATATTTTTGATTCACTTGAGTGCCTCAATACTACCTTACCCAATTATGGCTTTGAATGGTCACATGCAACAACTCTGGCCTGAGAATGTTATGGTTCTCGGGGATTCTGACCCCTCAGAAATGAGGGTTTAGTCTTTCCACCAAGTTAAACAATGAGGTAAGCACAGGTATTAGCTAAGGGTAAGGTGAATTTAGAATGAATGGTGGAGGAAGGAGATAATGAGCGCCAGTTGCAGCCCCTATACAGACTGCAGTGATAAGGGATATGGTTTATCCCACTAACTGCCCCCTTCTAAGTTTCTCCTCAGGAAAAGTCCCATGGGAAACATGGAAGAGTTTTTCCCCAAACCTGTAGGAGGAGGGCCTGTGCTGAGTCCAAGGGCTGAAATGTGGTAGCTATGGAAGCGTGAGGCTCAGATCTCCCTTAAGAGAGAATCTTCCCTGAGAAGAATAGTTAGCTGACAGCCACCAGGTATAAATGTCTTCAAAATCTGAGACAAAGCCATGCTCCCCCAGGGCAGTACCTAGGCAATGACTGAGCATGATATGTCTGGGTCTTTCTGACAAGTATGATATTCCTTCATGGGCAGTCCTAGCTGAGTTTACCTACTACTGAGCTAGCTGAGACTTTCACCAGAATCTGCAGCTCTTCCTAGTCAATCTTTTATCCTCCCCTTCCCCTTTCACAGATGTCAAACCTGCATTATGTCCTGAAAGCTTGCCTGCCTATTCCTGCTCACCTCCCCCTTTATTAAACGTACATTTGTTACAGTTCATGAAAGAACATTTGTGTATTGGTTCCATTAACCACAGTCATCGTCCACAACAGACAAAAAATACCTGTTGTAAAGGGGCATTTTCCTGCTTCAGACTCTGGGCATTTAAATGGTGCTTGGGGAGCTAGGAACCAACTCTACTGTAGGAATACTTGGCTTGAAGTGAAAGTTATGTGGGCTGAAGAAAGCAGAGACTTTTTGCAAGAGACTCCAACACTCAAGATACATTAAGCCTCACACTTCTCATATTATAAAAATAAAAACAAGTTTCATAATCCTGAATTTAAACAAGGCCACTTTTGCTCACACAACGAAGGCAATGTTGCAAGATCTAATTTTCTCTTGGTTAGTTTTCTATTATAGAAACACAAAGAATAAAGTATTGTTTAAGTCAATGAGGGGGGCATTTTCCAGAAATAATTGATAAAATATTTGTAAACCTTTCACACAAACAAGCACATTGGCTAATGGACAGGCTCGGGCATTTGTTCTCCGAATCATTGGGTCACGGGCTTATCCCTAGTTCTGCCCTATGGCAGCAGAATATCATTAGCAAATGAATCTCTTTAGGACTATTTTCTTATCTGTTAAATAGGGGTAACCGTAACACTTGCCTCAGAGAATTGTTATCAAGTTTACCTGAGATACTATAGGTACTTAGCATGGAGTCTGGCACATAATACACAGTCAATGATTTTAGTTTTTAAATCCCTATGTTTAAATCCTTTCTGCCTGAATTTTGTTTATAGGGTCATCATTTGCATTGTGAAGCCATGATGTCTCTAAAGAGTGATATCTGGTACCAAAAAAACTCAAAATACTGCATTAAAAATAAAACTACTTGAAACAAAATAGGCAAATATAGCCCTCAAGTTCTTAACTTTCTTTCTTTCAATTTTCCATAGCACTTATTGATGAGGACTGAAAGAAAGGTTCAAAACGAGAACTTCAAAACTGCTTTAACAATGCAAATAAAAAAAGATGGTTATTTGTTTTGTTTATTCTTGAAAATCCATCAGCATTGAGATTGTGTGTTTCCTAAGAAATGTTTCCTTTCAGAGAAGAAATCTCAATCCCTGAGAAGGGTGAGCTACCAAGGTACGAGGTCATCTTTAAAAATGACAGAGGCATTGCTTTTTTTGTGCTATTTTGATGCAAACATGCCAATAATTCAGAGTAGAGTCTTCCATGGGAAACATTGCAGAAAACAAAACAAAACAGAATCTTTCTCAACCCCCCACATCTCTTTTTTTCTCCAAATATATATCTATATATGCATATATATATAATGGGATACAACAGAAGTGTTACATAGGGCATTGCTTGAATATTTTTCCTGGATCCATTCTGTATAGCTTAAGTCAAATATCTGTCTCTCATATTACTCCAATAGATTTCCAACTTTGCAAACTTTTGACGGGACTGGATATTTTTCTGTTGATTTTTCAAGAAGTTGTAGTTATCTGCTACTACAGAAAGAATACATTCAACCAAAAAGTAGATAGAGAGAGATCTGAAAGGAGAATGGAGTATGTATGTAAAGGAGATCAGGAAATGTGCTGTGGGCACCTGGACCACTGTGGCTAACCACTGGAATCTTCCCTGTTGGGCATTTTGCTATGATTGAGTAGAAGGGAATCGATATGTACATTTTATTCAGTGAACATCCGACTTTAAAAATGTGTATTTGATGCTGCCTCCCTCTTGCCTTCTCTGCAGTTACTCTACTCCAGATTTTGCCAGTTTCCTCCTTCAGCATTGATTTCCTTCAGGCTCAGCCCATCTATGCTCATGAAAAATTGGGCACAGGAGGAGCCAAGAGGTGAATTTATTTCACCTTTTTCCATTTTGACAGATAATAAGTCTTGACCCAAAATCAGACTCTTAAGAGATAGAATAATTACATCTGTCTAGATGTTTGGCAAAGGAACTTGGTATATAATTGATCATATTTGCACTCACCCCAGCCCCAATGGTCCTGTGCACACTGAAGCTCTTTTTGAGCTTCAAAAAGGCAGGTCTGCTGTCTGCTTGCTCACCCATTGTAACTACCAGCACACTGTAGGTGCCCAGACATATTTGTTTTATGAAAAAAAATAAAGGAAGGCAGGAAATCCACTTTGGAGATAACCAGATAGAGAGTTACCATGGAGATTTTAGTTAGCAACGCGACCAGAACACTTCACTTATGTCAACCACTGCTTTCTGCTTGTGTTGAAGCCAGTTATAGCTGGGTTTACTGACACCTGCATCTGGAAAAAGTCCTAAATGAACCAATACAACACTGGGCAGCTAGGGATCACTAAACAATTGTTGTTGGTTAATGTACGTCTGAAAATACAACTGGTATCAGGGAAGAGCTAGGAATGACATAAAGTAGGAAATTAATGTATCATACTTATTGTATGGAAATATCTTTCCTCTTTTAACACCATAGAGGGAAATAATTAACCATTTTAGGTTTTCCCCATAATTATTATTTTGTAAACATTATCACACAGAGTTCTTCAATACGGAAACTTGGCTCTGGTAAAATTATACTGCATTTAGATTTTCTTCCAAAATTGTTCACTCGCCATTACCCTTAATGCTTTTTCTAAGCCACACTTGCTCATTCAAAGCCATAATCTGTGAATTCTTGCCTTGGGCTCAAACATTCATTTTCACTACTTCATATCCTCAGTAATATCTATTTTCTACTTTTATGCCTCTAATATCTTAACTCTTCTGGATTTTTTCAGACATCAATTTCCTGTTTTTGGCTGTTTATTGATTCTTCTTGGATATTGAGGTCAAATGTTAAAAATTGGACTTTCACACATCTTTTCATTAGCTACTGGGGTGAACTATCATAGAAAAAAGCAAAACAAAACAACAAAAATATAGACTTTTCCAAAGAGAGGGAACCTAGATTCTATTAGTTCCAAATGTTATACTTAAAATTCATATTCTTAGGCATCAAGTATGATATTTTTCCTTGTTAGGAGGTTTTAAATCTGCCTGGAATTTGATATCTTACAAAGAATATCAGCTATGTAATGAACTATTTACTAGCCATGTAATTTTAGGTAGGATGCATATATTTTCTGAGCCTCAATTATCCTTATCTTTAAAATGGGGAAAATACTGTTTGGGGTTGTAGGAAATTAAAATGAGGTAAAACATTTTAAAAGCACCTAGTGAAATACTACTGTACAAGTAGATATTGGCAAAATATTAAATCTGTATCAATTTTAATTTTTCTGCCCCTAACTGTAAAATGGGCATTTTAATAATAAGTTTCCACCCTAGAGCGCCATGAAAGAAAGCATACTCTAATAATATAAATGCATTTTGCTTATATTTGTCAGAGGGCTTTGAAAGTAATTGCCATGCAATATATTTCTACATTAGGGAAAAAAAGGGGGACTTTCTTGCAAGTGAAGAAAAAAGAACAAAAATAAATAAATTATCCTTTCTGCAATAATGATCAGTTGAGTATTCTATAGAGTTGGGTAAATCTGTTGCCTGCATTATAGTTATTTCTAACAAACTCCAAAGTAATTCAAGATTTTTATGAAAGCTTAAACTTCAGGGTAATCATGACTAGGAAGTTTTACTTGAAAAACAGTGCTTATCAACCAAGAGTTTGAGGTTAATATTGCTACCCATTAATGTGATGTTTCATCATAATGAAGTAAGGGGAAGAGAAGGGAGTAGAGAGGTTTTTATAATCTCTATCAAAGTTCCTTTTATTCACATCTGAGTTTCTTAAGAAATAGGACTGAAATATAATGCTTATTAAAGCCAGAACAAATTCTATGGAACTTCTATAAGAGACTTATTTTTACTTGATACATGACAAGTGCTTTTAAGATTAACATATATTATGTTATTATCTATGGTACTTTGGAATCTTAAATTAAAAACATTCCTTATTTCTGTACATAAATATTATTTCCCTACCCCTTGAAATGTCATGTCTTGAAGAAGAGAGGGTATATGGAAAATAATTCAAATCAACTCATAATATTCAGATTCAACTTAGAATAGAGTCCGCAGAAGTTCACATCATGAGGGATCTTTTCCAAAAATTGAACCAAAGAAAGGAAGTTCTGGGAGATATATTTTATTTGTATCTTTAAAACTGACATAAGCTTAGAATATAGTTTGAGAATATGCCAAGCTTTTACAAATGAGTTTAGCTAACCATATGTGACTGGGTTTTGTTTTTTTTTTTTCTTTCTGCAATCTAGAAGAAGAAGCTAGAAATATAGAATGTTAACATTATAATGGCCGTGAACTTCCTGAGCAGAAGGGACTAAGTTAACACCAGCTTAAAATACAAGAATTGGTTTGGTTTCCTAAAGCTATAAATTTTGAGGAGGGTAGAAACAACTCTGTATCAAGGCATTTAATTCATTTCCTCATTATTCACAAAATATTTGAGTACCTACTCTTTGTACCCATCCTGAGTGCTGGGGTTATAGGAAGACAGTGAAGAAAGCAGACTGGCCAGTGTCCTCAAGGAATCCCAGACTGTTGAACCAGAGTGATTTCAGCACCATGTGGTCAAATGTCCTCTCAGAGGAAGTCCTGCCTCGCCGGCACCATGGAAGAACAAAGGCCTGGGACCCTACCCGTGGCTGAGGGTCTGGGAAGTCCCACGGGAGGAAGTGGCATTTCAGCTGATATGGAAACATGAGTAAGAATGAATCAAATGAGGGAGAGAAGTGGGAAGAAGAGGATTTATGTGCTGGCTGTTGAGAAATTAGAAGTTGAGAAATTCTAGAGACATTGAGAAATTGGAGGGGTATTTAGGCAGAACTTGATCAGACCTTATTTACTGTTTGTCTTGTGATTCCAACTTCTGCAACAGTGCCAGGCTCAAAGTGTGTGCCTAATTTAGTAAATGAATGACTGGATAAATACATGATTGGGAACAGTTCAAGAATGACTCCCAGGCTTCTTAAGGAACAAGATGGATGATAGTGTTATTTATTGATATTCTTCCCCCTTTCTTTTACTTGCCATTTTCTTAATTTATTAGGAAAGAGAAGAAGAAAAAAAATCTTTGATTACTCATACACAATTCATTCTTATCCCCGTTACAAGATTAGTAATTTAAATGCAGGCATCAGCTTAATCCCCTCCTCTTCATCTTGACTGCCCTCCTTTAATTTAGGGGCTCATAATTTCTTGGCTAAATTAATGCAATTGCCTCTTAGCCGATCTTTTTCTCCACAGTGCTGCCAGAGTCATCCTTCTAAATGCAGATTTGCTCATGTCACTCTCTTAATTAAAACTGTTTGATAGCTTTTCCATTTCTTCTGAATAAAAATCTAAGCTTTTATGAAACTCAGTTTCATAAAACTGGTTGCCCAGTTTCATCTGCAACCTTTTCCCTCCTTGACCTTAAGATTTCCCAAATATAATATGCGCCCATGTTCATTTTGTTCCAGATTATTGATTCAGATGTAGAATTCAAGAACTACCTATGCCAAGTACTGTAAGACATCTTGAGGACATAAAGGCAGATAAGTCGTGTCCCCAGCCAGCAGTCATGCTGCTTTCTCTGCCTGAACTTCTTTTGGCTAAATCAAGTTTTTAAGACCCAATTCAGATATGGTGTCATTGAAGAGGCTTTGTCTTATCAGCCAAGCTTTCTCAAGGCTGAACTCATTGCCCCTCTTCTGGGTTGCCATAGGCCTCTGTGCCTCTCCGTATCACGGCACTGCCTTTATCGTACTCTGCAATTGTCATCTGTGAGTTAATCTCTTATAATGATCTGTGAGCCCCTTGAGTGCACAGACTATGATTTATTTGTAGAAAGTAGAAAGTAGGTATAAGGATAACAGAAGAGAGGGAAAGATAAGACCCACGAAAAATTGCCAGATATTTTCAGGAACTTTCTCTTTTTGAATTCTTTTGGTTTAAGTATTCTCAAACTATCATGAAAACAAAAAACCACAACAATACCGTAAGATTCAGGTATGATTATCCAATAATTATTTTCACTGTCAAAACAAGAAATAATAGTTTCAAATGCTGTTTTCAGGTATCCCACTGGAGAATTTGACATATTGCATACAAAATTCTACATCTATTACAAATTAGTTCTGTGACCTCAGGCACATGAATCAACTTCTTTAATTTCCAGTTACTTCATCTCAAAATGGGGACTAATAATATCTACCTGTCAATACTGTTTTGTAGATAATTTGGATGGCTGAGATAACACAGTAGAAGCCTCCCTCAACTAATCTTCATTCAACAAATCTCTGAATTAGATCTCACTCTCCTTTAACTTTGCAGAACATCTTGATTGACAGCCTTGGCATTCTAAATACCCATGGATAGCAGACTACCCTCTGGCATGCCCACACACTTAGGATCTGGAAAGTGAATTGTATGCTTTTGAGGATCAGTTGTGTTTGCTCTCAAACCTATTTATGTCAATTGCACTTGTTCCTGAAATTTTATTATTAAATATTACGTAAACAAAAGAATTATGAGTCGAAAACATCAGTAAGCATTTCTTTGAAAACTTTGTTGAAAAACTCTGTTGGTTGCTTTGAAGATATTTAAAAAACAGGAAATTCACCGTAACAATTTTTGTATGGTGGAATGTAGGTGAGGTTCCTAACCTCACAGTTAAAGTTAGAAAGACACTGCCCTATGATTTTTTTTGAATGCCTTTAAATTCTGGCTCCACTTAAAAGAAATTGAAATTACATAAAAATGA
Source organism: Tolypeutes matacus (assembly GCA_026826555.1). NCBI lineage: Eukaryota > Metazoa > Chordata > Mammalia > Cingulata > Chlamyphoridae > Tolypeutes > Tolypeutes matacus. The sequence continues at coordinate 12,012,885 of JAKSZT010053929.1, forward strand.
AACTGAATGGCTATGTTTTATGCAGAAAAGACTACATGAAACTCAAGGGGAAACACAGTAATAATTGCTATCAAAATTTGATAACCAATGTTTACGTATAGCTTAAAGTTTTAAAAAGAATTTTTCTTATTACTTTTTTTCCAGTTCTACAATATTTTGTGTAATCGGCCAATTGATGGTTCCAATCGTATTGAATCTTTTACCATAAATAAATCAACTAATGGAGAGATTGGCACACAGCACACAGTAAGTCTCAAAAAAAATGGTAGTTTCATTTCTCCCTAAATGAAAATAAAATGATCACCAAAGACCCAAAAATAGTTGATTCATAGAAAGTTCTTAGAAAGACAGCCTTTGACCTACAGGGAAGTGTAATTTTCCTTCAGACAGAATTCTGTACGGACAAAAAGTAATGTAAAAGAATAATTTATTCACAGTAAATTATTTGAGCAAATGTATTCTTAAGGCACTTTGGAGAAGGTACCTGGGGGAAGAATACATTTTCCTAGTAGTAATCACATGCAAAACAATGCCCTGGGTTCCGGTAAGAACCAAACAATTCAAGAAAGTATAGTATGCAATTTCAGTATATTTTATCTTTTGAGAAGTTGCATATCAGTAACAGGGAAACTGGTGACTTTCCTAGAGTAGACTTTCATCTATGACACAGCAGCAGGTACTGACACCACCTCTGAATAAGTTTCTTCTATTATTGTTTTGCATGCAAACTTAGCAAAATATGTATGCCCTGTTGGAGCCTGTTCGATTCACAACCTTGGGAGAGAGGGATTGATATGGCCCAAAGCTATTTCTGGCATGAAACTTCAGTCAGCAAAATGAGTTTTCCTGGAATCTGTTAAGAGCCTAAGTACATTGTCACCAATTCACTGACCTTCAAGAAGAGACGCTATTATTTGCCCAAAAAAATCAGAGAACTAGAATAAAAAAGCTTTAAGTCTGCTCTGTCGTAAACGGAAGGTATTTGCCCTTCCCAAGCATTTCTAATATGCTCCTCTCCAGATAATTCTGTCTCAAGATTGAAAGGAATGATGCTCCATTTGAGGAAGTAAAATGGGGCCAGAAGAGCCTATACTGAATGTAACACCTCTTCCCTGAAATTTTCATCGATATTCTCTCTCTTCTCTAGTTTGAAATTTTTCTTTGTACTATTCCTTGCTTTTTGCCCTATATTACAGCTTTTATGTACAAATGGGAGATTTTGACATTTTTTATAATGGGGAATCAAATTTTGTGTGTTCCTATATCTCCCATGACAACTAATATTCTTCTTTGAAAACAGAAAGTAACATGTAAGTGTTGGGGGATTTTAATTAAGTTCAGACATGTATTAAAAGGAATATAAAGGGAGTAGATGTGGCTCAGTGGTTGAGCACAAGCTTCCCACATACAAGGTCTCAGGTTCAAGCCCCGGCCCCCGATACTTAAAAAAAAAAAAGGAATATATAGTTATTATTTGTTATAATTTAATTATACTTAAAAAAGCATACATTAAAAAGAACATATAGTTAATTAATTTAAACTATTATTTCCAGATATATATTAAATTAAAGGGTTACAACTGTCTAGAAATTTTGCTTCAATAGAATAAATATGGGTAACATAAGTTTTTTGTTTAACATAAATTTGGTTTGAAAGGAAGTAAAGAGGTAATGTAAAATTTAGAAAATAAATATATTTTGTCACCTAGAATTTCCCAGCCTCTAAACAGAACTGAACTCAGGATGCAGAACTGAATAATCAAGTCACTTTTTTTTCCCCAGGAAGTACCTACAAAATGGGGAAAAAATCTATACCTGTGTGTTTGTGCAAAAGACAGTATAGAGGACACACACACTCACACACAGACTCAAGAAAAATCTACACACATAGGCACACACACAAATACAAACATTCTGCACACACATGTTTTTTCCACCCTATTTAAGAGATTCTATTTCTAGCTCTGCTTCTAATCATTGTATGTCCATTAGGGAACTGTTTCTAAATCACTTTATCCATCTATCATCTAGGGTAGTGATTTCTTACACTATGATCCCTCAGGATATTTGTGGGATTAAAATGAGAACGTAAAACAAGGTCAGGTTATATTCATGAAGTGTTTTTCAAAACACATTTCACAAATCTTTCTATTGAACACACAACCTTGGCAAACAGATAAAGCTGAGACCGTTTGTGAAGGCCATTACGAAAACCATGCCTATGTACTAAAAGCCAAGCTTCCATCTCTATCCATAGAAACAGGGTGTCATGTAAATGTGAATCACTAGGGACACTACTTAAGAACCAAATTCTCATTCACAGACACATTAGTTGGAGTGGCCGATGCACTGCCTGTCCCCCACTACAGGCTACACATCTGCTTAATGCACCCAAATGTAATAATGTGAATGGATTGAAATATAGATGTTGTAGGCTGCCCTCACAGAGGCCAGAAGCCTGCCTCCCTGTTTTTCTTGCATGACTTTCCGGGAACAACTCACTTTCCCTGATTGGTTTCCTTCAGACAAAATAATTGAATCTAATGCTCCGTGTCGATGCAAATGCTTGGATTACTCACTTTATGCTGCAGCCCTAAGAGGCTTCAGGGGCCAGTGTTGAAATTTGTCTTTGATCAAACCTCACCCTCTCTTATACATCTTTACTCATAAGAAATTAAAAACTATTATAACAATGTGTTAGCAACAATTTTAATGCCCACAGTGCATCTTAAAATAAAAAGAAACAATTTCTCCATCATAATGGATGCAGTATCTTAGTCTACCTCATTATAATATTTAGCACCTGGTATTTGTTGCACACGACAGCACAATGAGTCAGCACTGTACAATAGAGAACGATGCATACCCCTCAAGGTTTACAGATTAATGGAGAGCACATCTAAATTTAAGTTCTACCGTATTAAAATAAAACCTTCCTGTATCCCTAAGGGGATCAGGGAGATATGACTTCATGGCTGGCTCACTGGAAAGAGGTTTTGTTAAGAATGGCTCAACTTAAGCAGGACAATGGACAATGCTTCTTTGGCAAAGCACCCCACCCCACCCCCACTTATTACTGTTATTTGCGGGCATCTGTTTCAGTTTTCTCTTAAAGGGTTTGCAAACCTTCGAAAATATAAGATTTGAATCCATGTAGGAATCTTCAAAAGAGGTTTTCATTGCATTCCATTTAGTTTTTAAAAATGGAGGATAAAAAAATTATAAGTTCTGAGTTAATTTAGGAATACATAAGACACTGTGTTAAACATACTCACTCAATATCTGGCCACTCAATATCTTATCCTCAAAGACTACTTTTCCCTTCCTACCATTAGCCGCCTCTCTCATGGTCATAGACTGGACTTTTTCATTATCAATAACTTCGTCCCCACCATAACCTCAATTTTGAGCATCCATATTTTTGACTACCACCACTTGTCTTTCCAGCTCACTTCCTTTGTTAGCCCAACCTCAACTCTCCTTTTACCCCTTTGGGAAACTCTTACCCATTGGTCCCTCCATTGTCTCTGTGTTCCTCAATTGCTGTAATCTTGCCTTTCCACTTGCAACTTAAATTCCATGATTAATCCCTATTGTCAGTCCCACATCTGTACCCTCAATGACCTTGTCCTAGTATTGGAGTGTTAAAGTGATGAGCACAGCTTGTCAAGTGCAGTGGTCAGGATTGGTCAATTCTGGTACCAGAGCAGGAGAGGGTGCCACCACCACAGGCGCTGATGACCTCAGGGACATCGGGTCTACAGCCTTCTCTTCTCATCTATCTCCACAGGACCGCCAGGCCAGTCTACTGAAGATCCTTTTAAAGAACAATCCCTTGCTCAGTTGCCTACCACAGTACTTGATTTTAACACATTTCATGATGTGGCTACACTGTATATATTCAATCTCATTTTTTGCTACTAGACTCACCAGTATCGGTTCTCTGCTAATGGACTCCATAAAGACACAAAGATAACCAAATAATTAATAAATCTCCAATATATTAATTAATTTGGCCCATATTTATTGAAAACCTACCTGTGCTATATAGTATTCTGGGTCCTGCTTATTCAACAGAGAAAAAGTTTTATATCTTCCTAAACTTCAGGCAAGTCCGAGAGCCAGATAAATTAAGATTGGTGATACAAAGGTAATAGAGTGATATGAAACAGAAAAATAGGGAGGACTTCCTTTGGAAAGGGGGAATAAATGAATACTGCATTCTCCTGATATAAGATATTCTTCCCGTTCCTTCAAATTCTACCTGTCCTTCAGATACAGCAACAATTCATCCTACTGTAAAGTTCCATATCACTCACTAATAGCTGATTTCTCTAAACTTTTAGTTCATGAACCTCCACAAGTTCAAATACAACAGATTTCTTTTTCCAATTCATTTCATGATTTTAAGTTTTTATTCCCAAATATCATAAAAGTTCCTGGGAGATGAGGGCATTAATGCCATGCCTTATGCCTCTTAAACCCCCATAGGCCCTGGTATAGTCCTAAGCATTTAGACATGTTTTGAACAGAATAACTGACCTATTAGTATTTCCTAGTAAATTATAGAACCAGCATGTGTGTAAACTTTATGCAATGGAGGAATTACATGAGCACTACTAATTCAAGTCTGCATGATAAGCAAATGAAATAATTTGAATATTTTTGCTAAAGTCTGACTTTACATAAAGTTAATGCTTTGTTTGGTTGGTATTATTAGTTTTTTACTAATAATAATATAAGGAACTCAGACCATAAACAAGTTCCATGGTTTTCTTTTGTCTTACATTCAACATTCATACGAAATCCAAGAAAACAAGGTCTTCCCACAATGGAGGTGAAGACGCAATTGCACGTGTACACAAGCTCTGCGAGCAGAAACCCATCTGTTCCACCTCTTCTTCCCAGCCCACCTCAATCCCCAAAGCAACAGGAACAGGAACAGCAAACAGCCTTCCCCTAGGCACCACCACCAAGCCCAGTAAAACTCCTAAAGTAACAGCATCATACCTTGAGATGACAGATGCAGCTGGAAGGCTTATCTGCAAATTTTCTCTTTCCAACATACCTGGTCTGGGAATTGATTGTCTCGAAGGAATGGAATTTCCTATCTTGAGATCAGGTGTTTTCCTTCAAAAACCAAGACGCAAGCTATGGAGCAGAAATGGATGGCTAATTGGGGCAAAAGGGTGAATCCAGCAGTACTGGCCACCTCAGAGTAAAGCATTTGTGACTGAGCTTCCCCAATGGGCAGGATTTGATATGACTTAATGCATCATGGTATCTGATTCATTCCTGCCTTTTGAAGCCATCTTCAAAGTCAAGCCACTAATACTTCCCATTTCCCTGCAGAGATATAGAGACTAGTCACAATAAATCAGGTGATAGAAACTTTGGTTCACATCCAGTTTTGTGGGGAGATGCAGTCATTGAGTAATTTGTCTCGCTCAATGAAAGACAGTGATATATGTGTCACATTTCCTCACATTAGGGGAACTGCCAATGTTCCTAACAACTTGGAATTATAAAATATTTTTCTTCTTAAGAGTGCTGAATGTTGCCATATATTTTATGTAATGTGTTTCTACAAATACATCCCTATTTTACAATTTGAAAACCTGTGTAATAAAGTGAAACTAGCAAGAAGACAGTAGGCTTGGATGTGAGATTAAAGAGCTAACTGGAAATGTAAGCATGATGTAGGATCATACAAGGTCTTTATTCTGAGTGGCTCAGGAAGAAGCCATTGGAGAGTTTTTCAGCTGTGTGCTGGAGCCAGTCACACTGGACATCTTTTCCCTACTCCCACGTGACATCACATTGGAATGCAGAAATGAGCCCTGACAGAAATATTCACATGATGAAAATTAGCAAATGCCACAAATCAAGGCTTTTCTTTTGTTCTCACTGTAGAGGCAATTGTTAAATTTTTCACTGGCTTTGACCAAAAGAATGACAAAATTCTGTGTTGCTGATGCAGGTGGGGAGTGAGAACACAGGCAGAGAGATCAACCGGGAGGCTAATGTGCCAGTTCCAGTGAGATCACCAGTGACTGCGACCAGGGTGTAACTGGTGGAAATGGTTAGAAGAGTTTTCTTTCAAATCTACCATAGGTAAATCAACTCTTCCTGTTGTTTGGGGAAAATAGAGAAATCCACACATTTATGCAAAGTCTTCCATTTATTTTTAATATTGGCCACGCTGTGCAAGTTAGACACAACATGACTGTAAGCAGATTTCACCTCACATTTCCCAGTTCATGGTTCTGCACCAGCCTAGAAAACTAGTGGTGACATCACCATTCGCTGATACATATTTTGAGAATGCATTTTAAACACACTTTTTAAAAAATATAGAAACATTTTTATAAAGCTGTTCTTATTTCAGCACAGCCTACTCTGCACTAAACAAACTGACAGAATACTACATCATGATAATGATTCCTAAATTATTAGTCTTTTACATTTATACAAAATACATTTTATTCCTCATGTGACGTGTTTATCCCCATGTCCTAGTGAATACGCAGCACCGTCTGATTATACCCATTTCATGAGTGATTGGTAAATTGACTGGGAAGGTCAATTCTAGAATGTTACACTTCAGAGTCAATCTTCCTGTTTCCTCATGCTGTATCATTTGCATTTGAACTGAGGATTAATAACCCCAGATACTTGCTCTAATGAGCTTAGCACAGTGCAGGTATTGAATTACTCAAAATAGGAATAATAATAAAAAAATTATAAGTATCTATGTTCTAGGCACTATCCCATGCACAAATGATCTCCAAACAGCCCTATGAATTAGGGACCGTTATCTCCGTTTTGCAGATGGAAACATAAATTGTAGGGAGCTTAGGTAACATGTCCAAGGTCTCTCAGCTTGTGTTTGACTTGGATTTGAACCAGATCTGCCGATCCCCAGAGCCTGTGCTTTGAGCCACTCTTCTATGCCTTGGTCTTTTGACTCCTGGCACACAGGCATTTTTAAAAGAAAAAAAAAAAGGAAAAAGAAGTGTAGAGTCTTGTAGTATAAAAGTCGTATTTGACAAGATAGCACAGTTAAAATAGTACGGCTTCTCATGGCCCTGACACAGGGCCATCAACATGCAAAAGACTATACTGTGACAGGGGGATACATGAGAACTTGTTCTTCCTGAACATACCATCCAACTGGTCTATGGAGAGGCCACCAGGTGAGTGGGCACAGAGCCCTTCTCCTACCCTTAACCTTTGACCCGCTCCATCCAGGCCATGGACTCAGCCCACATCTCCTCCTCGATTCCTGTTTATTACAGCCAAATAAGATGTAGGTTTCCAATCTTTTATTCCCTGAGCATGTATAGCCAATTACTAATGAAAATAAAGAAGGTATATGTTTAAACCATGAGCTTTTATATCCTAGAAAATCTGTTCCTTTACAGGAATTTGATTTTGTTCAAAGGATAAACTTTTCTCCAGATCATATGCAATCTGGAAATTTCTCCTGAAAAAAAGTCAGGGCTGTAAAACTTCTCACATGAATCAAAAAGTCACTAACTATGGAATAAAGACCCCCCAGCTCAACCTACTGGAAAGCAACCTTTTGCAGCTGTTTGGAGGAGAGAGAGAGACAACCTAATTTGTCTCCAAAGACAAATAATTGTAATAACTAACAAATACATTTGATGAAGACATTGGACTTAAAGTCTGAATTTCAAGGAACTGCCAAGAGATTACAAATTCACAAACACTTAAATCTCTTATTTAAAATCTACAATTAAAGAGAGAAGGCATGTCAACATAGAGGGAGGAGGAGATAAGATTTGTGAATAATGAAAGGTCACTGGGCTCAAATGACTAAAGAAACTGATAGGGGTTGGATCAGCAATGGGACATTTATGTTAAACACAACCTGGATAAAGGATTCATTAGTTCTTTGGAGAGCAAGTCAATCAAAATTCGGTTCTTGAATTTCACTTCATAGAATGTGTCATGTATTGCTTATATACTTATGCTAAGTTAAGTAAATTATATGTAATACTCATTCCATAGTGTGGCAAGTCTATTTAAGCTTAATTTTTTGCCTTTGTAAAGACAAAGAAACTCTTCAAGTATCATCAGGAAAGGGTACTTGACTGGTTGAATGGCATTTACAAGCCTCCAAGTCTTCTCCACCTTGATGCCCATTGGTCCCCAGCATCTAGGGCAGCATTTGAGACATGTACACCATTAAGAAGTAGTGGTTAGATAGCAGACTGTTGAATAACCTCATAACAGCAGTCACGATTGTAATGTTCTAGGGGGAAGATGAAAGAAGCAGTGCCTCTTAGTACAGGGGTTCTTAACAAGCAGTCTGTGAGCTTGAATTGAAATAAAAAAAAAAAAAAAGTGTTGGTGTGGGTGTGATCTATTTATTAAATAATACACAGTATAGTGTGGGCTTAGTAAGGGACCCGTGGTTTTCACCCGACTGGCAAAGGGATCAGTGGAACAAAGAAGGTTAAGACCGCCTCTCTTAATATTAACTGATCATGTGTGGTTCATCACACAGTCATTCAGAAATGTTGGAGGTTGTCTCTGCTAATCGCAAAGTTTAGAGTAAAGTTTGGCAACTCCACATTTGAAAATGACAAAAGCATACACAAGATTTACTTTATATAATTAGTTACTTCTAACATCTTTAAGTCCAATGCCCTCAAGGGCTCATCTCAGATTCAGTCCTATATAAATCCCCCTTTTACTTTCTGGATTGGTAATCTTGGATTAGGATTCCCTAATGCTCCCAAACAGAATCCCTTCCTCAGGCTCTTTCTTATTTCCAAGGAGACTTCATAGTAAAACAATAGGTGCTGCTACCTGCAGTTTAATTTAGAAGAAGGGAGAAGCAGATTCATTTACATCTGAAAGGAAAACCCAAGCCTTCCTCAAAGCTACTTTTTCCCTTAGTAGCATGTTATTTTCAAACATTGCTCTAAAGTATCCTTAGTGGAATGGCCTTGAAATTTTCTTAAAAGGATGATTATGAGTCTGATATGTTGCTGCCAAGGACGTCAAACAAGAGTCTTATGTTATAAGTCATCAAACTTTTGGGATAAGATTGCAATTATGGTCAATGGTATAGAATAGAACAGGACAGGAGAGAATAGAAATTGAATCTCATAGCTAGAAGCTGCCTTAAATCCCTAGAGTATTTAGTTCAGTGTTTTGTGAAGTGCTCAAACAAATAGGAGCTCCTGTAATGAGCGATATGTATTAAAAGAGCTTTATAGTCAAGTCATTGGGGAATAACCCTGTTAAAGACAGGTAGTTTTCTTAACTGCGGATCATGTGGATGAACAATACGTAACTGTGAATTGTGACCCTCCAACACAGTTTGCAGTGTTCCCCAAACTCTTCTGCTGGGAATCTCACAGAGCTACAAACAGCTTTCAGGAAATGGACTTTTGGTTCCATGGCTCTCAACCCTGGATGAATATGGGATTCACTTGGGAAACTTTAAAAAATGCCAGTACTGGGCTGTATCCCCAGAGATACCTATTATTTGGTCTGGGACAGGGTTTCTGGCACTGGTGTCTATGGAAACTCCCCAGCCTCTTCTAACAGGGAGCCAGGGTTGAGAAGCCTTGTGCTGTAAAAGTTCAACCCTGTGCTTTAGAGATGGGCAAACCCTGTTTGTTCACATATACAGATCATGGCTGGATGACCCCATATTGCTGTGCAAAGTTGGAGAATTCAGAATGATGAGAGCTGATACTCATGTCATATCTAAAAAGGGAAATCGATTGTTATATTTTAATAAGAAACAAAACCAAGATTCTGTTGTTTTATTTTGTGATTGATTACCAGATGCTGATGAATGGGATAACTCATTTTAGAAAGGAAAAGGGTGACCTCTCATATGTCAGGAAAACCTGTACATAAATATTAACACAGTGCGGACTTTGGAGTCTGTATGCTGCTGGGAGGGTGAAATCTATTAATTCAGTTGAAGAGTGAAGTCACCAGTCATCAAATAGTATTGTAGATGAAGTAGGAGCAGCTCTTCCTCCTGGATTCTTAGCAACACTATTCGGGCAAGCATTCATTTCCTTACTTGCATGATACACTTCCCTATTTGCCTTGCAGTTTTGAGCCAGTTTGATTTTTTAAGGGAAGCCATTGTTTCAATATCACTGATAAATTCATACTTGGCAACAATTGCGGGAACTGTACTTCATGGCGATTGTCTCGCTCCTGTACAGAAACCAACCTAAAGGTGTCCTGCAAGAGGGGCCCTTCTAGAGGAACAAAGGAATAACTAACCTACTCAGAAAGTTTGGGAAATGAAAGCCATATCAAAGAGATCGAATAAAAATTCCACTAAGCTCATTTGATTGGCTTTAAAAAATGAGCAATCCAGTTTTTGAATGAAATAAACAAAGTCTGTTTACTCTATTTTTAAAGGCCATGGATTTTCACTCTTTTCCTGGCACTTATGACTTCATTAGGTGTGTGCTGCCAAACACGTTTGTTCCCCTTCAAGCTCTGAGGGGGAAGAATTAAGATTTTTCTCTGTTATCCCTTTTCCTAAGCAGCAGCAGGATTAGGGAATGGAAATACATCAATTTTGATTTAAGCACTATGATGCCTAATCAATGTGAGTAGGAAGAAATTTCCTGGAAGAACAAGGAGAGCTTTGTGAATACTGAGTGAGATTTTCTTCTCTAGTCCCAAATGGGACATTTCCTCTTAAGTCAAGCACACTAGGAATGTCAGCTAAGCCTAACCAATGCTGTGAACAGATGTGCCACCATACACAGAAAAAGACAAGAAGGATCTGTTTAAGACCACTAAACTTTTGAAATGTCCCCTGTGCAATTGTTCCTGTATAAATGGATGTATGGGGGGTGGGGGTGGAAAACAATAAAACTTACTGCTGAACTACCTCTCAAAATCCATTAACCAACAGCCTAGTGAGAAACAGCAGGCTATCTTGCAGAGTGGATAAAAGTGGTCTGTGAAGCTAATTCAAAATTCCTATTTTATATAGGTTGAAAGTTACTTGCGAGAAAGCAGAAAAAGGGCACTCCTGGCCAAAGCAGGGGTCAAGTGGAGCCATGACACCAGCTTGGAACCCAAGACCCGTGCTTCTGAGGGAGGCCAGGAAAAGCCCACTCCGTCCTCAGATGGTGTCCAAGACACAGAAGTCAGAAGCATGAGGCCAGCCTTAGTTACCAGACAGCTATAGAGCATTCTGTCTACCTGTGACCTCAGGGCAGCTGGTCTTGTTCTTCTTGTTCCCAGAAAGTTGTTGTCCTCCCCCAACTCTGCTTGCTGAAGTCCCCTAATTGGTAAGCCCCCTCCCAGTTTAAATTTTTTATTGTTGCTATCTCTAGGAAGCAGTGGGAACTCAGATGTACACCGAGGACTTAACGGCTTCTGTCAGATAATTTTCCCAAAGGGGAGGGCCCAGAGAGACTGCATTGTGAAGTGAAGAACAGGAGGGAAGTGGAGGACAAGAGAATATCATCCCAGAACCTTTCCAAGAGAGCTCTGCCTCCAGCCAACTCACCTCCAAAGCCCTGATGCGGTTTCTTCTGTATTTTAAGAGTCAGGATTGTTTTGACTGAGGCCATGAATTTAGATGAGCAGTGTCCGGAAATAAAACCCAGAGGTTATTTCAAAGGTTATTTATGAGAAGCAAATGTCTCCAAGGAGAAAATCAGTGGCATTTGGAACCCAGGATTGTGTCTACCTAATACCCTAAGCCCAGCTCAGCAGTCAGCAAGGCTCAGTGCCTACGCCTGCTTGCTTCTTGTGCTCGCACACTGTGCTGTTTGCACAGGCCTTCAGAGAATTCTTTTGTAGCATCAAAGCTTGGAACATTTACCTCCTACAGAAATGCTAATAGCTGGCACTTTTCAGCTCATCTACTTCCATAGCTCCCACCCTTGGCTATTCTTTCAAAGTCTGCTGTTGCCAGCAGCATGGGAGTCCTGAATGCCCTCTTAGCTTTCTATCTACCTCTCGCTTTTGAATTTATTTTCCAAGCACATCAATGAAGTTTCTCTGGAATCTGTTTCTCCTCTTTTTACAGTGGTCTTGAAATAATAGCCAAGAGGAAGAAGGATCGGGAGATAGCGCTATTCTGGCCAGGCCAGGACACCATGTTCTCTGCCCAGCGTTGGTCCTGGGAGAAGGGGAACCTGAAAGAGTGAATGGCCCCTAGTACAACTGTTCTCAACCCAACCGGGGGGCAGCTTTGCTCCCCAGGGGACAAGTGGCCATGTCTGAAGACACATTTGGTTATCACAATCGCACGGAATCTAGTGAGCAGAGGAGAGGGATGCAGCTAAGCATCCGACAGTGCACGGAACAGCCCCCGCAACAGAGAATTACCCAGCTAAAATGTCAGGAGTGCCACGGCTGAGAAACTCTGCCCTAGGAGCACCTGAAACTTTGTAGGTTGATAACGTTCTGCTCTATTTTGTCTGAGTCATTTCCTCATTCGAGCAATTTGGAAACTATCCAGTATAACTTCTCCTTCCCAGTGTTGCCCTGGCATAGAGCTATGGAATCCAATAAGAAGGAGCTTGTGTAGAGTGGAAAGAATAAAAGATGTCCCATCAGAAAACCTGGATTCTAGGCAGGGGGACTTCTCAGCCTACAGGCTACTCGAGCTGAGTAGTCTTTGTGAAATCATTCATTTCGGATCCCCAGGCCCTCAACTGTAATAGAAGATGCTTGACTTACCTACTCTACAGTGTAATGGAGAATATTAAATGAGGTTTTATAGGATGGTAAATGATAGCTTAAAGCTAAATGCAAACTGACAGAAGGATGTTTGTGATTGAGCAACTAACTAGCCTGAAGCCACAGAGAACTAAATGGTCCAGTCCGGTTGAAAGGCTACTGTCCCAGCCCCATACTGCTGCTCTTTTAGGCTTTATCACCTGCAGTGATAAAGTAAGTGCCAGAACATCATCCTTTCTACGGACGTGTCGACTTGCAGAGCTAAGGTACAAGAACAACATGGACCAGTACATATAATTGCTGTTTTGTTTCATACACACTATAATGAGCATCTAATGCCTCCCGCAGCAAAGTGAAATACCTACGTGCAGAAAGCACCATGGTGAGAAGCTGATTTCTCTAAATATTTAGTGATCATTTACTATGGTAGCAGGAAGCATCACTGTTCACTAAGCTGGAGATTCCCAAGACCTGCCTGCACACCAGAATCCCAAAACACACCCTGGCATGTGTGAAATCCTCTGATGAAACAAACAACCACACAAAAAAAAAAAAAAAAAAAAAATCTGCCTTCATTTAAAAAATATTTTTATTTAAAATTTTAAACCTAACTTCTCTACATGTGTTTATAGTTTATCTGACTCCTGAAGCAAATGAAAGAGCTTGGTTTTTTTTATAGCATTTGAAATAATTTAACATGTACTTTTCAAGAGAGTTATTTCCCCTTGCCTGAAATACAGAAATAGCTATAACATGTTTCCTCATTTAGTAATTATGTCATCAAATCATTTCCATATAAACCTTTTTTGGCATCCCAAATATCAATAACATTTTTTTGGTTTTCTATTTAAAACTTAAGATTAACAAATGTTTTGAGAACAAAGTTAAATATTTAGAAACCATTTTCCCCTTAGGTATACTGCTTTCCATATATTATTATTATTTGAAATAGTCCGTGTGTGTGTGTATCCTAAGAATGGCTCTTGTCAAGTTACAAAGAATTACAAAAGGAATTTTGACCAGTGTTTTCAGCCAGTGTTTACCAAACTCATAAAAAGCTTTGGAACTGAGTAAGAAACCAACATTTATCCTCTTCAAAGTCTCTGTCAAAACGAGGATGGGAATATTAGATAACTGTGGATTAAATTAACTTTTAAAATAACATAAATTATGGTGGATTTTCACCTTACCCATCTGCATACAAGTTACCAATGTAGAAAATTCAAACAGGTGCACTATAGCAACACATTTGTTAGGAAAATACAAGGCAGCCTCCTCTCAATAAAGAGATGAAATATTTACCAGCTCTCTGAAGAAGTCCTGAACAGTAGGTAGGATCCCTGAAGGAATGGGTCCACAGGCTTTGTCCTTCCTCTGTCTTTCATTTCATCCATTTCCCTTTCCCTGTTTTTCTTCCCATTTGCAGCAAGACTTCACATTTGTTTACCTAAGTCATTTGCTGCAAGTATTCCTGGCAGGGGAAAAGAGGCACCTGGGGAATCCAGCTAAGAGGCAGAGGGGAGGGAGCTTGAGCTTTAAAGAACGATGATCCTAGAAGGGGTAGAAGAGGGGGCAATGGGAAGACCAGTGGTTGTGATAGTGAAGAAGCAAGTACATAAAATGGGGGTCAGGAATGCCAGGTTTGCGGCGGCTACTGAGTAAAGAAGGAACAAGGAAGGGGTGCATTTACATATCACAAGCAGCCATGTCTCCCTTCAGTGCTCCCTCGAACGTTGCTGAGATAGTGAAGTCGAGGAGGCACATGACAGCAGCAAAGGCCCAAACTAGGAGGACACCACAGAAGACCCAGCAAGCGGTGGGTGTGAGGACTTCACATGGCGGCAATCGAAGCATTTTATTTTCAGTCCTTTCCTTTCTCAGACAAGTTGTTATACACACAGGAATAAAGCATTTAAAGGCAGCCCAACAAAACTGCCCAAAACGTTTCTACACAAAAGCAGAAAAAAAAGATATTTTATTATGAAAAAAATCCTTAATAGCTAATTTTCTGTCAAATTGCAGAAGTGACACGTAGAGGGTCTTGAGGTCAATTTAGTAGGTCACCAGCATATTTTATTTTGAAGAACTAGAAAACATAGAAGAGATATTATCATCATGCTTCCCATGTAAGGGTGAGACATTTTGTGGCCTATTCCTTTATATAATTTTCCTCCCATGCACTTTCATAACACTTTGCATCCCTTACCACAGTTGCCATTTGCCACGGCATGCTTATTTGTGTGGGTGTCTATATGTTCTATATATAGTTGTTGTTGGAATTGTTAATGATAATGTTTCTCTCCCCCAACTAAATCACGGAGCTGCAGGGGCTCTGGGTTTTGCCTCATCATTCTGTTGCCAGCATCATGTTTGGACAAATTAGGAAAGAAAATATTTGTTGAATAAATGATAAAAAGAACGAATGTGAGGGTAGAATCCTGCCTTGCCAAGGCACATTCTGAACCAGTACAAGAAAAACTTTATCTGTTTTATATATTTCACTTGCACTATATAAAATATTCAGTGATTATAAAGAATTTGAGAAATACTGTTTTATATCGCTGTTTAAGGGAAAGAGGTGGCTCATAAGTAAACACTACCAATTTAAATCAATCAGTTGAAGTTGAAGGATTAATAAATTAGTAGCTGGCATCACTTTGTTCTCCACACTGTGGTTATTAATCCGTTCAGTTCTTTATTAGCACATCACGAAATTTTGCTTTCAAGAAATTAGCATTGACATTTGGCACAGAAACCTAAAAGCAAATGTATTAATTCACTAAGCTTAGGGCAGCATTTTCATTCCTGAGCATTTGCTAAATGAATTCATTGGCTATTAGATGAATTGACAATAACTAATAAAAGAAATGAGATAATATCAAAATCTGTCCTTTTGATAAAGAGAGAATGCTACTGATAAAAATTATACCAACAAACTTAAAAGAGGTACATGGATAACCTGGTTGCTTCTTGAGAAATGATGAATTTATAATATAAGACAATATTTTTAATTGACAGATATTTCTGAAGAAAAGACAACTTTTAAAGTAAGAAGAACTAAGGACCAATAGTCATTATTCAAATTTTCTGATTTCTCCCCTTGACTTCTTGATACTCAAAATCAGAATGATTATGGAATTTCAAAGTGATGATCACCATAGCAAGAAATGGGGGAAAAGGAAAAACTTCTGGGTTTGGGTTTCTTGTTGAATTGTAGGACAATCATGACATCGAACAAAGAGAAAAGCAAGTGTGGTGTGACAGTTTATTCCATATTTAAGTCCTGTAATGTTGAAACTTACTGAATACCCAGCCAATGTGACTGAGCTAAATTGTAGCAACTCTTTAACAAATTTTTTTTTATTTGAAGAAATAATAAATTATATAAAGAAGAAACCAAATTTTCTCAGTGTTCCCAATCATATCATATTTTAAAGCATCTTTTCAATTATAGACCTGTATATGAAATTCTCCTGTTGAAACATCTTCAATGGGTCTATTTTACCATTCTTTTTAGTTTTGCATTCAAAACCCTCCTTGATAATCCCTGAGCCACCTTTGTCATCTATAGCCTCACCACGTCTCCTATGCGCAAATCATACAAAATACCTTTCCTTCCACAAAACCTGTAATCTTGTGCCTTGACAGCCCCTTGCACTGTTTCCTTTCTCCTGTGAGTCGACCTTGAAGTTCACCCACCCTACAGAAAATATAAATTCCTTCAAGGCTAGCTTTAACACCCTTTTACTTAAGAAATATTGCATAAAACCACCTAGCTGTCCTCCATCTTTCTCTCCACTATGTTTCCATTCATCTTTAATTTTTAACAGTACATTGTGTTTGTATTTGAATTTCCATTTATGTAGCTATTCCCCTATTGTACATTTATAAATCTCTTATGGAAGAGACCATATCTTCTTGATTTCTAGAATTTCTCTGCACCCTCTCTTCCCAATAGCATCTGTAATGGTAGCCACACTAAGAAGGTATTCAATTTAATATCTGTTGAATTGAAATACTCTTAATAGGGACATATCTTCTAGAAAAATTTTCTAACCTTTAAAAAAGTCTCAGACTATCATAAATGATTGTCTAAGTTAGGAATTTATATCTTTGGAGCAGTTTTGGAGTTCCTTAGGAAGTAATAAATATTTTGATTGCTTTAACTTTCACCAAGGTTATATGGATGATTAAATCTAACACTGTCAGTGAATAGGTTAAAGAACTAGAATTTTTTAATATAGGTTCAACCTTTGGGATTCGTTGGCTATTGAAGACAGAACATAGAGATGGAATAATGTATTGCATTAAGAAAGATACTTTGTAGAAAAGAAGAATGGGGACAGGAAATCACTTTAGGGAAAATTTGATGAAATCAACTACATATTTAAAAAATTTGGATGCTTTCTATATGCTAAAAACCTGGCTAAATTTAACTTCTCAATCTTCCTAACTTTGCCCTTAGGGAAATGTTGGTCATGCGATAATATATACAAGGTGACTGCATAAGAAAAATAACTTTGGTCATTGCTGGTGGCTTAAAAAATAGAAAATAGAACCATGGCACTTTGGAATTCTAAATGTTTTCAAAATCATTGCAACAGATCCATAGAAGCTATGAAAGGGTATTATTTTGTCTGTGCTACCAGAACCATGAAAACTTGAACCTTTGACTTAGCATATATTTTATTAAGAGACTATTGGTATGTATATGGAATCAGTGCCTTTTAACTATTCCAATGGGTCATTTATGATGAGTCAAATTGTCTGGATTTTCTAACTATTCTTTCTAAGAGTCACTTCATAAGTAGATCATATTGGTATACGCAAATGCACTGGGGTATAGTATTAATTTAGGACAAAACTTTTATTTTAAATTAGGAATAACTGACCTGATGTGGCAAGATAAGCAATTCTCATCAAAATTGTATGAAATTCAAAGGGATGGATTTGATGTCAGTGGATTTATTTCATTGCTTTCTTCTTCTGGCTGATGGGTAAAGAAAAGCTATGCTGCTGTAATCCTTACTTATTTCTGAACATATTTTCCATTCATTCTCCCAGCTTTTTATATTGTTTTCTCCTTTTGCTCTTTCTCACTGGCAGCTCCCCAAATCAGATATGAGCAAATTCCTCTCCCTCAATATTCATTCAGATCTGGTATCGTAATTTTAAAATATACTATTACCCTAATGCTGGACCTGCATTTTCTTTCCAATGAATGGATTCCCTAAATAGCCTCCCAAATTCAACAAATCAAAGTTTTTTACTCTTTCCTTCACTATCCAAACAACTTTCTTGTGAATTGTGCATGAAGATGCATCTTCTATTCTTTCCACCATTTGCAGACCATGATTTTTACTATAATAGTCAAAATAGATATTTTTAATTCCCCATAATATTATTTGAAAAACACTTTATATGAGGGTTTAAAACATACTTTTCTTTTCCACCTTCCACTAGAGTACTTGGTTGTCTCTTTCTGAATTACTTCAGGCTTACGGTGGTAGATGGAGTTATGTACTCAAAAGCAAACATGTTCTTAATCTTAATCCATTTTCCCATGGGTGTGAACCCATTTGAAATAGGACCTCTAGAAGATGTTATTTTTACTTAAGGTCTTGCCCAACTGAATGAGGGTGGGTCTTAGTATGGTTTATTGGGAGCCTTATAAAGTATATCCAGAAGTCACGGAAGGAAGAAAGGAGAGCACATCGTTTTGTGGCATGAGGCAGAGATGGGAGCCAAGGAGCTGCAAGCCAGCACCAGAAACCCATGAAGAAGCAAGCCTTCTAGCACTGGAAACTGTGCGACAATGGATTCCCATTGGCTAAGCCAACCCATTGTGCTGTATTTGTGATAGCAGCTCTGGTAAACTAAGATACTTGCCTTTCAGAACCTCTGCTTTTCATGAAGGTTTATTATCATTTATGTTTTTATCCAGATAACTCCTGAAAAAGACTTGAGGTCATGTTGTTACAAATTTAAAAACGTATAAATAATGGAACGATTAGAAATAAATATCCCCTCCTCAAGGTTAAATATTGTTGTAACTTAATGTTGGATTTGGTTCTAGTAAATTTGTCTTGGTTTCAAAGGCAAAAAGATAAGATAAACAAGGTTTCTCACAAACTCACAAGATGTATGCCCATAAACCACCTGATTATCATGTTACTAAATCTGTCATGAGTTTTGACTTTAACTCTGAGAAACATGGATTAATAAATTTATCAACTGCCATTTTTTCCCTGCTACTTCTACCAGGACTCCCATTTGAGTCAGCTGCACCACCATGTTCCTAGCCAGGGTGGGCGGGCAGCTCAGGTTCTTCATCTGCCTTATGCAGGACCAGATTCTTTGCGTATTCTTCATCTCTCAGACCCAGGCATTTATCACTACCTTTGGATTAGGACAACTGACCTTCTTGCCAAGTTTAGTGTGTCTCCAGTTTGTATTGCATCAGATTAAAGTTTCAAGAGCATAACATTTTTAAAAAATTAATGACTTACATTTTTATAAATGCCTACAGGAATTAGTTCAAATGTCTCTGGATGAAAATTCAAGGTTCTCTTATTTTCCCTGTGTCCTAACATCTCTCTGTGTTTGAACTGAGTTGGGGCTCTTTTAACATTTTTTTAATACTAGAATTCATCATCCTTGACTTCAGTCTTCTAAATTTGATCTTTCACTTCTTTCCTGAAGAGTCATATGCTGCTTGTCCTCAGTGGCAGTCTGAGTCCCTTCTCCTCCATTAGGCCATCCACAACTCTTCCTTCCAAGTCCTATTTTTCTCCCTGCTTTCTATACAGAATGGTCCTTAATTACACAGTGTTCTATTTGTGACTAAGGGAGGGAACCTTTCATATTACAACAATATTTAACCTTCAGGTGGGGATATTTATTTCTAATCATTCCATTATTTATATCAACATATTTACTGTTTTACATAATAAGACTGAAAGGAAACTAGACAGGAGCTTTGCTACTCAAGTGCAGTCCATGGATTGGCAGCACCAGGAACAGCTGTGAACTAGTTAGAAATACAGAATCTTAGGCCCTACTCCGTAGCTACTAAAACTTTGAAACAAGATCCCCAAGTGGTTTATATGCAAATAACTTCTCTAGAGTTATCCTTCTAAAGCACAACGGAATGTGTGTACATCACAGATACTGAATATGATATATACTACACATGATATATAATGCACGTGGCAGATTGATTTATGTCCCCCACGACGACATCTTCAAGTCCTAACTCCCAGTCCTGTGGATGTGAACCCATTTGTAAATAGGAACCTTTGAAGATGTTATTATTAGTTAAGGTTAGGCCACACTGAATGAGGGTGGGCCTTATTCCAATATGGATGGTGACCTTACATGCAAAGGAAATTGGCAGAAGATGTGGAAGCCAAACATACAAAGAAGCCAGAGATTGAGGCAGATCACCATGTGACCAGGGCAGAAATGTATCTACAAGCCAAGAAACCCCAAGATTTTCTGGAAAGCTATGACCAAAACATTGCAGACTATGGGGGAGAGCATAGCCTATTTATAACTTCATGTTGTATTTCTAGCCGTGTGTGGTATTTGTCATAGCAGCCCTGGCAAACTAAGACAGTGCGTTGTATGTAAATTGTTTTCATGGTTCCTTTCTTCCAAAGAGAAGAGTAGTGGTGGCTAAAGCTGGTACACACTGGCTTGCAAATCTGATTGTGAAAATTTCAAGAAATTTGTGAAACAGTTGTTAACCACAGCCATTTTAAAATGTTAAATTATACAGGCATAGTTACATAAATTACATTAGAAACAAGGTAGCATTCTCAAAATCTGTCACTCTGACTATTACATTTTACTATTATCTATTTTTGAAGTTATTTGGGTCTATTACATCAGTATGGTGAGGTATTATGTAATGATGTGTGTATCTCTTTTTTTCTTATTCTGTTTACAGCATGTTCCAAGCATCAAGGTCCCAAAAGAGGCAGGTTTTCTAAGCAGCCAAAAAAATTAAAATTCATCCTCCAAACTGCTCCCCTTCCCACTACATTCACTTACATGCACAGATACATACAAACACATCAGGATTTGCATAGCTGTCCAGGCAGGCCTGGTTTTTAAATCCACAGTTGTTCCATTCGGGGACAACTATGTTTATAACACATTCAGCAATGCAGACATGGTTTCTGGGAGACATTTTCTGCACGGTGACTTGAAGCTGGTTGTTTAATTTCTGCAAACTATGAAAATTGGTTTAAATCCCTCTACATTGCACTGAAAAGTCCATCTGCAATGTGCATTAATATATATTATGGGTGAATTTTATAAGCTAAGGGTGCATGTTAATAAGATTTGGCACCTTTTGGGTATTGCCATCTAAAAAGAAATCAGGGTGTATCTAAGATACACATAAGATTATACAATATGTATATATATAAAGTCTTATGTATATGAATATATATAAAACATAACTTTTTACAATCTTTGCAGGCTGATGCCACCATATATTATATGTTTTAGTTTTTGCTTGTGCTTTTTTTTTGCCACAGTCCTAAGTAAGGTGTTGGTTATTAATATTTTAGAGTACAAGTGAGACAGAACATATAATGCTCTGCAGTCTGTGGGAAAGGGGAATTTCTCAGCAGGCATCTCCCTATGAGATGTTTTTATTCCAAATGCTTTTAACTCATCAGAAACGCTGAGTGCACATTTCTTCAAGTGTGGCATAAATTTTAGCAAGACTCAACAGAAACTCAAAAGACCTTTTACCATATATGCCAGACTGCACTTCTGTCCTGAAATTTGGGCTTTCAAATTGTGCTAATGAATCAGTCAAAGTGAAATCTAATTAGATTGTACCTTTATTTCTAATAATGGAGGGGGTTGAATGTAGATGTGTAACAGGAATAAGGAAAAGCAGAGGAAATAGGGAATGGTGAGCTTTTTCTAATTTACTACTTATCCTATTTCTATACTAAGTATACTAATATTTATACTATTTCTATAGTAGTATCTCAAGAGAAGAGTCCTATCAAATCTATTACCTTAGGCATTTAAGAAGTAGGGAAAAAGTGGGAGGTATAGGGAGCAGGGCATATGGAAATCCCCTCTATATTTTTTATGTAACATTTATGTAACCTAAATATCTTTTTAAAAAATTAAAAATATATTTAAAAAAAGAATTAGATCATAATCAGCGTTAAAAATGTACCAATATTTATAAACTGGGTTCTAAATGGGAAATACACAATGTACTCCCTTAACATTTATATATTGCCCCATACATATGAAGGCAGGTTGCAATATATTTCATTGTGGAACCTTCAGAATAGTCCTGTTAGATATGAACCATCAGTTAGCACTTTTTTCCTTCTTTTGGCCAACTGAAATTAGAGACATAAGTTACTAAAAGCTCAATTGGCAGAGAAATTCTCAATACCATGGATGGAATTCAAATATATGGTGCAAACTCTTAAATTTTCAGTATATTTTTATAGTGTAAATCATTTATTATCACAATTAGAAGGTACCTCCTCATTTTGTTCTTTGCAAGCATGATTGTTTGTCAAGGAATCGTCTTCAATGACTCATTCTTCTCTCTTGCATTTATTAGGTTGGTGCATGTTGCCCAGGTGCATTGTTAGAATAACTGAACTGTTTGAGTCAGTGGGTTTGTATATTGCTGCTAGATTGATTTCCTATAATACCCCTTTGATCATACCTCTCTTTCTCAGTGATTTCCCATTGTCTATAGTCTAAATGCCCCTGCTCACCATCCAACCACATACTTAATCTAAATGCCAATAATTTCTAGACTATATAGTCCACATCATCAAAACAGTGGCTTGAATGGTCTTATTTCTTTCCCCAGTTGTTATTTCAGTTCTGTGAGGAGTTCCCTCTTCACTGGCCTGTCCTTCCTATCCTTAAACCTGATTTATTGCCCTTCACCATGCAATGTTCAACATGTGCCCAACACCATCAAAACGCTCTTCTCATTTATCCAACTCACTCTTTTTTGAGTTTTCAGAAACTGGAAGATTCATGGGAGCATAACTTTGCTTTGTTCATCTCTTTATCCCAGGGGCCCGGAATAGACACATAGTGAAAGCTTGATACGTATTTGTTGAATGAATGACTAAATGAATAAACAAATGAATAAATTTTCATCCTATAATTCAATTTTATTGTTTTTTTTTTTTTTTTTTTTTTTTTGTATAGAGTGCCACAGTATTATTTGCCTTCTTGAGATTAATTATTCCACTAAATGAATGTGAAGGACATGAACTTGTCCCTGTTTTGTGTGCCAGAGTCAGAGCCCAGCATGGGATTCCCACATGGATGGTAACCTGATAAGTGCTTTGCTAATTGATTGGTCTAGAAAAATCTGATTGAAAGGCAGTGAGACATCAATAGTCTTTTCAGAGGCATGAAAAATAAACGTGAAAGGCTATTTCAGGCAGAGAAAAGGGCTACTGAGACTAAAGCAAAGCCACTAGATTAGATGATTAATGTTTTGTTTACACCAAACAACACAAATTCTCCCAATATTATAAAAGATTCCAGATATGTGGCTCATCAGAATTGTTTAGACACCACCTGGACATGTCTTTCAGATTTCATGTTTTGATTTTTTGGTGGTAAGTATCTCTCTCCATTTTTATGTTTTATTAAAAAATAGATTATAATATATATATTTATGTATATCTGGTTACTGCTAAACAATATTTTAAAATGCAAAAGCATAAGAACAGCTCCTGCAACCTGTTAACTCTGCTAATCAGTTTCCTGATGGGGTAAGAGCACGACTCACACATGGGGTCTTTAATAGGCCACATCACAAGAGTGCTTGAAATGAGAGAATTCGTTTCCCACATTTCTATTAATGTTTTCACCTATGTTGCTCCCTTTTGACTCCAAATGTCCCCTCAAATTCTCATTTTCTTAACCCTGAAGATGAAATGACTGGAAAATTTTACGGGCATCTATGCCAACCACAGAAAACCTGCAAAAGAAAAGATCCTGCACAAATTCCCCTAAATCCCAGGCAGGAGGAAGGAGGAAGTGGAAAACAGCTTTTCAAAAGGGCATAACTCTTCTGCAAGTATTTGAATAAGAAATGGTTAGGGAAAATGGTCTATTCAAGAAATGTGCATGTGTTACTTTGTTCAGTTCAGTGTTCTATAATAGTACACAAAGAGAGCAGGTTCCTCCTCCAAGTGTTGTAAAGCTCTCCTGCATCAAAGTGCCTGGTTAAGGCCACCAGCCCCATTTTTGCAATGTAAATTAATGAACAACATGGTGCATAGAACCATAGGTGAGCCATAATTAGCCTGCTGATTGCTTCTTAAGAGTGGGGTTATTTTGGTTTTAAGGAATTTTTGAATGACTAGGGAACTGAGCATTTCACAAGAACCCCACAATAGGCAGAAGTGAGTGCGTATGGAAGGAAGGGCCCAGTGATTGTTGTTGAAGAAAGAGTTCAGATTTTAGTCCACTGAGATGCAGTCAAGGGACGTCAGCTATGTTTTTCAACAGTGCCCTTAAGGACAACAAGTTGTTTGGAATGCATATGTTGTTGGGAAAAACCCAGCAATATACATTAGTTCGTGAGTCTGTCCCAGGAGGATAGCTCCTGTACAAATGTAGCATCCCAGGGGTTGAGAGAATATACAAATGGGCATATCTGTATAGTTCAAGTTTATGGACTAGTAGAAGCCCACTTTAGATAATGAGTCCAGGACTCAAAGGAGACTCTTTTTTCCCTGGGTGAGGAAACCTAGACCCGAAGCCACTTCTCCCTCCTCATCCCTTTCGTCCTAATTTTATGAGGACACTGTACCAGTTTGAGACTATTTTTGTGAATCCCAAAAAGAGAAAGACTATGTTTGTAAACTAATCTATTCTTCTTGGGGTGATACCCTTTGCATTATAGTCAGATGAGATGTCTTTGAGATGAGCCATTTGCCTGATAGCTTACAGAGACTTGGGAAGAGAGCCGAGACTGATGTAGGAAGCCCTAGAGATGAACTTTAACCAGGAGAGAGGACTGGAAGCCTAGAGGGAAAGGAGAGACAAGGCAGAGATCAGCGACCGTCTTGCTTCAACACATGGCAACTGACTGGTGATAAAACAACCTTGAGATGGACTCTTTATGGCCTTGCAACTGTGAGTTTTACTCCAAATATATACCCTTTACAAAAGCCAGCAGATTTCTGGTATTTTGCATCAGCACCCCTGTAGCAGTTTGATATTATTTATGAATTCCAGGAAAGATATTTGATTATGTTTGTAAACTGGTAGGTTCCTCTGGGAATGATATTCTTCAATTGAATTAGATTCAAAGGTTACATTTACTTGATTAAATTAAGATTAGGGCTTTGATTTGGCCATGACAGTAGGGTGTTGTGTCCCCACCACCTTGGTGGGCTGACACTCACATAGAAAAAGTCACAGCAGAGGAGAGAACTTAGTTTTGATGCTGGAGCCCCGGAGAGAGAGCTGAGCCGATAGCATGATAGTTTACAGCTGACCTTGTGAAGATAACAGAGCAGCTGAGCCCAGAAAGAAACGAGCTTTTTGCCACGCTACAGACTGGAAGAAGCTGGGAGCACGGAGCCTTAAGAGGAAAGAGGAAGGCTGAACCCTCGCAGACATTGCCCGCCATCTTGCGTCAACACGTGGACACAGACTTTGGGTGAGAAATTACCTCTTATGGTACATTGAGTTGTACTCTTTATGGCCTGGTAACTGTAAGCTTCTACCCCAAATAAATACCCTTTATAAAAGCCAAAAGATATCTGGTACTTCGTATCAGCACCCCTTAGGCTGACTAATAACAACCCCTTTGGCAGACCTACACAGACACTATGACAATTAGCAATTCCTGTTGGGACAGCACTTTTAAGTACTTAAAATATTATATTTCATTGCTTTCTGCATATTAGATTCCTAAGTTTGTACCCTATCCAAGGGTGAGATAGAAATACTCATGATTTTTGCTGGTAATCAGATAAAGGTCTCCAAATAGCTCACTCTATAGTGAGTTTACTGTACAAAGACTGTACTAAAATGAGCTAGAGGGTTTCAGAAAGCAAGCAGCAAAGAAGGAAAGAAGTAAGCTTTTCAGAGACAAAGCAGACTGCCTGGCTCCTGATACATTTTAATAAATGATCATCTCCTTCCATTTGCAAAATGAAGACATACCTGTGCCCCATTGGCCACACCTGTGCCCCATTGGCCACATTTTTACCATCCTCTAACACACCTATGGAGATAGAAGAATATTCTTTGCTCTAGACCAGAAGACTAAAGTTGATTGCTTTTTGATAGCCTATACAGTTTTAAGAAACAGAAAATTTCATATTAATAATTTTTTGGCTTCTCCATAATCCAAAAGATCTGGCAACGGTGGACCTATATGTCCGTAGACCAGCAATGGCCTGGAGCTAAGTATGGCATGACCCCTTCAGTGTGGCACCTGCTCCCCAGACGACCAGAGCTGGCACCCCTTCCTCCTGTGTTATGATTGGGATGCTTTCATCATTCGTGCTCATCCTTGCCCCTCTAAGTAGATTTTTTTCCTCTGATCCAGAGAATGTCTACCTACTTCCCTGCATCCCTCGCCCCCAAGGCCTCCACCCCCTCCTTTCCCCAAAGCACCACTGATGTTAGATAATGAAGCAGATTCTGAGATGGAGTTACAGGATGGAGCACAGAATGTTTATCAGGGAGTGCCCTTAAGGCCAACACCTATGGAAAGGGAGGGGAAGGAAGTAGAAATGTGCAGAGAGAGAGGTCGAGTTGTGTTGTGGACCTGAGAACAACCCTGACCAACACCAAGGGTCAAAATGGCTGTTGAAAATGTCCTGCATTTGGACCATCCCAGGAGATGACCCTCCCTCTGCTGATCACACCCCCAAGAGCTGGGAGGTGGGCTTCCTCCTCACCCTTCAATTCCTCCCTTCTGGTGTCACGTGTAAAGAGTCACCCACGGTTCAGCTGTTAGCTGCATACAGGTTGTCTCAGCACAGTGTTACTCTAAGGATCCCAAGCTCCTTTAGCTCAGGCAAGCCGCCAGGATGGAATGTCCAGCTGGTCCTCCATGCAAGCAGAGTCTTCCAGGAACCCCCGAGTACATGCTGCTTATAACCAAGAACCATATAATCTGTTGTGGTTGTCCTGTGATTGCTTGCCACTCTTTATCACCTGATACTATTTGAGTCATTAAAAAGGACCTGGATAGGGGTTTCCTGGGAGAATGGGAGAAATGACTACAAGTGATATGATTAAAAATCATTTGTCCACACGGTGCCATTTGTTCAAGTTGCATAATGAAACATTGGTTGAAAATGAAATAAGCCCAGCACTTGTTCTTTTTCATTTACTGGTATCTTGAAGAACATCAGAGACAGGTTTCCCTGCCCTGAAATGATCACCATTACAAACAAATCCTAATAATAAAATTTTAAAAGTAGAATAAGTTCTGAATAATAGGCCAAATTGCTCACAGATAAAAACATTAATCAAAGCTACATGAATATTGCAAATATGTGAAAAAATATGATTGATTGGTGACCTATTCAGTTTGAAAAATCTGTCTCTAAATTTTTTTTTTTGGGTTTTTTTTTTTTTTTTTTTTTGCAGCTAGATAATCTGCTACAAAATCATTCCAAATCAAGATATAGAACTGAACCTGTCCTTATCCCACACCCCAGCACTGACAGCAGAGCTGCCCAAAGCTTCTGCCCTGTGATGACAGCTAATTCAAGTCCAGGGCTGGTGCAGTACAGGTTGAAGCCTGCCTTCTGCAATGCTGGTTTGGAATTCACAGTGCTAAAATAAATTATATGCAAATATTAGACAGCTAGAGCTGAGAAGCAGCTGACTGATTTAACTGGAGCAAACCCCACTAGTTTATCACAGTCTCCACTCACTCCTTCATTATGCAAGTTACATATCTGGTGCCTGTAGGGTATTTGGGTTTGAATCTTCTGCTACAGATCATTAGCAAGTAGAAACCAAATGATCACAACCACTTAAAACTATACAAATCACAATGATTCTCTAGATTAGATGATCTAAATCAATATTTTTAATGTTCTTGGGGTATCCGGTCACTGGAACCCAAAATAGATCCAGTGTTTTATGCACAGATTGAAGCTATCAGAAGAGGCTCTAAATATGATATTCTGATATGAGTAGACTCAGAATTATTAAAAATACTTCTATTGTCTTACATTCTGACCAGGCTCTGATTCAGATCATCCACATTTGCAAAGTCAGGGATTTCAGTATGGCTTATAAGGAATCATATTTCTTCAGAGCTCGTCTGGAATGTATGATCTAATAAGATCAAGAAGATGAATAGCAGATGTGTTTCTCCTCTGACCCTTATATAACGTCATCAGAGTTACAAAGCCATTCATTGGGATGGAAGAATTAGAAACTGGAGTCTTCTAGTCTGGGTGGGTGCATTTGGTCAGGAAAACCAGTAAAACTGATCAAGCACAAAAGGGGGGTGAAGTTAGGTCTTAATGGAATTATGATGGGAGCAGCAGACGGGACAGGAAGAGAAGACATGGCTAGAGAATGAAAATGGAAAGAAAGGAGAAAAGCATATGCTTCATTTCAGTCTTTAAATCCAAAATTTAGTAATTTATAGGTCTTAAGCTTTTCCTCGAGTTTGGTAACAATCACTGCCCTGCACATTTATTTAGACATCTCTGTATCAATTTAGTCAGGGTTGCAAATCTAATTTAATTAGCATACATGTTAATTAAATAAACCTATGTAAATATCTATTTGTATACATATGCACATTTATATGTGAATATCTATTTAATTGGATATTATCTTTTTACATGACTTATATACAGATTTCAGGGAAAAATCACTCTCTAATCAGGATCAAGCATTTAAAATTTTCCATTTCTAACTAATTGGTGTTGATGCTGAGAAACATATTTGATTACACTGTAATCTGTGACAGTAGAAGATAGATGTTTTGACTTAAATAAATAATACAACAAATGTGCATAAATTATTGTCTTTCCTAAGTTAACTCTGACATTAAACTTGAAAATGTTTTAAAAGTCTTTAATAATTATCATCATCAATAATTCATAATTTAGTGAATCTTTCACTGTAGATCCACTTACTATTAGTTATCAGTAAAAATCATGTCTTGGTTGCTTTCATCAATGAAGTTTCTCCCACCTACAATCAACTGAACCCTTGGATTCCCTTCCTTCCCTATGATGGATCCTAAAATAAAAATATGGTAAAAGGAAGGGAAGAAGGGAGGGAGGAAGGGAAGAAGGGAGGGAGGAAGGGAGGAAGGGAGGAAGGGAGGAAGGAAGGAAGGAAGGAAGGAAGGAAGGAAGGAAGGAAGGAAGGAAGGAAGGAAGGAAGGAAGG
>JAKSZT010053929.1:12042022-12193512 GCA_026826555.1 Tolypeutes matacus
AGGAAGGAAGGAAGGAAGGAAGGAAGGAAGGAAGGAAGGAAGGAAGGGCAAAAAAGCAGCAGGGCAGAGACATCTGTAACCCAGGGCTGAAAGATGAAAGTTGTAAGTCAAAAGAGCAAGTTGAAAGTTGCACAGAAAGAGCCCACTTTATCCATCAAATTCACTCAGACTTCTACTCCCCAAGGTTCATTCCAGGAACAGAACATGCAGAAGTTCCCCTGCTGGCCCACTCTGTTCATATTTGGTAGTATTTTTTTTCTTCTCTAAAGAGTTTCTTTTTTTTCTATAAAGTGTTCAAGTGCCACTTAAAAAAGATGGACTGCAAAATGAGAAAAGATGGGTGGAGGATTGTGTATGACAGTCTGGGTGGCAATTTCAGTGCTCCATATGTATAGGAAATAACCATGATATGTTATGTTCCCAAGTCTCTGGGAATTTTTGGCACAAGCTTCTCTGGGCCAGAATCTAACATGACGCAGCTAGATACCTCTTCACATAGTAGGAAAGGATACAGCTGGCTTTTATTTCGGAAGAGACATCATTCAGCTTTAAGCAGAAGTACTGGCATAGAGAAGAATGATTGTGGTGGAGTTCATGAATGACCCCACCATGCCAGTGTGCAAATGATCCCTGGTGTTCTCTGAAAAGAAACTTCATCCACTTAATGGATAAACTCATTTCCCTTTCAATCACCAGATCTGGCTTTGGTCACTTATTGCTGGGCACAGTGAAGCAATCGCACAGAAGAACAGATTCATCCTCTGTTTTCTAAAGACAGATTTTAAATTCCAAAGTAATGGGCTAACAAAGACGAATACCTTCTGCCCTTGCCATGTTTTTCCTGATAGAAATAAGAAAGAACTGAAATGCGCATGTCCAGATTAATCCTTCCAAATTGACCAATCCAGGCGTAACTCCTCTCCTGGGTTCAAAGAGAGTTTAGGGATGTTGCCCTAATTAATCTCTCTCCATGTGGAAAGAAACATCAGGATTAGAGAAGAATTGTTACTCACCTCCCAACATAAACTATAAACATACAGGCAAGGCTTTATTATATGACAAAGTAAACCTTCTAATTAAAATAAAATTGTAAACAAAAAAAAATTTGATTATGAGTTGAGTTTTTTGAGGATTATTTTTTCAATGTGAATCACCAACAAAAAAATAATCCATCACTAACAATGCCAGTGGCAACTATCACCTAAAACATATCAAACTGAATAAGGACATTGCTCTTATTAATTGTAGCATATCTATAAGGGAGATTGGTATCCTCTGGGAATCTTTTAAAAATAATATTATGAATGTTAAACAATGGATATTAAAAAATATTGTCAATTAATTGGTTAATTAGCATCCACTCCCTATCTAAAGAGGGATAGATAAGAAAAAAATGCCATCTGTCATCTTTTAACCCACCTCAATTGCTAGTACATTGTAATTATAATCACCTCAGGCTATTTTTAGAATACTGAGACCTAAATGTGAAAAGAGAATCTACCCCTCATCCATTATTTAATTAAACCATGTGTTGTTTATTTCAAAATGTGTATATACTTAGTATATTCAATTTAAACTTCAATATGTGAAAATAATTACATAGAGTTTGTTAGCCTGCAGAAATTGTTCATCCTTTAGTAGAAGAGGGCATTTCTTTTAATTTTAACAGATATTTGGAGTGATTAAAAAAATTACCATGCGTGTTTCTTGGGGTAGGGGGATGCAGAGGGGTTATTACGTCAACCATTGGGGGATACAAAGATGAAGAAGATATTCTAACTTTAACCCCTAATCTCAACCCTATATTGTACATAAATTTTGGTGAGGAAGAGACATGTATGCAGCAATAGCACAATGTGTACAGCGAGTTACTACAGCAGTGTATCACGGGAACACAACAGAAACTTTCAGCAAATGATCACTTTATTGTAGAGAATAGAGTCCAGAGAAGGCAACTCTCCTTGTCACTTACTTAGTAGAAATAATCCAAACGAGCAGGGGAAGAAGTCCCATCACGGCTCCGGGTCTGGTCAATAGATTGCAGTCCTACACGCCCAATTTGGTGCTGGAGAAAGGAACCCAGTCAATACTCTTTGAGTGTGGGTTTTACCCACCCCAGGGAGAGAGCAAGCTGCCATTGAGAATTCCTGTTCTGATAAGTATTGGGGGCTGCTTGTTCCTGATTGGTTTCAGGGTTTAAGGTCTGACAGGAACTGTTCATTAGACTTAACATCTCCCCCAGGTTGCAGAATGACACACAATAGAAAAGGAGGTGGAGGTAAGGTTAGGCCCAAAAAAGGCTAAGCTTGTGTCTGTGATTTTCTCAGAGGAGATGGGGGTAGGTGAAGTCAGGGAGATGGCCCCCAATAGATGTCTGTGACTCCCCTAACATGATGTAGGATGCAGATTAAAATAAAAATTAAAAAGAACATGTATCTTAAAACCAATACTATGAACAGGTTAAATCATCCAGCTATATTACATTAATCTTTTTTTAAATGGGCATGATATAATAAAGCAGAAAGTGTCTATAAATATCTCTCACTCTTCACTTGCTTTAGGAACATACTGATTGAAGAATTGGGTCCGTGTATATCTTTCTGTTTTTAAAAAGGACAGAGAGAAACAAGGAAGAAGCTAAATATGAGGTTGTGAAATTGGAAATCTAGAAGGCAAATGAAAGATTTAATAGAATTCCAGCCCTTTCTTATGTCTAAGAAAGATTGTTCTTTATCATCTCCATATCAGTCTGCAGAAAAAGAGGAAATGGATTTAAATTGCAGCACCAACAAAGTAGTATTTTAAAACTAGTTTAGAACTTCTTGACTAAAATGGTCAGAAAGAATTAAATGTTTATATTTCCAACAAAGCAAAACATAATTAATTCATGAAGTTATATTTGGAATTGCTAGAGATGAGACAGTCAGTCAAAGACTCTAACTGGGCATCCATGGGCCAGAGCTTTAGGATAGAGGCATGAAAAGTTGTGAAACCAAGCAGAGGCCAGGTTTCTGCTCTGGTGGAACATGAGCAGAATTTTCCCAGTACAAAGCAACACTACTTTTTTGTGCATGCAGATTGATCTACGCCTATTGTTTTGTATTAACTCTTTTAAAAAATTAAAATCTTTTCTAAATGAAAGAAATACTAGCAGTGATCTGATCATAACATTATAATTAAATGTTACCTGTAAACTCTCATTTGTATTTTGCAGTCTTAAACAAACCTAAAGGGAATGCCCTAATCTACATGCATTTTCTCAAACTACCCCTTAAATGAATCCCCTTTGTACTCAGCACATTTTCTTTCTTAAGTATCAGTGGAAATTAGTTGTAACACAATCAGGTAAAAAAACAAAAAGCAGAGAGAACTAAAGCCCAATAAATTAGTTGCTGGAAAAACATCTTAAAAATGCTTCCACGTTACTTCTGCCTGATGAAATGCTTTTGTTCTAGAAATTTCATATATGGGCACTGTTGCCATTGTAGACTTATTTGAATATTAAGACCAGTGTTTTCTTCTCATGATATTTAATATAGAAAAGCAAATGCTTGATTAGGCACTATCTTCTTCTTACCTGCCTGCCACAGGACCTTTGGTCTTGATTAACATAATAATGAATTGCATTTATCTCAGCGTATTCACAAATACACTCCTGGGGCCAATAAAATGGCATATGGCATAATAGAGTCATCTGTTCAATCATAGCCATTATTAGCTAAACACATTCAGCCTGGTTGAAGTTGACAAGAGTCCACTCTTGTTCTGCAGATTCAGGGGTAAGATGTTGCTCTTTTCCCTGTTTCAGGTTTAATTACATTCAATTTCCCCCATTTTCCTTATAGTATAGACAACAGCAGCTTCTGTAGTCTAGAGTTTCTTTGCCTTTATTTGATTCCCAAAGATAGCTACAATAGGATTTAAAATGGGATTAGTTCAAAATGATTTTTTCTTTTATCAATAAAGATTTGTGTTGTGAAAGAACTGATAGACTCTTCTGGATTTTATTGATAAACATTAGCCTACATTCTAGCAATAAACCTGGGATCCTCTTTAAAAGGATGTTTACAGTTGGTATTGCCTTGTGCTAGTTTCAGTGCTTAGAAGAAACCAACACTAGACTTATGACAGTGATTAGAATAGGAAAAGCAGAGGCTGTACATTGCATACACTCTGGAACTGCCAATGATAGGGGCCAATAAATACATATTTAATCAATAAAGGAAGGAAGAAAAGAATGGAAGGCAAAAGCAGAGACAAAAATCCAAGACAAAATCATGTTCTTAATCTCAAGTGGATGATGCCACTTGTCACAAGTCAGCTAAGTATCCCATCTTGGGCTTTGAATAGGAGCCAATAATAAAAACTATCAAGTTCTGGTATATCAGGAAATGTGGTCTTCAGAAGAAAGTCTGGGGAAGGGTGACTCAATTAATTGGGCCATGTCTGGCTGGCTCAGATCTTCTTTAAAGGAGCATGGCAAGTCCATTGCTTATTAAACTGTGGACTCTTACAGGCAAATATAATGTGTGTCAAATGTCCTTCCTTTGAGAACCCTGTCAACAAAGGAATTAATATGGTTGTTTTGTGTATCCTTGGATTCTAGCAGGCCACCTTGACTGGGGAATGAATGTGTTGATTTTCATATGGACCAGAGAGGAAACTTCAGATCTACTCATATGGTTGCTAATTAACACCAGTGGACCCTTCCTTCACAAGACTCTTTAAAAAATATTTTATAATAATAAAAAGTCCATGCATCACTTAAATCAACACTGAAATTTTAAAGCATGTCAGTAATCTTAAATAAGTTTAGTGAATGCTGCACCTCTAATCAAAGCAGTAAGCTTCTCAAAACTTTCTGCCAGGTCACCCTAAGACCAGAGAAGTATGAATATACTTTCCTAGAAAAGGAAAGAGATGTGTGAGAAGACACTACAACTTACAATTGTCTCCTTTTTTTCCCTCTAAAATTCTTGGTGATGTTGCATCTTCTCCATAACATATCCATTTGAAAATATATAAATGATAAAATGCTTTAGGGAACATGTCTATTCTCACTTTACATGTCCTAGTCACACTTGTGAGCAAAATCAAGGACCTTTCTACTTCAGGTTCAGAGGGAGCCATCAGTCTTTGCCTAAC
Organism: Tolypeutes matacus; assembly: GCA_026826555.1. Taxonomy (NCBI): domain Eukaryota; kingdom Metazoa; phylum Chordata; class Mammalia; order Cingulata; family Chlamyphoridae; genus Tolypeutes; species Tolypeutes matacus. The sequence goes on from JAKSZT010053929.1 coordinate 12,047,168, forward strand.
CCAGAGGCTGTCCAGCCACATGGGAAACTGCTCTCATTTACAGACTTATCTAATCAACTTTTCAGGCCAATTTTATTTCAGGCCAATAAAATTATGATTGTTAAGGAACCTTCATTGAGCCATATATTGAAGTGGGTGTGCTGCTTTTTAATTTTCTGACTGTTTGACATTAACTGCTGAATTGCCCAGAGTGGATGATATGTAATCTGTGAATATGGCTATGGCTATGGCAATAGGTCATAGATGCACATTTGTGTTGAGTGCTGCTTGGCCAAATGTTAAAATCAGTATTCAGCCCAAGCCAAGTTTTAGTTCCTCTTGGTCCCTACTGCTGCTATATATGACAAATGGCTTACAACAACTTTATGATTTTACAGTTCTGGAGGTCAGAAGTCTGAAATGGGTCTCACTAGGCTAAAATCAAGGTGTTGGCAGGGCTTTCTGGAAGTCTAGGGGACAGTCTGTTTTCTTGACCTTTCCCATGTCTAGAGGCTGCCCATATTACTTGGATCATGGACATTTCCTCCATCATGAAAGCCACAAACAGTTGGTGGAGTATTTCTCAGGTCACATCACTCTGTGTCCTTCTTCGCCATTTAAGGACTCTTACAATTACTTTGGGCCCACCTAGATGATCCAGAATGATTATTCTTATAATCATTATTATATTATAAAATATATCCTTATTTTACAGTCAGTTGATTAGCAACCTTAAATCAAACCTCCCCTTGCCATGTAAAATAACATATTCCCAGGTTCCAGGGACTAGAATATGGACATCTTTGGGGGCCATTATTCTACCATTCTAAGGCTGAAGCCAATATCACCATCAAAAAGGAACGCCTAAGACACTAGAATATAACTATAATTTTATTAAAATAATTATTACTGAGATATATTGCTAAAATCTATTAGTCAAATTTTCAAAGTTTTACATTGTAACACAAAAACACTAATTTCTTTGTAAAAAAACCTCACAGACGGGCTTTTTCTTGAAAGTTTCCTACATGAACTTGAAGGAATTAAATACATGAAATTTTAAAAAAGTAATTAGAGATTATTTTGTTGGCTGTAATGATCAAATAATGCTATGAAGCTTAGAATTATATCTCATTCTGTTTTCCTGCCATGTATGATGTAGTCTTATAAGCATTTATTGTCACCACCAGGATTTAATATTCTTCAGCTATTTCCTACGAGCTTGCTAGTATGCAGCATCTCAGGCCCCACACCACCATTGAATCAGACTCCACATTTTTGTAAGATCCCCAGCCAATTCATGAGCAGATTAAAGTTTGAAAAGCACTGATACAGTAAACACTTTCTCACGAAATATAAACATTTTTATTAACCGTAAATATGTTTCCCTGTTTCTTTAACTTTTTGAAAGTCCTTCTTTAATGTGTTTATGCCTAAATTTCGCAGATTTCAGAATCCTGGTTTTATTTTAGCAATAATAAATATGCATTTATACTTCAAATCATTGATAGAATTTCAATCCATAAAGCACAAAAGACTTATGGGGCCTGTTGACATCTAGAATGCTCACCTATATTTGAAAGTGAATATTCAGATGTAAACTTAAAGGTAAATGGCATGTCTTGGTCTATTGCTGAGCTGGTGTGATGATTGGGTTTGAAGGTGAAACAGGAGAGAACAGGGACCTAAGGAGGAAGGGGACAGAAAACCCAATAAGCCTGGTAAGAGAAACTGAGGCATTGGCCTGTTTACTAGCATTCACCTGCTGAGTCCCACAGACAAGATAGGAAGGGGCAGCTTACAAGCAGCTCGCAGCCCCCCCCACCGCCTGCTATCAGAAGGCAGCCAGAAAAGAGGGAGGGGGCGAGAGGGGCACCGCCACCACCCCCTACCTTGCTTTCAGGTTACCTCACACCTCATGGGCAGTGACCAGAGACCAATCACCACCTGTCTGGGAATTATATTGAAACTGGCATTTGGTTACTCTGCTTTTCACAGCAAAGTGCAAAACCAGAGTTAAAGAACAAATTTAAGCAAAACACCCAGACTGAAACTGAACTCCTGTCTCTGTAAGTATTAGATTTTATTGCCTTTTCACATAGACTTGGAAGGGAAACAAATCAAAATAAACAATAACAAAAGACTAATCAACATTAACCCCAGGCACTCTTGGGCTGTTCAGCTTAGAGGAAATCAAATTCAGTGGGAAACTCTAGCTGTCTTTACATATTCTTTGAGGGCCTGTCAAATGAATGAGGAATGAGAAATGTACAACGAGGCCCTAAGGGCTAAAGCTAAGACCAATGTGAAGGAGTTACAGGGAGTCGGATTTTACTCCTCATAAGAAATAATTCTCCAAAAGTCAGAGAAAGCTGTTCAAAGATAAAATGGGTTGCCTTGGGAAAGAGTAAATGATCTGTTGCCTGAGGTGTTTAGCTCTGGGCAGAATGACCTTTTGAAATGAGCACTTCAGAGGGGATGCAAGCTTCACGTGGGTGATTAATAACAATAGGCAACACTTATTATTGAGACTCCCTAAAATGGGCACTGTGCTAATGCAACTTGCAGCCTAACTTATTTTCTCATAAAAGTTCCTTGGGGGCAATTTCCACTGTTTTCTCCATTGGGGGCTTAGAGAAGTTAGTGGGGTTTAATCTAAATGATGCAGACAGCCACCGAATTTGAATCCAGGCCCCTCAGATTATAAAGCTGTAAAACATCAAATTCAGAAGTCTTGAGAGATTTTATGCAAAGAAAGCAGGACATCTTTAGGCCCTCATCTCCCCCCACCCCAACTGGAACAATACTTCCTGGTGATTAGTATAAAAGGCATAAGGTCACGCTAACTTTTAAAAATGACACTTTCCTTTTCTTTTTTCCCATTGCTGAGTTATTTGAAATGGGTGAATTGCTCAATATTTCTAAATAAAAAAATATATAGTTATTTACATATACATATTTGTATATATATAATGGGGGGCACTATCCACTGCATTGTTATTGAGAGGATTAAACAAGTTAATTCAGGAAAAGTTTGTTGAATGAATATATGATTGAATGTTCAGTTTGTACTAATACATTATATGAGCAGTTTTGAAGCTAAGGAAAACATTATTTGACCCATTACTTTTATATTTCTTACATGCCACAGAAACAAGCATCTGAGTGACAAGAGAAAATGGGCATTGTGTGAGGTATTATGATCAGGCTGAAATAGAATTAGCCAGCAGTACCTATCAGCAATAAAGTGGTCCTCCTGTTACTTTAAATTACAATCTCAGTAATGGTTTCAGTAAAAAATACATCATCTGCTAGCTTTGGCAAATGTATTCATTCTGTATTATATATTTTTAAAAGGCAGAGCAATAATTTCCAGCCTCTAAATTACTCTTATAGGTAGTGATGGAGTTTTGCCAAATCTAAATCTTTATGGTATAATTTAAAAAAAAAAGAAACCTGTTGGTTGTGGTTAGCTGCAATGAATTAATTCTCTGTTAAAAAAATTAATTCTCTGTTAAAATATGTATGTGGTCCCTACATACATATTGTTAAAACAAGGAAAACATTCATATGGAAAGATCAAGGACATTTAAAACCACAAAAAGGCTTTTGTCATTCATTGTGGACATGAACAGATGGTATGGAGAGTTTCAAACTGAACTGGTAGTTTCTTGCCTTCCTGGCACTTGGCAGCTGTATTTGTGTCTTCTAGGCCCCTAGTTTTCTCTTGTTCACATGTTCCCTCCATTGCCAAAGATTAAATCTTCTCATTGTCTGGTTTTAGCCTTCCTTTTTTATTTAATTTTTTCATTTTTGTTATTCTTTTTTGGGCCTGCAGTAGTCATTTTTGGTTTTTACACTCTGGAATTTATTCACTCTTTAGGTGGCCATAGCACTCTTATTTTCCTTTTTGGAAATCTCTCCCCACCTGCTTTAAGTTGCATATCCTCCCCAATCCCAAAAGTATTCTCATGAAGACTATCAGGCTTGGTCAGAACATGGGATTTTCCTGACCATAGTGATAGGTTCAAGGATGACTGATGAGAGCCCCCAAAAGGGACCTACTCCACCTTCTGGATTTCAGCTTGGGAGGTTCTGGACACTCCATGGATCCTGAGAAATAGGGAGAGGTGGCAGAGAGGTGGAGGGACTGACTCCTAATAAGAACAAATATTAGAGCTCGTGGAGCATTTACTGTGTGGCAGGCACTGGTGTACATACTACACGTATGTAAACAAATACGGTGTTTTGTTCATCACAGTAATCATTTTCCCCATTTTACGGTTGAGAAAACTAGGATACATGATGTTTAAGGGACTACCAAAGGACACACAGTTATTAAGTGGCAGAGCGGGGTTTGAACCTGGGAAGTGAGGCTCTGGAACGTCTTCTCCTGTCTCCTCAAGTCCCATTATATGAAGCTGAAGCCAGTTCTATTGCTGTGCTTTTCATCTTATTGAGCTAAAAGCTTCCACTAAGACATTTTTGATTTAGGTTTTCAATCACTGCTAAAGATCGGGCCAGTTTCCTCAGAAACACAAACATGTCTCATGTGTTTCACTCTACCTACAAACTGACTTTAGAAATAGTTCACTAAATCTAGTCTTTCCCACTGAGCATTTCCTGCTGAAGTCACGTTCCTGGGTGAAACCTTCCTCTCCCACTCCAGTCAGCTGAATTGCTCCCTACTCTACACTTACCAAACCAACACCCAGGTAGGTCATGCAGCGTTCTCCGTTGATAGCGTTGAATTCTTTGTTATGTCTGTTGCCTATTCATCCTTTTTCCCCAAATGAAATATATGTCCTTGAAGTAATGGCCAAGACCATGTGTTATATTTCTCTGATTCTCCCCAGGGTGCCTCCTACAAAGTTGGTACCTAACAGATATTTGCTAGGTGTCAGATTATCAGAACTAGTGCACAGAAAAATCTTGGGTGTGGCTTATTTGCTATGTATTGAGAGCCATTTCCTTCCCTTGGGCATAAGGTAGAAAAGTGTGTTTCAAAGTGAAAACACATATTTTGAGAAACTAGTCTACATTTTACTTTGCTTACATTTTACTTACATACTTTTAATGATCTCCTTGTAATAACACTCAGCACTGCATAGTTTTTTTCTATAACAAGAATCAACTCTCACGTCTTCAAATACATTGTAAAATTTTCCTCATGGGGGGACAATGCCTTATCTCTATAGCATTGTAAGAGGTCTTTCTATTTGAGTAGATTATTAGAGTTTACATTATATAGAATGTATATTGTTTCATGTCTACCTCACAAGAACTTTACAAGGTCAGTACTATGATTCTTTTAAATAGTTGAGAAAAATTAGGTACAGAAAGTTAAAGGACTGCTAATGAGATGAAAGCTATTAGTATAATTGATATTTACACTTGAAATCTTTCCTCTCTTCTAGTTTATTATTTTATGGCCAACAGAGTATGTGTCACATAGCATTTACTCAAAAAATATGTATTTGTTTATCTGACTCATCTTTCTTCATTATTCAAAATACATGAAGTGTATTATATTGAGTACTACAAGATACAATGAAGTGCTATAACATATTTTTATTGTCCCCAAGAATTTTTCATGCAGTCTGTATAGAAATGCATCATCATAAAACATGTATGTCTTTTTCACTCACCAAAGTTGGTGCAGAACCAAACATACAACAACTACAAGGACAATGGACAGAAGCAAAGCTCACAGTTTGTAAACCAGTTTTAAAGTTAACAATCTATAGTTAGAACTTCTTCACTAAATCCCTCCTGGCTAATTTTAATTATGGAGCTGGCAAAGCCGATGGCTTGTCAACATTCAGTGACTTTAAGTAGTGAAGATCATGTGAAAGCTTGGGAGTTTTAGCTTAGATTTTGAGCTCTCTGGGAGGGGGGGAGAACCAGCACTACTGGGAATATTTAGGCCTGATGTTTGTATGCACATCCACAAAGAGACATAAACATGTATACGAATTAAGTTCTAGAAATCAACCGTTCCCAAGCATTCATGATGGTAAGTTTAGTAAAACAAGTTTCCTTTGTGGCTAATTTATTCACATACTCCTTTTAATTGATAAGCAAAGAATTGTATTTTGGTATTTCATGGAAAGATTGGCATCCACTAAATAATATAGCATCCTTTTCCACTCCCCCTCCCATCCCCTGAATATTTCAGTTTTAATAAATCTCCCTCCATTTCCCATACATCTCGTGGTCTCTTTCAGCTGGGGACCACAGCCATCACTGCCGTGTCTCTCCCCTGATCTGTAATGGTTATTGATGACTGCCCCTGGATTGCAGCTCGTGTCCTCAAAAGCAGGAGGTGGTGTGTTAATTGGTTGAAAAGATTCCAACTTCTCCACTTGTTTCTTTGTTTGTTTGTTTTTCTACTCTACTTCCATAGAGCTGGATCTTTCTCTAACCAGCCAAAGCCGTGTACTTGTATTTTGCCAGCAGAGCTGAAAAGGCCAATCTCAGGTGGCAACAAACTGGGACAGCTTCCCAGGTTCATTTTCTTTTTCATCGCTAGTTCAATCCTCCTAAATTCTACTTCAAATGGAATCCCCACCTGATTTCTTTTTAAACTAAAGATCAAACCCAAGAACATCAAGAGCCTTCACATAAATTATATTTGTTTGAACAGCTGTTTGGAACTGCTTTCATTGTAGTAAGAGTCTTGTTTTATAATCCCTTGGTCAGGGAGCTATAAGTTCAATTTGCTAATATTGAATTAAGCATAAGTGATGCAGTGGAATGTAGACGACATTGATTTTACCATTCCCTGGCCATTTTTGAGTTGCCTTCTAGTTTTAGTGATCTGAGTATCATAGATTTATTGCATTTGATCTTTCAACCTCTTTTATCTAATCATTTTGTCTTATTCTTCCATCCATTCAATATTAATTTAAAGCATTGACAGATGAGGTTCTACTATTAAATTTTGGAAAGTAGTCAACATCAGTCTTACTTATATTTTCTTTTCAGTACTAGCATCCTATAGGAGGCTTAATGTATATAAATAAATAAATAAATAAATAATTTTAGAGAGTAATAAAAATATGCCCCCAAAAATATTTTAACAAAACCCGCAGGAGGTTGAATTATCTGTTTGGGCAATCAAAGAACAAGGAAGTCTAATCTCCTGTTTGGAGGGAACAGCACTGCTGGGAGTTTCTCTGACAACCTCTCATGTCTCCATCCAGGTGACATAGGCAAGGACTGACCACGATCTTGCCTGAATCTTGGCAGAACACCCAGCCATTTCTGTGGGAGCACTGGGAGGTAAGAGGTCTGGTGAGGAGCCACAGTGAGGCAGTTTCTCATCAATCTCACGCTTCCAATACCTCAGGCAAAATATAAAAGTGCTTGACTGTTGTTTAGTGTTGGCTCCTCAGTGGAAGAGACACTGGTCACAAGGTCTCTCATATGACTTCATTGGTTTAGATTCATACTGTGGAACATGGGGCGCTGACACCATACTGACCTTCCTTTTGCTGTCTCTGTAAATTACAAACTGTCTGAATCAATCTGGGATTGCTGCCTCCTTACCAGGCAAGTCTAACAGCTTCAGTATCATGCCTTGTGGCCCTGGTAACCATCATGCCATTGTTTATGAACTGTTTTACCACCTAACAGGGAATTTCAATTGCTTTGAAGTGTATGCTGTTTTTAATAAATAAATATTACATAATTGGATCTTACAATGAATTGTTAGCAACTAAAATTAACATTTGTAAGCATCAAAGCGTTAGGTAGTCTCATTTCTGGCCCTTCTTCAGTGAGTAGTTCTTTTATCTGTGCTTCTGTATAACTTCATATTTTCTCATTTTTAACTTAATTGGCAGTGCAATTGTTTTTTCATGTCTGTCTACCCAGTGAAATTAATTTTAGGATTTTGGTGTTTTGGCTTCCTGACTGCTAAAGGGAATACTATGCAACAGGTTGGCTTGAACAGTGGGGATTTATTAGCTCACAGTTTTGAGGCTAGGAGAAGTCTAAAATCAAAAAGACATCAAGGCGATGCTTCCTCCCAGGAACCTGTGGCATGCTGCGGCTGGCTCCCAGTGATCCTTGGCCCTTAGCTTTTTTGTCACATGGCAGTGCACTTGGCGGTCTCTCCTGGCTTTCTCCTTCTCTCCAGGCTCCACTGACTCAGTGTCTAGATGTTCCCTGTGGCTTTCGTTCTCTCTGTGACCTTTCCTGTAAGACCTTCAGTAATAGGACTAAGACCTGTTTCAGCTGGGCCACACCTTAACTGAAGTAACCTCAACAAAAGGTCATATTTATAAAGGGTTCACACCCACAGGAATGGATTAAGTTTAAGAACATATTTTTCTGGAGCACATAGCTCCAAACCACCACAGTCTGCCCTCTGGACCCCCCCAAAACAGGTTCTTCCTACATGCAAATATATTCATTCCATCACAATACCCCAAAAGTCTTAAGTCATTGTATTTATAATGCTAAGTAAAAAGTCTCATAGAAATGAGTTATCTGTGTGGTCTGTCCTGGGGCACAATTCCCCTTTCTCTGGAGCTGTAAAATCTAGAAAACACATTATGTGTTTCCAATAGACAACAGAGGGACAGGCATAGATTAAACATTCCATTTCTAGAAGGGAGAAAGAAATTGGAAGGAAAACAGGGCTCACAGGTTCCAAACAATTCTGAAACCCAACAGAGCAAACTCCATTAGATTTCAAGGTCTGACTGTCATCTATGGATCAATGTTTTGTCCCCTGTGCTTGATGGCGCAGCAGCTCCATCCCTTCCAAGTGCTTGTACAGTGGACATGCTCTTCCCAAACACTAGTGTAAAGATTCCACCTTCTCCAAGCTTCGGGATTGCAGCCATGCTCTCTGCAAACACCAGGGCACAGGCCCCACCTGTGAAAACTGGGGTGGCAGCACTCTCCCTAAACAATGGGTTGCAAGGCCCAAGCCCTCCAAGTCCCACAGTAGCTTGCCTGTCCCCTCCAAATGCAGGGGCAAACCCACCCTTTCTCCACATATGGATTGGCTGAACTCTTGATCTGAAGAGATTTTGGTCCAGACTTTGACTTCCATCTGCCCTTGGAGTCATTCTTCCTTCAATTCATCCCTTCTCTGTCCCTTTCAGTCCTGGTTGGCAGTGGTTCCACTCCTACAAATTTTGCAAATACTTTGTCAGCTTTGGGTGAATTTACAGGGTTCTAAACCATCAGACAATAGAACCTTCCACAGATCCTTCCTGAACAACTGCATTCCAATCATGACTTCTACTGAAATGGCTGACGGGATCCATGTTCCCTTAAACCCTCACATGGAAGCCCTGACCTCTGGTGACTCACTTTGCAAAGGCTCAGGAAGGTCCCAAAGAGTTAATTCTGGCCCAAGTCTCAAAACATACTATGTGGATAGGCTAAAAATATATCAAACCACTAATTTCTGGTTTCTTTGTGCTTAAGAATTTATTCATGATTATCAAGGGGAAATATGATTGCACTACACAATGGAGGTAAAGAAGAGTTTGCCTGAAATACAGGGGATCCCTTAGGGCATCTCTTAACACTACCAAGCCCTTTGGTTAAAATCAATGGATCACTGCAACAACCCAGTCCAGGCAGGACTAACAATGAGCCAGAAACTTCAGGAGTGAAGGCTTGGGTCACCCCAAAGACAAAGAACCATGACCAGCTGGGGTGCTTGCTAAAGGTAAAGGGAATATGGAAAGGGTAGTGGAAGAAGGTAGTGATAAATATGAGCTAGAACCATGTGACCAGTTACAGAAACAAGGACTGTACTGGTCATGAATATTTATTTCTTGATTTGTTATGAATATGTTTGTGTATATACATAAAGCAAATATCTTTGTTTTCTTCCCTATCTTATTTCCTTTTCATATACCATAAGTTGTATTAACTTTATATCATGGTATTTAAGTTATAAGATATTAAGTTTAAGAGTGAATATTACCCAAAGACTTGCATCCTCTTCTGGATGTGTTTCTGGTTATATGCAGGAGAGCCAAATATTGTTAGGCAAAAATATGTCTGTTATTTTTTTTTATTTAGAGATTAAGTATGGTTTAAGGAGATGTACATAGGTGTCAAATTGACAAGGGGTGGACTGTGATGGTTAAATTCATGTGTCAGCATGGCTAATTTATGGTGTCCAAATGTTTGGTCAAGCAAGCACTGGCCTGGCTGTTACTGTGAGGATATTTCATGGATTTGAGTCATCAGTAAGTTGATTATATCTACAATCAACTAGGGAGAATTCCTTTACCAATGAGAGAAGTCTCATCTAATCACTTAAAGACCTTAGAGGAGAACTGATGAGTTTACCAATTAGAAGGAAGAATTTCCATCTCTACTTCAACCAGCCAGCTTTACCTTGAATTTTCATGGAAAACGTTCACTGGAGTTCCCAGCCTGTGTTCTACCCTATGGAATTTGACTTGCCCATCCCCACAGTTGTGCGTGCCAATTCCTATAATAAATCTCATAATATTTACATTATATATCCTGTTGGTTCTGTTTCACTGGAGAACTCTGCCTAATACAGTGCACATAATTTAACTTGTACTGATGATTCTGGCCATGTTGGCATAGAAAATATTAGACCAAACACACTGAGTTTCTATAGAAGTGTGGATGCCATAATGAAGGGAGGAAACTATTACTCTCTTGAACCAATTGCTTGCACAGTAATTCTTTCTGAATTACTTTCTGCCATTTGAATAAATACAGTTTCAGTCTTTTAAAATAATTCCCACGTTACCTGAAAAAGTTACTACACAGCAGGTGAGTACCACTAGGTATTTAACTCATTCAATATGGAAATATCCATTGACATTATTTGACTCTAACTAACAGCTGTCATATTAGCCTGGAGCAGGGGTCAGGCAAAAGAATGTGTAAAACTTCTCGGGGGCCAGCATATCCCACCAGTCCAAACAAAAGTGTATTGGTCCACTTGGGTGTGTGGTCATAACCATGGCTTTTAAGTCTGAACAGGCATCTCATAAAGGAGCCAAAAGTAAAGGGAACAGTATTGTGTGGAACCTGTACCATAGAGCTGCTCTTCAAAGGAAAAGCTGCAAGTCATTTTGTATATAATTCCAAGAAAAACATAGTTGGTCTAGTGATTAATTGGGCCTTCTCATAAATGTACAAGTAGCTTCTTGCCAATCTAGTTCTGTTTTTAACTTGAATTATTCCCAAAATTTGGTTTTTTGCCATGGAAACACGTATGTGCCAGAATTATCATTTTGTATGACATCCTGGGGATTTGTCCTGCTGAGGCAGGAAGTATTGATGTGTAAAAGGAATCTCTGTTTGCATCAACATGAGTTTGTCCTTTCACCTGTCCACTACAGGAGCTACATACCTGAGGTCTTAAAATGCTGTCTGACCATGCATCAGGAACGACAAGAAGGTGAGGAGCTAATATTTAAGTACCCTAGGTAAATGCCTTCATTTATGTTATCTCATTTAAGCTTTACTACAATTCTGTTAGATTGGTAATTACCTGTATTTTATAGATGAAGAAACTAAATCTCAGAAAATGAGTAACTTTCTCAGAGTCAGGGTCAGATGTGCAATCTGAACCCAGACTTTTCTGCATTCAAAGACTTTTCCAGACAGCAGCATTTCTTAATGGATGATGGTTGGCCAAAAAGTGCTCAATGGTCAAATAAGTTTGGGGATTGCCAGGAATACAGAGTAAAAATTAAAGGCTTTATTCTTGCACAACTTCTCAGAGCTTTTAGTATAAGAATGTACATCACGAATACCAAAGCAGGAGCAGTATTTGCCACATTTCCCAAATATGTGTGATCAGAGAGTATAAGTTTAGACATCCCCGAAGGACTAGTGCCCCACAGAACACACTGTGGGAAATGATATCTCTTCTTGCTGTCCCTCAGCTGAGTCAGGTGAACCTTCTTGAGAGGCTTGATCTATGCTCTGAGGTTACTCTGTTATGGAGAAGAAAGCAGCTTAGACTTACATAGCTCTTGGATCAGTACAAACTATATTATCGCTACCTGTTCCTGTTGCTCAGTCACCCTGCCTGGATTCCTCTACCTGGATGCCCACTTGCCTTATTGCTTAAGCTTCCCTTTTCCTCCTAGGGTTCTGGGTTCTTATGTGCTCCCTCTTGGCCTTTGCAAGACTTTCTGAACTGATCCCTGCTTCATGGACTTTCTGTAGTTGTGTGAAACTATACTTCTTCCTGGTTAAAAACTTTCTTCTTACTCTCACATGACTTTTAACATTCACGTCCTGTTGCTTCACCCTGCCCTTTGGTTCCTGTCGACTCTCTGGTTCCTGAAGCTGTTTCTAAATGTTTACTCTGATACCTGACAATATTTGTGTATTTTGGATTCTTATCTACCTGCTAGCTTCAACCAATTGTCTTTCTTGGATTTAGGATATCTAGGGTTCTATGACTACAACTCTAGACTCCAGATAGACTCTGGCATACACCGCTTGGTTTCCTGATCAGATCTGGCTAAATCCCTATCCCCATGATCATTCCTGACTCTTTGTTTCGCCTTAGCTTCTCTTTCTTATTCTGGATCCCTGACTTGTGCCCCCAATTCATCAAGTCACATAGTCCTCATACAAATGTTATACATGTGCTTTTTAAAAGTATTTTTCATTAATTGATATATTTTCATTAGGACTTAGTATTTTATCAAGAAATGGGTTATTTCAATCATTTTTAAAAGAAAAGTAATATGTATGGTAAAAGCTATAACTGCTTTTTAAATTACCATTTCTGAGAAAAGTCAATGATTAGTCAGTGTAATCATTAAGATATAGTATCATTTATCTGTGGCAGCTGTTGAAAGTGCAGGACTGGTCTTAAAAAATAATTAAATAGCTTCTGCTGGGATTGCCTTTTAACTGCAAACCCAACCTCTGTGCACAATTCTAAGCACCAGTGTGGCATACTAACACATTTCCCAGAATGACATCGACTAAAGCCCACTCAAATAAATTAATGTTCCTCTTTTACCTAACTCACTTGGCAGGAACAACCTATTCATATGCCAATGTGAATGAAGACAGGAGCTGGGTTGTGAGCAAAAGGGATATTTGGGAGAGGCATCTTGTAACTTGTCAAGTCATAAGCATCAGCTATAATTTTAATCTAAAAATCTCTGCACAAACCTGATACGTGATTTGGAACTCATATTTGTAGGTATTTAAATGTTGAAAATTCCTAATGAACACACAGCATTCCAGATGGGTTTCATCCCTGAAAAACCTGGTAGTTGCCCAAACCTGTCTTCACGAGTGGTGTGGTAAAGCTTCAATGAATTCCCCACAGTTGAGCACAAGTATCCTCAGTCTTTATTCTGATCTTCATGCGGCTTTTCTCCCATAAACAAATTCAGATGTTGACTATGAGGCTCAAGCTGCAAGTTACTCTCAAGTACTGGTCATGTAGTTAAATTTGATGTTTTCCACCCAGTCATCCCTCACACATACTGTACTTAGACCACATTCCCCTGGTGACAGGTGTCTCCCCCAGCCTCCCAGGCTCAAAATCTCACCTGGTTGGATACTGGGAGTGGATTCATCCCTGGGAGTGATGGCCTCAGGTAAGTCAAAGACCCATAAGCTGACGGAGAAAACCAAATAAATGCCCTCATGATCACAACCCCAAAAAACAAAGACGAAAACCTCTCTATATATTTCCAATAAAAACCATAACTGACAAAGAGGATGCACACTCTCACCATCTGGCTACTACATGCTCTCCAAGTGGCCACTACATGAGAAGCCAAATTACAATAAGAACGAAATATTAAGTAGTATACAGCAAGAAGAATGGTATCCAAAAACTCAGGCATGGAACAGTACACTTTTTGTTTTCTCCTGTCAACAATACAATGGGAGGACGAGTACAGGTGAGAAATGGCAGAGTAATGAGTTTTACAAATCCCTTCCTCTACCAGAAAAATGAAAAAGTTGGAAAAAGAGACTGGAATTAACAAAGTGTTAGCCCTGGAGCCACAGTGAACATATAGAACAACTACATGAGTGCCAGAGGAAGTGAGAGGCTGCTGAGAATTCAGCTTTTGTAAGTGAAAGCTTGAGCCAATGACCTGTCCCCTTTGCTTAGCCCCTCACACTGAGGAAATGGCTGCGGCTCTGGCAGTGCAGTCCAGAATCCAGGGGTGGCCTGCCTGGGCCAGGGCAGGCAGAGAGAATCTCCCCCTCTACAAGGTGGGGTTGAGAGTCAAGGTCAGTCTAGGAAATCCCTGAGGGAACAGCACAGAAGCTGGCCTCAGTTCTAGACCCTGGGCAGTATCAATTCCAGCCTCCCGTCCAGCATCCATCCACTGGGCATAATAAAGAGTTAGTGTTTTGTTGCTGCTGCTGTTACTGCTTTCTTTCCTTCTGTGTGTGGATGTTTCCTGGTCTGGCAGATCCCTGAAGGCACAGCAGAGGCTTTGGCCGTGGTTTCAGCCCTCTCTGCTTCAGGCAGTTTGTCCTCAAATTGGCATCTGCTAGGACCTAAAGACCTGGTACACTTTTTCAATGGTTGTGTTTCTTTTCTCTTTCTTGTGTTTTTCAGCTTGGCAGATCCCTGGGGGCCAGGCAGGTGCTAGGCTCAATTTTTCTCAGAAGCCACATCTTCTGGTCTCACACCAGCATATACAGGGATATAAAGAAGTGTACCTCCTTCTCTTTTTTATTTTAATTTTTTGTTCGATTGGGTTTTTCTCTCTCTCTTTTATATTTCTGGGTATGGTGGATCCCCAAAGGATGAGCAAGCTCACTGGCCTAGGTGTCAGCTTTAGAAGTAAGAGGTTTTGGCTTTCCACTGGCACTTAATAAGATACTTGGAGAGGCAGTGCACTTCTTCATTTTTATTTGTTCTTTTTTTGTGTGTTTTGTCTTTTGTTAGTTTTTTTTTTTTAATTTCCCCCATATTTCTCTTTTCCATTCCTTCCTTTTTTTCTTCTTCTTAGTCTGATAGAGTGAAGAGTGAGAGAACTAGATTTCCGGTGTGACTACAACATAATACTCAATATAATATCTAGCTCTCAACAAAAAAATGATAAAACATAAAAGGAGTCAGGAAAGTATGGCCAGTCATAGAAAAAAAGTATTCAATGGAAAATATTCTGGAGGAAACAGTTTCTGGAATTACTAATCAAAGGTCTTAGAGCAACTCTCATAAATAAGACCAATGAACTAAAGAAAAACATGGACAAATAATGAAAGTGAGTCAGGAAAACAATATATTAACAAAATGAGGATTTCAATAATGAGATAGAAATTATAAAAAAGAACAAAATGGAAATTCTGGTAATCAAAATACAATAACTGAGGTGAAAAATTCAATAGAGGGGTTCAAGAAGAGATTGGAGGAGGCAGAATAAACTTAAAGACAAAACAATTGACATTGTCCAGATTAAAGAGCAGAAAGAAAAAGGAATGAAAAATAAAATGAACAGAGTCTGAGGGACTTGTGGGACACCATCAAACACCCCAATATGTGCATCATATGAATCCCAGGAGAAGAGAGAGATAAAGGGCCAGAAAAAAAAATATTTGAAGATATAATGGCAGAAAACTTCTTAAATCTGATGAAATTTGAATATCCAAAGCCTTGGGGGTTCCAGTCTAAGCAGTGATATAGTTGACATCTATATAACAAAAAATCTCTCTTCTATCAGAACTACAATCCACCGAATCTGAAGCAGGATTCTGGGCAAATTTGCCTCCATCCGCTAGAAATAAATCTTTTGACAAACTTGTGATCAGATAAACCCAATCCACCATGCCTCAGAGTTAAATTATCCTTGACACCACCTCAGATGTCACACTGCTCCCCACAGTAATCTGTTTTGTCCTTTGCACCCAAACTTTTTTGTCTTTCCTCAAGCCTGTTCCTTACATCATGCCACTCAACATATTTCACTCCATATTTGACCTTATCTTAAGTTTACAGCATTCTTCTATCCCTCTTTTTATAACCCATTAACTTCTTTCTACGACCCATTAACTTCTCTCTACACATTAATAAAACCTTGTATACATTCAGAATGTATGTACTGAGCATTTCTCATTGATCCTTAAATTAAATGAAGCACAACTCTCCTTGGAGGAAGCTTGCTTCTATCTTTCCTTTCTTCTGGTATTTTAAACCAAGCCATCAAATTACAGAGTCAACACACTTTATCTTACATAATTTGGTCAAAACTTATTTTGCAGCATTGCCTGAAATTATCAGCTAAGATTTTCACTGTGTCTTTCATTCAACTGTTAGACAACTGGAGTCCCCTCATTTATTCTACCCATATACCAGATGATCTGAAGGTGTAATTGGCATCTCCTTGCCTCTTGCCTGCTGTTTCCAGGCATTTATCTGCCAGTTTCATGTAAAAAAAAAAAAGTTGGTCCCTTGAGTTTCATGACATGTGCTTATACTTTCCTCTTTTTTACTCTTCCTCATTAACTTAAGATGAGTACATATTGGTCACTGTGTCCCTCTCCACTCCACATCTTGCCATTATTCTGGTAACTTCAATGCCCACATGGAAACATACTCATTGTTTTTCTCTACTGATTCCTATTGTACTCATTTCCACTAACTTATACTTCTACTCTTCAGTTCAGTATAAGTGCAATGACATGAAATCTGTAGTGATTTGGAACTTTCCACCAAAGAAATAAAAAAATTCAGAAACGCTGTTCTATGATCACAACTCTCCATGTTCTGCTCCCTTATGTTTTAACCTTGATGAAATTCCAAATTTTAGCCTTTCTAATTTCCTCCTAATTATTAAGCCATTTCTGGCTTCTCTGCCTTATTTGGCTTAGATCCCATGGTCTATATCTTCAAATATTCTCTTTCATATAACTTCAACTTCCTTTCCCCAAGCATGTCTTTATATCCACTTACCAAAAAACTACCTTATAAAAATTCAGGTGTCTTCCTTCTTCACAGCCTATCCCATCCTACTAGAAAAACCATCACCAATGGAACAATTTGTGGGGATCATAAATTCATGATTTACAGCCTGAACACAGCCCTCAGTGATGCAGGCCTTCCCATTGCTTCTTCATTTAGCTCCCTCTCCCATTCTGCATATCAGCAATGCCAAACCTTCTCTACAACCCTCAAGCCTCAAGTCAACACCTTCCCCCAAACATTGACATGTACACAGACTCATAAAGACTCATACACAAATGCACACATCATCTGGCCTCTGCTCACTTCTTCAGCCACATTCCACTCACCCTTTACATTCTTCTTCTGCCACTGAACTTCTTTGAATGTCTTAAATACATTATGGTCTGGGGCCTTTGAGCATGTTTTTCCCTGTGACCTAGAACAATTTTTCCCCAACCTCATGCGAGGTGTCTTGTACTCATCATTTGTGTTTTAACTTACCTATTACTTCTCCCAGGAAGCCTTCTCTGATACCGTAATTCTGATTTGGTGCTTAATCTATGCTCTTCCAAAGTATGTTTATCCCCTGTCATAGTTCTTAGTGCCCAGAAAACGATTGCTGTTAAATATCTCCTGAATAAATGAATGAATGGATGGATAAATCATTTAGGTTATTTCCAGCTTTACACTCGGATCTGAAGAAATTATTTTATTTTAACTATACCTGTGATTTTCCATGCTTACCTCCTCCATTTGGAGATAAAGTTATTATGTGAATCATCTAGTGATACATCTTGGTACTTTTATTTCTATAGATTAAGTCAATGTAAAGCCCTACAATAAAACATCTGGCATTTGCCAGGATTTTACAATCCTTGCCAAATAGAGCCTTTTAGTTCCCAGTGCAAAGCTCAGGGAATGAACCTGTCACTGTAACACCACAGCCAAGGCAATGCACTGTGAAAAACGGGAGCATGTGTCTATCTTTGATAAAACTAAGGGACTTGAACGAATCTTTTGTCCTGTGACAGTCTCTTTAAACCAACTGCAATAGCCTTGTAAAAACATTGGAATTTATCTATAACTATACTTGAAGTGATTATTTTCAGATGAAATCATCTATATTTCTTAAAGATAAACATTCAGAAACAATCAATTGGAATTTTAACATACCTAATAAGTAACCAGTATTGGGCTGAGCAGAGTTAAAGAAGCAGGAAACATAAAATAAGGTGAGATATGAGACGCTATTAGGAACGAACTGAAGATCTAAACATGTACATATGAAATAACAAGAAAGCAATCATGTTCTAAGCTGTTGTGTTCAACCATATGTATGTGTTTTATTAGTTCAGAGAGAGCGAGAGAGAGAAATCATTATCAGCCAGTGAACGTCTTACCATCATTTAATCTGTGACTGTAGGACTGATATCTTCATCCATACATTACTTAGAGCAGGGGTTCTTAACAAGGGGTTTGTGAGCTTGAATTGAAATTCAAAAAAAACATTATTCCTGTGGGGACGTGTTGGTGTGGGTGTGATCTATTTATTAAATAATACATACTATAGTGTGGACTTAGTAAGAGGTCTGTGGTTTTCACCTGACTGAAAAAAGGGTCTGTGGAACAAAAAAAGGTTAAGAACCCCTGACTTAGAGAAAGAGCGCCAAGATGATACCATGGTTAAAAACCTGGACTTTGGATTTAGACAGACCTAAGTTTGATACAGTCTCTGAAATTTACTAGCTGTTTGGCACTGGGTACCTAACTTGGTAACTCTAAGTCTCAGCTTCCTCATCTGAAAGGAGAATTAAAAATCTGATCATGTGCATGCGCACATAGCCCAGTGTTTTTGTCAAGTAAAGAAGACTTCAGTTGGATTTTTTGGTATGTTTATTTGAGTTTACTTAGTGTACTGGGGAAGCACCATGCCCATCTTTTCTGAAAGGAGTCCAAAGAATTGCTGTGTAGTATCCCTTTTATTGTTTAGCAAGCTAAAAAATGTACCAATTGTTATATGGGGGGTCCCTGTAATCAGTATGTGACTCTTCCTTAACCTGAAACTTCTTTGAAGACAAAATGAAAAAAAAAAAAAAGGTAAGACACTGGGGGAATAAACGGAAGAAATATCACTTTAAATACAGGACAACAGATCTTATAGTGATGAAAGGGAAGATGTAAAAAAATTTTAATATTTTTTCAATTTTTTATTCCAAATTTTTATTTTTTTATTTTTATCTGTTTTTATTTTTTTGTATTTTATTTATTTTTAAAACTGTCATTATTATTCATTTTCTTATTAAATATATTTGGCTATTTTATTGGCTTCAGTTTTGAAGAAGTTTTTGATCACAGAAGGGTTACACTGTGGCAGGGGAGGACCATTGGTGTGGGGTGTCAGTGATGGAAGATACATGGGAGTAAGCTCAACTGGGCACACATATAAGGCATATGAATGTGTTCAAATGTTCATGGGGGCATTGTCATGGTGGGTGGAGATTCACACAATAACTGAAAGAATATCAAATTCTCATCCTGGGGAGCTCTGCTACATCTCTAATAGATCAGCAAGAATCCCCTGAGTACAGGGGCAATGACTAGTGAAGGAAGATGGTCCATTGACAGGCCCTTGATATTGATGACTGTGCATATGAACCCTTACTCTTGAAACGGAAACTTAGCCTCATGCTGTAGGATGCCTAAGAGTTGCCTTCTGGGAGCTTCCTTGTTGCTCAAATATGGCCTCTCTCTAAGCCGAACTCAGCATATGAATACATTACCTTACCCCAGCGTGGATCATGACTCCGGGGAAGAACCTCCCTGGCACCAAGGGATTACTACCAGGCACCAACTAGCAATGCAACTGGAAAAAGACCTTGACCAAAAGGGGGGAAAGGTAAAGACAAATGAGTTTATATGGCTAAGAAACTTCAATGTGAGTCAGGAGGTCATTCTAGAGGTTACGCTTATGCACATATCAGCAGAATCTCTTTGACTGCAAAAGTAGATACTACCCCAAATAGTGGGGCTCCTGAGGGCTCTGGAGACATCCAGACACTATAGTGAGGGCAGATAGCTCAGGAGTTTGGTGCCTTGCCAGTGGACCTTACTTTGGAATTTATGCTCCCCAAAGCAACAGAGTTGTACTCAGTTGTGGTTTCCCTACACATGGCTCTTCTGTCCTTCTATTTGAGCCTATAATTAGTACTAGAGTTGGTAGGTGTATGTCCAAGAGACTTAAATCTTTGGGCTGTCCATGTGCCAGCTGGGTCCTGAATCTCTGATCAGAGTTGCAACACCTACTCTCCAGTTCATTTGTCTCAACCAGGACACCTAACATGCAGCTGATGATGGACAACTACCATACCAAGGAACCAAGAGAGTCTACAACTGCAAGCAAGAGAATCCCATCCATCAGCCCAATAGGATCACAGCCCTTTCTCAATTAGAGGCATAGTGGACATCATCATCCCAGAACCCTCAGGACTGGGAAATGTACTGTGGGCTAAAGTAGACTTACTGGTATTCTACTATGGACTTATTATGATTCTAGCAATGGAAGAAATCATATCATTGATGTGGAGGCAGTGGCCACTGGAGGTTCTGAGGGCAGGGAGAGGAAAAAACAGGAGTAATACGGGGACATTTTTGGAGCTTGGGAATTGTCCTGAATGCCATTGCAATGACAGAAACAAGCCATTATAAATCTTGTCATAACCTACAGAATTGTGTGGGACAGAGTGTAAACTACAATGTAAACTTTAAACCACGCTTAGTGGTAATGCTCCAAAATGTGTTCATCAATCGCAATGAATTTACCTCCCTAATGAAAGATGTTGTTAATGTGGGAAAATGTGGGAGGTGTGGGGAGGGGGGCATATGGGAATCCCCTATATTTTTTATGTGACATTTGTATAATCTAAGTATCTTTAAAAAAATAAATAAAATTTTTTAAATGTACCATTTTTTAATCTACAAGAAGTATGCTGAGGGCAGAGAAGGTCTCCCCCAAATCCCCAAGTATTAGAACCAGTTGTGATGGCTTTGACTTGTGGACAGAGACAGTCTGGCTGCCTTTTCTAGTTAATGCTGACTTGCATCTTTCCCAGAATATAGAAATACCAATGTGTCATGCAAGGTCTTATCTTTAGATGATTAGAACACTAGGGATGAGGGAATTTTCTTTACCTCTGTCACATATTGAGCCCATCATAAACATCAGCAGTTATTTTACTGCCATTAAACTATTCCAAGTGGCTTTGGAGGAGGACACATAAAGTGCTCAGTTTCCAGCGCAGCAAATTACCTTTTCAGAAGTCACAGATGCTCAGCTTTAGAAGCTGGATGCTAAAAAACAATATTCTCATTTATATTCCTTGGACTTAATGTAGCTTGCTGGTTCTATTTCCCTTTTCCCTTTTCATACACCACCCCTGTTCCTTTTTTTTTTTTTTTTTTTAGGTTCTGGGGCCGGGGATTGAACCCCAGACCTCATATGTGGGAAGCCGGCACTCAACCACTGAGTCACATCAGCTCCCCTGAATTGTTTTTTTTTTTTTGGTCATTTGTTTTGCTTGTTGTTTGTTTTTGTTTTTGTTTTTAGGAGGCACCAGGAACCGAACCTTGGACCTCCTATGTGGGAAGCAGGCGCTCAACCACTTGAGCCACATCCACACTCCCTTGTTCCATTTTGACAATCCATTCATGAAGTAAATTTTATGGTTACTCAAACCACAAATTGCTTCTGTGAGTACTTGTTCCCTCAGCTCCACCTTCATCCAGCTGAGGGAACAAGGCTCTGAAATGGCAGCAGTTCAGAGGAGAGTCTTTTAAGCAAGGACAGGATGGGGGAAAGGCAATGGTGGTGGAGTGGGGTGAAAGAAACCATATGAAGGGACAGAATTTTTTTTATTGTGCATGATATATCTTTATTATAGACATGGAATACTCTCTCTAGGGGAAAAACCTGAGTTTATCCAATAGCTACCTGGAAAATATATTTTTAGAAAGCCTTAAATGATTCTAATGCTTCCTGAATGTATTTTCAGAATTCTTTCTGACTAGTTTGTTAAAGTTGAAGAGCCCATCTCCAAAAAGCAGAATTTGGCCTGAGACATTAATTAATGCTATAGAAAAAGGGACTCTAGTGTCAAACATAAAAGGCACAGCAGCAGGCTGATCTGAGACATGTAAGGCTAGCAAATATTTTGGTTTGCCCAGGTGGAGGGAAACAGTCGAAGGTAGGTTAGAGAGCTGAGCTTGGGGCCTGGTTGTAGCATGTTTTAAAAGTAGGACTGAGGATTGTTTGGCCTTTATTTTATAGGCAAAAGGAAACTATAGAAAACATGAGGAAGAGATGTGACATGACCAGTGAATTTGACTGCCACATCTTAAATCGACAACATGAAATGAAAGAGCTATAGACAGGGAGTTCCATAAAAAGATGAGACCAACACAAATGTAAGTCACAGTACCTGGTACCCAGTAACAGATCAATAAATAATTATGTCTACATTTATTAGAAGTTAATATCTGGCACATTCCATTCATCATCTCATTTAACTCTGCAATCATCCCCTGAGAGGGAAATAATATCAGTATCACTCTTCTATAAATGAAGAAACTGATGCTGAAAATGGATAAGTGTGAAGTAAGAATTATATGAGACCTGCCTGCTTCTGAGGTCCAAGCTCTTTACCACTATCCTGTATGGTCTTAAAATAAATATGCATTTAATAACTCTGTGTGTGCATACACTTGTGTGTGCATGCATGTGCAAATGTGTGCATATGTATGATTGAGAGACAAAGCCAAGAAAGGTAACTGATATAAATTCATCCCTTTAGGGTACTGAAGTGAATCCTTTACAGGAAAATTAATTAGTAAAATAAATACTAACGTGTACAAAATTCATAATCATTTTAACAAGAAGGAATGATATACAATTTACTCTACTAAATGAAAACTAAATCAAGAAGCAAGTTGTATGTACAAGCATGAGAAATTTGAGATATGAGAATCTGACCAGTTAAGCCAAATTTTATAATTAAGTCCATTTAATCACTACTTTGACTACTTTTTAAAAAGGCCTTATTAACAGTTGTGTAATGCATCTTTTGACTTGCACGATCCTCCATTCCCGATTCACCTGATTTGTATTTATAACACAAATAGAGTAGAGTTGTAGTAGATTTAAATTTGTACCTCTTTCCATGGGTCACTTTCCCCTTCCTACCTGATCCTTTTCTGCCTTGTAAATTGCATAAAATAAAATGATGCTTTCACCTAACTTTGTCTTTGCTTAATTTACTTCCAATGTTTATTTGGTTATTGAAGATCTTAGAGGGCAAAAAGCAACTCTCTGTGCTGTAAACTCATAGGAGAAATGTCACACAAAACAAAAAAATCATATGTATGGAAAGTTAATGAAAAAGTCGTACATTGTGGGTCACGACCCAGGAAGAATAGTATCATGAGATAAAATAACCTTTTCACAGCCTAGGACTGTGCTCACACTTGTCTCAACGATTTGCACAATAGCTGGCAAGAACAAGAACAATGTTCTGCCCAACAAAAAGATCAAATCATGCTCATATCTGACTCAGATAGGCAAATCTGGTCATATCTGAAGGCTCTCAAGTTGCTTTCTAACCATACCAGTGTCAGTTTTCCGTGTGTGTTTGTGTGATCGTGGGGTTATTATATTAGTATTGAACAATATATCCTTGCACCATCTGCAACAACAGCACAGTACATATATTTCTCTCTTATGAAATAACATGGGCTACAGTCCTCAGAAGAGAAAGTTCACAGAGAAAATGCATTATCAGGAAATACTAGCTGGCAGAGTAGAGGCTCAATCAGTATCTGTTGAATATGTGAACATTTCCAAAATAAAGAAGTTACTTCTCCCATCTTGGAAAGTCAAAGCATTTATTTTTTCCCAAATTTCTCCTTTTAACTCCTGAAGTATTATGCTTCTGAACTCAAAGAAGTACAACTGATTCTTCCGCCTTGCCCTAAAATACTATTAAGCTGTGCCTGAATTCCATGGTGGAAATGGATTTATTTCCCCTAATTTATGTATGGAAAGACGGGTGCTACCCTGCCTGATGGCTGACATAAATTCTTAAACAGCCTTCAAGGCCCTCTAGGAAGCTGCTCTAGCAGAGGGCAGAGTGGCAGCTGTCCCCAAGGGCACTCAGGTTGCCCCCAGCCCATCCCTTGCGCACCCTGACTGGGTAGTGGGTTGTCTTTACGCAGCAACATTTACATCACCAAAGGAAGACCCAGCAACATTCTGCTCCCTAACTCTTCTGAAAGAAACACAAGGAGCACTTCTACCACTCACAGGAAACTTCCCTTATCACTGACCAGGAGAAACTCAAGGTGCGATGCACTAGAGGATCTTATCACTAACATGTATTGGCCTGTTATTTTGGTGGTTTTATATTTATAGAGATATATTCTTTTTCCAGTCGTTCTATTGACAGTCAATTCTATATCCCATAAATACTGATCTTTGCAAAATGCAGCTTATTGAAACAGAGTAGAGGTTTAACTCAAATTGTTTCACTCTAACAGTTTTCTAAATAATCTATTCACAGCCATTTAACAAATGTGAAGACCTTTAGATCACTTAGTTTGAGGACTTTCATACTCTCATCATGCCGAACAAATTAAAATTCACCCACAACCTTTCTTTAATATAATGCTTTGCAATAACATTGGAATATATGTTTCATTTGTCCTTTGAAAATGTTTGTTTAAAAGTTTCTTTTTATATGTATGACTGTCTATAATTTATCAACACATGTGCATGTTCTAGGACTTTGGCAAAGTGAGGAAATCTAATGTAAATATTGTTCTCAAAAGAATGGATGTTTTATGAATACAATTAATGAAGCTGGTATCACTATATAGCACAGATATGTTATTAAATATTCATTAAATTAGGTTTTGCAGGGTTTGGGGGCTTAAGGATTTTTTTTTTTTTTTTTTTTGATATTTTGGAGCCAATAAATTTTTTTCAAATCTCAAATATTGTTTTAGGCTTTGAAAAGCATGTATTCTCTAAGCACCATACATATAAAGTCTACCTGAAAAAAAAAAAAGACTCTGGTAGAGAAGCAGCTAGGTAGAATTAGGTGACTAGATCATGGGTAATGGGTTCCTAATTTTTGGTCATACATTAAAATAAAGGGGCCTCTCTCCCCTTCTCTCTTCCTGATAGCTATAATGCAGATATGGCCAAGAGGAGATGGATCAGCCATCTGAGGTCACAAGAAGGAATATGCATGGAGAAGGCAGCTGAGCCAAAACACAGGAAGAGTCTGAATCCACAATCCAGTGTGATGGAGATGCCATAAGAGCCATGGACTCTTTATGCTTAGGGAGAGTATGCAAAGGAGTGAAGGAAGAAAAGAGTCTTTTACCATATATAAGTCACAGCTATTTTGTCCTTTGTTACTGCAATTGAACTGTCACCCTAGCTAATATAATGGCATCATGTTTTTTCACAAAGTACACAGATGGGGGTTGGGGGACTATCTCAGTATTTTGTAAGATACAGAGCTGAATCAAATATGGCTTTCAGCTCTCGAGAAGATGGCCTGAAATGGTGTGTGTGTGTGTGTGTGTGTGTGTATGACTTTATTTTTTACATTACCTTTCTTCTATCCACCCAATCTGCATATGTAAACATATATGTATAACACTGCATAAATGTATATATGAGATCACTGATCAGCCTGTGTAGTCAAGAGCTTTAATATCCATCATCATTATGAATGATCCAGCCACACACAATTGTGGTATATATCTTGGAAACACTGTTTATTAATGTCACATATAAATCATTGGACTTTGTTCAATGATAGACACTTTTAGTCAACCCTGACTACGTTAGGCTCCTCAACCTTTCTGTTTTCACTATGGCTGCAACATGGTCTCACTTGCCTTATAAGTGGACTTCTTAATGCATAAATGCATTTGCAAATGAGTTCCCAGAACATACTAATGACATTTTGTTCTGGATCATTTCCAAAATGGTCGTGAGCAAACAAGTTCATTTGAGAGAGAGAGAGGAGTTTGGAGGCAGGCAATTATTCAATGGCTATTAACTAAAAACATTTGCACATAAATGTGATTACTTGGGAAACAGCATTGGAAGTGTGATTGACTGACATTGGAAATTGAAAATGGGCTCTCTTGTAGTCCAAAAGCTGTACCACAAATCACAAGAATCATTAATTAACTCAAATAGGACCTTGGGAGTTGACTCTTTGTAAAATATGCTGCCTTTATGTACTTGAATCTAAACTGGAAAGGCAGAGACCCAGCAAGGAACAAAAAAATTGAATTTTGTTAATTAAATCAATATGTACAGTGAAATTCTGAAAGAATGCCAAAAGCATACCTTTTGTTGACGCTGTATGATTCCTCTATAGCAGTAGCATATGGAGATCATGTAATTGATGTGCTTAAGCCAAGTGGATTAAAATATCATTCTGGCATTTGAAAGAACTTTGTATTTTTCATTACTGTTTCCAAGAGATAGAATTGATATGCATCATAGAGTCTAAAATGTGGTTTTTGTTTTGTTTGATTAATTTCTCTACCTTTACCTATATCTATCTTTGGTTTTGGTTTTTATCATAGAATCAGAACCATGTTTAGGGCAATAACTTTTAAGTCAGAGGGTCAGGATTTGCATCCCTAATGTGTTGATTATTAGCTGAGATCTTGGACCCTAGTTTCATGTTACTTATTATCCACTATTACAGGTGTTCCTTGAGATTGCAAATAGAAAATGAATATTTGAAGAAAAGTGAATGACTTTTCACTTAATAACTAACTTTGATCCTATTAAAATGATAGCTAAGCAAATAAAACCCCCTTGTTAAATTGAAGAGGGAAATCTAAATAACTTATGCAGATTTCAACCATTTATGCAAAGGAAATATGTGAATTTTGTCAATCTTTGGAAAGACTCCATGTTATACATGCTCTAGAATACGAATGGCAAATTAGGCCCTGAATATTGCAAACTATTTGTTTTCCAGTCATGGAGATTTCTATAGAAAGGAATATTTTGAGAAAAATCCAAGATGGTAAATAAGCTTTTAACTCCTGCATTCCATTTCTAAGACAAGGAAAAGTAAAGGAACAGGGAGAGATGGGGGGAGGGAGACAGAGAAAAAGAGAGATGAGTGAAAAGATCTAAAGAAAGCGAAGAAGCAAAGGAGTCAGAATACGCAGAGTTCTATCAGTTTGCACTGACACATTTCCCTGGCAAAGGCTGCTGACGGTAGGCGCAATCACATGACCAGGAAGCTCTGTGTGTGTCTGCTTAAGAGTCCGTGAAGCTCTTTGGCTCCAAACTAGCATGTGCACCATGTGATGCTGAGGTTGCCATGGTAAGTGCATAGCGTGCAACAGATTTTTTTTTTTTGATTGGCTGCTCTATCATAGATGCACCAGAATTCAAATTAATACTAAAAGAAAATCACTGTAAGAGGAAGCTTTATGGGGTTTTGGTTAAACATTCTGCGCTTATGCATGGGTTTCCCGTGGATTCCGAAAGCGAGAGTGCTACATTCATTTATTATTTTCTCAAATATAAAGAGTTTATCTTAAAATAGCCTATGGATTATAAGCAAATAATTTTAAAATATAATAAGCACAGTCTCATTTATTTTATCTTTTGCTATGTTAAGGTTTATATTACAGGAGATTTATTAGTCACCTGAATATTATTGATTTCCAGAGAAAATAATTTTTTGTGGGGGAGGCTTGCAAAATATCACTGACATTGCAAGAAAATCCAGATGTGCTGAGCTTCATGAACTAGAAATGGTTGTGTGAAAATCGGGATACATTTTAATGGGCTTGACTTAAAATCTGTTCCGAGAACCAAACTGCAAGTCTGGCTGGGTGAATGCTCAGAAGGATCTCTCAGCTTTCCCCAGGTCACTCTGGGGCTCAGTCTGTGAACTTGGTATCCTGCGAGGGCTGCCCTTGTGACCTGCCAGATTTGGTTCAAATAAGAGCAACTGAGTATATGCTGGGCCGTTACCCATCTCTAAACCCCATTCCCTCACAAAATTCATTTTTCCCACTCTTTTATCCTCTTTTCTTTTTCAGGACTTAACATCTTAATATCTGTTTTTTGGAGTCAGATACACCTGAGTCCTGCCCCAAAATTCACAGCTATTCACTATTTATGATCTTGGCAAATGTATTACACTCTCTATAAGACTCAGTTTTATCACCGGTGAAATGCAGCAAATGATAGCATCTACCCATGGGAATATTGTCAGGATTAAATGGATGTAGCATATAAAGGATTTATAGGGTCTGGTTTGTGATAAGCACTAAATAAATGTCAGCTGCTGTTTGGAACTCTTTTGTTTTATATTATGTGAACTTATGAAAATTAACTATTCTGGAATTTTATAAATTCCCCAAAGGGCACATGAAGTTTTATTGCATCTGGATCAATAATCCACCTAGAGAATCAACAGTAAGTACAATTATAAAGAACACTTTCCTGATGTTTTCCCAAGGATCACACATACGGGAATGGTGAAATGCAAGTGAAATTTTCTGCAGAGGAATTGGTCTGGCTGGTGACAATTAGGTCAATAAAGCCAATGGCTAGACTAACATGAGTTAGTAAACTATGGCCCACAGGCCAAATCTGGCCCCACCTGTTTTTATAAATAAGGTTTTACTGGAACGCAGCCACACTCATTTATTTAGGTATTGCCGACGGTGCCTTCATGCTGCAATGCATCAAAGACGTTATGGTCCACAAAGCATAAAATATTCATTATTTGCAAAAGTTTGCTAACCCTTGGACTAGAGGATACCTGAGTAAGAAAATGCAATTGTGGGAGGAAGTTCTTAAAAAGTAGAGTTGCCAAATGATCCCGTCTTAGTAATCCTCCCAGACTCCATCTCTATACCTACATTGAGTAGGAACTCATAGTCAAACAGTTAAGAGAGAGGAATAATCAACTATGGCTGTGACAAAAATGAAGGTGGTGAATGACAAATGATTATAAACTTCATTCTCTTCTCCACTTTCTAAGAAAGAAGAATGGTATTTTGCTGGGTCAGCCCATGGACCTGATCTCTTGTGCAGAGTTTATGTACTTCACAAAGATGGAACAAGAAAAATCCTCCCCTCTTTCTTCCCCATCAAGCTCCCTAGAATCCAGAAATGTTACCTTGACCAACACAATAAAGAGTTGAGCTAAACAGCAGAGTATAGAATACAGCCTCAGTTGCCTCTGTGTGGCCAGTTTTAAAGAGCTTTCAGGCAGGAAGGAGAATCCTGTTGGTCTTTGTTAATGAAATGCCTCTCTGGCATCCTTTGAGAGACTCCAGCAAAGATCTGAATCACATTACAAATATTCCAGGCTGTCAGATTCTCATGGGTTTGAAGGGGGCTCTGTGCCAGGGTCTGACCTTTATGGGGCTCTGTTTTAATGTTATATATTAAAATCATTAGGGAATGTGCATTAAATTTTGAATAGAGTTATCTGGAGGGTGCTATTAGAAAGAAGAAGTGGGGACAACAAGCAATGCCTTTGAAGACCAGAGAAGAATTCAGAGAGAGACACTGTTTGATCTGAGTCCTGAAGCACTCCTGGGGATTTGTCCCAGACACGAGAGGGTGGATGGTGGTAAGGACACAGGGGTGAGCAGAGCCTGGCCCTGTAGGGGAACCAACACATCCTGTGTGCCTAAAGAGTGGGGGCCCCTTTAGCAATCTAGATATTCCATTTTGTCTTCATAATAGTCTGGTGAGGTGAGCATTATGTTTGTGATTTTCTAGATGAGAAAACCAAAATTCTTCAAAAGGATAAGCAAAGGTTGACTAAAATTACACCTGTTAATATAATGCCATTATTTGCATTTCACATAGATTCATTTTTTAAAAATGAACCGTTTGTTGGCAGTCTCTAAGATGTGAGCTACTGGCTGTTGATTGTCGGGGTAAACACTGAAAACTTAGCCCACTTGTATCATCCATCCATCTATTTTGTAGCTTTGTAGAGAACGTCTTAAGACAAGAGGGAATTTGGCTGTTCAGAGAGCTTTAGCAGGGGTTTAAACTATCACTTCTTGTGTCTAAAGAACCCAGATTTCATAGTCCAACTGCTTTCTACCTTCAACAAAAATCTAAAAGAGGTCATTTCTGTCAGTTATTCCAGGAAAGGAGTCCTGTTTCTCTTTCTAGATTCAGCAACGAATTGTTACAGGACCTCAGGGAACCCACTTTTTCTGCCTGGCTGACATGACATTAGTCCAAACCTGAGAATGATGGTAAAGTAGGAGTTGTTAGCAGCTTTTTGCCACTCCTGTCATTTCACAATCTCTTTCCTGGTTATGTATCCCTTCAAAGAACAATTCTCCTTAACCTATTATCAGGAATGGGTCTGTACAATCATTCACAGTAAAGCAAAAATGACTAATATATTTAATACATTGTCTCTTTCAGAGATATTTGACTTTTAAAAAAGGAACCCACATGCAAGCCAAAAGAGTAACTTTTTTTATGTTGGGATTTATGCCGTTATGTCCACGGGAGGCATTTTCAAGGTAACTCAAATCCCCTCAAATTACCTCACATTACCATCTCTTCATCTATTCATGATTAAGGCCCCATAATATTAATCAATCATTCAATAAATCAATCAGATATACTTACTGAGTGCCTACTCGTTCTGTTGCTCAGGTCACAGCAGTGAGAAAGGAAAGCCCCTTCCTGCATTATATGTGCCCTTCAGCGGGTAAGAGTTAACAACTCAGCGCTTACTATGAGTTCTGTTGTACACCCTCTACATGCCTCATGCCATTTATTTCTTACAACATCCTAAGCTGTAGGTACAATTGCCATCTCCACTTTACCATACAGAAAACGGCAACTGAGAGAATCTGAGTAACTTTTTCATGATCACATAGCCAGATGGAGGTAGGAACAGAATTTGACCCCAGGAGTCTGACTCTGAGGGTCACATTTTAACTGCTACACTATACTATGTGTTCAGATGAAAATACTCAATAAGTAGCCCCAAAATTTACAATATCAAAAGCAAAGGAAAATAAGGGATAAGCATAATACCTAATTATTTTTCCAAAGGGTCTTATAATTTTCTGTGAATTTCAACTATTTTGAATTTATTCCTGACAAGCTATGCCTTTCTTTAACCTTCCCTGGATATTTCCCACTGCAATGAATTTAAAAATTTAAACTTGAAATTACAGTTCAATATTTCTCTCCCTTCCTCTCCCTTTCTCACTTTCTCTGCCTCTCCCTTACAGTACACACACAAACACACACACACATTGTAACATTAATTCTACTTCTCTCAATCCAGACAACAAACAAAATTAGACATTCTTATATCATGTATATGAAATTAGGAAAGTTTCATTCTTTAAAAAATTAGTTTTCTTTTTAAATTCTCTTTATTAAAGTTTCTGCTGAAATATACTTTAATGCAACTCCTGCTGGTTGTATAAAATCTAAAAATAAAGCCAATCTAAAAATCTGATCATTTATTTCTTATTTGATTATTCTTGGTGCAACATGTAGTTCTCATCCTAGAACTCTTAGAAAAGTTAATTTCCAGACAGAAACTTAACAATAGAGAGTCTTCTTTAATTTCCCCCTTTACATTAGGTGTTCTATTCCAAGTGTGTGCCAAGAATTTAATTGCAACATGAAATTAACCAGTTATAAAATATTGTACTTGTGCCCTTGCCTTCTAAAGCAGAATGCAGTAAATAATTTGCTTAATGGCCTCTAACATGAGACCTCAATTTAATAGCCAAAGTGCTCTTACTCATTGGATAAATTCCTGGCAAAATGTGCTCTGTGTATAATCCATCAAAACTTCAATGGATCAAACACACACAATAAAATAAAAATAAAATTTCTGGTATGGGAAGCTGGCTAGTTTGAAACGAACCAGTCTGGCAGATGACCACACCTTTGGAATGAATTCCCGTACTTCCTTGTAAGTATATTAGAGATATGCCCCATTAACTCAATAGTGGGAGAGATGGTGGCCATTCCATTGACATGAACTTGCCAAACACCTTTTTATGAAAGCTCTCTCCCTTTAAGAAACTGACTTCCGTAGGTGAATTTTGACAGAAGTTTGACTTCAATTTTTTTTTTTGCCTTAATTTGAAAAAATTGCAAGGACTTCTTTTAATGATTATCCCTAACTAGCATTTCACAAACTTACTTAGAAGTTCAGGGACTAAAAAAGAAGGAAGAAGGCAGTTATTTAGTGACCTGGCTAAACTTTCCTTGACCTTGGTTTTTCCTTTTTCTTTTCCTCCTTATTTTATATCTACTTTATTTTTCATTTATGGCTTTGGTTTTAGGATACGTTAGTAAGGGCAAAGGAAGATAATAGAATAAATATAAAATGAGACAAAAAGAGGAAGCAGCAATATGAGAAAATCCTAAAGTCCTCTGACTTTGTAATTTAGACAAGCAAATATAACATTGCCTATCAATGCACTTATGATCTTTATATTTCAGAGAGTTAACTGTGGTTGGGCCTTGATAAAATAATATTAGAGCATAACTCCGGTGCTCTAGGTCTCAAAAAATATTGATCAAAAGTTTTTAAATTCCTATGTAAATTATAAGCCATGTGCAATGGGAAACTCTTCCTTCAGTAGTAGGTGGTGTGCTGTATTACTCATGTGGTTATTTTCTTTGCCCAGAGATGACATTTAGGGTTTGATCAAAACAAATTGAGGGTGGAAGACATTTAGAGAAAGTATCCAAATGGGAGGTTAAATTAATTTGAAGTAGTTGTACTTGAGAAGAAAATCTTATAAAATCTTTAATTAATTGACCATCCTGCTATTACTTTTAATACAAAATATCTTCTTAATACATTGTTTTCAAGCATCATAATGAATTTGAAAGGGATAAGGAAGACCTTCCTTCTTTTTTCTCCAAAGTTCAGACATGAATGTAAAGAAAAATGAAATAAAACTGAAGCAGGCTAGTAAAATAGGGAATCAATAGATGGATCTGGAACCTGGCAAGAAGTCCATGTGGATATCAATACCCCCAAGATGGCTGCTGGAAGACCCTCATAAGATTCTGCCATTCAGAATGAGATTTCCTCCAGAAGCCAGGAGAAGCCCCGGATATTCTCCAAGGGCCTTATCATTGGGCCCTCCCAGCAGATTGATGGGTGGGGTAATCAATCAAAACAGCAATCAGCTGGGACTCCTCCCATGCCATTAGCAAAGAGACGGAGTAATTAATGGTTCAAAAAGCAGGCGCAAAAGCTGAATTGCACTCTCTCTTGCCTTTGGATTCCTGTTCTGGTCTTCTTCAACCCACATGGATCAACACACAAGTAAAACCTGGGCATTTATCATCTCTAATGGGAAATTGTAGTCTGTAAACCAGTTGTCTTCATCACTTTTCAGCCCCTTCCTCTCTACTAGGGACCTATGATCTGTTATTTCCTCCCATTTCTCTTCCCTCCCTACCTTAATAAATTACTGGCCTAATCAACATGGTGTGGACTTGAAATTCATTTCTGCAGCATAGTCAAGAATCTAGACAAAATCCAGTAACAAAACATTGACTTGAGATATATCAGACCCGCTCTTAAATGCCCATTATTGTGTATCATCAAGCATTCTGGAGACTTTATTATCCACATGAGGAATACAATGCTTCTAATCTTCACCTACAAAAATTTTATAAAAAGTTCATACAGTTCCATCATTGATAAAATCTATATGATTCGCATAGTAAAGGATGTGGTTATATTAACTAAATTGACTGCTCACGGAGTTGAAACGATTGCATATATCTATGTGTAGTATTTCTTGTCTGCCAGAATAGTTTGCATCCTTATCAGCAACTAACAAGAGCTGTTATTTGGCACAAAGAATAGTTTTATTGTATCAAGTGGGTCATTGTGAGCCTGTTTATTAAAATGGGGGTTTTATCCGTGTGACTGAGGTAACATACCATGCACGGATTTTTAAAACACATCATTAAAAAAAAAGCAGGGATAAATCTGTCTGCGAAAACATCAGGCCATGCTAAGAGGGATTTGTCCATTCTTCCCCGTTTGCACAGAGTTCCTTTCATTTTGCTCCCGGTTATCCCTCCTACAATGGTTCATATTTGCCGTCCAGTCTGAACTGAGCTCCTCATTCACCTCTGGGGTGACAGAGGTCATTCTTTTTTCATGTTAACTAAATCACCTTCTGTCTCTCACCAAGATTGCCAATCGTGTTAAACTAAAGATAGAGGTTCTTTGCTGAAGGCAACATACACAGGGGAGTGTGTTGACATCTGTAAGCTGCGAGGGCAAATCCGCAAGCGGCATTCCTTCCTTAAACCAAATACTTTCCTAATCTTTCATTCTTCTACTTTAAGGCAATCATGTAACAGCACAGGCTTAATATTTCCTCCTCATTTCAAAATGCTCCCTTACCCACATTTTCTTCTGGGAGAGTTTTAATCTTGCAAGAAGTGATACAATAGTTTCCCTTTGACTCTAGGCTCAAAAGCAGGTTCTTTTTATTTTCCGGTCAGATGTGAAACTGATGTTGATTCTTCAGAAAAAATGGTGTGGTGTCGACTAAAACCAAAGAGCTTCACAAAGGCATATTACATTGTGTTTTAAAAAGTGTCTGTTAATAATAGTGAGTGCTTCTGACAGCTAGCCATGGGGAAGGGGCAGCGATTATCATCCAACCGAATTAGTTATGGTATCCATTATTAAGTAAAACCGTTCATGGTTAGAAACCAGGCTAAGAAGCTGTAATTTAAATATCCAAGGAGGAATTTAGATTCTTTGTTTCCTCTTCCCCTTTATCTTCCAGTCTTGTCCCTGACTGTTTCCATGTGACAGATATCTACACACAACAATGCTATCATCTGACTTTGGGAGCTCGGTATTGACTATACAACTTTTCTGGTTGTATTTTTAGCAGCCACTTTTGGCAGTGGTGTTCAGTTGGGTTATTCCCTGACAGGTTATTTTTGGTAGGTTGGTTCTCAGTGCTCCGGTCTATTGCTTAACTCTCCATTTATCTCTCCTTTTATGCTGTCCGTGGGGGCGTGCTTTCAGACAGATACCATTCTTCTCCTTCACCTGTTTAGTCCCATCTAACCCTGTGAAAAAAATTTTGTCAGGAGTGAGGGGAAATTCCACATGGCACATATTGTTGATATTGTGATGTGAATGGCAGCCAGCTGACACTTAGAGAACAATTTATCTACCTGAATTGGACTAGACACTACTAATGCACATGGCAGATTGATTGTACAGCTTTAGTGGATGTATTTTTTATTAATGAGATTCAGTATGATTTGCTAAAAAGGCTTTTACTGGGCAGTCATCCTTTTGTCCTCCTCTCCCATCTCTCTTTATCCCATTTAATCTGTTGAACCATATACCATGTTTTGAAAGTGTATTTCTCTCCTCTATTTTCATTTGAAATACCTAGGCTTTTTAAATAATTGTGCATAAAGTGAACATAGCAAACACAAGTGTGAAAAAACAGATTGGAATTGGAATGTATTAAACAAGACTGGAACCACAAAAAAGGAAATAATATCCTATGGAAGTTAAAAGGAAATAAAAGTAAAGTTATGAAACAGAAGAAAGAAGAAATCTAAGAATAAAATTTGATAAGTAAAAAGACTAATTTCTAGAAATGAATGTGTCTACAGTAACAGACATTATAAGGTCTAATGGGATTTATTTCTAAGTTAAAATATGCTATTTTTAATGATCTGTTGAGAGTTGAGGGTTGGTGAAGTTTTGTGCTTCAAACAGAGCTCAATAAACAACCAGAGAAAAGTCATAAACTAGATATCTCCTAACCTTTTGCTACATTACCCAGAGGCCACTACACAGAAAAGAATAATTTACATTAATTACGATGTGAATTGTATCTAAAATCCTTTAAAAGTAATTCAAGGGTAAATTACTTCAGATTCTTGTCTCATGTCTGTCTCTCACATATTTCTTATAATTTCTAATGTGGCATGGAGGAGGATTTTTTTTTTAAGTAGTTATCCTCCTGAGAAAAGTCTTTATATGCTCTGATCACTGAAGAGATATTCCCCATTATCTTTCTTTTGAAAATTTACCATTACCGTTCCTGTTTTCATAACCACAAAATATCATCTTTTCCCAAAATAAGATAAAATATATGTTGATGAAAGAATACTGTTTCCTTAAAAATGACCTATAAAGCAACCTGCTTAAGAAGTTATTTACATTCCTATTTTGTCACTTACCTCCAAAACAAATACTATTTCAACTGCATATTCTATCAGGCATCCAAGCAATTTTTAAACGTTATGAGTCATAATCTAGTAACAAGCATCTTAAGTGGCTAAGAATCCTTCTAAAAAATTCCTAAAAGCATCCGTTTCTCCACGCCATTCCAGATCACTTTGAAAAAAGCTGGATATGTCAGGGTTATGATCACTGAATCAAGTACTTTGAATGAAAGAAGAACTCTTTCCCCAACCAAAAGGCAACTGGAGGCTCCCCGTCCTCAAACCAACATGAAGCTGAGGACTTTTAGCAGCATTATACTGTGATGTTGAAATTGCATTGATCTCTAGAAGAGAAATTGACCCACAATGCATTTTTTTAATAACAGCACTTTATACTGTACGTTTTGTAGATATAAGGCCATCATCTTATCCTGCTGATTCATTATGTCTCGCTCTCTCTCTCTTTAGCTTTAGCCTACTATTACAGCAGTTTCACAGAAAGTGTACATGTCCATTAAAAGAGTAAAAATTTAGCAACTCATATTCCAAGAGCAAAAATTTTCAGATTCGTTCCCTGAAAATACCTGGAAATTTATTCATGAATTGCATTTGAAATATCATGTTATGCCAGCTTATTCCCTATTCCCTTGGGAAACCATCATCAGTACACCAAGAGAATTCAACGCAAACTGATTTGACAAATGTTTCAAAACCTACTATGCACAAGAGACAGCTTCTCTGCTCTTGTAAGCCAGTCTAATAATGAAGACTGAAACTACCAATTTTTTTTTATCTTTTTGAGTCTATTCACATGCCAAGATTCTTTGAGTCCTTAAGTATTTTAGAGGGCTGAGGACAAAAGTATGTGTATACTGAGAAAATGAAACAAAATGATAAAGTAAAAAAAACAACTAATATTTGGGGGCTGGGTACATGTATCATTTCTAAATGTCCAAATCAAGCAGTCCAATTCCCTTCCCTCTATTGGTTTCTACACTAAATGGAGCTAGAAACTTTGTGGACATGATGCCAAATGTCACATGGCCAACACATGGTATTTATCCAAATTCTATCTTACAATGGAATAATAATATATAGGTTTATTGAAATGCCCAAGAAGAGAAAAAAAATTGTTCAGTGTGCATCAACCAAATCATCTATGTCTTTGTCATTGAAAAACAGCAGCAAGAGAGCATTAGCATGGTAATAATTGAACCTAACTATTAAAAGCAATTTACTTTTTTTCCATAACGTCAAGTATTCTGTAGGACTATGTCTGCCTTCTATCTTGTTTCTTAAATTACAGGACTAGGATGGTTATCTCTCTGCCCTAAATTGGAAAGCAGCGGAGTGCAGGGATCATATACCTCTTAGAATCAAGATCACTGACTCTGCTAGCTCTGCACAAAGTCAGGGACCTCCAGGCTATTGTTCATTTTCTCCTGTTAACCTGGATGCTTGCCCTCCTCTGGTTAAACATAAATAAAAAATGAAGTAAAATCTCTGCCCAAACTTAAGTGTGTGTGAAACTGTTAGACTGTATTTCAAATTTCAGTAAAATTCTTGACTCACAAAGATTTACCTACAAATTAGCAAAATTGAAATGTGAAATTCTTATAAATATCAACAATTCATTGGAAACTTCGAGAAATCTTGAACCTAATATGTCCAAAACATTTCTCACCAAAACCGCTTCTGCTGCCTTCCCCAACACAGTTAATGGAAATTGTATTCTTGAATCTTACTCTCATAGCCCAAGTCCAATACGCCATCAAATTCTGTCCACTTTTCCTTCAAAATGTTTCTATAATTTGACCACATCTGCCTGCCTCCCTGGCTGCACAAGTTGCCATCTTCTCTCCTCTAAAGTAGTTCAGTAGCCTTCCACCTGACCATCCTGCTTCTGCCCTTGCAGCTCCACGTAGCAGCAGCAATGATCCTCCTTTTCATACAAAAGTCAGAGTATGTCATTCTACCTCTCAAAACCCTATCTTGGCTTCTCATCTCACCCCAATTTCAACCTAAGTAAAAGCCAAAGTTCTGACAGTGTCCTATATGTCCATACAAGATCTGCCCCCACTTTCTCTGACCAGACCTTCTAACCTTCTCCACTTCACTTACTCTGTTCCAGCCACACTGATCTCCTTGTGGTTCCTCCAACACTCCAGTGGTGCTACTGACTAGGATCCTTTCTCTTGAGTTTCTGTCTTCCTGGAAAGCTGTTGCTCCAGAGATCCACGTGGCTTCATCTCTCAGTTACTTCCGGTCTTTATTCAGATGACACATCCTCCATGAGACTTTCCCAGACCATCCTATTTCAAATTGCATTCTCCCCACATGCCTTACCACTAAGCCTGGTTTAATTTTCTTCATAGAATTCATTGCCTTTTAATATACTCCATACCTTACTTGTTTGTTCTTTGTTTGTCGTCATCCCTGCCACCCCCCCCCCCCACCACCAGATTGTAGTCCCTACAAGGGCAAACATTTTTTACTACTTTGGAAATCCATAATTTATTATAATGAAAATGTTTACTTCAGGCTACTTTAAGGTTGGACAGAACCTGGGAAGGATTTTATTAGTAAGCCCAGGCTCTACCCTAGCAATTTCATTTGTTACTTTAGACATCTTCACTAAGAGACATTGCATTATCTGTAAAAAAAAAAAAAAAATCCCCTGACTCATAGCCTTGTTCCATAATAATTCCTTTCCCTTACCTGTTTTTTTTTTTACATTTTACAAAAGTTAACATTTAGATCAAAATTGAGAACATCTTTCAATAGTCTAAAGAGTATACAAAATAGCCATAGTCAGAATACACTTGTTTAGCGAATCTATAACTTTCTTTAAAATATTTAAGACCATTTCTAAAAGAAAGATTACCTTAAATTTTTCAATAGGTTTCTTTTCAATCATTCAGTTTGCTATTGGGTTGGATGTTTAGAAGGTCCACTCTTTACTGCAATTGCTTCAGGGTTTGGAGAGCTTAATTCTCAGGCCGACTAGCCCATATGGGGTTAGTTTCTGCAAAATCCCTCCTCTTACCAACATCTGTCAGTTTATTTCAAATATAGAACAGACACTGAGCTTCTTAAAATGTAAAGTCCTATGTCCAAGGTATAATTAAACTTGAAATGACCCAAAGTATAAATGGCTCTCAAAAAGGTAGGTAGAAAATAACAAAACATAAATAAAGAATATTACCCCCCCACACACAAAAAAGGTAATTGCAGAAGTTTCTGGAGAAGGTTTACATGTTAACATGAGCCATCAAGGTGCCTCTTTATATTGCTTTTAATCTGTCCTGGCAGGTGACTGAAAGAAACATCTAAAATCATTTCTATTACAAATATAGATGTAATATAAATTGTGAATTAATGAACAGTAAAGTTTTTATTAATCTTCTTAGGACTGGTGGTAAACTTTCCTGAAAACCAGAGGGACAGAAGGACAGACACCATTTGACTTATAAAATAAACTGATACAATATCCAAAATCGACAAATATCCAGGAGCATAACACATGGTCTTAGATATATGCTCATTGATATTAACTTTCCCCACAAGCACTGAAAGAAAGTAGAACACCTTTAATAAATTAAGTCATTTGAATCAGTCTTATAGATTTGGCTCATGGTTCAATAAAGAGAAATCAGTAAAGAATGGACAAAGCAAGTTATTGAATGCACTCTTAAATTCATGTAGTTCTAAGAATAAAAATATATTTCCATGCATTTGGTATTATAACCAAAATTACTCCAATGTCTCAATAACTTGCTTAGCTTTGAAAAAAAAAATCTGGGTGCACTATTTTAACATAAAAGCAACCAAAGCAGCTTGTGCTCCTCTGAAATGATTAATAGAAAAGTGATTCGAATTAATCACAAACACAAGAAGCTATTTAATCTTGCCTCCTTATCAACACATTAACCTTGTTTTCTCTGTCTGAGCACTAATTCCTACAGCAAAATTAGGTCAGAAATTCACATCAGATCAAATCAGCTGATTCATTTCAGCAAGACTCTGACATGCTGTGGATTTTAGTTTAGTATTTTGTTTGTTTTTTTCCTAGATGGGAGCATATCTGAGGGCTTCTTGGATTTGTTTCCTATGATGCTTTAAAGCTAGCTGTAGAGTGTTTCTAAAAGTTGGCATTATTCTGTTTCTGAACGCTTCTTGGTTTCACTGTCTTCACTTCACCCTCATGATGGTGCTTCATCTTTTGACATACAAATAGGGTGTTTTATTTTTCTACATGCCTCCAATTAAAACAAACCCAATAAGATTAGCTCTTTGTGAACAAAGTAGCTATTTATGCTGCACTGAGTAGGTATATCATTCACTAAAACGCACTTCAATAAATATCCTCTATTTCCTTAAAGCCGTCTGCCACAAATCACGAGCATGATTCCAGAAGCCATAGCTCTATAAAGAGGATTTCTGTAACTGTTAACATTTCTCTAATAAGGACTCTGCATTATTTTTTCTTTGAGTAAAGCAATCTTTTAAAATACTAAGCAGTTGAAAACCTTGGTATCGTGACCATCTGCTTTTTAGGAAGTAATGTGTTAAGAAAGGAAAAGCAAATGTTTTCTTTATTTTTATTTTTATTTTATTTTTCTTCAAGTTCCAAAGGATAGGTTTTCAGAGGTCCTTTCATTCTCTTTGAATAACAAAAATACTGACACCCCCAAATAGAAGTAGCTTACAAGTATAAATACTAATCTACAATTGCGTGTATTTTTAAAGGAGCTATAGGTAATCTAATTCCATTTCTGCCTGTCACTTTAAAAGAGGAAATATAACCTCATATAGATCCCTTGAGGGCACCCACAGGGAGCAGAGACATTGCTAATCAGCCTAAGTAGTCCTTTGTGTCAGAACCACTTTGCTAAAGTTGAGAGCTGTCTTCCAGATCCACAATGTTTAGAGGAATTTCCCTAATGTAGCATTTGTTTCATTAGGAAAACGAACTCTGACTCATTCTCCTAGTGATAAACGTGCCCGGAAATTTATGTACTGGGAACAAATTTGCTTGTTGCTTTTACTTAAGGGACATTTCTTATACTGTTTTCAAGGTACTGTGTTCATAACAAAATGAGCTAGTTCCAGAATCCAGAAAGAAAAATTAACTTGAAGGGAAGCCTAGAACCTAGGTGTGCTTTTGGTGTAGAGATCTTTTTAATTGCCCATCCACCTCAGTCAATATCCTTGATGACCTAGACTTGGTGCTGTATGTTAATATTGGAAATCAGAAACAGGTCTTATATTCACACGTACACACAGGCACTGCTTTACAGTTGTTTGTGGCCAGACTCCATTCTCCTTGGTCAGTTGCCTCCCCATTGCGAGTTGGTGCCCACACTGTGTAAATGGTTCAATGCCCTGGCTCTCATCCCCGTCTTTTAAACCTCGCTGTTCACCGCCACACATGACCAAACAGGATTTTGTAACCCATCTCGAGGGAGCTATAGGTTTTGCATGTTTGTTTCTTATAGGCTTTTTAATAAAAAGTAAATCTCATTTAACAGTGCCTGCACAAAACCATTAGGATTTAAAATAGCAGAAATGATGAGCTCCTGAAAGAATTTTTTAAATTCTCCATTAACTTTTCTCCTTTAGGTCTCTCCCCCACCCCCCACCCCCCGCCCCCTCTCTTTCCCTACAAATGTTATTTGAAGTTGTTAAGAAAAGCACTAACATTATCCCTTTTCATTTATTTAGGATTTTTTACCCAACAAGCCTTGGCATTAAAATCCCATTTAAAAAATGGAAGCGAAGGTACAAGAGAGTTAATGATGACATGGGGCTCAAGTTAGTTTAAAAATAAGGTTTTGAGCTCAGAAAGCCTAAGTAACTTAGAACATTGAGAAAGTGATGAGGATATATATATTTTCTTAGAGCTCAGTGTCTTAAGCTTCCCAGCTCTAGCACAAAAGGTATTTCAGCACATATGCAATCCAGAAGATCAATATAGGAAATCCTATTTCCATTTTTTAAGCAATACGTGGCAGTCTGCACATATCTGAAATTGCAACTGGCATATTTCACACAGAATTATCATCAATGTCTTTTCAAGGTCAAACATGCCCCATCTTTAGATTACTAAATGTTTGCCCTTTAGATATAAAATGCCATATATTTAAGAAGGTAATCAACAGATTTGATAAATAGTTTTAATCCATTAGACTGTTCATTAATGTCATGCTAAATTTTTTCTTTATCATGACATAAATTGCATGTCAAAAATTAAGATATTAAAATATTTGTTACATTTAGATGTGGGTGTTCTGCTCCTGTCAATATCCATAGCATCCTGAAGTGCCTGTGTGACCAGAATCTTGCTATGAATTTTTCCAAAATAAAAAAATACATTTCCTATTAGGAAAGTTGAAGAAATCCCAAAAGTGTACTTTGGGGAGAGAATAAGAAATTATTATTATTTCTTCAAGTGTCAAAACCCCAGGATACTGGACACCAGATGAACAAAATAAAATTGAATTTGAACTTGGCAACGTGTGCCTAGAAGGGATAACCTGATGAGATATGCACGGCCATCCCCATCACAATGTGATGTGAGAGGCCTCTAATCTCCTCCCTCTGCCCAAATACCATTTGTTTTGCTCCTTTCACTTTTCTGTCTCCCAGGCCCTCCCCCGACAACATCCAGAGACTTCCATGGCTTCATGCTGTACATGGACCCTGCTTTTGGAAACAAAGACACTGGAGAAGTCTCAGAAATCCAGGAGGCTTTACTAGTGTTCTGACTTTTGGAAAGATATCTGCACTTTTAATTAGTATTCCAAAGAATATGAAAAAAAAAAACGTTTTTGGGAGGGGGTGCAAGAAAGAATGGGATGAGTTTTAGACAGCAAAAAAATATACTATTTCTTTCAAATCCTAACACTTGGATAACAGGAAAATAATGAAATAATGGAATTTGGGGTACGATTGACCTAATCCAAGAATGGGGTACACCCCACAGCTAAATATCTCACACATATGTGCCTGGCCATTTTTCTGGCTACCTTGTCAGCCTAGGCCTGTGATTGTCCTTGAGGTAGGGCCTGTGAGTGGAAGGGAAAGGAGTGTTTTCTGTATGCCCTGCCCATTGGTCCAGGCATGGGACTGGCTTCCACCTCGGCTTAGCTTCACAGCACATTAGTTGCCAACTAGACCTTGTCCTACACTCCAATTCAATACTTTTAACTGTACTTAAGCTGAAGGAGGAACAAGGAAAAAGGACCTTTCAGTAATTCTGCCCTTCTATCTTTTTTTCTATTACTTACTCTCTACTGCTCTGATTTGTCCACAGATTTTTACCTCCATAGTTTGGCTCCTGATGTCCATTTATGCTACTGGCTTTAGAGAAGCAAGTTTGGAAGCTTTTCATGCCAGTTTCTAGTCATGCATTTATTGATTCACCATTAATTCATATATGGCGGCAACTTTTCTCTTAGAACCGCTAAGAAGTCTGTGCTTCTAAAACTTCTTAGATCCAATCCCTTACCATCTATTCACAGAGATTCTTTCAGTAAATTTTCCTTCCCTCTCATATGTTTCTGCTTTGTTTCCCCTTCTACTATAATCATTCATACAGGGACCTAAAATGTGTCATTTTTCTCCCTTTGTACAGGTAAAAATAATACAAAACAAACCTATTTAGGCCCCATACCTCCTTTCCAACTAATTACTATTTTTCTGATTTTTTTAACCTCAGAAGTAGTAACTTTTTCCATAGCAATTCCTTTATTCCAATTCTCTTGTGAATATAATCCCATGGGGTTTTGTCTCCAGGTCTTCACTAAAACTGTCTTGTCAATAATACCAATGTGGTAAAAGCCAATGGCCAATTCTCAGGCCTCAACATGACCTATCAGCAAAATCTCTTCATGAATCATTTTGGTCACTTCTCTACTGAGGAATCTTCTCTTCTCTCATTCACTGTTCTTACTGGATACTTCTACTCTTCCTATCATCTAAGAAGGTAGATGTCCCAGGACTCATTCACAGGTGCTTTTATCTTCTCTATCT
Source organism: Tolypeutes matacus (assembly GCA_026826555.1). Classification (NCBI taxonomy): domain Eukaryota; kingdom Metazoa; phylum Chordata; class Mammalia; order Cingulata; family Chlamyphoridae; genus Tolypeutes; species Tolypeutes matacus. The sequence goes on from JAKSZT010053929.1 coordinate 12,091,390, forward strand.
TAAAATAGGTCCTAGATGTCCTTATTCAGGCCCATGAATATGAAATCTATAGAGTTATGTCTTTCATATTTATACTTTCAGCTTTGATCTCTACCATAAGTTCCAGATTCTTCATCCAACTGCTTACCCATCATCTCTACTTGGATACCTAAAAGACCTCACAAATTTGGCATACCAAAGCTGAGCTCCTTAATCTTGTTCCTCTCCTAGGCCTTACTCTTTCACTAAATGGAAACCTCATTCTTCTGGTTGTTCAGGCAAAAACAAAACCAAACAGCATGAAAACAAAACAACAACAAAATGAACTTGAGAGCTGTCTTCAATACCTTTCTCTCAATCTCATCCATCAGTAAATTCTGACGGTGCCCATAATTTGATCCCTTTGTACTACCATCACTGCTCTCACTGCTAGTCCAAACCATCATCATCTCTCACCTAGATTATTGCATAAGCTTTCACAGAGTAAGCAAAAGTAAAATTATTAATGCCAGATTTGATGACAAGCCTATCAACTGACCATCAATACAATATAACCATTATTATTCAGTTATCTAGCTAGTTGGTATGAATTACTTTCCTAAATTCTGAATATTTGCACTTAGTAAATGGACTCCATTGAAGAAACAGGACTCCATCAAAGACATATGCATATATATATATATATATATATATATATATATATATATATATATATACACACACACATACCCTTGGAGCACACATGCACGCATACACATACTCACACGCATGGGCTGAAAACACCAAAACAGTGCTTTGAAAAATCAAAAGAGGTTTACCCTTCTTTTGGTCTCAGTGCCCTAGGAAACTTAACTTCAATTTAGAAAGCTGCAATCTGGAGTTTATTTGCCTGTAGCTGGTAGCTTTTATAGCATAAAGTCATTTCATTTGGACAAACCTGGAACATTTGGTACCAGACAAGAGATCAAATAGCCATAAAATTCGGCAGTGGGTTCCACCTGCCTTCAGAGGTTCACATAAATTTACTATTGATGAGCTTTAGTCATATTCTAGGAAGAAGATTAACCCTACTATAAGGTAAGAAATATAAACAAAGGCCGTGAAAGGTGAGGATTTTCATCAAACTTTGGCTTTTAAAGTATTTGTTTGTGCTCTGTGCTTTTACCAAAAGGTTATTCATATGGCCTTTTAGTTAGGGGAAAGTGAATTACTTCCCCATCTTTCTGTAACTCCGTATACACAACACAAGAGTAAATAACTTTTAACTAAGGTGAGGATGCTGTCAGCAGGATGGATTGCACTTTTGTTATAGTTGAGGTCCCACTTTCTCGTCTCATCAAGTCTAGCCAACTTCAACAAGCACCTTCTTGAGCAGGTGACAACATCACAGCCTTTGCCACACCCATGGATTTCCTTATGTGTGGAAAATTCAGAAAACTTTTATTGATATTTACCGTTTTATTGCTTCCTCTTGTCTACGGCGTTTTTCATTCTTCTCTTTCAAATAGGCCAGGTTTGTTTCATTTCTCAAGCGATCATTCTCTCGAGCAATGTCTGATGCATTCTGTATAACCAAGCTGTCATAGGCCTTCATTCCCATATCCTCAATGTACTGGAGAAATGTGTCCAGAGGGTCCTCCTCTGGATTAGAGCTCATCATCTTGGAGGAGATCATGTAGAAAGGAGCACTTCCTGCAGAAAGAGATCACATTATACCTCCAACAATGGTAGGGACAAAAGCAAGGCATTGTTTATTATTACATCAGCCTAAATCTCCTATGCTTCTGGTAGAAACTCTTTGGAGACAATATTCCATTAAAAAAACACAGAAAATCAGAGTGCTAGAAGTAAATGTTAAATGAGAGTATATGCCTGAGTAACATATACTCTCTCAAAGCAACGACATGAGCAGGACAAAGGCCAAAACTTGTACTGAAAGGTAAAATAAAGTTGCAATTATTGTGCTAAAGATAGACATTGTTTACATAGAGTCATGATTTTGTTTCTCCAAAATCTATCCCTATATCAATAAGATATATCAGATCCAAGGTCCATTTATGTCTAATCACCAAAGAGACTCTCCTATTCAATTTCAAGTAAAGTGATCAATTGGAAAAGATATATTACATGTGTTTTCTTAAACTTTTGAATTAAAATTCATGAACCCAAATTATCCATGCAAAGTAGAGTAGCGATCAAGGAAATACATATTTCTAATATAATTTGTCTGAAAAAGAATCCTTTTATGACTCTTCATTATTTTCCAGAACGGTGCTCCATAATGGCTTCATACTCTAACTCAAGTCTGGCAATTCAAGCAGTGACAATTTTCATGTCATTGCTATGTTCAAAAACTTGAGCCACAGAAAGTATTACTGAGCAGAGTAAATGAAGACAAACAAAACAAAACAAAAATGGTACTTTCAACAAATATTCAGTGTCCTCACCTGTAAAGTAAGTGTAATAATAGCTGCCACCTCATGCTGATGTGAAGATTAAGGGAGGTACCCACAGGGAAAAGAACTTAGCATGGAGCTGGTGACTACAAGCACCCAATCAGTGTTAGCTAATGCAGTCCTACTAAAAGCGGGAGGAAGCTTGGCAGCAATAGTAGCGTTCAGTGACTATAAGGATGGGTAGGAAGGCAGGCTCTGAAAAGCAGTATGCCTTGCAGTGGAGATCTTCGAATCCATCAATCCAGGACTTACAGAAATTGTGCTTTAATAAAACAAAAATATATAACTAAAGTCTAAATAATTACATACAAGGAAAATATTTTACACTCCTAGCTTAAAAAGGCTTGTCCTCAAATACATATTCCCTGTAATATAGGAAACCGGCATAATTGAGTCATTAAAAAAATCAAAAGTGAAATCAATTAACAGGGGGAAAATGTTGTCCATTTAAAAGTTAGAAATTACTCTACATCTTTAATGTTCCTCAAAGGCGCAGATTTTGAAACTATAAACCTAATTGTTTAATGTAGATGTCCCAGATTTTCAGTCTTGTGATGACAAAACTCAGAATGGAAGTTCTGATTTTTTTTTTTTTTTTTTACAAGTATAATCATGTTCCATAACCTGGATCACAGCTATGGAGACTTCACTTCCTATAAGTTTATTAAGATTTCAGTCAATCCATACATTATTCGAAGACCACACTGAATTTAAGAATTTATTTCCTAATCTCTGAGAAATTGTTGAACCAGAGAGTAAAACAGTAATTTATTGACTCATGAGTTTTTGTTAAGTTTTATTTGTTAAGTTTTGTTTGGTTTTGAGTCTTAATGAGTTGGCAAATGGAATGGTCTTTTAATTCCAGCTATCTTATTCACTTGAATTGTACTTTAATATCAGCCATCAGATTATATGCTTATTTTGTGGAATAGGAAACAGGAAATTAATGATACAAATGATTCCAGTTTGGGGGGAAAATACAAAAACATAATTCTTAGAATACTAAATAATTACCATTATCAGAATTCACTTTTCCCACAGCTTTCAACACACAGTTGGCCTGATAAAAATAGACCTGCATAACTTTGTGGCCATTAATTCCACCACAGTTAAGCAAGCAAAGTCAGTATTACACAGATTCTGGAGGTAATGCCTCAGGGTGGAAGATGATCACTCCGGCTCTGCCCTCCAGCAAAAATGCATATTTCCCAATAGTGTAAGTCATTACCCAAAGGTTTGTAATTCCATCTGAATTTTCCTCCAATGACACCAGAGATTCTCTACAGATTTTAATATTCCAAACACTAACAAGGTTAATTGTTTACCTCCGAAAATTAATTATCATCTTAAGTGGCCTTTCAAATCAGCTGGATTTTAAATCATGTTTTTCAGCGAAAATATGAAAATAATATTATTATAAAACATTTATACTATGGAGATTTGTATAAGGTTTAAAGCATTGAGATGAAAATACTTTAGATGAAAATCAATCATAAAATTAGGAAAATTTCAGAGTAATGAAAATTTAATGAAAGCTTGTTCATCTACTTATGTCATCTACTTCTAGAGGAGTATTTAATTTTACAATCATTCATTAATTTAAGAATTTCTTGAGTACTTATTATGTACCAAGCACTGGTGGAGGCAGAATAGTCAAGCAAATTGTGTCCCCCTAGATTTTTGCAGAGCAGTATAAGAGTACAATAAATAATTCCAACATCGTGTGAATAGGGCACTGATTCAGGTGGGTTTCACTAGTTTGTCATGGTTTATTGCTACCATTTTTGAGGGTGAATAAGAAACACTTTTCAAAAATTATATTTGGTCTTCAAAAATGGACTTAGACCCTATCAATGTTTAAGCATCACACTCATCTACCTGCAAATGGTAGTTTGTAATGTAGGGAAGCAGTCTGAAGGGTACAGCTGAGAAGTCCAGCAAGATGGCCTGAAAATCCCAAGTAAGGCTCTCCAAGGTCTATGACTTTAAGCTTCAGTTTCCACAATTTTTGAATGGAAACTGAAATAATTCTAATCTCCTCCTTAATTTTCAGTTAGAAAATTCACAGTTGTTCAATAAATATGGCCATCATTATTAGGCAAAGAAAGTGGTTAATAGATTTTTCCCCTAAGCAGATACATGTGGACAAGCCATTGATCCTTTGTGTCACGTTTCCCACATCTAGAAAATAAGGGCTTTGGGATGTATGGGTTATGAAGCACTTCACAGTTCTCACAAGTTAGCCTCCATTCTTCCATGGCAAAGTGTTTTTCTCAGGCAACTGAATTATGAATGATCAGATTCATAATCTCACTAAAGAATGGCAATCTTATGTCAAGTGTGTACCTTAATCAAAACCACTACCATTCTGATGCAGTCAAAACCTGCAGACAAGTGTGATCATAAATTTGCTTAGCTTTCAAAAATTTATATTTATGCCTAAGATAGATGTTGAATAAGGTATGTTCTATACCACCAAAAAATGTGGATGCATTAAATCAAGTTCATTTCTTTTATACATGACTATCATATATACAAGGATTTTATAAAGGCTTGTCTCAAGCACCTGATTCTTAATGTCAACATCTTAGAAGATCCTAATTGTTATGAGGTGAATGGCCCCTCTCATCTAGCTGGCATCTCTAAGTATACCACAATGAGCAGGAAAGTCTGTCTTACCAGACTTCAGATCCGTGCATGGGATGTTTATGATAGCACAGTGGATAAGACTGAAGGGCAGCTTTTGCTTTTCTACTCACAAATCTTTCATTTTTTCCTTTTATGTTTCTACAGCCATTTTTGCTCAAACAAATTAGAGCATTGGTTGAAAATTGGCATCCATAGTCTACATCCACCAAATACTTTTTTTTTTTTACTGCATAGTATATTTTTTTCCCCTTGAAATTTGTAGTCAACATTTAAAATTTGGGAGATTTCATTCAAAAATAGAGATTTCTGGATTCTCTTGAAAAAAATTAGTAGGCCAGTTAATACCAAGCCTTGCTTTCGTTTGGCAGCCACTGACTGCCTGGGTTCTCCAGGGCTCTCCCATTCATCCCTAGTCTCCTCTGTTAAGTCTGACTCCAAACCAACCCTTCTTGCTTATCTAGAGGACCCCCTTACCCCTACTGGCATTTGGGATTTTATCACTGGTCCTGAGTTTTTTGCTTTTTGGTGTTTTTTTTTTTTTTTTTTTAATGTATGTCTTTCTAAACATCAGCAATTGTGCTTATCTACAGGTATCTCTTTTATTTTTACTGTTATGTGCTAAGGACTCTTTGGGGAAAGCATCTAAAATGGCTGAGATCAGAATCCCCTTACAATCCATGGATATCTCCATGTCTTCACTTTAGCCTTTTCTCCAAAACTATGTTCCGCATTCAAGAGATTCCTTTTGTCTAATTTTTGGATTGCTGTATTTAGAATCATTACCATTCTATTAAAAGCTACTGATATTGGCTTAAATACAACTGGATTATTAATTGCTCAGCTTCATTTGATTTTATCCTCTGACCGGTCTTATTTATTTCCTGTTGGCCACACCCTTCACAAAGGTTACTTTGTATAATATTTTGATATCTCCCCCAAGTCAAAATTTTACTCTATCTAGCTAAGGTACACCAGTTCAAATGGGTGGGATTCAGACCATATTTCAACCTAAGCATTAAACTGTTCATTGAATAAACCACTTTCTTATTTTCTTTTCTATAAAACCACCACTGCTTCTTACTAATGAGCTGCAAGTAACATTCCATTTCTTTATATATTTTTTCACTTAAATAAAACTATTCATTACATATATTTGCAGAATATAAAATATACATACATCAGTGCAAATGGAATCAATGAAAATATAAAAAATTCATTTCCTTTCTTCCCTATATTTCTATAGCTACTGTTTCCATTGAAGTAATTGTAGAAGCTGACAAACTATATGACTTTTAGTGTTAAAGCAAAAAAAAAAAAAAAAAAAAAAATTGGAAGCATTTTTGAGGAATAACTGTATGCAAAAAATTAATTAAGACCCTTCATTTATGTAGAATACTCCCTTTGTAAATTAAGGTCAATTATGTGTGGCTTCAAATTTGCCAGAGAGCATTTAATGTGGCACCAATTGATGTCAAGATTGGCTTCTCCCATGGCATAGAGGACTTTTGATTAATTACAGACTATTGCTGAAGACAAGATGTACAAAGTGGGTCAGATAAATACTAGGCATTCCGGCTTACTTCTCATATATGTTTAAGAATTTATCACCCTTTTTCTTGAATTTCAGAACAAATTCCTCCTTTAGTGTAATTTCATGCATTGTGATAACAACTAGTCTGTATCTATCAAGACCCACTCAAGTGCAAGCATACAGTGATTGTTGGCCAGAAACTTCTGGGCTTCCCTCTTTCCACCATTTACCAAAAGCAGAGTTCTTTCTATGTATACCGGCATCTTCTATATGACTTAGCCCACTGTTCCTCATGGGCACTGGCTCTTTTTACTCTTCTTAGAAAAATTTACCCAAAATTTCTGAAATGGAGCAGTTCTCTATCCGAACCTTTGATTTTCCAAGATATAAAGTTGTGATGACTCCATTAACAGAGATTCTTGTCACATTACTGAGTGGTAGAGGTAGAAAAACCACTGGTTTGGGACAGAATAAGTCCCCAATTCTTGAAGTTCTACAAAAAGCTTCTTAAATTTTAGGCCACAGTTAACCCTACAATATAATGTTATAGCTAAAATAAAGTTTATTTTGCGCTATTATTATAACATTATTTATGTTAAGCAGAACACAATACATACAAGGGAATAAATTTCCTGGTGGAAATCCTAGACATTTTGTGTTCACTTCACGTTTATCTTAATCATTTTATTTGCAGGTGAGCAAGTTTATAAAGTCTCTACCCTTTATTTATTTCTGATGTTTTCAAACTACACTTGTTTCAAAGCTGTGAGGAAGTTATTACAATCTGAGTTATTCAAATTTGATTTTCTCTCCCACATTTTCCAATCATTGCATCAACTCTGAAATAGAGAATTTTATTTTGCCAAGTAGTATCAATCCAACCAAACAAAAGTTTCTCACGGCATTTTTTTTTTGTTCAGCAGGAAATAAAGATGTTTTACAATTTTTGCATGTATTCAGTCTCATTTGAAAACACAGGATGTGTGAACATATAAGTGTTTAAAAAATCAGGGCTCATATACATATGTAAAGTGTGTATGCAAATTAATATTTAAAATATGCTGATTTCATGTCCAAGGCAACAGAATAGACCCCCTGCATATAACCCAACCCATAACTCACATAAACTATGTGAAAATTGTTTTCTGATAAAATATTAAAATCTGTCAAAAATGAGTCCTATAATTTCACTTTAATTATGCTTGAAACCCTACTACCAACCCCACAAATGGTCACACTCATTTTCTCATTCTTAGTGTCATTAAAATGCAGCTGTTCTGCCCAAAATGGGAAATTTTGAAGTTAAAACCAAGAGAGCTGCTGAAGTGACTACAAAGACACTGATTGCTTTTTTCTCAGAAAGATTACTTTGCAGTGAGTTTTCCTTGCAAACTACCTCCTTTCCAAAAATGAGTAAAATGGGCACAGACAGCAGTAATGTAGTAGCATCATAAATCAGATATCTTCTCCCTTCTTCCAGGCTGTCATGAGCTGTTTGTCCATGGTATAAAGAGACTTCACATTTCTACTAAATTAGGGATTAAAACAAAATGCCAGTGACTGAGGTACTCTTTTGAATCTTTGGCCATATGATTCCAGACACTTACAAAACATTATTTGCAAAGTAGATAAGCCAGTTTAATAAATTGCTGACTGGAGCTACAATAGTAACTATCTAATTGGAGTGGGAGTCTATGACTTATTTTTTTTAAAAAAAACAAAACAATAAACAACCTTCTTGTCTCTAGGATGTTCACCTTTCTTTTCCCTCTAAACTTTCAAGATACTTCAAGTCCTTGGGCTCCTCTACCATCTATTGTGAAGTTGTAATGTTTTTCTCTAACTGTTTCCACTGATTTTCTAATGTGTCAATGCCCTTCACGGAATCCCCTTCTTTCCTGAGGTGGTAATCATATGTTGCACTTTCCTCAGGGAAAAAAGATAATTTCAGCAATTGTGACTTTCATTTTCTTATACTAATTTGTGTAATTAATACCAACTGGACGGTATAGAAAATGAATTGCAACCTTGTTTAAAATATGAAGAATTAGGAGAGGAATTAATTTTCACTTTTCCTCCACATTCTTTAGTCCCACAACTTGGCTATAAAATCTTGCAGGTTAAAATGACCAAAACTACATTGTGTAACCTGTTCGACTTGATCTGCTTATTTTGGGCTATGTTTAGGGAAAAATCCCATTGTTGCCAAAAACAACTTTAAATTTTCCTAATAAGAATGAACATTTTAATTTCATGTAACAAATTCTTTCAGATATGGAATGTTGACACTTCTTGTATTTAAAATACTGCTGATAGTTGGAAAAATTAGGAATGACACACCCCTCCAAAATAAAGGGTTGGCCCAAGTAAACCATGTCCACCTGGAGTTCCACAGAAAATATTAATTGTGCTAAGACTAATCAAATCTTCCAGATATTGGGTGATATTAAAATATGTTTCTCAAGGAGGACTATATTCAATCAGCTAGGAAGAAGCAGTTTCACCTTTGGTGTATGTCTGGTAGTTTTGGGGTTGATTTTTTTTAGTGAGCCTTCCTTTTTGAGAAGGTGAAATTGGGCTCGCACTGCTGACACAAATGTGCTAAAGAGACTGTTGTAAAATATTTATGGTATGAAGTAGCAGATAAATAGCTAGCATGGATAATGTGAATGCCAATTAATACAATGGAAATATTTTTAAAGCTTTTAATAATTCAACATTGCTTATTTTACTAATGAAAATCTAGTTTAACCATTTCTGTGGTGATACAGTTAAGTGGGTGAGAGGGCACAAACCAGCCCAAGGCTCATTAAACCCTAGATGCCTTTGCTGTGGCTTTATTTCTGCTCCATCTAATAAGATATGCAAACTTCAGCATTAAGTATCCCTAGCTAAAATCTATTTCACTTCATAACCAGATTGCTTGGTCTATTGAGTGCTGGATTCAATTAGCATGCTTATAGAATTTGAAAAAAAAAATGAGATACATACCAAAATTTAAGTCCCCAGGGAGAGCTAAGTGCAATAATCAGAAGGTGACTTGTGTCTGTCAGAGCCCTCTCTTGCAGTTGATCACAGGGCAGTTCTGCAGAAGTAATCCAGCACCATGAGAAAGAGTCTTGTAGTTCAGCTCAGTTTTTCTTCAATTAAAGTGCATCTTATCTGGATGGGAAAAGTGTTCACTCCCAAATTCTTCATCACTAGAGATTAGAGCATTATTGATGTTCTTCCTTTTGGATAAAATGGCCTTTAAAGTTTGCTAGAAAGATGCAGTGACAGAAGACAGGTGTTTGCTTCCTTAAACAGACATTCGGAAAAAAGAGGGCATAGCTAACGGGTGGGGATGAACACACAGCCCCCTCCTTCCAGGTCCAGCAAGGAAGAAATGGAATGATTTTTACGCACTTTGTTACACAGATGATTGCAGGACCTGAAGCAATCACCCTGGCTGGCTAAGGTACTTCATTTGATTATATTCTGTCAAGACAAAAATAAACGGAAACCAAAAATCAGAAACATCCCTTCTAAATGTCTCCTTGCAGCCAAAAAGATGCTCTCGTTCATTGCCACTTACATACAGAAGGTTTGGAGCAGCCTGGCTGTGGCATCGTCCCTCCCTCGTGACAACCAGCGCTCTCTCTCTCTCTCTCTCTCTCTCTCTCTCTCTCTCATTCTCTCCCCCCCCGTCCCCTCCCTGCCCCTGACTCCCTCCCTTCCTGCTTCACTCTCTCCTCTCCAGCTGCCTTAGTCTGTTGATGCTGCTGCTGATTAATCAGGGATTCTGAAACAAAGAACCTACCTTCCGAAATAAGCAGTAATCTTTCTTCTCTGTTTCTGCAATCCGTCTGCATTGAACGGCAGAGCCGCCAGCATTCTAGCACCTTGGATAGTTCCTACTCACTAGGCCCAACGGAAAAGGGGAGGAGAAGAAGCAACTGAAGAAATGACAAGGAACCCGAAAGCAGCTCCGTTCTGCTTCGGATTTCGGCTCCCTGGGGGCTCCCATCCTCATTAAAGGCCTCCCATCTAGGCAACAGATCCTCTCTCTTTTCTCTATCTGCGCTGGTCTGATTAGTAAATGAAAAAAAGAAAAGAGGTAAAGAAACCCCTTCATTTATACCCACTACAACGCTAATTTAGTCTTTATGGAGAAGAGACATAAATCCATTTAAAATCTATGATCTTGCTACAGCGGAGGTTTAAGTACGAAGCCTTTCACCCCTGGCATAGCTAATGAAAACGGGCAGCAACTTAAATGGCACATCCAGATCTCAGTTTGATACCCTTATCTGATATCAATTTTGCCTCTATCCTCCCTGCACAGCCGAGCCATGCACACAATTGCTGCTGACGTACTTCAGGCTGCTGCTTGGGGAAAGAGGGGAGGAGCCTTTTAACCTCATCAAAACAGCTTCATGCCACCTGCTCCCATGCCATGAGAACAAAACTAGCCCACTTAGAAAGAATATACACAGTACACATGGATGTGGCACAAAGGGCTCACTTGGCCTGAACCTTATTTTTTAACTAAAATAAGATGTGAAATAATGGTGGCAAATATCCCATTAACTCTTATAGACTCATTCTTGAAATTATTTAGTCATTCTATTTCCTACATTTCTTAATTTTGTTCTTAATAGCCTACTGGACCATGTCATATATCACAACTTAAATATGTGCACACACACACACACATATATTTATCAAATACTTTTTACCTACACATTTATATTTATCAAATGCAAGGTTTTTACCTAAACCACTGTTCCTCAGAGTAAAAAGTATAATGAAGATGTTTTAATGTGAAAAATTTTTAAGTTTGTACAATGGAAAAAATAACAATGGGAAATAAGTTTCTGCTTAATTATGGACAAAATATCAATTTTGAGAGGAAAAAAATGACACTATTATTTTATAATGACCTGTGGTTTTTTTTTCTGACATTTTATTTTCCAATAATTCTTGCTGTAAATGATCTTCATTTGCAAGCTGATTTTTCCCAATGGTTGTCATAAATGTCTAAATTCATAATTAATTTCTTAAAAAAATGTATTCTGAATATAAAGTAATTTTTCTTGCATCAGCACACCATAAAGAAATAATAAACATAAGTTTACCTTCCTGATTCTTAAATGTGAGTAAGTATTCAGGGGAAATAAAGTAAAAACATTATATTACTATTAGGCTTTCAGTTTTCAAATGTTCTAGAGTGCATTTCCAAAGCCAATCACGTATCTCCTGGTCTCCATGCATCCACATTTTGATTGGAATGGAACATCTGTTTATGTTATGACACACTCTTGAAGATTAGATAGATGAAGAGAAGGAAGGAAATAACTGAGAAAGAAAAGATGCTACACACCTCTCATAAAGGTTCTGAAATCTGAGCACATTGTAAAAAAAAATGCCTTGCTTCTCAATTAAAAGCCAACAACTGCCCCCACACTGAGATCAAGAGGTTACAAGTTTATCATTATTTTTTGATAGTGAGGGGTTAACATAGAAGTTATCTTTCATAAGCAGAAAAGATTCTTCATAAGGAAATTATATGGCATACATTATTTCAGTAAGTGGAAATACTTCATCATGACTGATAATTCTATCAGGATTGGGTAAGCTATATTTTTGAAGTTCTTACAGAGACTTTGAATGGGTTTTAGTGTAAAGCCCATATTCCACACATGGAAAAAATAATAACAGGGAAGTAAAATGACTTGCATCAGGCTTCACTCACTGGCTCACTGGGGTTAGGATCCAAGTTCACTGTGATGATTATACATCTCATGATCTTGGGCCAACACAATGTTTCCTGGACACTTTGCTTTCATGCATCATCATTTTACATTAAAATAAAAAAGGAAAACCTGACTATGGTTGCCAACAGTAAGAATTCCAAAAATAAAATGAATTTTATTTCAAACAAATAGGAAGAGCATATGCAGAATAATGGACAGTCATTTGAATTTAAGGTTTTAGCTTTATGAAAAGGTTTGATTATTGTCCTTCTGTCCTTCCTTCCCTCCCTCTGTCCCTCCCTCCCTCCCTCCCTCCCTCCCTTCCTTCCTTTCTTCCCTTTTTTTTCCATCCTCCCATACTTCCTGATTTCCTTCATTCTTTCCTTCCTTCCTCTTTTATTTTCTTTCCTCTTCCTTTATTAATTTTTGCACTGAAGACAGCTTGGGATATATCACATTATACCATCTTCTTCTCACTATTACTCTTTCTTCACTCCAGGTCTCAAAGTGTGCCACTTTAGGTCCAGTCACACTGAGTGAAACAGACAGGGATCTATTGCTCTTTCACATAATCTTAAAACGAAGTGCAAAAAAATATTTCAACTCATTTCAATAGTATCCAGAGAAAAATGGATTGGACAAAATTAAAGTTTAAAATACATATATTAAGAATAAATATCTGCCCTTTTATTTGAACTGATAATTACAAATATACTTGTTAAATATATGCCCCAGAGACTTAAATCTTTGGTCTGTTCATGTGCCGATTGGGCTCCAATTCATTGGAATGTAAAAACATAAGCGGGGAAGAGGATGTGGCTCAAGTGATTAGGGTCCCGTCTACCATATGGGAGGTCCAGGGTTCAATTCCCAGGGCCTCCTGGTGAAAAGTGAGCTGGCCCGCACAGCGAGCAGGCCTGAGCGGAGAGCTGGTCCATGCAGGAGTGCTGGCTGGCACGGAGAGCTGGTGCAGAAGGCGACGCAACAAAAAGAGACACAGAAGAGAGACAGTGAGAGACGAAGCATATCAGGGAGCTGAGGTGGCGCAAGAGACTGAGCAGCCTCTCTGCACTCTGGAAGGTCCCGGGATCGGTTCTTGGTGCCTCCTAAAGAGAAGACAAGCCAACACAGAAGAGCACACAGAGAGTAGACAGTGAGCACAAAATGGGGGTGGTGGTGGGTGTGATAAATAAATAAATATTTTAAAAAAATAAGAGGGGATTTCAACTATGGACTAAAGTAAACTTATTACTCTAGCAATTTAAGAACTTCTATCATTGATATAAAGGCAGTGGCCAGAAGAGGTTCTTAAGGGAAGGAGAAGGGAACAACAGGTGTAACATGGGGGCATTTTTTGGGACATTGAAATTGTCCTGCATGATATTGCAATGACAGATACAGGCCATTATATATTTTGTCAAAATCTATAAAATTGTGCCTGGCAAAGTGTAAGTTATAATGTAAACTATAGACCATGCTTAGTAGCAATGCTTCAGTAAGTGTTCATCGGTTGTAACAAATGTACCACACTAATGAAAGATGCTGTTAATGTGGGAAAGTGTGGGAAGGGAAGGGGTGGGGTATATGGGAGTCCCCTATATTTATGATACAACATTTATGTAATCTAAAGCTCATTTAAAAATAAAACAGATAACTAAAAAGAATAAATATATAGAGAGACTAAAAAGCTCATATTATAGTTATGTGTTTGTTTATTTTTCAGCATTTTCATAACATACAGCAATGATTTTGATGTCAGTAAGAAATCAGTCATTGAGATGCCTCATTTCTTGATAGTTCTTAAGTCAGGATAGAGGTTGGCTCTTTCCATTCCACTTTACTGACTAAGAGAGTTGACACTGTTGAGGTTAAGTAGGTTCTTCCAGTGAACTCACAAAGACACAGAAAGTCTAAGCCCTGAGAGTGCTCTTTAGTCTATAAATCTGCCAGATGGCAGGGTGTGCTTTTTGTATAAAGAGTGATGCAAATGAGAAAGGAGAAAATTGAAACTGGAATAATCTAGGTCCTTAAATTTTAAGAGCTCTATTCAAATGCACCAAGACCTACTCTTTGAAGTCATATCATAATTTATAGTAAAGCCTTTCTCGTTTTTTCCATGAACTATAATTCTTTCTATTATTCTTTCCACATTTAGCTTAGGGAGGCAACACCTCTCATAAAGAAATTATTCTTCTAGGGAAAAAGCTAATCTCTTTCACATCCAATCAAGATTTCTAGGCATTCTGGTAAGAGCATGAAATGATAGACTTGGTAGAAGAGCACCATATGCTCCCGATGGATTTTGCCTATAATGATGGAAATGGCGGCAGGAGTTGTACATTTGACTCAGAGGTTGTGGTACAGTGGATGGTGTTATAGGTGCTCCAGGATCCAGAATACTGACTAACTAAAAAGAAAGCCAAGATTTATGGTCTAATAATACATGCAAAAACTACAATTTATTGTGTCAACGGAGCGAACTGGCAATAAATAGAATACGCCCATGGCAGGAAATTTATGAATTAACCCAGGCATCCCTCCTTTACTTTGTTTGGCAGATATTTACTAAGGAAGATTTCAGATATCTCATAAATTTATTTATCCCTGTATTCAAAATCAATAAAAGTATTTCTCTAGAAGAACTTACATGTTCTAGCAAATCAAAGATCACCAGCATCTCCCTCCAATCAAACACCTCCCTTCTTTGAATGGCTAATTACTATTCAAGTTTCAAAAATCAGCTCCATCTCATCATGGTAACCTATCCTGATTTACCACAGTCAACATTGGATTCGATATTCATACTCTATGTTACAAAATACCTTATGAGTAATAAATAAAGTCATGAGACTTTTTTCATACTCTAGCAAACCTGCCTACTTTATGTTCCCAGCCTGATAGTCTTGAAGGGATCCGACCATTCCACTCTCATTCTCAGAGCTTAACATATCAGCTGCCTCTGGCTAGGGGTAAGGCTTGCTGAATAAATCCATGACTCCAGATTGTAACTGATGGAGTGCCCTGCAAAGTAGAAAATACAAGAGTACTCATATACTAAGGAAGAAATTATCTTTTAGAAAATAATATTCTAAATGGAAATAAAAACCAATAGAAGCAGCCACACTAAAATTCAAACACTTGAAGGGGGAAAATCTTTCTAAAGGAATACCATATTTTGCCTACTTGAAAAAGTGAAAATAATCAGTTGGAAAATGACTGGAAACAATAAGAGAGTTCCATGGGAAGTTTGCTTGAATATAAAATATTAGGTTTATATTTGGAGAAGGCAATAAAATTCTTCTGTGGGACATAAAAGTAGATATGGGGGAAAAAGAAAATTTCCTTCTACTGGAATGGAAAGAATCTGTTTTGTAAATAATCAATTTTCATTAAATTGACCTCAAAGTAAATCTAATATTTAAGTAATATGTGATGTTGAGTGAAACTTGAAAAGCTATTGATAGGTATGTCCTTTACTAAATGTTAAAACATCCTGCAAATCTGCATTGATTTTATTGTAGTGTATCATAGGAATTGAATGTGAATCAATGGAAGAGGTTAGAGTCCAGGAAAAATGTCCACATATATATGGGAATTTAGCAGCTGATAAATATGACATTGTATATCAATAATTAATAAAATTAAATAAACATAAAATATTTATATTTTACATAAAATACCCTGGCATAAAAATAAATCTATACATTTGTTACTCAAAGTATGGTCCAAGGCCTTATGACATCAATGTCATCTAAGGGCTTGTTAAAAATGCAGAACCTCAGACAGTTTCCCAGATTTACTGAGTAAGGATCTGAATATTAACAGATGCCTTGGTGATTGGTGTTTACATTAAAGCTGGAGAAGCACTGCCCAGTACAAATTCCTGCAATGATAGAAATGTTTTATATCTGCACTGCCCAAAATGATAGCTACTAGCTACATGTGGCCATTGAGCACTTGAACTGTGGTTAGTGCAACAGAGGAAATAAATTTCATTTAATTTTAATTAATTTTAATTTACTTACAAAAATATAGTTTGAAATATTTGCATATAAAAACAATATGCAATAAAACAATGTAATTTACTAAGAGAAAACTTTAATATGATCTTGGAGTGATGACCTATCTAAAAATAATATCAAAGCTAGAAATAATTCCACAAGAACCAAGAGAATTAACGATGTAAAAATGGGAAATATTTAACAGGGAAAATACTCTAAATAAATGTATTCTTTAAGTATAAAACTGGGTATTTATTTGCAATAGATAAGTAGGGAATCACAAATATTTGTATTATTAAAAAAAAGAAAAATTATTATAAAAAAGCAAGATATAAATATCACAGTATTAAATAAGCACAAAAGAGAGGAATGGGTTATTCACAAAAATAAGAAATTCAAATGGCTAACAAATACAGTAAAAGATGTTTAACCTCAGAAGTAAGAAAATGTAAATTAAATCATTAGTGAGTTTTCATTTTTTCATACGAGTCCATGCTGGCAAACAACATATGAAGAAATGTGTAGCTGAGTAAATTTATGCAATCATAATGTAGAACAATTGACAGCATGTTTTTTTTTAATGTGCACAGCCTTTGAAATAATAATTCTACTTTAAGGACATAATAAGTGTATCATACTATATGTTTGAGACCATTCATGGTTTGTAAGAGCAGACATTTGAAAGCTTCATACATGTTCAATGATAGGAGAATTTAAAATAAATTATTATGTGTCAACAGTTAAAATTACAAAAACCATCTGTATTCATTTATGGGAATGTGAATACTGGGAAGAGAGTAAAAGCACTATGTGGACAGGAACTCCTGTGCTCGTATATTGTGCACCCCTATGTCCTAAGTGTGTGACAGTGGGCACCTACACAATTTCTCCTTGCCTCAGTTTATTGATCTGAAAAATGTCAATAATACTAGTACCAACTCTTTAAACTATAATAACGATTAAATTAGTTAATTTAGGTAAAAGTCTATGTCAAAAAACAGTGTCAAGCATATAATTAGTGCCAATAAATGTTCATTGTTCTTTGTAAAAGAGGAAGTAATACTGATAATAAGCAGTACGTGGATTGATAACCGATAGAATGTCGTTTGCTAAGGTCTCCCATTAGGTTCATATTATCCAATCCAATGGACATTTCTCTTCCTTTATCATTACACTTGAAATGTTATCTTCACTTATCTTCCATGACACAGTGTTTTTCCTCTTGCTCCAATGACTTCTTCCTGGTCTCCTTTGTCAATGCTTTCTTCTGCTCGGGTCTTAACTATTGAAATGCCCTTGGATCCAGGCTCAGGCCTGGCCTTCTTTCTCATCTCTATCCATATTTTCTTCCTTTCCCCCCAATCTAATTAGAAAACCACCCTAGCCAGTCATTATCATTTCACCCGGATCGATTTCCCTGTAAAGTTCTTATTTTTTTACATACACAGGTACACACACATATGTTGTATATATTTTTAATACTGTTTTAATTTTGTCAGTTTCTCCTTACTAGGATGCAAGCCCCACAAGAGTAGGTATCTTGCATGTGGTTGCCCATCTCTGCATGCCAGCAGTGTCTTATGCATAGCAGATGTTGAACTACCATATGTTGAATTACATAGGAAAGAACATAATATAACCTGTTTATGTATACAAATAATACTCATGCACAAACATAATAATATCAATAATAACAGTAGTAACAGCTAAGAGATACATAGTGCTTACTGTGTCGCTTTATTACATTAACTCAATCAGTCAATTCCCACAATGATCTTATGAGATAGATACTCCAATTACCGTTATTTTCCAAATTAGAAAGTTGAGGAAAACATTTAAGTGATCTAAAGGTAATATCTAAAGTTATAGAGCTAGTATAGGCAGAGGCAAAGGTCTAGTATAGGAGAACAGTGTTTATATTTGGGTGGCAGTATTATTTTTTCTTTTTTACTTTTCTCTTTATAGATGTGTGCATTGCTAAGTTTTCTCCGATAAGCATATATTCTTTGTAATAATTTTATATGATAATTTTTGGAAAATGTAAATGTTTACCTTTATGAAAATCCCCCAACAAGAGGAGGCCTTGGAACCTCTGGGTTTCCATTTATTTTTAAAATGCAAAGTCTGGGTTGGGATTTGTGATATGGAAATATCACCAATGCATTACCGAGTTGGTAATATCTGCAACAAAGAGATAAAAATTTAAAAGTCTGTATGAGTATATTGGTCAGATGGGATTTGGGGAAAAGAAAGTAGGGGCTTGCAGATGGAAAAACAAATGATTAATGAAAATATTTAAAACAGGGCTAAGGCGATTATCTCCTTCAAGTCTGGGGACAGGTTGGTTTGCTGAGACTGCCTTATTGATACCAAGCCAAGGCTTGCCCACTTCTTCAAATTCTGCCACATGAAATGTTACAGCTTGTCTCGCCTGAATAGGGGCATTGTAGTCTTATTAAAGCTCACACAGAGTTAATAAGTATTTGAAAATACTCATCAGTAATTAGAGAGAACAGAAGAAGAAACAAATGAAAGCTGCAGCCTACCATACATTCTCTCCAAGCCTATCTCCTTACTTCATTTAGTTAATGCAAATATAGTTATTTGAGGGAATTTTGAGGCAGATGAAAGAGGTCATGGTAAATTTATCAATAATGTAAGAAATGAAGTACTAATTCCCACTCAAAACATAATAATCAATAAAAATAATAAATTCAAGAGTATCTTTCTTAAACATCCTGATCTCCTAACTCTAGATTGACTATGGCTCAAAATGCAAAATGTTCTTGTAAAACGTTTTAATTTAATTCTGCTATAGTTCCCTTTATGAGCAGTCAGCCATTATTCTGGGGTCAAATTTAAATACAGAAACAGAAATTTAGAGAGCAATAATACAGTCTAAACCTTTCTTTAAACAGATCAGGAAATTGAAACCCAGAAAGTTAAGCAAATTGCCCAAGAACACAAATCTTCTTCTTAGGGAGTCTAAGTTTAGTTCTCTCTCTAGTTCTCAATGCTTTATTTTCATTCACGGACTTTATTTCCATTCTTTTCCCAGGAGGCTAAGAGGACTCAAGTGCCATGTCTGTAATGTAATCAAGGAGTAAAACTGACTTTGTTCAAAGGAGAAGTCGCCAATGAAATATCCATTGGGATCTGAGAACTATTAGGCGAACCTTGGATAAAATTGTGAGCCGGATTTCTGGTGACCCCAGAAATCATTTTAGAGTCTTCCCATGCTAATTCTACTCTGTACTCCCAGCCAAGTGCCTATTACACGCTCCCTGAGTCTTAAAATCTTTGCTCAAGAGAGAATCTGCTGTTTCAGCTTTGCACTCTCATTTCCCTCTACTTGAAAAGTTCTTCCCCAAGATAACCGAGGGGCATCCTTGATGCTTCCTCCACCTCTCTCTTGAGCTTCCACCTTTAGTCACTATCACACCACGCAGTTGGCTTTGGAGCTGGAGTACCCTGAGTTTATATCTCAACCTTACTCTCCGTTGGATATGTGGCTGTGGACAATTATTTAACTTCTCTCGCGCACAGCTTCCTCAACAGTAAAAAGGAAAAAGTTATAGTACCTGTTTCATAGAGGTGTGATAATTAAATGATTTAATACTTGCAAAATGCCTTACACATGGTAAAACAATACATATTATCTCCTATTACTTTATTTATTTCCTTTAAATCATTTTTACTGTATGTTACCTTAATAAACTATTTAGTTAATTATTAACTTATTTGTTGTTGGTCTCTGCCATTATATTAAAATTCTAGGAAAGCAGGGAACTTACCTTTCTTTTTCAGTTTACATCCCAATAAGATTCCTGGCAGAGTAGTTCCTCAATAAATATTTGTTAAAATATTGGCAGTTATTTACATTTCAAGGGACAAATCAGTATGTCCTCAAGCCCCTTATGTTCCAGCCTTATTTCTAACCGTTGAATGGGAACCTGACTGAAAGTATTTCAGGCATTGTGGTGCTACAGGGATGGGAAGCCCCAATTTTTTGTCTATAGAATTCATCTGTGAGCACTAAGAAGAGCCCCTTCCCCAAATGAGTTCCTCAACTGAGGCACAAAAGCTTCTGAAGTTCTATGTTTTATTCATTTAAGCACTTTCTTAAGTGCTGAGGTATTTGTGTTCATTTACAGATGAATTATGACTAGTGGGTATCAAATAGTTGAATAATTTTTCTAATTGCAAATAGGCCTCTGAAAATGAAAATAAAGGCTATGTTTATAATCCCCATATTATTATGGACAATGCTTATGTGAGAAGATGGAAATACTGATAAAACGACAGAAACGAAATTTGGAGACAACTTTGCTTATTAATTTATAGCTATGAAAACTATATTTTTGTACATTTTAACGTTTGTTTTCTCTTTTGTATGGTTGAGAGAAATGAGAGTGTAACAGAGTGGCAAATGGTCAAAGTGTATAGAGAAAGTCATGCCTTGGGAAATGAAGTATACTAGTTATAGAAAAAAGTCAAGAATGAAAGTGGGTCAACTAGTTGCCAAGATTAGGTCGCATTTGTTTAAGAGAATAGTAAAGTTATCTGAGTGAAATATAGAAAACCAGGCCAGCCAACTCACAATCATCAGAGTTGAGAAAAATGTGAAGAGTTGATTTTGGAAAAAAAAAATTGATGGCATAGATATCCCATGACTACCTGGCCCAGAGGTATGTTCAGCAGTCATTCAATAAATACTTCTTAAAGGATGAGAACACTATAGAATAGGGATGGGTAATTTCTAACTTTTTGTGTTTGTGCAAATTTTGAGTTCCTCTTTATTCTATATTTACGTTCACATTTTAAAAAAAGATTTATCCCCCTACCCCCCAGTTGTTTGTGCCTGCTGTTTGCTCTCTGTGTCCATTCTTTGTGTGCTCATCTTCTCTTTAGGAGGCACCAGGAACTGAACCTGGGACCTCCCATGTGGGAGAGAGGCACTCAATAGCTTGAGCCACCTCCGCTCTCCACTTTGTTGTGTCTCCCACTGTGTTTCCTCCTTGTGTCTTTTCGTTGCATCATCTTGCCATGTCAGCTCGCCACACCAGCCCGTCGCGCCAGCTTGCTGTCTTGCTCATCCTCTCCAGGAGGCAACAGGAACCAAACCCGCGACCTCCCATGTGGTAGGCAAGATCACTCGAGCCACATCTGCTTCCCTACATTCACTTTATTTTATTTTATTTATTTATTTATTTTTAAAATTTTACCAGGAGATCCTGGAGATCGAACCCAGGTCCCTCCATTTGGGAGATGGACTCCCAACCATTTGTAACTTTTTATTAATAATAATTTTATTTCCTATTGCCATCAAGTATGGTTATAAATAGCAGAGATAAATTAAACAGTGAATTGAAATGACCAAATTTTTGTGAAGACCCAAGAATCCAGTGCAGAGATTTTGAGATAGGAAGGGGGATAGAATGTAGAAATCAGAAGATTTTTACAGTTTAACTCAGAGCTACGTAGAGTCTAAAGACCACTATTAGATTTTCACCTTATGGTTGGACAAGTCATTTTAATATACTTATGATTTTATTCGCTGATAATAAATAGATAATATAAATTAACTTGCTATACCAATAAAATGCAACCATATCAAAATTATAGGAATATTGTCACAAGAAAACCATATTATATGAAACCATATAGAATAAAATGATCCATAAAATGAATTCCTCCAATGTCTTCATTTTACAAGAAAAGAACCTGAGGGCAGAAAAAATTTGTGATTTGTGGAAGGTCACAAAGTCCATCTGTGTTATATCAATGGTCAGAATCTAATATCTAATATTTTGACTCCCCGTTTGGTGCTTTTTGCCCCAGAGAGAAGATCTTGATGGACAGACACTGGAGTAGATGCAAACAAATTTCTAACTTTTCACCTAGGAAATAATATTTTGTGCTCAGGTGTGATCACAGGTGCATTCACCTGAGAAATCATGTAGTGAACTTCTCACTGCAAATTGTACGCAACTGTTATAAGTTGAAATAAATTTTGTGGAATTCTGTTTCTCTTGCATTCCTGATATTGACATAGCATCGTGAATATTTATTAAACTCTTTCTGACCCTATTAAAACAGTAGTCACAGGAATACAAAACATACCTTGAAAAGATCTGACTTTAGTAACTCTTAAATATAAAGTATGAATCTCTGAGTTCTCAGATAAAGTTGATGCACCACCATGATTTTAAATCCCACTTGCTTGAATGTCAATATAAAAATATACAGATATATAGGTCTTTACATAAGTTAGTTTTTTGTAGAAGACTTAAATTTCCTTTTATTAAGTATAATTAGAATGGGGGAAATTGTCCAGTATGGTTGCATCATTAACAGAAAAGTAGTAAAAATCCAGTGTAATTGCAACTGATTTTTAGTACCATGTTTATTTTGAATGGACACTCTTATTCCATTTTAAATGTTCATAGCATTGTCTATAATGATTACATTTTCTATCCATGTTAACAGAAAGCACACAAATTAAGGCATGCGATAATAAACCAAAACCAGAACTAATACCCAAGGCACACAACCTACTTTAATCTGAAGTCCTTTATAAAATATTAAATAATCTTCAGCATTTATTTTAAATGTAGATTATTCTAATTAAAGCTACTTACATTATCTTGAGTTTGGTTGTTTTTTTAACCACTTCAATTAATTGTATATTTTTAATAGATATGTTTTGCTATAAGGAATGTTTCTACATTTTGGAAAATTATGTTTTAAACCAATTGAAAGCTATAGGCTTCTCTTAATTCTCATGTCCTAAAACTGAAAGTGGTAACTAATAATCATATGCAAAAAAATAATTTCTATAGCCTAAATAAGCATTTGATTGATTGGAAGACTTTATTCTATACCATATCTTCTAAGCTGTGTAGATCAACATAGAAAATAGTGCAATCATTTGATCTTTAGTGTTTAGTTGATAAGCTGATATTTCTCCCTTGTTTCACCTCAAGTCATTTTGAAGGGCTTACATGTTTTTTTCCCTCTCCATCAAAAGCATGATGTTTGGGATCATAATGAGGCAACACCATGACAATATATTCACAAGGTAAACAATGCTATGAGTGCATCTTCATTTGTGAATAAGAATTCTTGTTTGTGACAGAAATCAGATTTAAACTAGGCTGGAAAAGAGAGAGGGGGAGTTATTAGAATAATGTGATGGCATATTTCATCAACATAGGATGACCTAAACAATTAATGGTAGGAGAGGTGAATGCACATCAGATCCAGGGCTCACATGAAAACTTTTATTTTTCTCTCTCCCTCTCCTTTTGAAACATTTTGGCTTTAGTTTTTACAATCACAGATTAGATATTTCCAAATAGCAGGAAACATGGCTGCCAACAGCTCCCAAACCTCCTAGCTCACAGTCATCACCACTGAGAGGGACTGTGCAAGTTTGAAGTTTCAGGGGAGAAAGAGGAAAGGGAATGACACAATAGTTCCTTTCAAGGGCATGACTTGAAAGATGCACAAATCCCTTCTGATCACATCCTATGACTCTGAATTTGGACTCGTAGCCAAACCTAGTTGCAAGGAAAACTAGAAAACATGTCCTAACCAGGGAAGCTATTTATCCACATAAATTTTAAGGAACTATTATTACAAGAAAAAGAAGAATATCAATAGTAGAGGATAATTAATACTCAACAACTATGACAGGAAGGCACCTTTAAAATAATCCAAGCATTGTTGGGTCTACATAATGGGAGTGGGAACAAAGAAGCACCCAAAAGTAGTGGGTATCCAGAAGACAGGGGTTTTAGAAGACATCCTGAAAAAAATTACCTTGTTACTGCAAATAAGACTTGTACCATCCAATTTTTTTTTGTAACACATTTAGCTAGCTAATTAAAATTAAGAACAAATTGGTTTTGTTTTAGTTCCCTCTATCAGGACTGTTTTATTTAAAATGTTGATCAGTATGTTTATCAGGGAGCTCAACAAAAGTATTTGTTTTCTAAGAGAATATTGTTTCCTTGATAATTACACCTGAAGTTCTGAAAGCTTCTGATTAAGGGATTAAAAATAATGGGTGGTCTCCTGCCAGGTGAGTAACTGCTCACTGGGTGAAATGTAGAGTGATTTTCTCCAACAAATGCTAAATGGTACTCCAATGAAGCAACCCTGACTGCCTCATTCTAAATACTTATTTAAGATCTGGAAGCAGCTGATTCACTCAATAGAGTCTGACTCAATTCACTTTTCAATTGCTCGCCTTACTCGTTACAAAAAAGCAGAAACAACCAAAAACCTCTTCAGGGCCCCAAAATAGTGACACTCCCAAAATACCTGTCAGCATAGGAACATCCCTGACGCCATGCCCAAGGTGTTCTCTAATGGAGATGCCTCTCTTAGGCCCACCTAAATATCTTCTACATTTTATATCTGATGAGTAATCCTTCATATCATCTCCTGCCAACATAACTATTGTATATTTTAACTGAGAGAGGATGGCTGCCACATAGCTAAATTGGAAGCATGAGTATTTTTAGTGCTTAGTGAAAAGGCTTACATAAAGAGTGACTCTATTCGCCCTATTGGGATCCTCTTATGTAAAAGGCCTGGCACGAGTGTAAGGTATTATTATGACTATAAAAGCTCCTCACTCTATAATCATAGGAAAGGCAGTATTATGGAGAAATACCATGCAGTTGCATGGCAACTGAATCCTAGTGGAGTGAGTTTCCACGCAGAGAGTTATTATAAGTGCTTCGAAGCATCCCAGCCAAGACAGCGTCCAGACCACAAGCAGGTAAACACCCACCTGCTGCTTAAGGACATTTCCCCTGCATCCCAGTAATTGAATAGGATTCAAGATGAAGATGTGGTTTGCTTTCCTGGGCAGAATCTGAACACCAGTTAGGGGTGTTTTGTTTGACAAATTTCTAGCACTTTTTTTTCTCATTTTATGAGAATGAAAAAGTCTTAGAGTCAGCAACAAGGGGAGACGCACAGCAGCAATGTGTGCCAAATCCAGATGATTCTAGAAATGTTAACTTACTTTACTCATCTCTAAAATGGGTATAATATCTCAAAATGTTCTATTGTTAAAAAATAAAAGATAGGTACTTAATTTGGGCGGCTGTTATGTTTTGTCTGTCATCATTCCTTCTCTTTCTTTTTTGATTAATAAAGTTTGACTTTCTTTTGAGAAACATCTCTTCCCTCACTCTCAATCCATATGGTTCAGGTGGGGCAGAATCCTTCCTGCTGGAGGGATGAACAGGTGATGCAGACCTAGCCAATCAGTATATTTCATTTCCATAATCACACTGAGATTGGTACACTGTGGGCTCTGACAAAATGTGGACAAAGAGACTCACTCTGCAGCTTGTACTGAAGTTATAAGGAGAGAGGAACTGTCTGCTGGATTGTCTTTGTAAACTGGTGGCCACATTGCCTCCTGTGGATATAAATTCCCAAGAATGAAGCTGGCACAGAGGACCACCCAGCCAAAACACTCTAGTACTTGAACACCTGAATCTACCTGGGACCCAAACCTCATCCCTGAACCTTCCAGTTGCATGTGCCAATAGACAACTGTTTGTCTTTTAAGTACGGACAAGGTTGAAGTAGCTTTCTCCCACTTGTAATGAAAAGGTTCCTCACCAATATTCAGCATGAGCATGGCTTCGGAAACCAGCAGACCTGCGTTTACATCTGCTTTCTTCCACTAACTAGCTGGGGCAAGTCATGTACCTTCTTTAGCTCCTGTTTCCTCTTTTATTTTAATGAGCATAATAATTGTATCTTAATTCATAGTTTGTTAGTATGAGTTGAGATAGTACATGTGAAGAATTTAACCAAGTGCTTGAAACACAAGAAGAGCTCAGTACATGAATTATTTGTTAAAGATTTGCAGAGGTCTCCATCTGAGGCCAGTGGAATATACAGGCATGCAGGGAAGAGAACACTTTCAGGGATATCATGAATTACTCTTATTCTATAATCTTGAGATACACAAGAAACACTGTTGGCCTTTCAAAATAGTAGAAAATTTCCCCTCATATCGACCTCTCTGGAAAACTTCAAGGCAGCAGGTGTAGCACCTTACTATTCAAGGGGCCTACAGACTTCCATCTGTTTTCTATGGTTGAGTCAATCCTCCCATAGTCTTGTTCCCTCAAAAGCACACCTCTCTCTCCTCTTCTCTCTGAGATAACTGTCCTGATATGCTTGGGCTTTCAAAGTCATACTGGGAAGTCCTCTACATGAAAACTTTGTATTCTGCCATGCAATTTCCTTAGGGTAATAGAATACCAGGTTCATGGGTGCATTCTTAGAAAGAAATGAGATAAGAAGGGAAAATACTGAAAGAACAAAACATAAATTGTCATCTCGATGAATTGCCCCTGCAAATTAGCTAATATTCATTGAGTTGCCACAATAGCCATCAGGCTATTGAGAGAGGTTCTTACGCTTTCTCGTTTCTTGGAGTCCTTTGTGTTTCAGAAACTTTTTCATGGCACACTAGGCCAAAAGAAAATATCTAACAGTTCCATTTATTAAATAGTTAAGTCCAAACACCTTAATAACTCTTTGTATTTTAACAAGTTAGTCACCTTTTGAAAAAATAACTCACAAAAGTTGAAAAAAAAACATATTTTTATTTCATTCTAAGATATCCAGAAGTGCATACTCCAATGTCATGTGCACACACTGGGCATCACACAACTTCTCAAATGTAGAACCAGTTTTGACATCACCACCTTCATCCTGTTCCCCAATGATTTTTGTGTGAGACTTGTTTTTTTTTTTTTTTTTTATCACAACCACCACCAAAGCCCAACTTCACAAAGATATGACATCATCAAAAATCATATAATGTGATCTAACATTGAATCTATGAATCTAGTTTTTATGTGATGTCTTTTCCCCTAAAAACTCAAAATTCCCCACCCAGGAGTTTGCTGTGGTGGTCTAGGGCATCACCTAAGATTATCTATACAACAGTCCTATGAAGACAGAGACTATATTTGATCATATTTTGAAGGTAAGGAAACCTTCAGCTAGAAAGGTGACCACAGAAGTTTGAGTCAGAAACTCCAAGACCCTTCCCTCAACTATGAATGTCCAATGACTAACCTAGGAAAAACTGTATTTATATTTTACATTATTTCATTACTTCCATCTCTTCATTTAGTCAGTAATGCATAAATATTTCAAGAACACCAACTTCATGCTCACTCCTGAGCTTATGTCTGGGAATCCAAAGTGAGTCTGACTTCAGAAAGTTGTTACAGACAAATAAGGGCAATACATTTTTTAAAGTTGCTGTCACAGAATTATTTCTAGGGTACATCATGGAGGCACAAGACTATAAGGGGCAATGAGAAGAAAACGTCACAGAGGAACTGAAGCTTGAGGAAAGTCTTAGATGATAAAGAGGTATCAAGATATCATCACATTAACACTTCATGAAATGCTATCTCAGACTATGATGGTTAAGTCCATGTGTCAACTTGGCTAAGTTATGGTGTCCAGTTGTTTGGCCAAGCAAGCACTGGCCTGATTTTCACTGTGAAGTTATTTCATAGATGTAAATTATTAGTTAGTTGATAGCATATATGGCCCATTGCATCTACAATCAAGAAAAGAGACTGCCTTCAGCAATGAGAGGAGTTTCCTCATATAGTTAGTGATCTTAAAAGGAAAACTGAAGATTGCAGCAGTCAGAAAGAATTTCTATCTCTACTTTATCTTGCCAGCTTCTCCAGGGAATTCATCCTCCCCTTCATCGGAGTTCCCACCGATGGTTTCCCCTGTGGAACTCAATGTCTCCTCCATGGAGTTTCCAACTCACAATCTGCTCTATAGAATTCAGTGGGAATTCAATCCCCACAGTCAACTGAGCCAATTCCTATAACAAAGTTAATATTTATTATACTATGTATGCTATGTTTCTCTGGAGAATCCTGACTAATATGCTAGCAGAAGCAGTAATGTACACAAAGGAATACGATTGCAAAAAACCCTAGCCAGTCTGGGGTAACTGAAGTACAGGGACTTAAAGAGGAAGAAAGAGTGAAGTGTATCAAGACACGTGGTTGAAGAGAAGGGAGGGGTCAGATTATCAGCATTTTCCTAGGAACATATCCAGTAAGTGAGTGTTTCCCCAAAGAGAGACCCTGATGCTGTGAAGATGCTTTTCCATTAAAAAAAAAAAAAGCCGTGACTGTTGGGGAGCTCCTCTTGGACATTCGCAATGAACATAAGCATTATAAAAGTTTTGAGAATATCTGCTGTTGTAAAAAAAAAAAAAAAAAAAAAAAAAAAAAAATTTTGTTTAATCGAGTATTTATATTCCTTGGAAATACTGCTCCCTAAGAGCTTTTGTTGTAGGCAATAGGGAACTCTGCACTCTCACCTCTGATGGCCATTCTTAAAATTATTTCAGAGCAGTCTAATTTTCTTTCAAAGAATATGCACATTCTAACTTTGTTTCCCCTTTCTGATGATGGGCAGATGTAAGGACTGTACTTTAAGTGAGGTGGCCCTATGTCCTGGCCATAAGGTCCAGGGGTGCAAGTAGTTGTCAGAAAGTTTAGATTGCAACCTGTGCAGCTCTGATTTAGTATACTGAACATAAGCCCATGTAACTTCAGGTACAAGTGCTATCAAAGAAGCTAAGCCCTGTGGACATGGTAGAGTTTAAATAAATATTTATGCCAAAATCTCCTTCTAGTGGAGGGTAAGGTTGTCTCCACTCCAGGATAGAATTGGCTTCATTTCAATTCAAACATACCATAAAAATGCTTAATGGTGCATTTTCACAAGCCTTACCCCATCAAAATTCCCACATGCTGCACTTAGAATTGCAATGCTAATGGATCAGAATTTGGAGAGAGATTTATTATCAAATTAATGGCGGAAATGGCCATATACCAATAAGATTATATTATACTGAGGATTTAGAATGTGTCGAGACCTGTGTGAAATATTTTACATGCATCTGTTCAAATGTCACTCTGTGGAGTACATAAGAGCAGTCTAATTCTACAGACAGGGAAGGCAAGTGTGGAGCATCACACCATTTTGCAAGCAGCAGGAGTAGGATGAGAACCCAGATATTGATGAGCCAATGTCCATGGCTTTTCTATTTTTTACAAACATTTTACAATATAACTACTTCCTAACACATTTGTGTTTTGGTTTGTAACATGACACCAAGAGATTCCAGCTTTTAGATCACCAAGAAACTTTGATTTTTTAAAAGCCATGTTTGAGCATTCTGGTTCCCTGCTTCAAAACTGCCAAAAAACTTGAGAATGAGAGGAACTGATGGATCCTTCTCAGGGTGTTTTTGGTCATCGAGGATCCCATCCAGCACTGGTAGACATGACTGAGAGTTCTGCAGATCCGTGGTCTTTTCATTAGAAGTTTTAGACACCTAGATATACTGAAGTGCTTTACTAAAATTGGATGTGAAAGACCCTTGACCTGTTCTATGTGATGAAAATATAACTGGCAAGCACTACTAACCTGTATTTCTTCATCAGACTCTTTTTACTACACACGCCTTTAGATATGTTAAAAGAAAAAGGAAAAGAAACAAGACCATCAGGTAAGAAGAAATGCAGAATATACAAGTTAAGTATTTGATTACCATTTTGGAGAGAACATTAGAAAAAAATAGATTTTCAAGTCACTTCTTATATTATTTCTATATCAGTGTAACTCTGAAACTGCCACATCCAGGTCAAAGATTTGGAGTACTGATTTACTCCTTAAAATTAAAAAGAAATTTAAAAAGCCTTCTTTATTATACCACTAATAACAGGACTATAACTAATGGTCTATCAGTATTTTCATTACCCTTTTTCCCTATCATCCATTGACAGCTATGTTCCTCATAATTAAGATTAAAAACAACACTCCAATGAATCTTTAGTGTACAACGATATCCTCCCAAAAGCCTTAATATAAAGAAGCACCAAATTCTCAAGTGAAAAGTGGTATAGTAAATTCTTTTAAATACCAAGATATCAAACCCATGAAGCAGGGATAAACCAAACAGTCACAGATCAGATGGGTACAACTGCACTTAATAATTAAATGTATTTTTTATTCTGAATATTGTCTAACTGTGATAGATTGGATTACTGTTCAACAAATATTCCCTCCCCCCACCTCCTTTGAAATGGAATATACTTCCCTACCCAAAGGACTTTGGGTTTGGTCATGTGATTTTCTTTGTACAATGGGCAGTGAGGAGATATCATGCAATCAGAAACCTTAGATGTGTGTGTGATTTGGCTTATCCTTGTACTACCCTAAGATGGGCCATGCCAGGAGCATGTTCCAGGTAGCCACTGCTCCTTTTCACATGGTCAGAACCAACCCAAGCAAGCCCAGCTGAACTGAAGCCTGGAACAGAGTCTTTCAGGTGATCCACAGACCTGTGAGTGACAATAAATAGACCCCTGTTGTAATTTGGTGTGGTTTGTTATTCAGAATTATTGTAGCATAACACCCCACCTCAATGCACTGCCAAGTCTGCCTAATGACAATTTATTCTAGACCGTTCTGGCAAACTACACAACTCAGGAGTTTAGGATCAAATTAAGTTGCTCTCTGTCTCCAATCAACTCAAAATTTCCACTTTAAGGCTTCTTCTCCTGTGGCAAGGGTTTTTTCTCCCTGTTCTTCTGGACCACCTCCTAATCTCACATAACTTGCATGGGACCTTCATCCAGGAGGTAAAAGAAGCCCATCTGCTTCTGTGATAGTCTGCATATCAGGGTGGAGAGGTTTCTTATTTGTCTGTTAAAGGTCTTCTTTTCATTCTTCACTGCTGGCATTCTCATGTCTGTGGTCTGTGATGTTGGCTGGTCTAGTTACATTGGCTCTCTTATCACCTCTGGTATTTTCTTTTTTGTTTTCTGTTTGTTTTTATTTTTTAATTTTTTAATTAAAAAAAAAATTTTTAAAGATACTTAGATTATACAAATGTCACATAAAAAATATAGGGGATGCCCATATGCCCTGCTCTCCATACCTTTCACATTCTCCCACATTAACAGCATCCTTCATTAGTGAGGTACATTCATTGCAAGTGATGAACATATTTTGGAGCATTGCCACTAAGCATGGATTACAGTAGTTTACACTCTCTCCCACCCAATCCTGTAGGTTATGGCAAGATATATAATGGCCTGCATCTGTCGTTGCAAATGTTCTACTTCTATATCTTGCATGCCCAGATAGGTCTCTGCGTAGGCCACTTTGCCTACACCTATCTCTCAGCCTCTGCTGCTGGACTCCCCTGATTAGCCTCTTTGGGGAGATGGCAAAAAGAACAGATTTCCAGAAGATACCCGCAGTCTCCTACAAGTCCACAGGGAAACTAGGACCACCTCAGGAAACAGAAGAGAGATCTTTCTCCTCGCAACTAACACACCTTTCTTTGTCTCCCTTAAAACCAGATTAGAGCCCTTTCCAGGATTCTACACTAAATCCTCTGCCAAATTTCCCAGATTTAACCAAATTTGTAGTTTTCTTAGTTTGCCTGTCTGCTACCACAAATACCGCACAATGGGATGTCTTGAGGCAAGAAAAAGTACCGAATGGAGACACCAGCAAGGCTTGCTTTCTCCTGCTGTCTGCACCTTTCTGGTGCTGGCTGCTGGCAGTCCTTGGCACTCCTTGGCTTGTATCTCTGCCTTCTGTCACATGTCACTGTCTTCTCCTTTCTGCTTTCTGTGACATCTGGGTTCTATCTGTAAGGCCTTCAGAAATCTTGTTTAAGATCCACTCTCATTCAGTCGGGTCACACTTTAACTAAGAATAACGTTTTCGAGAGGTCGTATTTACAATGGATTCACACCCACAATCCACAATATGGACTAAGCTTAAGAACATGTCTGAATTAGGGTCCATAATTCAATCTACCACAGTACTCGCTGCTTAATAAAGTAAATATCAAAAAATCAAGTCTCTTTCTTTGCAATTTGATGTGAATTTGGGGACTTTGCCAAAGATTATACATTTGGGGGTTGGGAAGGGAGGATTTTAAATTGCCCATTAGAGAATTTAATGTTATGTTCTCAGCTGTTTTTGTGTATCAGGTATTTAAAGCAGCAGAGGAAGAAAACAGAATCCAGTACCTTATTTCAACTTTTTGCCATAATCTAACACATATCAAGTCAACTGTGGTCATTTTTTTAAAGTGAATATATCTAAGAATAACTTTGATTGACAATATGGGTTTGAAAGGTTGATCGATCATCTATTGAATGCAAGCTCCTTGAGAACAGCGTCTTTGTTTTGTTCACTGCAAGGAACAAAACAGGGTCATGTGCTTTTAAAAAAAGGTATTAATTGAGTGAAGTAATTAATAAGAATAAATCTAAAGTACTTTGCTTATTAGATTTTGACTTAGAAATATCTGGCAATGTTAAGATCATCTTGAGGAAAATAGCCTGAAAATTACTTTTATTTTTCCCCTACTTTTTCTCAATTCTCTTTAGCTGTATACAGGTTCTTCTGCTTACTAGAGAAATTTAAGCAGCAAGCATGTATTCCCAGCTATTTGTAATTCAAATCCCCATATTCTTTTCATTAAACTTCAGTGTGAGCATCAGTAAAAATGAACATAGTCATCATATTTAACAGTTTTTATTCATTAAAAGTAAATAACCCATTTTTAGTAACCAAACCCACAAGGTCTTTTTCTCTTAATCAATGAAAAACAGAATTCTTTTGAATAATGTAGTAAATGTTTTCAAAAAATACATTCCCAGGATAATTTGAAGTTGATTAATAGCTACAATCTTTTATCAACCTATGAAGCAACTTAAATTTTACACAGGAATTAGATTGTCCAAACTTCGTGTAATTTTCTATGGAAATATAAGAAAAACAGTTGAAAAGGGCTACTGAATGGATATAAACACTTACTATTGATTGTAGAAACTGTGAGAGACAAATACCCCTTTTAGCAGTTAAATTAAAAACACAGAAACTGGCATGTTACCCTCTTATCTCTTCATTTCCATCTCTACCCCTCCAGCTCTGAAGATTACAGAGACACCCTGGAGGAGTGAAGGAATACATACCACTTCATCATTTCCTTCTTGTTCTCTTCTCAGGTATTAGCCAAAGGACTTATTTGATAAGAGAAATGCTGAACTTCAGCCAGCAGTCAATGTAAGGGTGGTGGGTAAGATTCATTCTTGAGTAACTTCAAAGGACAGTGAAATGTCTGTCCTTACTCTTAAAAAGTAAGTCATCGACCCCATGCACACCTCACATAGAGTGCATGTGTAGTAGACACTTGAGAGTATATCCAGCTCCATGATATTGATTTGTGTCGTCTTCTCTTGTATAAAAGAGTAAGGATGGTTTGGATAGCCAGTAACAGAAAACATTAACCCAAGTCATTTTAAACAACACTGGGACTCGATACATCTCTGTTGGGAGACAATTCTCTATGAATCTCTGTGTTTCTGCATATTTTGCAAGCAGAGGCCTTTCTTCCAGTCAACCTCTTCAAGATTGTTTGCATGGTGAACCTGCTTTGGAAGATAGAGATAGTATCTCCCTCTAGAGAAGAGAGCAGGCTTATTGAGCGTACAGTATATAAAAATAACGTTTCCCTGAGGAACAAAGGCCAGGCATTCTTATTGCCCATATAAAAGATTCGGGTGCCCTAAGCTGCCCTGGAGTACAGCCCCTGTATGATCAGGCATCACCTGATCATCTTCACATCATCCTGTGGGAATTGGGGATCAGAGACCCAAGTGCAAATGCTGATACTCTATTGCTTTAAGTAATGAATCATCTTTTGTATTTTTTCCCAGGGATCTCAAACTTTCTGCCAGCATCCGTGAAACGCTGACAGGCTAACTTGTTAGCTTGAAAAGAAATTTCAGATATTTTACAGGTGTTGACAAGCTCATAAGAAGAAGCTTATTACCATACTTTTACATTTTGTCAAATTACTGTTTGTAATGACCGTCTTCTCACTAAATTCTGAACTATAGATTCTGATGAGAACAAGTTTCTCTCATAGTCTTCAGTAGGCACCAATGCTTAGCTCAAAGTCCATAATAATTTTGTGGTTTCCTTGTATTTAGTTGTATTTAGTTGTATGGTTAACATCCATGTGTGCAAACAATGGGAGTTTCAATTTAAAGAAGTACTGAAAATATAATTTTATATACATTTAAATAAAAGAAAAGAGTCAATTCCCATTAAAATACTAAACGCATACTAGTACTGATGCTATGTTGATAATGCAAAAGTCAGTAATATAATTTGGAATGATTATAGTTTTGAAAATTGTAGGAGGCTACCAAGTAACATGTAGATGGTTTTGTATATATTTCTAAAATGCAAGGAGAAAGCATTATGCTAAGGGTCCTTCATGTCAGTGTGATATGGGGACTAATCCCAATTTATTATACCAAAATAATCACATGACCCAAACTCCTAAGGTGCTAGAACAAGTGGCCCCAGGAATTTTAAATCTTCTTTCAGTAAAGGTACTCAAGAGCAACTGTCATCAATTAGATATGGTTTTGGGATAATGGATATCTTCCTTCTCCTGTGCAGAAGACAAAACAATTTAACAACAAGAAGTTCTTCCAAACCCAAATGACTTTACAGTAGGAATGGTCTCTCCTGTGAACATCATAAAGGACAATCACATATGAAGAACATATTTTCATAAACCAAATAAATATGGAATGAGTAAAATGATGAGTCAACAGTTAGGTATTGTGCTTCCTTACGGGATTTCAGTAATATTTTGGTTCCACTAAGAATAAGGGGTTAATACAGTAGAACCAAAAAAGAAGTATTCCTTTAGCAGACACAGCCTATTCTTTCTTGAATGCTAGAACATAGCTATTAGCTTCAAATGGGACAGAGAAAATAGACTTCATAATGAAGTTTCCCTTGAAATTTACTCACACTCATTAAGGAAGTCATTCTTTTCCTCATTGCCCCTAATTTCCCTGGTAGTCAAAAGAAGTAAAAGTTAAAGACTAATAATAAAAATAACTATGGTAATTGTTTCATTGAAGTAAGAAAACAATAGAGAGAAAATAAGGGGAAACTTTATTTCTCCCAAACTGGGGCATTGTTTATCAGCAAATATATTGTATCCAACATTAGCTGAAACAGGCGAATTATTTCCTGCTGCTTCAGTTAAAAAATTTTTATCAGGTGCAATATTAAGTAAAGTATTATGAATTTCAGAAGTCCAGGTAACTCTTATGGAACCAATAAATTTTAGCAGACAAAGTATTTAGACACAAATTGCTTATATAAAATTACTTTAAATGATATAAAATATAAGGCTACATAATGGGTTTTATAGATTAAACATGATAAAATAGCATTTTTAGTGTAAATTGATTAAAAGTACACTCCATAAATTTCTATGAGTTATAGCTGTATCACAGTAAAAGCTAAATAAATCAGATTCTTTGGATATATACTAAAATACAGACAATTTAAGGAAGTTTTGTAAAAATAAATAAAAAATGAGGATGAGGAAAAAGGGAGAAATAAAATAATGCAAAATAACTGCCAGATTAAGAATATTAATTGCTGGTTACTTCAGGGGAACGAGGACTAATGAACACATGTAACACAGGCAAATACACAAAACTATGGCAAGCACCATAAAAATTTGGTATCAGGTATGAGGAAATTGCTTTTAAAGTCACAAGCACATAAAATTTAAGATTTTATGTAAAATAAATCGGGTGTCTTGGGGAAATTTTAAATGCTCAAATAGATGATCACATCAAATGCTGGAAAAAATGAAGAGATCTGTTACTAAAGATCAATTTTTAAAAGTTTTGGTGAATTGCTTTCATTGGAGGGCCGTATATACATAGGTTTTATTACAGAAATTCAAGAATTGTTAACTATTTGAAAATGTATCAATATATGAATAAAACTCCCAAATTGTTTGATAAATGGCCAAAAGTTGGTTGATAACATTAAATGTCCATACCTAATTTAATAAACAAAACACTTAGACAAATAGAAACAGAATACTTCTTTCACATGAAAAATTCTGCTTCAGATCAAAAATCAGTATTTTTAAAGGTTCATTTAGAAGCATCTCCAATAAAATCAGGAACATGATAACAATGTTCACCTTCACAATGATTTAGTATTCCCTTAGAAGCTCCTTATCTCTCCAGGTGTGGTCCATGAGCCAGCAGAACCAGCAGTACCACCCTGCCCAAAAACTTGTTAGAAATATAATTCTTGGGCCTCACCTGATTCTTCCATTCCTATTAATTCATCACCTCCGGGCTCTAGAGTCAGGGACAGCAGAAATCTGTGTTTTACCAAGTCCTGCAGGTTTTTCTGATGCAAGCTGAAGTTAGGTCTAGAGAATATGCCAGAAGAGGGCTAGGCAAAATTCTTCTGCAAAGGGCCAAATAGTAAATATTTTAGTTTTTGTAGACCTGCAGTCTCTGTTACAACTGTTCAACTTTGCCATGATGCTAAGCAGACATGGGTGAGGTTGTGTTACGTGAATGGGTGTGGCTATGTCCCAAATAAAACTATTTATTAAAACACTTTGCAGGCTGAATCTGGCCTTCTGACCATAGTTGTCAATGCCTTTTCAGTCTAGAATTTAGACAAAGCAAGAAGATAAGAAATCTAAAAAGAAAAATCATTACAGCAGAAAAGTCAAGTGTTTCTTTATTCCAGATGACATGATAGAATAGCTGGAACACCTGAGACAATAAATAGAGCCACAGTTAGCTATAAGAAGAGCCATTAATCAGATTGCCAGAAACAAACTACCTTTAAATGAATGCATGTTTTTTTTTCAACGAACTATGATAACCAGTTAGGAAACATGATAAAGATCCTATTTGTAATAGCAATAAAAATGCCTAAGACTATAATGTCCAAATGTCTATATAAATACATGAAATTTTACTAAGAGTCAAAAGGAGACCTGAAAAAGTGAAAATCCCATGTTCCAGAAATTGATACCCACCACCAGCTCTCCCAGTCCCCTCCCCAGCCTTGCTCTATTCCATAGCACTCATTACCTCCTGACAAAACATAGGTTATAGTTATGTACTGGTTTATTTTCAGTATCTCCCCACTAGAATGCAAGCTCTGTGGGTGTTGGAATGTTTGTCTTCACTGTTTACTGCTGCATAGCTACCTCTGAAAGCAGAACCTGGCACATAGTAGGAACCCAATCGATATTTTTTGGCAGATTGAATGAATGAACAAATGAATGTTCATTTTTCTCAATTAAATCCCTATAGTTAATGTAATTCTCAGCTGGAAACGATTTGAAATTTTACCTAAATGAATGAAAACAACCAAGAATTATTTGGAAAAAAATTAAAGCTGAGGGCAATATACCCTTGCTAATATTAAATCATACTACCTGCAATTATCAAAATATTGACAAA
Source organism: Tolypeutes matacus (assembly GCA_026826555.1). NCBI lineage: Eukaryota > Metazoa > Chordata > Mammalia > Cingulata > Chlamyphoridae > Tolypeutes > Tolypeutes matacus. Next base: position 12,129,187 of record JAKSZT010053929.1, read on the forward strand.
TTGGGAATTTAGTCACTGAATTCTGGATTTATTATAACTTAAAGATGCATGGTAAATCTGGGAGAAAAGAATCATTCAATAAATGGTATTCCTAAAAATTCAAAAGAAAAAGATTGTTTTATCCATTAAAAGGTAGGAAATGGATTTGAAAGGACTTCAAAGGAATTAAAGGAGGAACTATCCGTAGGTAATACAAGTGGATGCACTTTCAGCAATGCTTAAGAACATGGATTTTTGATTCTGGAGTCTTAAACCCAAATTACACAATTTACTACTAGTATGACTGGGTAAAAGATTTGTCTTAGAGCTTTTGCACCTTCTTTGCAAAATAGAGCTGATAATACTTATATCATAAATTGTTTCAGTGAATGAATAGTAATATATGTGAAGAACTTAACATTATATTTAGCTCATAATAAGTCTTTAATAGGTGCTGATTTTTATTACAACCAAATTGCATACACACACGAAATCCAAATGCCCAAGAGAAAAATACTGACTGATTTTCGGATGAACACACATCCAAAGAGTTTATTATGTGAAGTTTAAAATCATATGTTTGAATGCTATTTAAGGACATGCAAAGTAATTATGCTAAAACATTAAATGGTGGAGAAAAAAGAAAAACAATTATATAAAAGAGGTGACACAGATTTTGTTAAGAGAGAGAGCACAAGAGAGAGAGCAAAATGTATTCATGCACTGACATAAATACCAGAGGAAAAGCACACCAAGTGATTAACAGACATCTCTCTGGTAGGAGGCTTATGGACGATTTTCTAATATGAACATGTGTTACATTTTTAGTAGCAGAAAAACTCAAGGAATTCTTAGGGACTGAAAAGAATGATTTCCTAATATAATGTGTCTAGTATATGTATTTCAATAATCATTAAATCAAATTCTTATAGAAGTTTATAAAGAAATTTCCAGGAAATAGGACTGGTAGAGGAAGTTTTTATTTTCCTTGAGATTTGTCTAGAATTCTCATGTTTTTATGTTTATTTTCTCTTAAAATATATTGAGATAGAAGAAGACAGAACTCGAATCTAGTCTGAAGGGGTTGGGAGTGGGGGAAAGCCAGGGGAGAATAGAGTGGGGAGAGAATTCTAAAGGTCTTGAGGAAAGGCAAAACTGGAACTTTTAATATGTCCTTGGAGAATCAGCTTAACAACCTAAATTGGTTTCTTAGGAGACTAGGATCAAGATGTTTAATAAGAAGGTCTCTGTTTCCAGGATTCTATTCTCTTCTAACCTAAAAATATCTTGGAATGTGATAGTCTTGAAACCACCTTGAAACTTAGCTTCATTGAATGGCATTTGAAAAGAAAATCCAGTTGCTTTGTGTTTTGGTCAGGTTTTATTTCACACATTATTTTAGACACTGACAATGATTCCAGAAATTCAAAATATAAGCAAATAACTCAAAATTGCCCTAGAAAAGTGACAAATTAGGCAGTGTTTATATGAAAATTATGTTGGGGTATTTCTGAATCTGTCACCAATGTCTGTGTGACTTCAGGCAATTGGGGCTCAGTTCTCTGATCTGAAAGATGAAGGAGCTGGATGTGCTGTTCTTGGAGATGCTTTTCATATCTAAAGAGAATTCTGTGAAATTCTGTGACTACAACAGTGTTGATGTTGCTGGGACATGCAAATTCTGTGACCACTGAAGTGTATTAGCATCATTATGTTCCAGCTCTCCTTTCAGTGAAAAGATACACAGTAAAAATTTAAAATTAATATTTAAGAAATGAAAATTAAAAATTGAAATTCTTGGCAGAGGATTTTGTTAGCACAGCTATTAATAAAATGGCCCTTGAAATCCCAGAAAATCAAACTCCAGATTTACTGAGCTATCTTAACAACTGCCAACCATTGGAATGGCTCTATATTCAAAAAAACTTTTCCATAAATTCAGAGTAAACTTCTGCTAGTCTAGAGCCTTCCATAAGGAATCTTTCCTCAAGCTAAGCCAGTTTTAACCCTTGTTGATGTCTGGATAATGATCATTTCAGTGTCTCTCTCATGTCACTATCTCACACACATCTAATGAAGGAAAAGAATCTTTTTCTCTTAACCTCCCTAGTTCTGCCCAAATATTATTAAAATCTTTAATAAAATCTATTTGGAAATCTGAGAGCTGGAATATTCTGGCTTCCTAAAACAACCAAGTTCTAAAATCTTTGACAAAGCTTTCCTGACATTTAAAGGCTTATTCCTAAATCTGCTTTCATAATAAAGTACAATGTCTGGGAAGCCTAGACTGAATATACAGTGGGTGTCAACATATTATTCTTATAATACTTATAATATTGCCCTCAACATACCACATAATAATCATGTGATGGTCTCTCCCTCTGGAGTGTGAGCTCTGTGGATGGAAGTTGCATGTCCCAGTGTAAACTTCAGGGCTTTGAAAATGGCGGATGCCCCAAACATGTCTGGGCAATTGAATAAATGAATACCTAAAAGTATATTCTGGATTTAAGGCATATTCATTTGGAAACTTTGCTTGGATTCATTATATTTAAACAGATTATCTCCCCATGCTTCCATATTTTGATAAGAAATCCAGGTAGTGATGATATCACCAAATTATTCAAAGATGAAATGACATGACATATTATTTTACAGTATAAAGATCAATTCAAACATATTGTTATTATAATTACCAATACGGCATGATATTAAAAGTGAAAGAAGGTCTCAAACTCAACAAAGTAGCTATCCTACCACTTCCAATGACACCAAGAATTTCTTTAAAATATGCAGGAACAGCTGAGTAGCATGGATGCATCCAAGTAACCTATAGAGCTTTTTGAGAGATTTGGAGAGAGGAAAGGATAAGAGAAATAGGGTAGGAAATGGGGAAAGATGAGTCCTGCAAGTTTGGGGAGGGCTTCAGTTTTCTAAAACTAGCCCTTAGGAGACCCAGACCCCAAATTGCCTGCTCAGGGGAGTTTTGTGTTTGGTTTGTTTGTTTCCCCCTGAGATGGCTCCCTCATTGTCTGCTCATTGTCTCCGCTCGTTGTCTGCTCTCTTCTTTAGGAGGCACCAGGAACCTAACCCTGGACCTCGCATGTGGGAGATGGGCGCCCAGCTGCTTGAGCCACATCCACTTGGGGAGTTTTTAAAGTACCTTTTTCACTGTCCCGACACTTAAGTAAAATACTTTGCAAGCTTTTCCTCACTCTACAACTTCCTTCACCCAGAATACAAATGGCAGCACACTTAGGGAGGGATTGATTACCTTCTGGGAGTGCAGCATCAAAAGATGGCTTTATTACACTCTGGACGCAGCACTGAGGAGCTGAGTGACATTTAACAGCACTTCGCTTCCCCTTGTTTCCTCATTTGTAAAACTGACCTGGTATTACAGAGCATAGGGAAATTATTTAAGGTTAGTTTTCCTCCCATCCTGCTCACATTCAGTAGGGAGATTAACTGAGCTGCAGGGCTTTGCCATTGGGCATACATGTGACAATATAAATAAAACACTAAATTCACGTAAACAAAATAGTGGATATTTTGATTTGAGGTGGGCTCAGTGGAGGAAGACGTGGCCTCAGAGGTCTCAGAGGTCCTGATCACAGCTTCTTGTGGGATGTCAGTTTGTACCACATCCAGAAGAATGAGCTTTTTCTGATCCTATATTTGGAAGGAAGTAACTCAGACCAGTGAAGTTAATATCCTATATGACTGAAACCTTCCTTTCTTCTAATGGAATAATGTTGTTTATGAATCGCTCATCTATCCCACAGATAGAGTAATGTGTATGTGTCCCTAGAGAGGTACCAAGAATTAACATGCTCAAGGGTATTGTTATAATTGTTGGCAAGATAGATAAAAAGGGGTTTGCTTTGATGACTTTTGCAAAATCTCTTATTTTATTAATAAAGTTTTTATTTCTTCTGAACCCACACTGTAATAATTGTTAATAGTGCTCCTGTAAATAACTATTATAAATATATCATCGCACCATTAGCAGGAAGTAAAGGAAAAGGCTTAATTGAAAAAAAGCATCTGAAAGATTTTAGTAATATTAAAAGCATAAAGTACGTGGACTGAGTAGCCTCCTTCAGTAATTCATTATGAAACCATTGTGTTTCTGTGAAGCTAAATGCTGTGCATAATATACACTAGCAAGGCATGTGATTGACTACCTTTGTATAAAAAATAGGACAGGTTAGAACTTGCTGGTCTTTTACGAGTTGTACTATAAAGCCATGGGTATCTGAGTCTCTCTTAGTCATTTCCCATGAACTAAATGTGTTCTAGCCACACTGGCCTTCTTCCTATGCTTTGGACCTCCTTCTGCTTTCAATTCTGGTGCTTGCTCATTCAACCTCTTAAAATGCTTTGCCCGCAAATCTTGACCTGTTCTTCTCACTTCAAATGTTATCTCCTCACAGAAGCTGCCAGTACTTTCGTAGTCCTCCTTTTATCCTGAAAAATCTGTTTTATTTTTAGAATGTGAGTATATTGTATTCTCAGTGTCTAGAACAGTGCCTGGCACTTAGAGAGCTACAGGTGTGGAATGAATGGATGAGGGAATGGTCACGTTCTCCTATCTTAAATCCACAATGTTGGGTTGATTCCAAACCAACACTATTAAACAAAAATGCTCACAAATATTTTAAAACATTAATTTTTTAAATTCTGTTCCTCAGTCCTTTAAAAAAAAGCTCTTGAGAAAAGACAAAAAAATAATGCAATCCATATCAGAGAGATTTCTTCTGTTCCAAATACATCAGGGTAGCTTGGCCACCCTTTACACCTAAACTGCATTGGAGGTGTGAAGGAAAAACCAAAAGACAGAAGAGGGTGGGAGGACGTGTGAGGAATGACCTGGGAGCCTTCTATGGCTTTGCCAGAGGCTCTGGCGGCTGCCCCACCATCCTAAGGGCAGCGGGAGTTTTATGCTTTTCAATACATTTGTCTGCCAAAGTGAGCACCTCGAGTCTTATTTCATTCTGCCTCACACTCTAGCTTTTGCATCATCAATCATACTGCCCTAATGTTTTCTTGAAATAAAATAATTTTTAAAATTATGGAAATATAAAAACATCCCTCAGTTACTTAAAAAAGTAGACTTTAAAAATCTGGCATGGATAAAAGGATATTGTTGCTCAAAGCCTAAACAAAGAAAGGAGAGCAGGACTGAACCATTTTGTGAGTTGATTTTAGGGAAAATACATTTTGTTTTTCTTTCCTTAGGTATTCTGTGCTTTAAAGGAGGGAAGAATGGGACCATATTATATCCTCATATGGGAAATATAATTTATATCCATATATAATTATATATATGCATGCACATGTTAAATATTTATGTACTCGTTTTTTCCAGGTATATTTGTGTATTTAGGACATATGTACTAACTCAGTGTTGGTCACTGGGAATATGACAGTGGAGAAGACAGCTGAGCTCTCTGCTTTTGTAGAGATTATATTCTATTATAATTGGAGAAGGCAAAAATAACCGAGTAAGTGAACAATACTGATAGAGGTGGTGACAAGTGCTATGAAGGAAATCAACAGCTATGAAAAGTATAATAGATAGTAATGGAACGGTGGTGGTTTACTATATCTTGGGAGATCAGAGAAGGTCAAAGTGGCACCTTCATGGCTTCTAGGAAGTTCTGGAAACATAAAATTTTTTCCTTTATTAAATTTAATTGTTCTACGTGCCTACCTCTAATGCACATGATATTTCCCTTTTGAAAATTATACTAACTCCAGAAAATGTCAGGATTTCTTTTTTTTCTTCTTTCCATTTACCCCCCTCCTGCTGTGAAGACCTGTGGACTGAGCTTCCTGCGTGGCCCAACTTCATCTGTCTTACTGAGATCTCATGTGTTCTCTCCACTTCAAGGGCTCTGTTATTTATTGCTTGCCCCTCCCTCTTGAAGGAGAATTCACTCCTTTCCATTAGCAAATCTTGAAGTATGCTCGTGGCTGATCTCTTTTCTCTCTCCTCTCTGACTTCTTTTGTTCATGGATCATTGTCCGGTGTCACCTGGGTTGATCCCGCCCCTTTGGATGCTTTTCTCATATGTTCTTACCGGAGGCAATTTCCCCCAGTCAATGCCATATTACACAAGGCAGATATGTGTGCCTGTGTATGTTTATGTGTATGTGCAGGGTAATTTCAGACTTACCTTTCTTTTTACCCAATTCCCATTTGACTAATGCATCTCCAAATAGTCCAGGGGCCTTTAAATGGTACAAAGTGACAAGAATGCTATTCTTTCACAGTGAATAACATTTTTTTTTTCCTGGAAAAGGACAAGATACATTCTCTAGCACCAATACCTCCAACCCAGCATTCTTTTTAATTTCTTTGTCCTCAAGTCTGTGTGAAATAAATTGCCAGTTTAGGAAAGTAGCAAGTCAGTTAACAAGTTGTGGGGTGAATCTATTAAGCTGTAGCAATACTAATTTTAATTAGATCTTAGAAAAAGATATAGCTAGTATCTAAATAGAGTATTTGGTAAATTGTAGACATAAACTAGGCAAATGTGCAATTGCAATTAGTAGATATATTTAAACTCAATCTTAGTAATTATCTGTTAAGAATAGGAGTCAATAGCTCTTTCAGTGACCTTGAAAAAATTGTGTAATTCTTCTTTAAGTTAAAAGTTTTCCCAGTCTAGAAACCAGGGTTAATAACATTATGCATTTCCTGACCTCAAATGAGGATATATCTTAGTGTGCACTATGTGTTCTAAGATCGCCTGTAATAAAAATTCTGCATCAATAGAAACTATTATTACTTTGCTGAAAATTAATAATGTCTTGGTATTTACATAGCAACTCAGAGTTAGAAGCTTATACTCCATCTTCCCACACACAGAACAACTGAGTTTCTTCTTAATTTCCCCCACAGGTATTAATTTGCATGTTTCCAAGATGATGCCTTTTTTTTTTCTTCCCCACCTGGCCATATTTCTAACCTCTTCTGACCCCTTCATATTATCTTTTCATCCTCACTTGTGAATTCAAAAGCATCCAATTTAGCATCGTTAGCAAACTTATTAACGTATTCATTTCAGCAGGTTGGTAATGATGTTAAACAAAAACCCGGTATGTTACTATAATAACATCAGTCCTCTTTTTTGAGATAGCTGGGAAAAGCAGACCTAGGGGCCTCCCTCAGAAAATCTTCAACTAAGAGGAGAATGTAGCAAGTTGGCAAGAAAAGGAGTTCTTTGTGAGTACAGTGCTCTTTACTTAGTGGGAATTCAAACTTTTCTTAGGTTATCTGTCATCTGGGTGGTTCTAAAGCATCTAAGAAAGTTGGATTATTCGGTTTTTTTTTTTCTTTTTTTTTTTAAGATTTTATTTATTTATTCATTTATCCCTCCCTTGCTGCTTGGCTCGCAGGGTCAGCTAACCACGCCGTGCGGGAGGGCTTGCCTTCACCAGGAGGCCCCGGGAACCGAACCCGGGGCCTCCCATATGGTAAATGGGAGCCCTACTGATTGAGCCACAGCCACTTCCCGGGATTATTCTTTAATGGAATAAACTGCTATGTTACATCCAAAAGATAGAAACAGCAATCTTCTCTAGTAAATTAAGGACTGATGTCCTCTCAAAGGTTGCTCTGGAAGAGAAATAAGCAAACATGCAGAAAGAATAGACATCCTGACTGTTATATTCCATGTCAAAAACTGAGGAATCACTCAGAATGTCCGAAGCAATGGTATGAACAAAGGAGTTTGTCTTCTTTGGTTCCTGGAGGTTAGTATTAGTCATGCGGCTGTATTAGTTAAGGACATTTCTCTGAATTTTTTCTCCATTGAGGATCATTAGATGCTTCGTAATTAAAATAACTACCATTTACTGGAGAAATGATGGGCAACTGTGCTTGGCAGTGGTGTATTTAAAGAACCTCTAAGATATGAACTCTAAAATCGGGGAGCCCATGTTCTGGCGAGGGACACCAAAGTATAATTAATTTCAGTCCAAAATGAGACGTGCAACAATAGAGCTATGCAAAGTGAGCCATGGAAGCACAGAAGAGTGAACTAGGTGATATAGTGGAGCCCAAAGAAGAAATGACATTTGAATAGTACGAATTTGACCATTGGAGAAAGGAAGAGGTTTATCAAAGGGAGAGCTCTACCTGTGCACAGGTATTTGAGAGTGAGGCACTTCCCTGTGCTGGGGAATGGCAAACAGTCTAGTGTGGCTGGAACACAGTATATTAGTGGTGGGGACAGGGAAAATGGTCAAAGATAAAGCGTAAAAACAGAAGATGGGCCCTTGTGTGCCTTGAGAATGAGTTTGAAGTTTACCCTGTAGTCAACTGGGTGGGCGATGAGGAGGGCATTTAAAGTTAGGAAGTAACACAATCAATTTATGTCAATATTTTGAATACTGGACTGATGTACTAAGGGAATTTCAATCCAGCTTCAATATTTATGTCTTTCTAAACATTCCAATAGGAGCTATTTTCTTCAGTTGTAATTATAGATATGAAAACAAAAATTCTATGAAATATGGAAGGATAACTGGGTTTGGCTACTGATTTCTTGGCCATCCCTGAGAAGAGATTTATTGTCAATTAAACATGGTTTGTTCTTCTCTAAATGTGATAATATAAAATGTATTATTACATTAACTAAAATGTTCAGGATTTTGTCTGATTTTCTAGTTAATTGTACAATTATCAGACTTTTTTTAAATTTTAAGCCTTACTGTTAAAAACAATTCTAATCTTTATATATTTATATTTGTCTAATATATTTCTCTAGTTTTCTAGTTTTTTAGTAAAATCTAGCAAAGCTTTTATTAAAATTTCAAGCCTTGCAGTTAAAAAACATTTCTAAATCATTACAATACACTTTCCTGCCTTAGTAAATATAATTAACATAATATTAGTGCTGATGACACACAGTTTTGCAGTTAATTAGAGTTAAAACCTCTGAGTATTAACTCCCATTAATATAGTAGCAAACCTCTAAATGCAGAAAGCAAAGGAAATACATTATGTTGCCCTCCAAATATAACAAAAAGCTTTTAATTTTTTTCCTAATATATGAGAGCAACCTATTTGCTTGCTTTATTTCCAGGAGAAAGTCCAAACAATTAGTTAATAAAGCTTAAAACTAATAGTGCCCAGTGTGAAGCCATCCATATATTAAATACTAGATATATGTTTGGCAATGAACAGATGGATCTTCAGTTAAACCACTTGTAATGAAAATTTATTAAATATATGACCATTATCCATGTTACTGACAGATGTTCACCATTCCCCTGGGGCCTACAACTTGCTGTTGCCAATATTTATTGAGCTCTCACAAAGATTTAGACACTGCACATACGCTGTGCATTAAAACTCCCTGACTCACAGGGGTTTACTTTCTGGAGGACATCACCTGGCTTTTGCATACATCAAACATGTCGCAGCAAGAATAAAGTTAGTTACACTTATATATTCATTCAACTAATATCCTTTTTCTGTTTGCATGCCTGGCACCATGCTAGGTACTTGCCATACAGGAGTGGATAGATAAACAGCCTTCCTGGAATTTACGGTATGTGGGGAAAGAAGACATCACACAGGTAATTACAAATTCATAAATGCTATGAACATTTAAAAAAACAAAAGCACACAAAGTTAATTTAGGGAGTAAAAAAAAAAAATCTCACTATTTACAGTTTCTTTAGTTTTTCCCTGATTACTTATTTTTTAGGCCTAGTGAGGAGTACATGCATTCACTTGTAAATTCCACCAGGCTTGAGAATTTTGACAGTCACATCTATCAGAGTGAAAACCAGAAAATGCTCATCCAAATAATTTGGAAATATTCCATTTATGATGAAGACATTGAATGGACCACAGTCAATTAAGGGGCTTGTCCGCTGCCATCCTGCAGAAAACAATGCATAATTGTGATTTATAAATTTAAGCTTCAGTGTGTAGTGACCATAACAGTAATGGGAGATAGGAAGGTAGTTCAAGAATATGAGAGAAATCAGGTATAAAACTTATGGGAAAATGAAAGGAACACTGCAGGGTGGCAACAGATTCTTGAGAAACTATTCTAAATTATTTTAAAATTAGCAATGAAATTAACATAATCATAAATATACTGGGGATATGGTGCCTTTAATTAAAACTCTATAATCAAGAAATTTTAGAAAGAAGTTATTTCTAAAAAGAGTAAAAAATCCTCTAAAGTCTGTATTAATACCTTTTTTCCTTGCAACATTTTCCAAGTGCTTTTCATGTTAAATTTTCCACACCCAAATTTATATATGATATTTTAGCAATCAAACACAGTTTAGAAATGAAGTGCATAATGTTCCATTATATTAATAAAAATCTAAGAAACAAAGTATATTGCAACTCTTTTATAAATCAGAATTTTGATCACCATTGTGACTCAGAGAGGATATGATATGAGGAGTGAAGCGAACTTTCTGCCCTTGCAAAAATAATAATAATTTAAAAATGAAGGTGACATTGTTACTTCTTATCTGGTTCATTATTCATCTGTCCTTTGCCATTTCCCAACCACATTATCAGTTCCTCTTTCCTTGGGTGGTTCTGATATTTAACAATGGTTTAATTATAGTTACCCAGAATAATATGGGGAACAAAATGATTATGCATTATAAAGGAGATCTAATTTCCCACTGTTGGCCACAAAACAATTTTCATCTAAATGCCTGTTTTAATTATGGTTAGCAGTCTCATCCCAGATCTATACTAATGGATGGTAATGCTGCCCAGTGCCTTGGCACTTTCCTTTGATTTAATCTGTTAGATAAAACATATCACCAAGAAGACACAGTCCTGAGTAATATATAGTTGCCCTGGACCTTCCCACTCTTTCTCATTACAGGCAAACTCTCCCCTTTCCCTCTCCTATTATAATCCATGACTAATTTATAGCAGCTGAAAGCTGACCGCATAGAAAAAACTTCTCTTCTGCTCTCCTTTGATCACTGTGGCAGCCACAAAATAAAATACTTTGCAAACCTCTGGTTCTAGGCAACCAAGGATCGACTGTCCATCAGCTGGTCACTTGTGTTGAGCCCCCATGCATGCACATGGTACAGTTCTGGCATCTCTGAGATATTACAAAGGTGCTGACATTCCCCTAGAAGCCCTGACCTTCACGGGCTCTGAGAGTAAAAGATAATAACCAGGTCGAGAATGAATCTCTGACTAAATAAAAAGAGATCTAGTCCTGGCAGAAATTTTCCACTGAACTATATCTTCAACCTCTGAACTCCCATTGAAATACTGATGGGATCACCCATGACATAATTTAAAATTCAGTTCCCAACTCGGTTCCCTAATTCCCAGGAGAAAATGAAAATAATTCCTATTGGAGTTAAAAATTATCACCATTTGCTCTAGAGAAATCTTTTGACAGGGAAAACTGCACTTCAGTTAACACTGCATTACAAGTTTTATTTGGTCTTTTAGCAGTTAACTCCATTATATAAGTTGGAGAATTTTATAGGTGGAGCATTGGTTGTTTGTATGTATGGTATTCCAACATGTGAAGAGAGAGTCTTGGACTGTGGAGTGAGGGCTAAAGGGTGTGAGGTTTCTCCTTGGAGTGATGAAAACGTTCTAAAAATGATTGTGGCGATGGTTGCACAGCTCTGTGAATATACTGAAAACCACTGAATTGTACACTTTAAATGGGTAAATTGTGTGGTGTACAAATTATATCTCAATAAAGCTCTTAAAAAAACAAATCCCTAATTTTTTGCATCTGAAGGTTATAGGATTAATTGTATTTGCTTGTAAAATTCAGCTCACCTAATCCCCCTACCCAACATAAAAGAAGAAAAAAAAAACAAGCTTTGTTATCTGAGCTCCTAAGTGTCTGATTCAGATATTACCTAACGCACAGCTTTAATGAGACACAACCTATTTAATTACCCAGTTGCCTTCAATTATCCAAACTGCAAACAAAAACATATAGTCGTTCTCCTCCTTCTCTACCTTAGCGAGTACCTCTTTGTTATGCTTCAGCCCTAGTCTGTGCAGGTGGGTGATTGCTATGGTTCCTTTCTCCTTCATCTTTCCCCCAAATAGTTCCCCAAAAGGCTATGCTCTTACTGAAGCATTAGATTTGGAGAGAGCTAAGTGAGCTGTTTTCAAATAACCATGTTTCACTATTCTTTTTTCTTTTAGTCCATTATAAGTATATAAAAGATACTTTTAAAATATAGCATATTATTTCTAAATGAGTCATAGAAAATGCATGTGCATTATGATTTGCTTGCTTGCATCCTTTCCCAGATGGCAAAAACAAAAAAATTAGATTGTAAAAAAGGTATATGTAAATACATAACAAAACAAAAACAAACCCAAATAACCTCAAACCATGCAATAATTCTTGAGAGGGAAATAAAATAATAGAGTACGGAGAGGTAAAAAGATACCAGGTACATATGACTACTTAGCTACCCCAGCTACAAGGCAAAACGTCATGAAAGCTAAACTATGGCCTTGGTTTCTCCAAAACAGCTTCCTGCCCCAGATTCACTTCTGAAATTGATTTGATTCTAGTGTATTTCTTTTTTTTTTTTTTAATTTTATTTTATTTTTTCCACTCTCCCTCTTTTTTTTTTTTTAAAGAAGCTTTAGATTACATAAATGTTACATAAAAAAATGTAGAATTTGTTCTTTAAGTTCATTTTAAGTTCTAGCTACTCCTAATTTGAAAAGAATTCCAAACTAGGAATTCTAGGATTCCAGGGCCAACTTGAGCCTCTGAAATTAATCCAGATTATACCTAGAGGGTTGAATAAAGAAAGTAGGATGATGGAAGGGTACGCCAGTTCAGAACTTCATGCTTGGAACTAATAACCCTAGTCACCACAGCCCAGACTTTTCATCTTTGATCTGAATGAGACAAGAGGGTGAAAACCTTCAGCCTCACCATTTATGTCCTGCCTGTTGATAATGGATTGGCCCACTCATGGTAACAACCCAAATTATACAAATCTCATTCCTTTTCTAGTCTATCTTTCTTCTCTTCCCACTCTCTAAACATGAATCTTCTTCAAGGCTCGTCACTTAGCCTGTGCTAATCTTCTCATATTCTTCACGGACCCAGATCCCACAGATCCTTTCCTGAAGGTTTCAGCTAGATCCTCTGTGGGAAACCCCAAGTGTTTCTCTCCAGTGTAGTTCTCTCACTTAAGTGCCAGGACTCTAAATGCCAACCAAGCACTTCTATTTAGATTTCTCAAAATCAGAATATCCACAAATGAACTGTCCACACACACACCCATACCCAAAGAACCTCCCCTCAATTATTAGGTCTTGTCAGAGGCTATTACTATTTTCTCAATTTCCTGAGCTATAAATGTTAGTGTCATTTTGAATCATCATTTTTCCTTCATTTCCTATATTCATTCAGTCACTAAGGCTTATTGATTTTTCTTTTAAATTCTTGCATATTCACATAATCCTTTATATTTACACTGTCATTTTCAAAGGACGGCACCTTAATAGACTGTTCCTTGAATTACTGTAACAGCCTCCTGGCTCACCCCCCTCTTTGAATCAGTGTCAAGCATATATCTCAGATGAATCTTCCTTAATCATCATCTCATGTATGTTAGTCTCGGGTTCAAAAGCCTTGCTGGCTCCCACTGTTGTAGCAGGCTGATGCCTGGTATTTGCAAACCAAAAATCATATTTCAGGATCAATTTAAAAATCTCTTTTTCTCCATATAATCTTCTCTAGTTAAATCTTCATTGAACTCCTGTTCCTCTGAATTTCTCAAGACATTGAGTTTATATAACATAAATACCAGGTAATTACACAAGGCTTTGTTTTGTCAATATATTTTCTTGAGTATTGAGGTTCTTGAGGGTATGGTCTAAGCCCTATGTGGCTTAATAATAAAGTGATGATAATGATTTCCATGTCACTCACTATAATATAGGACATATGGAAGGAAGGAGGGAGTGAGCCAAGGAGAAAAATTGTGAGAAAGGACATTATTGAGACAATTGGCAAAACTTGAACATAGACCATAGTAAAGTGATAGGATAGTATCTATATATGTTCTGATTCTTTTTTTCATTTTAAAAAAATTTATTGAAGTATATCACAGATACTTAAAGATACATAAACAATAAGTGTATAGTGATAGCTGTGAACTTACAAAACAAACATACATAACATCACACAGGGACTTCATAACTCACCCTGCTACCAATACCTTGCATTGTTGTGAAACATTTTTAACTACTGATTGAAGAGCATCTTCAAAATATTACTACCAACCAAAGTATCTTACATTTGGTGTATTTTCCCCCAACCCACCCTATTATTATTTTTTATATCATTTATATATGAACATACATAAACAATTAAGTGTATAGTAAAAGTTGTGAACTTACAAAGCAAACATGCATAACATCATACAGGGGTTCCATACATCAACCCACTACCAACACCTTGCATTGTTGTGAGATATTTGTTACAAATGATGAAAGAATATCATCAAAATCTTACTACTAATTGTAACCCTTATCTTACATTTGGTATATTTCCCCCAACCTACCCTATTATTATTTTTTAAATATATTTTTATGACAAGTTGTAAACTTACAAAACAATCTTGCACACTTGCAGGATTCCCATACAACACCCCTCAATCAATACACCACACCATGGTGGAACATTTGTTACAAATTATGAGATAATATCATCAGGCTATTCCCAGGTCCATAGCATACATTTGGCACACTTTTTCCATACTCCACCATTAGATACACGAATATAACATTATTACTGTTAACCCAAGTCCATAGGTCATTCCAGTTGTGTTTTTCCCATGCTTCTCCACATTCCCACCACCCTGCAATAGTGATGTACATCTGCTCTAGCCCACAAAGGACACTCTTGCATCCATACCATCAACAACTATGCTCTACTCCTGGGTTTCCTGTGTTTTTCAGTCCCTAAATTATTCTCTATCTTTCTTTCAGTTGGCATTTGCATCCCTAGACTACCCTTTACAGCCACAATCTGATTTATAAACCAGCTGTTACTCACTATAAAGTGTTACCATCAACTCTATACATTTCCACACTTTCACAATAAAGTTAATTAAAACTTCTACATACATTAAACATCATTAGTCCATCTCAGTCCTCCTTTTATCTCCCTTAAGAATCCACCACCTACCACCAGGTCTTGAAGATATTTTCCTATATTTTCTTCTAGAAGCCTTATGATTTTTGCTTTTATATTAAGTTTTTTAATCCATTTTAAGTTAATTTTTGTATAAGGTGTGAGATAAAGGTACTCTTTCCTTCTTTTGGCTATGGATGTCAGGTTCTCTCAGCACCATTTGTTGAATGGACTGTTCTGTCTGAGCTGGGTGGATTTGACAGGCTTGTCAAATATCACTTGACCATAGATGTAAGGGTCTGTTTCTTAACCATCAATTCAGTTCCATTGGTCTATGTATCAGTCTTTATGCCAGTATCATGCTGTTTTTACCACTGTAGCAAGGTAATATGATTTAAAGTCCAAAAGTGAGAGTCCTCCAACTTCATTTTTCCTTCTTAAGATGTTTCTGTCTATGTGGGACTCCTTCCCTTCCAAATAAATTTGACAATTATGTTTTTCATTGTTTAAAAAATGCTGGTGGAATTTTTATTGGATAGCATTGAATTTGTTTATCAATTTGGGTAGAATTGACAACATTTAGCCTTCCAATTTGTGAGCATGGAATGTTCTTCCAATTATTTAGGTCTTTTTTATTTCTTTTAACAATGAGTTTAAGTTTTCTCAATACAAGTGCTTTACATTGTTGGGTAAGTTTATTCCTAAATATTTGATTCTGTTAGTTGCTATTGTAAATGGAATTTTTTTCCTGACTTCCTTCTAAGATTGCACATTACTAGTGTCTTTTAAAGTCTATTTCATCTAATATAAGTAGAGGTACTCTGCTTTTTTTTTTTTTTTTTTTGGTTACTGAATGCATGGAATATCTTTTTCCAGCCTTTCACTTTCAATCTATTGGTATCCTTGGGTCTAAGGTGAGTTTTTTGCAGACAGCATATAGGTAGCTCATATTTTCTTATTCATTCTGCCAGTCTGTGTCCTTTGATTGGAGTTTAAGTCATTAACATTTAATGTTATTACTATACAGGCAGTTCTTATTTCACTCATTTTGACCTTTGGGTTTTATCTGTCATATTTTATTTTCACCACTCTTTTGACACTTTTAGTTAATTTTACTGATATAATCTTCATTTCTAGACTCTCTTCCAAGCTTCTCTCTCCTGTCTTTTCTTTTCAGACTGTAGCATACCCTTTAGTATTTCCTGCAAAGCTGGTCTCTTGGTTACAAACTCTCTCAGTTTCTGTTTCTTTGTGAATATTCTAAACTCACCCTCATTTTTGAAAGACAATCTTGCTAGTTATAAGATTCTTGGCTGCAAGTTTTTCTCTTGCAGTGTCTTAAACATATCATACCACTGTCTTCTTGCCTTCATGGTTTCTGATGAGATATCGGCACTTAATCTTATTGGGTATCCCTTATATGTTATGCATAGCTTTTCTCTTGCTGCTCTCAGAATTCTCTCTTTGTCTTTGGCATTTGACATTCTGGTTAGTATGTGTCTCGGAGTTAGTCTATTCAGATTTATTAGGATGGGAGCACGTTGTGCTTGTTGGACATGGATATCCATGTCTTTAATAGAGTTGGGAAATTTTCTACCATTATTTCTTCAAGTATTTCTCTGCCCTTTCTCTTCTCCTTCTGGGACACCCATAACACATATGTTTGCATGTCTCTTGCTGTCGTTTAGTTCCCTGAGACCTTGTTCAATTCTTTCCATTCTTTTCTCCATCAGTTCTTTTGTATGCTCACTTTTGGAGGTCATTTCTTCAAGCTTACCAATCCTTTCTTCTGACTCCTCAAATCTGCTATTATATGATTCCACTGTATTTTTTAATTTCATTTATTGTGTCTTTCATTCCCATAAAATCTGATATTTTTCTATGTATTCTTTCAAATTCTTCTTTGTGCTCATCCAATGTCTTCTTAATATCCTTAATCTCTTTAGCCATTTCTTTGAATTTATTAAGGAGATTTGTTTGAACATCTATGATTAGTTGTCTCAACTCCTTTATGTCAACTGGAGGCTTATCTTGTTCCTTTAACTGGGCCATATCTTCCTGTTTCTTGGTGTGGGTTGTAATTTTTGTTGGCATCTTGGCATCTGGCTTACTAGATGTATTTATTCTGGGTCCAGTTTCTCTCCTTAGTTTAGGGCTTTCTTGCCCTCTCTCCCTTGCCGGTTGTGTAGTAGGAGCCAAGGATGTAGTTGGTGCTGTAAGATGTGGAGGCGTAAGAAGCTCGCATTTCCCAAGGGACAATTGAAGCTTCTCCCAACTTTCTCCTTTGCCAGGGGTAGGGACGGAACCAGAGTTGTGTGTAGTACTCCAAGTGTGTAGTAATCCAAGTCGTGCAGGCCTAAACTCTAGTTGCCCGGAGAGACTGATGAAGCTTCATAGCCCTTCCTCCCCTGCGTGGGGTGGGAATGGAGCTGCAGGTGTGGGCAGCAGACTGTGTCATGCGAATCCAAAATGACTGCATTTACCCTGGTAGACTTCTGACTATTCAGCCTGTGCCAGTTAAATATTCTTGCAGTTACTCAGAGAAGCAGCTGCAGGTACTGTCAGCTTCCTCCATGCTAGAGGTGGGGCTGAAGCCTAGGCTAGGGCTGCAGTCCAATCTAGGTGAGAGAAGCCAGTCTCTACTGTCACCATGATTTTCAGTCAGCCCGGCCTTCCCTCATGCCATGGGCAGAGTCAAAATGGTGGCTACGGGCATCTTTCTGACTTGGACAAGTTCAAACTTTAGCTGTTCTTAGGGTTATACTTCAGTCAGCGAATTTACTGATCAGTAGCTGAAGTTGGTGGCCAACCGTCTCTCCTTCCTCTGTTTTTGGGAAGTGAGCTTCTAATTTCAGCAGTGGAAAAGCTCCCAAGGCAGCTTGTGCCACTATGGAGGATGGGCACAGGCGTCAGTGGCGTGGAGGACTCTACTTACAAATCTTCTCTGCAGATGGGCAGTCTCCTCCTTCGATCCTTTCAAGGATGTTTCAGGATGCTCTTCTGGTCTCCTGGAGCCCCTAAACAGTTGCATTAGATAGCTCTGGGTGATTACTAACTTCCCAGTAGCACCAGCTGACTCTTGGAGCTGCTTACTCTGCTGCCATCTTGCTGGTTGTCTCATATGTTCTGATTTTAATGATGGCACTTAGGAACTACCAGTGTATTAGAAGTAAAGGATATGATGTGCACAACTTAATCTCCAACGATGCTAAAAAGATATATGATGACTAGATAGGTAGATGGTAGATAGAGATAGATAAACAGATAGATAAGAGAATATAAAGCAACTTGTGTAAAATGTTAAGAAATTGTGAACTTAGGTTAAGGGCATATATAAGTTCTCTATACTATTCTTGCAACTTTTCTGTATGTTTGTAATCATATTAAAATGTTATAAAATTATTAACTTTTTCTGTAAATAAATGAATACATTATGAAGGAGTGATCAGAGGGCTGTTCTAACTTTCCCCCCAAAAGTCAAAGAATTTAGGACCAAAAAATAGAAATTCTTATTTTAATATCTAGCAAGAAGACAATTAAGAATGTTATAGAAGCTGTAATATTAGACCTGCCAGAATTTTAATAAATTAACATCAAAAATTCTTTTTGTTTTGAATTGCAAATATATTAGAAATCTTTTCAGAGTACTCTATCCTGAAACAAATTTAGTAAACAAGTGCAAGAAGGGAGAACTTCCAGAATTAATATCTACTCCTAAGATCTAAGTTTTTAGCGGCTAGATAATTCATTCTTTTACTTTAATTTTGAAGGAAGTGTGAGAAACATATTTGCTGACTCAATTATTTAATTTATTTAATTTAGCTCTCAATTTTCATTCAACAATTTGACAGTGTCACATATTTGGCTGTTAAAGTAATCAGTTCTGGAGTATGGAAATAGAAACAAAATGTACTCTTCTTTCAGTAATATTTTTTAATTGCCATGCCATTTAATCTCTCCCCTTAGAAAATTTTTAAATGAGTCCCTTCACCCCAGGTGAAGGTTATATGTTTTAAAAATGGTGATGTATTGTTCCTCAAAGAAAAATTGATATCACATAGAAAAATCAAATCACATTTCCAAAGCCCCTGGTGAAATAAAGTAATAAAAGTTCATATTTTCTCATTTCCAATTTTTTTTTTAACTTTTTACTTAATGACAGTACTACATTAGAACAATTGACAGAACAAAACTACCTACCATTCCGTAACCTATGCAAATCATTGTGTTCATTCACGGTGCCCCTTTTACTTGTCCATATGCAAATTCTACTTTTACATGTATATGGCAATATTATAGATATAAAGTTATTCTGTACATAATACTGTGCATGCATTTCCATTTTGCCACCGCATTTTTTTCTTGTCTATCTTCTCCCTTTTTCCTTTTTCCTCTCCAGCCTCCAACCCATGGTAACAAAACATTTTGACATATATTTCCTATCACATTTTCTTGCATGCTTGCAGTATATACAATTATTCATGGTCAAAGATCTCATTGCAATAATCAGGAATAGTAATTTTTCAGTAAATGGAGATCATAAAAGTGATACATTAATAGCAAGCATTTTTTAATTTTAATTTAATCATATACATTTAAATATGTTATGTTTCTTAGAATATGAGTCAGCTGAATTATAAATTTTCTTGCATAAATCACACCAAAATTTCCAGTTTTAGTTTCATTAATTTACTAAGCAGTCTAATTTGGAGTTTCCCTAGAATTTTGTAGTTTTCTTTCCTGCTTTTTTCACAGTGGTCTTGAGCACACCTAAGTTCTCAATATATAATTTTAGTGGCATAAGTTTATGGAGTCTCTCCAAGGTTTCTAACTTCACTTTCCAGGAAACAAGAAACCACTTTTATCACATTTACTTGTAATCAGTTTCTGTAATATTTCAGTAAAATTAATAATGACAAAAATAAGAACAAGTGGCATGAAGGGGGTTGGTAAGAAACATGAGTTACACTTAGAAAGTGGATGTTTAATGCTGGGGACAGAACTCTATGGAATAAACTTTCAGGGCACATTCTCTGAGCCTTTTGCATATTTTATCGAGAAAATGTAGGATATAGATGAATCAGATGCATCAGTTAAGTTAAAGATGGCCATTTGTTTTATGTAAATGGTATTATCCAATATATATTTCTTTGCAAATTGCTTCTTTCACTTAATGACACATAATTGTTATCTTTCCAGAACAAAAGCTTAGTTCTCACTCCTTCTTATCAATAGCTAAATAAATTTTCATAAAAAGGATGTATTAAAAATCTAGTCACCTTCCATTACTGTTGAGCATTCAGATTATTTCAGTTTGGGCCACTTTAAACAAGGCTTTCATAGAGATCTTCATACATATAACCTTAGGCACTGCTATTTATTGTTATAAAATAAATTCCCAGAAGTGTGTCCTTCTTGCTTGTCAATGTGTACTTTGAATATCCTTAAATATGAAATATAATTATACAGTATTTTAGAATGAGGCCTGGGTCTCAAAATGGATAATTGAAATTCACGTTCACACATGGCAAGATTTTGATCAGTCTGAAAATTTCCACCAAACTGTGGAGGAATTGCTGATAACCTTTTTTGTTTGTTTTTTTTTTAATTAAAAAAAATGTAGGTTTACAGGAAAATCATGTAGAAAGTACAGAGTTCCCATATACCCACTCAGACATGCAGTTTTCCCTATTATTAAAAGTTTGCATTAATGTGATATATTTGTTATAATTGATGAAACAATATTTTAATAATTATATTATTAACTATAGTCCATAGCTTATATTAGGGTTCACATTTTGTGTTGTATATTTCTATGGATATTTACAATCTTTATTCTGGTTACATATATATAACCTAAAATTTCCCATTTTAATCATATTCAAATATATAACCACTGGTTTTAATGACATTCACAATGTTGTGCTCCCTCATTACCCAAACTTTTCCATCACCCCAAACCGAAATTCTGTACCAATTAAGCATTAACATTGCATATTCTAATTATTTCATAACAGTTAGATCATACAATATTTGTCCTTTTGTATCTGGCTTATTTCACTCACATTGTGTCTTCATAGTTCATCCACATTGTAGCAAATAACAGAACTTCATTCCTTTTTAAGCCTTCATAATACTCCAATGTATGTATATACCACATTTTATTTATCCATTCATCTATCTGGTAATGGACACTTGGATTGCTTCCATTTTTTTGCCAATTGTGAATAAGGCCACTATGAACATCAATGTGCGAATATATATTTGACTCTTTTCTTTCAATTCTTTTGGGTATATACTTAGAAGTGGGATTACCAGGTCATATGGTATATCTATACTTAACTTTCTGAGAAAATAGCAAACTGTTTTCCAAATGGTTGCACCATTTTACATTCTCACCAACAATGAATGAGTGCTCCCATTTCTCCAATCCTCTCCAACATTTGTACTTTTCTGTTTCTTAAATAGTAGCCATTCTAGTGGGAGTGCAATGTTATCTGATTGTAGTTTGATTTGCATTTCCCTAATGGCTAATGATATTGAACATCTTTCCATGTGCCTGTTGGCCATTTGTATATCTTTTTCAGAGAAATGTCTATTCAAGTACTTTGCCCATTTTTAATTGGGTTGTTTATCTTTTTGTTGTTGAATTGTAGGATTTCTTTATATAGTCTAGATATTAAACTCTTAATGGATATGCAGTTTCAAAATATTTGCTTCCATTCTGAATATTGTCTTTTTGTTTTCAGGATAAAGTCATTTGATGCACAAATTTTTTTATTTTGATGAAGTCCCATTTATTTATTTTTTCTTTTGTTTCTCATGCTTTTGGGGTCAAATCTAAGAAACTATTACCTCACAAAAGGTCCTGAAGATTTTTCCCTATGTTTTCTGCAAGAACTTTTATACTTTTTGTTTCTATAGTTAGGTATTGGTCCACTTTGAGTTAATTTTTGTACATTTTATGAGGTAGGGGTCTACCTTCATTCTGTTGCATATGGATATCCAGTTTCCCTAGCACCATTTTTTGGAGATTGTTATTTCCTCATAGAATGACCGTAGCAACTTTGTCAGAAACCATTTGGCCATAGATATGAGGGTTTATATCTAAACTGTCAAATCAAGTCTATTTGTCTATATGCCCGTCCTTGTGCCAGTATGATGCTGTTTTGATTACTGTACCTTTGTAAAAAGTTTTAAAATAAAAAAGTGTGAGTCCTTCAACTCTGTTCTTTTCCAAGAGGCTTTGGTTATTCAAGGCCACTTACCCTTCCATATAAATTTGCTTATTGACGTTTCCATTTCTGCAAAGAAGGCTAGCGAAAATTTGGTTGGGATTGTGTTGAATCTGTAAATTACTTTGGGTAGAATTGACATCTTAACAATGTTTAGTCTTCCAATCCATGAACACAATCCATTTAATTAGGTGTCCTTTGATTCCTTTGAGTAATGTTTTAAAGTTTTCCATGTATAATTCTCCTGCATATTTAGTTAAACTTATTCCTAGATATTTGTCTCTTTTAGTTGCTATGGTAAATGGAATATTTTCTTGATTTTTTATTCAGATTGTTTCTTTACTAATATATAAAATCATTACTGATTTTTCCATGTTGATCTTGTACCCTGACACTTTACTGAATTCATTTATTAGCTCTAGTACTTTTGGTATGGATTTTTCATGATTTTCTATATATCAAATCATGCCATCAGCAAATAGGGAAACTTTTAATTTTTTCTTTCTGATATAGATGTCTTTTATTAATTTTTCTTTTCTTTTTTTTTTTTTTAAAGATTTGATTTATTTATTCACTTATCCCCCCCCCCCCTTGCTGCTTGTGCTCGCCGGGTCAGCTAACCACGCCGTGCGGGCGGGCCTGCCCTCACCAGGAGGCCCCAGGAACCGAATCCGTGGCCCCCCATATGGCAAACGGGAGCCCTACTGATTGAACCACAGCCGCTTCCCTTTATTTATTTTTCTTACTTAATTTCTCTAACTAGATCTTCCAGTATAAAGTTGAATAACAGTTGATGATAGTGGACATTGTTATCTTTTTCCTGATGTTGAGGAAAAGTCTTTCACCATTATTGTGATGTTAGCTGTGGGTTTTTCATGTATGTCTTTTATCATGTGGAAAATTTTCTTTCTATTCTTAGTTTTCTATGTGTTTTTATCAAGAAAGGGTGCTGGCTTTTGTCAAATGCTTTTTCTTTTTCTTTTTTTTTTTAATTTAAAGAATGGATTTTATTAGAAGTACACACTTACGCATTTTTCTCTCTAGAAAGCAGTGACTGCTATGTCCAGAACAGTCCCTCCCACCCAACCCCCTTAGTATCCATATCTTCCCAAGCCCAACTTTATTTTTTTTATAAACTATTTATTAAAGTATAACATTCATACATGAACAAACATAAACTATAAGTTTTCAGTAAACATCATGAACTTACAAAACAAACATGTATAACATCATACAGGGCTCCCACACATCACCCCCACCCCAAACACCCTGCATTGTTGTGAAACATTTGTTAACAAATCATGAAAGAGCATCATCAAAGTATTACTACTAACTATAGTCCGTATCTTACTCCCCTATACTTTTTCCTTTCCAAGGATTTATATATTTATTTATTTTTATCCATTTTTACGCCTACCCCCCATTTTTGCTGTTTCTGTGTCCATTCCCCGGGCAACTCTCTATGTCCATTTCCTGCCCACTCTTCTCATCCTTCTCCTCCTGTCTTCACTGGGATTCGATCCTCAGAACCTCTGATGTGGGAGAGAGGCATCCTACCACCTGCGCTACCTTAGTTCCTGTTTTTTGGGTGTGTCTCGTCTTGGCTCACCCTTGTGTCACTCTCCTGTTACTTCATCATCTTGCTGCGTGGCTCACGGGGCCTGGAGGCGCACCCATGCACAGGGCCTGGAGGCGCACCCATGCATGGGGCCTGGGGGGTTCATTCGCAAATGGGGCCTGGTGGTGAACCCGCAAATGGGGCCTGGTGGCCCACACTCCTTCTATATTTTTCTTTTTTTAAATCTTTACTGGGAGGCCCTGGGGATCAAACCCAGGTCCCTCCATATGGGAGACAGATGCCTAACCATTTAAGCCACATCTGTCCCCCTGTTATATCTCTTAAGGTTGACCAAAGATAGCCAGAGTTACAGTCTTTTACCATACTCGATTGTCATATAATAAATCAGGCTTAGTTTATCACCAGCATTCTAAAAACCAGACCTAGGGAGGCAAATGTTTTTTCTACATCAATTGATATGATTATGCATTTTACTTCATTCTATTAATGTGGTGTATTACATTAATTGATTTTCTTATGTTGGACCTCCCTCCTTGTTTACTGGGATAAATCCTACTTGATCATGTTATATTATTCTCTTAAGGTACAATTGGATTTGGTTTGCTCGTATTTTGTTGAGAATTTTTGCATCTATATTCATAAAGGATGAAATTTTCTTTTCTTGTGATATCTTTGTCTTTGGTATTTGGGTATTGCTGGCCTCATAAAATGAGTTCTGAAGTGTTCCCTCCTCTTCAATTTTATGGAAGAGTTTGACCAGCATTGTTCTTAATTCTTCTTGTAATGTTTGGTAAACTCTGGTTATCATGTTGAGGGCATTAGAACTCAGAAGTCTATCCCACTTATTGCCTTGAATGGTTTTGTAAGCATATTTCCCTGGTCCTTATACTTCTTTCATATGGAGAATGCTACATAAAAAACACCTCCTATTCCTTCCTATAATTTCCTTTACTGCAAAAATTTTCATTGAGTCCAAATAGAGAACAAGTGAAACTTGGTCTATTTTGAGGTAATATGAAAAAATATGAAGCATTTGACAATAAATACAATAAACATGGCAAAAATAATCTATATCTGAACACATGTTTTTCATTTCCTATGAATGAGAACAAGGACATAATGTAAAAGTTAAGTTTGTTTTTAATTTCCTATTATAATGGGAATTATTTTGGATTTTGTAGTTACTATGGACCAGTAGACTATAACATACCGGCATATAGTACATTCCCCTTAAACAGAGACCAGTATTAATAAGCTATTTTAGGTGAATCCAATTCTCACAGATAACCAAGAAAGTATCAGAGCCACCAGTTTGTGTGACTCTTCACGTTAATGACTCTAATCATATGCTACATCTTCTAAAGCAGCTGTTGTGCATGAGCATTTAATGACATCTGATTGCTGATTCTGCAAGATGCACTACTATATCCTCCAACATGGAAGAGACCTGATATATTAATATGACAGTTGTTCTCTTGATTATCAATATATTTAGCCATGGAAGTCTGATGACCAGAAGTGGGGGAGTTAGGCTTTGCTGTAATTTCCCCTTTACTCAATTTAGACACTAGTGGAATATATAGGCCAGAGACGTGGAAGACAATAGAAGCCTAAGTTATAAAAATGTTTTTGACATTTATTGAAAAAAAAATGGAGTATTTATTTCCTGTCTCACTCTTCTTAGTGGAGTAAGACAGATTTTTAAGGAAATTTTTGGATTTTTCTTGGTGATGTGGCTCTGTACATTAACCATTCAGAGAAAGTATGCAAATGTGAATATTAGTTGTGCCTCTTGCTCTTGTAAACCTGTTTTAGGCAAGAGCAATAGTGAAGTCTGCCTTAAGGATATCACTGATGTTTTGCAGGCACCCATTAGTTACTTTGGGTTTATATAAATCTTGCAGTGTATATACCCAAAGTGGCTGCATGGGTATATAATAAATATATTAGGTGATAACAGTGTTATTTTCTACTATAGTATGCCAAAATCTTTATCACGAATGTCAACATTAATCTTCATGCTCTCAATTCATAGAATTGAGAACTAGAAAACTAGAAGAAATAAAATTGTGCATCTCCATTTATTAAACCACTTAGTAAGAGAAGCAAACTTATAATTTTTATGATCCAATATTTCCTGACTGTCATCTTTGCTATTTTCCACTCAAGACTTCAGTCCAAACCACTACAGTAGATGCCTAATCTTTAGTTGACAGAGTAGGGAAGCAGAGCAGAAAAGCAACCCGTTGAGTTTCTCCACATCTTCAGAGTCAGTGATTTGCTGGTAATGTTAGCAACCAGGTCTCAAAAGGGGTAGGAGGTGGGGAGGAGTGGTGTGTGCTCTGATTTGTAGCATTTACCAATTTCTGTGGTGGGAATATTCACTGTATGGCTGATTTCCAGTCACCAAAATGATGTCACTAAATTTGACTTGGGAAGAGATGTTAACAATTGGCTCTCACAAGCCAACACAGTCCCCTCTAACACACCACTTTAAAAGTGTTTGCCATCCATCATCTTTGTATCTCCAACAATGTGATATTGAGTATAGAATAGCAGACAGATCTTTAGAAATCAAGGAAGATGTTGTATTTCTGATTCAGAGTGGTGCAATTGAGAAAAGGTGGCTAAGGTAAATCAGAAGGAAGTTGTATTTCAGATATGGTTTCTATAAGACTCTCTTTCCAAGTCAAAATCATTCTTATTTTCCAGTAACTTAGGAAAACATTATTTTATAGTTCCTGGAAGGTTCAGGGCTGATGGGTAGAGCAGACCATGCCTTATAACAGATACCAAAAGAACTTTTTTGGTCCATGACCAGGATTTGATATAAGTGACCATATTCACAAAAATGCCAGCTATTCTGGATAAATTTGAAACTATCTATCATGATCTGTCACTCATATCACCAAGACAGGTCATTTATGTTTGAGGCAGTATAGTCTCAAAATCACATATCTGAATATTCTACCCTTTGATCTTCCACAAGACTTTGAAGGAACTCATTCAACTATTCAGAGCCTCAAATAAGGATATTATTTTATACCCTTCTTTTAGGGGGATATGTCCAATTAAGGTAAATTAGTAAGGATGCTTTGAGGATGCAAAGGTCCATCCCAATCTCTAGATGAACACTGTTAATTAGAACTCTCTGCACTGATAGAAATATTCTATATCTGTACTCTCCAAATAAAAATGTAGTTCCTCATTGCAAGAGCCACCTTTCAAGGGTTCAGTAGCCACTTAATTAAACTAAGTTGAATTTAAGTTTAGATAGCTACATGGGGCTAGTAGTTCCCACACTGGACAGTACAGCTCAAGAAGATAAGCCACCAATGCTTATCCTGATTTATTCTTCATCAGCAAAAGTAACAGCTAGCCAACAATCTTCCCTTGCACTGCCAAACATGGAATTTTGGAAAAAAAAAAACTGTTCATGAATCTTAAGAGCTATACATTTTACTGAAAACAGAAAGAAATGATATATACTTAGAAAAGATATTGATAAGGTCACACTTTCCATTACCATCTTCTGTCTTATTCAAGACTCATTTTATTTCCTATACTCTACTCAAAATGATGTTTTCTAGAAAATACTTACTCCTAGGAAAGTTTATTCCAGAAATGCCAATGAACTTTCAAGAAGAGGATTCACTGTATTAGCAAATAAAGTTGTTTGAAACCAACAAAGTGGGTTTTGGTTTTAAGAGCTTGTGTGTGATGTTTGTAAATGTATATTCTCTGTGATTTTTGATGTAGGAAAGGTACATTTTTCATTACATACCTTTTCAAAGAATCACTTTTCTTTCACAACAGAAATTCCAAGCATATGAGAAAACCTTAGTTAGAGGGAAGCAGGAATAAATATTAGAAATTAGTACACATATGGTGGTTAATAATTGACTATTTGAATAAAAGCTTTTCTCTACAAGATTTATAAAACACCCAATATATTGTGCTACTTATTTTTCTGCCATTAATTTAAAAATTTATGCTTCTAGCTTTAAAACACATGGAGAGTCCTTGACATTTAAAAATATGACTAAAAATCATCTTTAAAATTTGAAATGTATATTTCATTGAGAAAAATTTACCATTACATTCTCAAATTTCATTCATAAAAATGTAAGCCTGTGGCTATCCTAAATTTGGAAAAACAGCTTCTCCAAGTGTTTCCTAAAATATTTTCTGACCCAATTTAATACAAAAGAAAATGATACAAAAACCACACAACAAAATATCCACAATTCAAAATGATTAACGGAAGTTTTATTGCTCTTTTTTACTAGCTTATTTTCCGTGATGCTTATATTGATGTATTGGTGAAAACTGTTTGAACCACCCAAATCATACACTCAGGAGATAATTTTCACTTTGATTATCTGTCCTCAAGGAACTTTGAAGAAATACCACCTAGCTCTTCCAATGAAAATGTCAAAGACATGCACAGTTTGGCTGGTACACTCCATAATAAGGAAACACAGCCTTAGTTTTAATTCATTCTTCTACGTGCCAACTGACAAGCTCACATTGAAATCCGTCCAGGCTCAAAAGTATAATTGATGTCAGCTCAAGTACTCAGCCAAAGACAAGCACTGGATCTGCTGCTGTTGGCTTTGTTTGAGTTTCAGGTACAGGGCCCCTGCCATATGGTCTCCTTGGGACAAGGTTTTGTTAATGGTGTGTGTACATATGTCTGCATGTGCTTTTTAATATTGCAAACATCCTTCGGTTGCAAGGCAAACAAATAAAAGGCAATCCATTCATTGCTTAGACCACTACAGTCCACCAACTGCTGGGTGCTTTTAAAGTTGCACAGAGCATTAGACAAATAGAAGTTCCTGAACAAGATATTGCTTCACCAGTGAATTCTTTATTTGCCCTTGACATCCTGTTTTCCTTTAACCAACAAATGACTACATTTATAATTAATGAATTGTTGTCATAGTATGAATATAAAATTCAAGGCATTTTGTGACAGACCATTATAATTTTTCTAATTTTGTACCCCAAGTCTTTATTAAATCATCATTGCACATAATAGTAGATCATTTTTAAATATGTAAAAAAGGTTTCATTTGAAAATGACAAATCATTTGGGCCGAATTGTAAAAGAATGAATGAATTAATTATTTGCACAAGGAACTATTAAACAAGCTCTGGGATGTACATCAATGCTTCTAAGGCTGAATGTGTCTGGTTGGACCAAGCAGCTGGGTTCAGCTAGGAAAGCTCCACTTTGATCTGTTTTATATATGAGAAGTCAATGTAAGATACTGTTGGAGAAAATGGCTCATCTAATGAAAAATTAGTTTCGACATAACAATAGCAAAGTTCTGTCTCCTTAAATCAATCATAGGACGAAATCTGTCCCATGTAAATAAATACATGCAATGCATTTATAGAGCAATGATTTTGTTTTTTTGACCTGGTCATCACTGTGAGTCTTAGGAAGTTTTTAACAGAGGCCACAAATTCTAGAAATCCTTAATTGATACCTATACTTTTCATATAGCTTATACTATAATTGCAACACAATTGCCAAACATATCCAGGAATAGCAAATAAATTAGTTGACTCTATACAGGAAATCAGCACAGAAATTTAAATGGTATTTTTAGAGGATTTTTCAAGACAATTACAGGTAAGAGAATTCCCTCTTGCCATTACTGCACTATCCAAGAGTTGAAAGACTAATTAAGAATTACCTAATTTGTACATATGCATTAGCTTCATGTATGTCTTATTTTCCCTCTGGGTCCCCCATACATCTAGTAAAGCTCAAGTTCAAGTATACAAGGTTTGTGGCTGATTCAACATTCAGCTCATTAGAGATTCTTGGTTAGAGTCACCTAAATCATTCTCTTTTAAATTATATTAAAAGCCAAACTCCTTCTGAACAGTATGACTTCTAAATGAATCTACCTCTAAGCATTATTTCAGCAGTTATCAAGATCCGTGTTTCAAGTTGCCAAAATCTAAACTGGAAGAGTGTGTTGATCAGAACTTTGATTCAAAAGCTCTGTTTGGGTAAGGGTTATACAGAAGGGATTTCAACCAATTTCAAAAATGTTATTCTAATCAATACAGAACTGGTCTCTCCAGGCTGTTTCTTAAAATACTCCTCTGAAAGGTCAGGGCTGACCAATTTGTCCTGTTGGGTATTTAAGCTGACCTTTGGGTTGTTGCTCCTCCTTCTACTAATCCTACCACCTAGATATACAGTTGTCATTCATTTGAATGAAGCATGGTGGACATGCTGTTAATCATTAGAAAAGTCTTTGTTCGCAGGTTTATGAATGTATTGGACACCAGGTGAGGTGTTTTCTTGGTACAGGAGTAAGCATTATGAACTATTTATCTGTGGTTTTTCCTTATTCAACATCCATCTCTTTAAAGTGGTGGGTCTTAACCTTGGCTTCATGCTGGAATCCCTGGGGAGATTTTATACAAGTCAATGCTAAGGCTCCTACCCTAGACCAATTAAATCACAATTTCTGGCTTTGGGGCTTAGGTATGAGTAATTTTTTTTTACGTTTCCAAGGTAATTCCAATAAGTAGCTAAGATTAAGAACAATTGTGATAAAAGAGCACTTTGTCTCATCCGATCCTTGTCCGGAGGAATGATTTGACTTCTTCAAATCTCTTGCTGTCTGTCTGGAAGTTGAATTGGAGCAGATCCCACATGTTCTAAGGTGTGAAATCTTTTATGATATTGTACACTAGCCAGTATTTCCCCAAATTATCTTAACTAGATTCTCTACTTTGAACCCTAGAGAATGAGAGAAAGGAAGAGTTAGTTTGTGAATGCAATATCTTGGTACTGTTTCTTTTGTAAGTTATGGAAGAAGCCCCATAGAAATTAAACTGTCATGCAACTGAAATCTTCTGGGGTAAGGCTAGGTCAGGGATGGCTCCATCTAAGAATTCATATGATGCTGTCACAAAGATCAGTTTCTCTCCATCTCTTGATTATGCCTTCTGTTGTATTGACTTCATTCTCAGGCCCCACATTTTGGGCCCCTGAGATTCCAGGCCAACGCTATCCTAAGTAAAATTTAAACAGTAGAGCAAGTCTCTTTTCAGCAGATCGTGTTTAAGCTCTGGTAGTCATTCTGGTTGGGCTAATTTGGTTCCTGAACTTCTGAACCCACCCCTGAACCAGTAACCCTAGAGTTATGGTTCGTAATTAGGCCTGTGCTTCATGCTCTATGTCTGGAAACAGGAATGGAGCTCTATCTGAAACACACTACCTGAAACTAGAAACAGGCAGTTTCCTTCAAAATCCATGTTGCTCTTACCTAAAGAGAGGGACTCAACAGTGGGCTTTCAAAAACTAAACAAATAACTGCCCACCAAAGGGTTATGAAACCATTGAAACGTACTCTAAGGAACGTACAACAAAAATGAGCTTCTACCACTGATGAGTGAAAGACCAATACTGGAGAATCCCGGAGAACAACTTTGCCACTAGCCTTGTTATTAGCCTCAGGGCAGAAATGATCCTGCACAATGATTGAGGGCAACAGGATACTTTAGGAAAAGCAGGAATCAGTGAGACTCAATCAACTTGAGCATGTCTTCCTTAGTGAAGTGTAGATTATGGAAAGACCAATTTAAGAAAAAAAGAGAAGGATTGAATGACATTTTCGAAAGCAAAGAGAGATAAGAAAGTGTTGGCTTTTTTTTTTTTATTTGACACGTTTCTCTAATACTTAAAAAGAAAGATTCACAAGGATAAAAGTCATGCTTTATTAAGCCTGTTAAGGATAGTGTTAAAATACCGGATGAGATGATTCTACAGCCATAAAAGATGATAATGATAAAATTTCTCTCTTCTCCTTACATAAAGTTATGTCCTGGAGATCACATGTGTTCAAGAATTAGATTGCTTACATTTGAATTCAAATTCTGTGCCCCCTTCTGTGAGACTCTTCTCTAAGCCTTAGCTGCCAAATCTCTAAGGTAAGCACATAATAATTCTTACCAATAACATTTTTGTTAACTGAGGTAATCCATGAAAGCACATACACAATGTCTGGCACATGGTATGGAAGACAAGTTGGTGTAAGTTTGCAAACTACAACATTTTAATTGAGACACCATAGTTTTACTGCAGCAAGAGAAACCAGTATGGAAGTAGCTTCAGAGTTCTAGGGATGGCAGAGGAATTTTATAGATGTAGAAAGGAAATTAGCTTGACTAGTCAATTGGACCAGGGTTTGTCCATATTATAGGGATGGGTTTAAGGTAGGTGGGCTTTATTTTGTATTGGGTCAAAGGTAATGAATGAGGAGCTTGAATTAGCTATTGGGTCAGCTGCCTTGGTAGGGATTTTAGATTTCAAAAGATAAAGAGGAAACTCCAGAGGGGTTTTTTTGTTTTGTTTTGTTTTTGACTCTGAGGGGACTCGGGACTTTCTCTATACAATTTTATCATTGGTAAGTGGTAAATGCTATTTAGAATTGTTTATCCATCTCTTCCTTCTTCTCCTCTTCCTCCTCTCTTCCTTTTCATTGTGATCATAATTTTTTAACAAATGTTGCTTAAGGTTATCTAAGCCCTGAAATAATTCCTTTGGAATTACTGGCTTGATTTATATATTTTTCTATTATATTTCTATTCTAGAAATAGTGAGTTTTATTAAGAGAAACATGAAAGTATAGAAGTATAGGAAAAAAGAAAATACCATCCATAATTCCACAATACAAATTTAAATATTATTATTTTAGTATTTTTCTTTCCTTTATATTTTCTCTGTATAATTTCTGTATGCTTATTTTTGTCTGCCTGTTTTTTTAAAATAAAATGTTCTTTATTTGTTCCAGTTGTCCTCTACTTATTTTTTTTTTACATTTGTATATAAAGAAGGTGTAATGTTTCTCACAATTCTCATGAAGTCTACAAAGTTACAGGAATTCCTTTTCTTAGGTTAATCTTTTAGTTAGCTAGCTAGCTGGCTAGTTGGGTATTTGTCAGAATTTCTTTTTGAAACTGCTACAGACTAAAAGAAGGATTGACTCTCTCAGTCTGGACAAAAACTGGCAGAAATACATAAATGCATGCAGATTTCATTACGTAATCCAAACCATAAGGATTTCAATTAAGCTAAATTACTTGGGAGTCGTCAGAATGAAACATGCTCAAAAATTTTATTTATAAATTATCTTCCGATCTAAGTTAATTGAAAGATTCATCTTAGTCTAACACATAGGCAACTTATTTGCTTATAAAACTTTTGACAATGAACTTTTCCAAAATTTCGAGACAGAAAAACTAAGTGGAAGAACCATATGCCAGTTTCCCCTTTTGGAAAGCACCAACTCTTCACTCTCTGACACATTCCTGAAAGGATCCTTCCATCTCTGCTGCAAATTGACAATTATTACTTAACTGAAACCAGCTCTCATCGCCAGGACTCCTGTACTATTTAGAACCTGTGGAAACTCAGCCTCTCTCAGCCCCCATGAGAGCCAGCAGGGAAGTCAGTAAACAGATGAGGTAGAAGACAGGAAACACCCTAGGAGAGACATCCTCCAACCCTTCTCAGCCATGTACCACTTCCCTTCCCATTCTATACAAATGAGAACCACGGGGCAAGGAAAAGGCCAGGAAGAGCCTTGGTTGCTTCATTCTTCTACCTGGTATGAAAAAATATCCCGGGATGAAACAGCCTCAACATGAGAGTGCTTTTGATAACAAGAGCAAGATTTTGGCATTTCCATCAACCCAGCCTCCTACCATCCTGTCCAAACGCCTGTATTCCTCTTACTTCCCCATCACTCCTGCATTCAATCCACCACAGTCCCATCAGTTTGCTCCCCACTCCTGATGAGATTTCAAAATCTCTCTTTTCTTTGATAACCTCTTATTACTAAATCTTATCCTAAGCTGTAGCAGTAGCTTTCCAGTCCGCCTCCCCAAATCCATTCCCCAGGTTCTCTTGTATTATCCATGCTGCTGCCAGCATGATTTTTCTAAATGTTTAATTCTGGCACTCTAAGTGTTCTGCTTAAAAAAAATAAGTAAACAAACAAAATCCCCATTTTCTCTTTGCGCCTATCAGTTAGAAACGAACTCTTTACCGTGGCTTAAACTTGTTAACCGTGTCTTGGGCTTCATCCCCTTCCCCACCACACCCACCTAGTGATCCAGCTATCAGGCTGTCCCACATCTCTCCCAACACACCATTTCTTTACTTGCCTACATAAGATTGCATGCACACTGGGAAAAAATAGATATAAGAATTAGCATTTATTGAACACCCTCTATTTTGCAGGCAAGAGAACTGTCCAGCATTCCAAAGATAGGAATATTTCATAGGCAAAGAAATCAAGGAGAAGTCAATTGTCCTGCCAATGATATATGGTATTGCCTGGTTAAAAGTCTTTGTCCTTTCTCTTATGGGGAATACCCTACACCAAATTATTTGCCTGAAAAATCCTCATTTGGCCTTTAATTATTCCTTTAAGTGTTAACTTTTCTCCAAAACCTTCAGGAGAAGGGACCAATCTTTTTAGTATCACAATACCTGTTAGGGGTGATCCTGGAACTTCTGTATGGAGGCTCAAGAGAGCAATCTATTTGGAAGGAAAAGACACTGTGGACAGGCAAGAAGACTTACCCTAAAGCTTCATCTACATAATGAACAGACTATTTCTAACTTGTTTTTTGCTGGTGAAGATGTTGGGGAAGTTCATACTCTCAGCCAAACTATGTGTTGGCATTGCAACATGCCCTTTCTTATGATTCAAATTGTATTGCAGTTTTCCACTAATATATCTGTCTGCCAGACTAAAGACATGAAATGCCCAAGGACTTGTACATCTTATTCATTTTTCTATTCCAAGGCATCTGGCTTTAGGTAGATGCTTACCAAATGTGGGCTGCGTGAGAGCAGAACTGAATGGAATTGGCTATTTTCTGCTATGACAACACTTTGGAATCTTTTCATTGAACTTCATCTGGAACAAGCTTGAAGTTTGGTGCTTACATTTATCAAGAAGCCAGCCTCTAGTCTAGCCTTTCCTCAGCTGTCACTAAGGTGCTCGGTTCTTCCAAGGAAGCTAAGGCCTCATTGGGGTGAGACCCTCACTTCATCCAGCGACTAGCACCTTGCCTGGTAGCCGCCTGCCCAGAACCCCCGGCCCAGCACTCTCCCACCCTACAGCCTCTGTCTCCGAGCTCACCTGCATCTCCTCAGTCCCCATACTCCATGATGAAGTCACCATCCAGGAGGATAAGATCAATGTCCTCACTAAACAGCTGGCTTAAGTGTTGAGCCTTTCTGGCCTGGCTTGTTTGCCAAGGCCCTGGCCAACTTCAGCATCGGAAGCTGCGTCTGCAATGTAGGGGCTGGTGGACCTGCCCCTCCACCAGCAGGAGGTCCTGCCCTGTCCACTACTGCTGCCCTGGCTGAGGAGAAGAAAGTGGGAGCAAAAAAATGAAGAATCTGAGGAATCTGAGGGTGACATGAGCTTTGGTCTTTTTGACTATACCCCTTTTGAAATGTGTTTAATAAAATACTGAACCCTTAAAAAAATAGAAACAAGCTTCCAATTTTCTATTAAAGCCATTCATGGCTATCATAGTAATTAGGTTTTAATGCATTTAAACAAATAGGTCACTATAATACCCAAAGTCAATGATCCATTCATCCAGAAGTAAGTGTCATAATTTGCTCCTGACAAGATAGTTTCACAGTTTAATTCACTTCAATCTTGGTAATGGCTATGTTTCTATTATTACAATCCACTTGAAATTAAGCAAATGAAAAATTAATTTTAAGTTTAGAAGTTGGATAATTTTGGTGAAAATAGTAATTGCCAATTGTGAAAGTTCCAAGACAACACATTTTTTAAACTTTTATTGTCTCATTTCAAGGTGTGAACCCATAAAGGACGTGGCTGCAATTCTAGAGGGAAACCTTGGGAGCCACAAACTGTCCCTAATATTTTTTGGCAGACATTGAGGTAGTAAAGTTGACAAAGAAACACAGGCATCTCATTGTTTCTTCATATGCCCTAGTGACATAAGGTGGGAGATAATCTTAATATTTTAATTCTCTCACAGATCTAACAATAACAGCAGCAACTATTGTTTGAGTTTCTGTCAGGCAGAATACTAGATTCTCTACATGAATTATCCCATTCAATTCTCATAAATTTATTGTAAGTTAGGTAACATTCTCCCCTCTCTAAAATGAGAACTCTAAAGTTCAAAAACTCCCAAATTAAGTAAGGGAATTAGGGTTTGAGGCCACTGTCTGAAATCTGTCTTCTATTAGTTCCCTGACAATTCTCTGTATACAATCTTGCTCTTATAAATATAAATTCTCCTCAGTTATTTCAGGCACATGGAATTCTTTAAGTTAATAGCATTATTTTGAATCATAGGTGTTCATAGCTCTGGGTCCTGACCTAAACTTTAGAATGCTTTATCTTACTTCTTGAAATTGTTTTGAGAATTAAATCACAGAATCAATGTAAAGCATTCAGCATGATTCAGGGCTTATATTAAACACTCAAATATTTGTTTATTATTTTAATAATTATTGTTATTTTGTCTAATCTATTTGTTTTTCAAAGATTCAATAGGAAACAGGTTCAGAGAAATCAAAAGTCAAATACTCATTGAGAAATGGTGGTAGAGCATGATTTTCCTATCTCTTTAGGACACTGCTTACCTGTGTGTATTTATTGGGTGCAAGGGAGTGCCTGGTGATATGTTATAAAGAATATTACTGCATATATTTATGACATAAAGGTATATATATATAAAAAAAAGCAGGCAATCTTATCTGTTTTCAGAGTGATGTAATGCCTTGCTACTCAACGTGTGTTCCACAAACCAGAAGTATCAACATCACCTAGGCATTAATTAGAAATGCAGAATCTCATACCCCTCCCTCAAACCACTGAATCAAAATCTGCATTTTAAAAAATATCCCTAGTGATTCATAAGCCCATTAAAGTTTGAAATCACTGCTATAATATATTTCATCAAGTAAGTAAGTAAAGTTTAGGAAAATGGGTTGTGAAGTGAGAGAGACCTAGATTCCAAGCCTGTCTCCACCATTTGTTAGCTGTGAGACCTTGAGCAAGTTCTTATGAGGATTAAATGACATAATATAGTTAAAGTATCTAGCATAGTTTAGTAATTCTAACCATTGAAATAATTAAAATAGGACAAACCAAACCTGGACAGTAATATTAAGAAGCATGCTTTAAATGACAATGGAAAGATTTGGGCATGAGTCCAAAACTTCCATCTTCTAAATGGGATTTTAAAAATTTAAAGAGAGAAAATATGAGAGTAATTATGCAGAATGCAAATTTAGTTAAATATATGTATGCAATATTGTACAACTCTATGGAAAATATTACCATTCCTATATACAGACCATATTAATGCAAGGAAAACAATACTCTAACTCAAGATCATATTTTGGACACTACCCACTAACCATGGCTAGATCCTTAATTAACTATCATAGTTTACTATAAATCAGATTCTGTAGAAATGAACATTTTTTTAATTTGTGGAGAAAAGAATTAACTCAATGCTAATGTCTATATTAGTTTCTAAGTTGTCACAGTATTAACTTAGTTTGCCAGGCTGCTATGAATGACACATACCACACACTGGTTGGTTTAACCACAGAAAGTTATTCTTTAACAGTTTCAGAGGCCAGAAGTACAAAGTCATGGTGTGGCAAAACCATACTTTCTCGCTGAATGTAGCGTTCTGTTCCCGGGTGACCACAACAATCCTTGGGGTTCCTTGGCTTGCATCTCTGTCTCCAGTCACATGCAGATGTCCTTGGTCTCCTGCTATGTGGCTTTCTCTGCTTCTCTTCATAATGCCTCCAGCAATAGGGGTGATTCAGGTGGGTCACACCTTAACTAAAAATAGCATCTTCAAAAGGTCCTATTTACAATGGGTTCACACCTACAGGGACAAGGATAAAGATTGAAAACATGTCTTTGGTCTGGATGTATAATCCAAACTAGTACCCTGAGAATATTGAGGAGGTAACCTCATTCTTAATATGCCAATCAATATTTTAAAAAGAGCCCAGCTAAGTTAAAGTGAAATAAAGCTAGCTGAGTTTTAATTTGGCCTATATCATGGCAGAAGATAATACTAACTAGGAAAGATGACAGCATGCACATGAGATTTAGGAGAGGTTACCTGCTCTTGAACAAAATGGCATTCATTTTACTAACACAGATAGCAAGTGCACTTAAATTCCCAGGATGTCATTTTCTATGTTTGCAAAATAATATTGTAAAAGGCCAGTGATGATACGGTATTTCAAAGCAGTTTTGTGGATTTTGGAGCATGTTCTACCT
This sequence comes from Tolypeutes matacus, assembly GCA_026826555.1. Classification (NCBI taxonomy): domain Eukaryota; kingdom Metazoa; phylum Chordata; class Mammalia; order Cingulata; family Chlamyphoridae; genus Tolypeutes; species Tolypeutes matacus. The sequence continues at coordinate 12,167,486 of JAKSZT010053929.1, forward strand.
CTCCTAGCATCATGTGATTGATTTGGCAGGCCTCATGTGTGCCTTTATGTAGAGAGCCATGGAGAAGAGGGGACTTCCTCCAACACCCATGGCCGGTGGCATCTAGGTAAATCCCTTCTCCATCACAACACCATAAAATTGTGCTCTTGAAATTTGTTTGGCTGGTGTTATGTATGGTACATGAACAGAGCTTCTGATCCATCCCCAGATGGCCTTGGTGCAGATTGGTAATAGGTGAATAATACTATCCAGGGCTCTTTCATCTGTTTATACAGATAATTGTATCCTCTTTATCTAATTGTTTTTCTGAAAATAATTTTAAAAATTACAGTTTTCTGGAATTGTCAGATTTCAGTCTACAGTTTTCATTACCTAATGTTGATCTTCAAGTGTTCTATGCTCAGTTTGGCTAATAAGGTTAATGCTTAGTTTGGGACACCTAATTCTAGGTTCTGTGATAATAACTCTAAAGCCATAGAGATAGGTTGCTTCTGGTTTTTTTTAATTAATTTGAATTTTTCTTTTAAGTTACAAAGATGATTGGTTGTGACAAAGATCTGCTGGCCTATTTCTCAACAAATTGCTCACCAATAAATCCTAAGACTTAATTTTCAGTCCTTATAGTGAACTCCCATTCCACTTATTATCAGATCACATGGACTTTTAGAGGATTGTTGTCAGGGCTGAATTTTTTTGTCACTTTAGAGATCCTTGAAATATTATATTTGATAACCACCCTAAGACCTGATTAAATTGCTTGAGATAAGAGCCTTTTCACTCATAACTGAGCCAGACAGATAAGCCCTTGACAGCAGTTAAGAGCAAGTCAAAATGACTTCCGTCATTCTTCTATAATCAAGACCTGGATAAATTTCCTTATTCTGATTTTTGAGGTTAATATGCATCAAATTTCTTCCTCTTGTGATAATGATGTCACATAAGTACCTGGAAAGAATTATTTCATTTCTTTACAATATTTTATCTTTCTTTCTTAAAGGCCTTTAATTAAAGCTATTTAAAAAAAATTTTTTTAAGGTCACTGACCTTAAAATTGTCATAAAATATATGGAATCAAAATATTTTCATTAATGTTCACAGCTTTTTGTAATTTAAATATATATTAAGAAGAGCTTCTTTTCCATTACAACAAGTTATAGAAGGTGCTTTAGAATACCATCTGTATTATATCACATTCTGTTCTCATCTTACACCATCTTATACAAGAACTACTGCAAGACTCTGACCTGCTTCCTTTCTCTTTTCCATCCAATTCAGCAATTCATTACATCAGTTGGTTAATACTACTTTATGGTACCCACTATATGCCCTCTTCTAGATTCTAGAAGTACAGTGAAGAGCTAAAAGAAGTATAATTTCTGTCCTTTAAGGCCTTACATGCAATTCAGGGAGCAAAAGAAAAAAAATCATTCAAAAATCACACAAAAAATATAAAGTTGCAACATTGATTAATGCCAGGAAGGAAAAGCTATAGTACTTTAATGGGGAGGGTTTAATGTGGCCCCATAAGTTTAGGGAAGGCCTTGCTTAAGAGTGCTGCTTGAGCTGAGATCTAGAGGGTGATGAGGAGATAACAACTTACAGAACCATGGAAGACATCCCAGGTAGACAGCATAGATATGCAAAGGTCCTGTGGAGGGAGGTCAAAGGAAGGGAAGGGGCCAGTGTGCTCTGATTGCAGAACCAGTGAAAGGAGGGCCGTGGAAGGCTGGAAGGACAAGGAGAAAACTGCAATGCAGGACTTTGTGAGCTGTGGGGAGAAGTTCTTCCTTAATCCTAAGAGCAGTGAGAAGCCCACTGGGGATGGTCTATGATCATATTTTATTTCTAATAATCCCCCTAGCGTCAGTGTAGATATGGGTTGAGAGAGGGACAGAAGTTCCAGATAAATTATTTAGGAGGCTATAAAGTAGTAGGGGGACTTAGATAATGGTAGCTGCGACTAAGAAGAGAGTAATGGATATGGAGAAAAATGAATGGAGTTCAAGGTTGTTAAGAGCTAGAATTGAGAGGGCTTGGTGATTATCCTAAGCATCACTGATGGTCAGTTTTCTCAGTGTTGCTTTGTACTTGTCTTCAAGTGGCCCCCATTCTCAGCAGGACAGCATGTAAATCCTGTGGGCTGGCAGGTTAACTTCTTTCAGTCTTTGCAGTATGACCTTAACCATTTTATGACACACTTTCTATTATTCTTCTCCAGGAATAGCATGTATAAAAACTGCCTTGAACAGTGACTGACAAATATGAGCTGAAGATGTCTTCCCCTTTTCCTTCATCCATCTCTCTTCTAGTTTCAGATTTGTGTTTCCTTAACAAGATATGTTATTTGCACTTTGCTTGCTTTGCTCACGTTGATTCTACCCACTTCCTCCAATGCCAATACTCCAGCTCAGAATGCATTACCTTTTTATCATTTTTCTAAGTCATACCTTCTCTTCAAGGCCTAGACCTAATTAAAGGGGTAATTCTCTGCCCACATTCATTCATTTCTCAGTAGACTCATCATAACATTTTCATCCAACTTTCAATGCATATAAGTTAGGTTTTAAAAGGAACTGCACATCCCTCAAGGGCAGCAGCGTATCTTAGAATTCCTTATATTCTCAGAGAGTAGCATGGTAACTAAGTAGGTTTAGGGTTCAATAAATGTGTATTTCTGGTGGCAACAATGATGATATTGTGATCCAGTGGAGGTGCCAAGTCCAAAAAGGAAATATAATTCTAATGGACAGACTATCTCCTTTCAAATGCTGATGGTTTCTAATGTATTCTTGCATGACTGGATGAAGATAGGAATGGTTTGACATGGAAGGGAGTGTATTATCCACGATTTTCAGTAGGAAGTGACAGAAATCCCACTCAAATTAGCTTAAAAATAGAACAAGAGAAAGTTAGAGAGAGAAAGAGGAAGAGAGAGATTGAGAGAGATAGAGAAAGAAGATGATAAAGCTGAAGACAAAGATGCAGAAGCAGAAGTTGCAGAAGATGCAGAAGATGCAGAAGGAGGAAGAGGAGAGGGAGGGTGAGGGAGAGGAGGAGGCGGGAGGATGGGGAGGAGGAGGGGAAGGGGAAGGGGAAAGGGAATGTCTTGAATAGAATCTCTTAACTAAGCCACCCAGTCTGGATCTGGGTGCTCCAGTGATGACCAGGCTTTCCCTCTCACCATCTCTTTGTGAGTTAGTCTTCATTTTTCCTACTTCCACCTGGGAACAGCAACAGCCTCTTCCTTACAGTTCAGGACACCAGCAGAAGAGAGAGACCCTCTTTCGCAGATTTTCTAACCAACCACTGTGCCCAGTGAGCTGAATACTCTATTTCTCAAACTTTATGTGCATACAAATCAACAGGGGATTATGTTGAAATGCATGTTCTGATTCCCTGGGTCTGAGCTGGGGTCAACTGTGGCATATTCCTAACATGCAGATGGACTACAGCCCCCACCCCCTTTGAGCAGCAAATGTCTACATGGCCAAGTCTAATGTCACATGCCCACCTGTTGCTAAAGGGCAGCTTCAGTCCCACAAAGAGGGGAGCAGAAGAGGCTCAAACAGTTGAGCACCCGCCTCCCACATGGGAGGCCCTGGGTTTGGTTCCTGGTGCCTCCTAAAGAAGACAAACAAACAACGAGCAAACATCGAGCAAAAACAAGTGGACAATGAGAAAAACAAACGAGCAGGGAGCGGATATGGCTCAAGAAGTTAGGCACCCGCCTCCCACATGGGAGGTCCTGGGTTTGTTTTCCAGTGCCTCCTAAAGAAGACAAACAAACAAGAAGCAAACATCAAGCACAAACAAGGAGCAGACAATGAGCAAAAAACAGTAAGCAGACAATGAGCAAAAACAAACAAGCAGGGAACGGATGTGGCTCAAGTAGTTGGGAGGTCCCAGGTTTGGTTCCCAGTGCCTCCTAAAGAAAGTAAAGTGAGCAGACAACCAGACAACAAGAAAACAACAACAACAAGCAGACAAAGAGCAAAAATCAAAGAGCAGACAACGAGCAAAAACAATGAGCAAACAGATGAGGGAATCATCTCAGGGGGAAAAAAAAACTCTACACAAAGGATCTCCAAAGAAAAGAAATGTTCCATGACTGAAAAATGGAGAAAATTGAGAAGGATAAAGTAGAGGAAAATAGACTAGAGCAGATGGCCTCTGTACCTAATATTTTACTCGCTCATTAGAAGCCCACATACAGCTACCCACACATTCCTGCTTATCATTTTAACAAAGTAAATCACTGTGTTGTGTGAAGAAGACAATTGGAAATAAAACGTGTAGTATATGGCTAAAAGTAGATATATATCTAGCAAGTAATTAACAAGTAAACACAAACCTGAATTTGATTTTGAGGAATTAGGTTAATAAAAGCAGGAGTGTTTATCTTCCTAGTTAACATTTACTTTGAGTATTTAGAAACATTATAAGGGCTAAATGGCAGGAAAATAAGTGAATGGATTTTCTTGGGGCTCAGTTAGATAATGAAGGTTACTTCTAACCCATTCCTGCTCGGAGCAGAGCAAAGATATACCATCTCTCTTCTAGAATTGCTATTTAACTCCTGTCCTCTCCAGGGCTGCCTTCTGGCTTCTCGTGCTTATGATTAACTGATTCTTTTCTTCATCTCTCCATAACTTGATCCTAAACAACTGTGTTCTTCTTTTGACTCTTTGTCAGTGGACTATGGCTCCCTCCATTGCCAACCTTTCTGGAAGATGCCTCTTCCACTGATGAGCAGGACAAGAAAGAGCAAACAAAAAGTAACAGCATCCTTTGACTGCATCCTCTTTCCTGAAGGAAAAAATGGTGCTTTCAGCCCAAGAGCCTCCCACTAACCCTCTGACTACTCCACTCTGCCCCCTTGTCAGCCTTCCCCCCTATAAATCTTCCCAGGCACTCTCCCCTTCACCCCCAAATTTTGCACCCATAACTAATCCATCATCCCCTTCTGTATGTTTTACCACTCAGCAACCAGCATACACTTTCTTTATTCTTTCTTCGTTCTCTCAATTTTATTACGCTTATTTTTCTCCTTTTAGTGCATCATCAGCTAGTTTCATTTGGATTGTTTTGCTGGTATGTTAATCTATTTTTATCTGCTATTATTGTCTTATTTCTAATGACAATTTCATATAGCATGTTAGACCTTTTCTACCTTCATTCACTTCCTCCCTTAATATTTGTTTTTCTCTTGTATCCTTTTGTTTATTTTCTTTTGTGACATTTTAAATAATTTAAAAAATTGTAATGGCTTTGGATAAAAGGGGGAAATTCTCATGATCAACATACAACATACAAAATATTTGTAAAACTATCTTTGCACAAGATTTTATTTTTCTGCTTACTCTTTTCCAGAATCTGTTCCACTTTTTACTCTTCCATCTCCCAAGACAAGAACAGGCAACAAATTCGGCTTTGAAATCCTAGATACTCCTGGCACTGGTTGAAGTGGCCCATACAACAAGAAAAGCTGGCAGGGAGGAGAAAGAATATGGAGATATTGTCCTGACTAATTTTAAAAGCATCTCCAAACTAAACAGTCTATGTTTTTAGTTTGGAAACACTCCAAGAATATCAGCTTCCTTAGTCATACATACATGGGTAAAAATCAGAAATATAGCAAATACAACATGCACTCTACCTGCTGTTGACAAAGAGATACAGCAAATGTCCCCCCAGTGCAGTTGGCATCTTTGGAACAAGTTCCAGTTCATTGCTTTCTTAAATCTATTGCTTATCAAAAGAAATTTCTCTCTACTTTAATGATGCCAAGTTGTTGAAGAGATTTCCAAAATTCTCACAAAGCCAGGTTCTTCATTTCCTTATTGCTCTGGGATTTTAATAAAGTAACAAATAACTTATTTGGAAATCCTCAGATTGGTTTTAAAGTGTCCACTTCCAGAATCTCACAACCTACTATCTGTCAGTATTTTTCACAGAAGATACATAGTGTACTCATACAGACCACGTTTCAAAAAACACAGAAGTATTCAGGAACCAGATAGCTAATTGAAATGAGTGAAGCCACTGGTGTGTAAGACAAGGAAGGGCAGACTGTGGAAAATGGGATTGCACTTGAGTGTTTCTAAAAGCACAGTTGGGTGAAGGTGAACTTGTTCCTTATTTTGCCTTGTCCTATTTCCCCTCACTTTATACACTCGTCTCCCTTGTTGATTATTATGTGTAAATGCTTTGGAGAATAATACAGGGCACCCACCAGTTAATTAATTTATTTATTCATTAATTACTAGACAGTCAAGTTAAACAAATATGTTTCTGCTGATGCAGTTATTGAGCTTTCATTCTTAGATGTCAAAAAATCAGCTTCAAAGATTAAAAGAGACTGATGTTTTCATCCCTGTTAATTTTGTTGCATTTTTTATGAAAAAAAAAAATTCTTTCATAGATCCGTATTTTGTTTTTATATTTTTAACCTCTCTGAGTTTTTTTGTGGATAATGATGTGGATATCTTTGGGGCCATTATTCAGCCTGCCCCACCAGTCTTGTTTCTTAAGACACAATTTTTCATTATTTCATTGTATTTATTTATTTTTCAATTATACAACATATACCACAAATATATTTCAGGCAAAGGTCTCTACAGTGGAAAGATAACTTACTAATAAAATGCTTTAGGGAAAAATGACAGCCATACAGAGCAATTCTTTAGAATTGTTTTCACCTTTCTTGGCTTTCCAATAAATTCACTACAGTGCAGTAGTTGCCTACCTAAATGCTACAAATCTGCCTTACCATCTGAGTCTTGCACAAAGGTCTGGGCTCCCATTCCACTATGACCCTGTCCCCTTACACCCACACACCAAGCCCACACTCTACCTTGAGTCTGTTTCTGGGTCCTTTTGCAAGCCTAATTTACTCCAGAATGTACACTCTGTCCTAGTCCGCTAGCCTTAGCTCAGACTTGCTTGACAGATTGATTAAAAGATCTTATTTTTAACCATTTGTAAATGTAATCTATGAACAACATCTTTGAGAACATCAGTTTACATCAAAATCAGGACAAAGAAGATACCTTGCTCTGCTGACCCATGCCATCATGACATATAAATTAAATGGAGCTTCAACATCACATCGATTTTATATATCAATAGTTTTCAGCACTTACACTTTGTATGATAAAAGACAAAAATTAAAATTCTAAAATCTGTTTATCATTTTTAATTATTTATAAATAATGTATAATATATAATTTTAAAATTATAAATCATTTCTAATTATTATTAACAAGGCAATTTAATAAATGTAATATATATGTAATGTAAAATATAAAATAGTATTACAATATTAAATAGTATTACAATATAAAAGAGTATTACAAATTTGAAATATCAGACATAACTCTGATATCGAGCCATTGTTTCTTTAGTATGTTTTACATACTAAAGTCATCGATTAATTATCAAGGTGCTAATTACCAAGGGGAATGCAGAGAAATGAGGTGGAGGGACAACTAGAGAAGAGAAAGAGGCTCCAGAGCCTGGTCTTAGATTGGAAGCTACAAAGTAGTGCAGGTATGAGTGGGAAAAGTACAATTTTTAAACAATGAGGAAAGAGTTTCTTCTAATCCAAGTGGTCTAAAAATTAGAAGACCCAAAATACTGACTTCAATGGAGAGTGCTGGACTATGAGAGAATCAAATGCTTTCTTAAAATAAGTCAGGCAGAACAGTAAATTAAATAATGTGTTTATTATTAGGAAAATTGAGAAAAATCATATGTTTGAATTTATTGCGTCTGTGTGGTAAGTCAGTTTACTGGGTCGGACATAAATTTATGCTTTCATCTTCCCTCAAAAACCAATCCTTCTACTCATTGGTGATTTCTTTTTGATATTTTCCATTTGTCTAAATTACTCTTTTAATTATCCTAAGTTAAACACACTGTTTCAGGTGTACATACACCAGAATCAAGTAGGTAAGGATCATAGACTCTCTGAAATATGTCATAATTGTCCCTACAATAATAGTTCAAAATAATGTATCCAATTTTCCATCCTTTATAAGCCCTAAATTAGGAAATGTTCACAGGTTTCATCCTCCTCTTATTCAATTACTCACAAATATCTTGCCACACTGGATTACATTTGATAGTTGCTTTTTCCCCTGGAAGGACACACATTAGTTCAGTGTGAAGAACTTGGAAAACAGGAGGTGCTATTAGGGGGATGCAGAGGCCAGATGGGAAGAGCAGATTAGTTATCAGTTTGTGATAAGCATGAAGGGGAAACCAGGCCAATCTGGCTAGAAGCTGCATATACTCAGCAATTCATTCCATATACTAATTTCATTGTTAAATATAATTTCTTTTCATTGAAAATAAGTGAAAATATAAATCTTACTTAAGAAGGACTAGAGTTTAACATGATAGCCTTGTTGAACGAAGATTTTAAAAAACCAACAAAACATGGGAGCATTTGCGAAACCAATTCATCTCTGGTATTTCTGGATTATTTACAGAATCCAACCTGATGGTTTATTACACCTGAAACTTCTGCCATCCACAAGCTGAAGTCATTCCCTACAGAGATGCAGCCCCTTTCTTTGGCAAGCTTGCTTTTCCCATGGGATCCAAAAAGTATGTATGATTGGAAGATGTGGGAAGGGAAGGAACAGAAAGGGCATGACATACAAAATATATTATAGGCATGGAGCATTGTCATACATCTGTGCGTGGCAATGTATTATACATGTCCTATGTAACATGTCAGATCTCACCTGCAGCTGCCACCAGGGACCCTGAACATTTGTTTCTCCCCAGTCTCTATGGCAACTAGTTTTATGTGGGTTCCACCAGATAACATCATGTCTGTGCAATGAACCTCTTGCCTCTTGGTTTGAGACTTTCCTGGTATGACTAAGGCAAGGTACTTCGAAGATATGCTCAAGGAAATGTAATACACTGCACGATGAACCACTGGCCCATGCTGTAATGGAGTGGGCAGATACATCCTCCTTTCCCCTCCGTATACAGACTATCCTGAGATGCAGGCATTCAAACAGCCTCTCTGAAGGCGGTATGTGGACTCAGGTCATCGGTTGTGCTTGATACCAAAGCAATGACCATATTAATAAGGCTCTTACCTATGTTTGCTCTCCCACCTTTCTTACCTCACTCTCCTTGTCCTTCTCTCTTTCTTCCCAGGAATTGCTTTTCTCAATGAAGTGTGAGCACATATACTTTAGTAGCCTCAGGTTCTAGGGAACCTGGTCTAAGATAAATGGTTGTGGACAAAGAAGTGCATGGGTTCCTTCCCCAATCCAAGCTCTGTTAGAATGTTTGAGTGAACTCAAAGACTCTTCTCTAGTCTTACATGAAATTCTAGGTGGCTCCTAATTGTGGATGTTTTGGTACTTTGGACAGTTCATCCTATAGTTTGCCCAGTCTTGTCGGAACTGAGTACAGTATTATTTCAAGTAATGTGCTGGAGTGCTCTTGTAGTCAGCTATAAATTGTACTCTATTAATATTCTTTTTGATAGAATGAAAGATTCATGATTTATGCTACGTATTGTTGAGTAGAGCTGATTAACATGATCTGTGAGATAAACACTGAGCAATTGTCTCCCCAGTTGAATAGAAGAAACACCTACTGCTCAGTCTGTCTTAACAAACAGGAGATGGAATTGCTCTATAATTGGCTCTACTCTGACCCAGTAGTTTTAAGTCAAGCTGTGCAAATTGAACTCCATCAGGAAGCTGAGCTATCTGGTAGAGACTCTCAAGAGATCAGAGGAATGGACAGACACATATGAGGTATGAGGCTGGAGCACTGCAAAAGCCCTTGCTCCTGACACTTGGCCAGTATATTCCATCACCTGGATTATGGGATCTAAGTTTTAATTCCATAATTCCATGTATCTTACAGTTTCATTTCAATGAACCCACTGAGACCAACAAAATGATGCATGAAGCCTTTTGGTGCACAGGCTCTATGGCAGTAGTTCTTCAACATGCTAATCTCCGGCAACTCTTGCACTTTGAGATATTATTGAAGACTTCAAAAGGATTTTGTTTATGGGTTATACTATCGATATTTGCCTTATTAGAAATTACACAAATATTTATTTGTTAATTTATTTAAAATAGTAATGAACACATTTTATGCAAACTATATGTTAAAATATATTATTATTTTATGAAATATAACTATTTCTAAAACAAAAAGTACTTAGAAAATTGCAATTGTTTTACATTTCTACAAATTCTTTAAAGTTTGGTTTAATAAGAGGCAACTAGATTCTTATATCTGTTCTATATTCAATCTATATTTGAAATAGGGAGGAGTATTTAAATAGATTTTTTTATATTTGTGTGTTTTCATCTTTGATACTATATCCAAACTTGACAAAGGGTATTTTTTACAAGGTTATTTGACATGTGAAATAGAAAATCATAAAAATGAATTTTTATACTCTGCTACATTAAAATCCATTGGTATATCTTTTGTAAAGTGATGCATTGGTCAATTGAAAAATATTGGTCCACTAAGTTAGGCAGATCTTAGAAATGTTGACATATTTTAGTATATAATAGCAAACAAAAAATCATATTTTCTAACCACCAATCTGATCAGAAAAGTATTCAAGCTCACAGTGGCAGAAACACGTTTTCTAAAATTCTAATTATGGTTTGAAAGCTAAAATTTTATTATAGGCAACAAATACTGGCAGTTATTTGCTTTGAATTGACAAGCTCAGTTTGTTCACTTTTGAGAAAATGTCTGAAAAATATCCAAATGTGATGTTTTATCTCTTTTATGTACTTTAAATGAGGGCTAGCTCAACTTGCAACTAATACAATTACACTTGTCCCTTTCCTCAAGACGACCACCAAACTTTGGTATGCACCAAAAGGGCTCTACATATTTCCCATTTCATCACAAAAATAAGGATATTAATATGACGCATGCCCAAAGTCAAGATCTAATGAAATTAATAACTCATACTGATTCCTCTAGAGCATTCTTAAGTGAAACTTGGCCTCTGTCCCCAACCCACTAGTGCATGGTGGTGAAGCATATGACTATCATTACTATCATTTGATTTCACCATTTTAACTTAGTCAAAGGCACCAGTAGTTTTAACCAACCATTGCTTTTGCACCATCTGTGCAAATATCAGCACAGTGAAAAAGCCAAATTAACATTTTACTATTGTTATGAAAATAATTTTGACTTTTTGGAACCCCTGAAAGTGACTCTTGAACCCCCATTGGTCCATACATTGAGAGGCTCTGCTCCAGAATAGAGGGGCTAACTATTCATCTTTATTGTGGGGTAGTGTGACAATTTGAAACTGGGTGGAGCCCAGAAGATCATGTCCTTAGAGTTAATTCATTCTTCTCTGTGTAAACCTATCGTAAATGGGACCTTTTGATTAGATTCAGTTAAGGGAACTTCCTTTTGATTAGATCACTTCAATAGGGTATGACCCAGGGTGGTTCTTAATTATTTTACTTAAGTCCTTTATAAATAGAGGAATAAAACCCACAGACCCAGAGAAAAAGCTACAGAGACAGAGGTTAAAAGAGATGAAGTCTGGAGGCCATATGTCTGATCACCCACAGCTGAGTTTGGGAAGAAAGTAAGCCTGGAGGAGAGGGCAGAGACTGGCAGAGCTGCCATTATGCCCTGTCATGTGCCTAATCACCCACAGCTGCAACTTGGTGAGATGGCATCTCTTGATGATGGCTTGATTTGGACACATTCACAGCCTCAGAACAGGAAGCTTTTAAGCTAGTAAATTCCCCTTAGAAAAGCCAACCCATTTCTGATATATTGCTTCCAACAGCTTTTAGCAAAGTGAAACAGGGAGCAGCCAGGAGAGCGCTTCCAACAGCCAGGGGTTTGGGCAGTGGGAGAGGGGGAGTGTCTCTACTCCAATTTTAGAAGCTTTCAGAATCAAAAAGAACACAAAAATCACGAAACAAATAATCGGTTGACCTGAGTCCTCCCCAGAAGGTTGAATGTATTGCCAAAGGAAAGGCAAAGACTGAAAGAAGAGATCAAGAACCATAGTACTAAGTCTGGGAATCAGAGAACTATGTAGATAAAGAAGAAAACATTAGTTAGGGTGTCAGCCAGAGGGCGACCTGAGTGAATTTTAGAAAAAGAAAATACTTTAAAGCAGTTTGTTAGGAGGTCTCCTATATGGAAAACAGGAGGGTTGGGTATGTATAAAATGCCAGTGACCATGTGATCTTCAGGCCTCCTCCTGAGTACTGGAAACAATGAGGAATCATGAGCATATTCAGATACACACGCTTTAGAGGAATAATAATATGTAAAAGTAAAAATGCAAACTAGATAAGCCAGAGGGCAGCTCTGAACATTACAAAATTGATTCTCAGTATATAAAAGGTTTCAATGCATTGTTTGCTTTAACACTGACTCACTGCATCAGTGACTGTGAAGTAGGAGGTGACTCACAAAACTTCAGACTTGGAAAAGCTTTTACATAAGTATGCTTCTTTTTGGGAAGTAGAGAAGTGAGAACATTTCTGATCAACATAGCTTCTGAAATGGAATATCCTAACATTAATTAGGTTCTCTAAAAGGAGAAAATATTTTTTAAAAACCCAAATAATATGCTACAATCAAATCCAATAGTTTAAAAATTGTAGAAATAAGGAAGTCATAAACCACAAGAGAACAAGATGTAAATAATGCAGCTTGAAAACCTCAACAGTTAATAAAACAACAAGGATTCTACGTGGTTACCCTTTCTAATTAGCCCCCAAACACTCAAGACCACATTTTAGGTATTTTTTCAAAATTCAGGTTTATTCTGGTAAAATTTATATACAGTAAAATTTACCCTTTTTAAGGCGACATATGCTTTAACAAATATAGATAGCTATGTAACCACAGCTACCACAAGCAAAACATTAAATATTCCCATTACCCCAAAATGTTTTCACATGTTCCTTGGTATCAGTCCCTGCACCCCAATTGCAATGAGAGAAACCTGTGATCTGATTTCAGTCCCCATAGTTTTGCTTTTTTTCTAGAATGTCATATAAATGGGATCATACAGTATGAGCCTTTGTGTCTGTCTTTTTTCCCTTAGCAATATGCTTCTGAAATTCATCCACATTGTTTCACAGAGCAGTGATTCATCCCTTTTTATCAGTGAGGAGTGTTCCATTGTTTATCCATTCACAAAAAGTTCAGGGACATTTGGTTTTTCTCCCCTAGTTTTTGACTGTTATAAATGAAACTTCTAAAATCATTCATTTTCAGGTCTTAGCATAGGCATATGTTTTCACTGCTCTTAGATAAGTCAGATTGCTGGTTCAGATGTTAAATGTATTTTGAACTTTATCAGAAACTGCTAAACTGTTCTCCAAAGTGTCTGCACCATTTTGTATTCCCACCAGCAATGTATGAGAGTTTCACTTGCTCTACATCCTCATAAACACTTGGTATTTTAACTTTAATTTTTAATTTTAGCCATTGTACTGGATGTATAATGGTATAAATATGGTTTTGATATGCATTCCCCTAACACCTAATGTTGAGCATCTCTCCATATGCTCATTTGCCATCCATATGACTTCTTTGGTATTATCCATTCAAAGCACTTGACCATTATCTGGGGGAGGGAGGGTCATGCAGATAGAAGATTCTAGAGCCTGAGGTAATAGGATTTACACCCAAAAAGGGCCACCTCTTCTTCTTTCAGGTTGTTAGTTTGGGGTTAAGTCAATTTATTCAGTAGTTGAGATATGTTTGTTGTTTTTGTTGCTTTTAACATTAGTGCATCAGAGACTTCAGATTTCTCCAGTTATGAGCTGCTGTTTCCTTGCATTTAGTACGGAGCCTAGGCAGCAGGGGGTTTTCTTAGTGATTGTGTTTCACCTTCAGGTTTCACCAGTTCCTGCACACTTGTGCTAAAGTGGGAGAAGGTCCCTCTCTCTCTCTACACTAGATTTCTGTTGCTACTTACACCATCCTAGGTTGATGGTAGGTGCAAGAGGTTTCTTGTTTACCCTTGCCCTGCTTTAGTTATGGCCTGATCCTTAGGACTAAGCTTTTCTCAGCTCTCCATCCCTTGCTTTCCCATGGCAGTAAATCTTTGCCTTATAACTGGCCTTGTAACTGTGGGAGGTTTTGGGCAGGAGTTTCCTTCCTCCCCTCCGGTGATAACAGACCTTGACTTCATATCAATATAAGACACTGAGTCCAAGAGTGTTTCTTGGCCTTCCCTTTGAAGCAGTTGGCTTTTGCTTCTATCCCTCCAGCAGATGCAGCATTTTGCACCTCCTCTAGCAACTTAAACATTTTGCCTAAACATGAGAGAGGTCCAGGAGAAGTATGCTGATCACAGTTAGCAGCTGGTCACCTCCTGCATGCCTGCACAGCCTGGGGGCGAGGGGTTCTCTCTTATCTGCTGTCCTGCCTACCCAATCTTCCTCATGAGGGCCTACTGCAGTGCAAAGCAAAAAGAACCTATTTAAAGAAAGCTGGGATAAGAAAGATGTTAGCTGCATCTTTGGGCTAGAGTTATAGATTAATATAAATACTTTTTAACATGAATATTATTAATATGAATACTTGTTGGAAACTTCCAAAGTTTATAAAACAAAATTCATTACTTGTTGGAATGATTGTTAGTAATTCATAAAAATATAACTTAAAACTTTTTAAAAGCATTTACTGACTAGCTACAGCATGGAAAGCATGACACTGGGTACCAGGTTCAAAGGTAAATAAGACTTAGCCATTGTTCTCATGAGTTCCCCAGTTGACTGAGAAATAAAATGCAGACTGGAATTTCTACAGAACTTTCATTCGCATTATTTCATTTTATCTTCACTTTGTGAGACAGGCAAGTCAGTGATTGCATGGATTTTTTAGATAAGCAAACTGAAGCATAGAAGAGTTAAATGATTTGTCAATGTCCCTGTTACCATTGTTTTATAAAAAATCATTTCAAGATTTAGCAGCTTAAAAGGACCACTCTATTTTGCTCATGATTTTTGTGGGTTAGAACTTTGGGAAAGACTTAGCTGGGAAGTCCTTGCTTGACGTCTGCCATGAAATAGAAGTTATGGTTGACTTGGGCTGCAGACATTTGAAGGCAAGATTGGACTGGGCTATCAAGTCGACACACCCACATTGCTAGCAATGGGTGTTGGCTGTTGCCTATAAGCTCACCTTGGGGTGTTATCTGAGGCACCTATATGTGGCCTCTTCACCATGGCAATCTTGGTAGTTAGACCTTTTTCATGGCTGCTGGGGAACAAGGTGGAAACTGCCTGGCTTTTTATGAACTGTCCTTAAATGTTATTCACTGGCACATCTGCAATATCCTATTGGTCAAAACAAGTCACTAGGGCCAACCCAGATTCAAGGTAAGAGAAAGAAACCTTACCTCTCAATGGGATAAATCTGAAAATTTACACAAATTTTAAAACTGGCACAGTCAATATGGCATTACTACTCACGATCAGAGCCAGAATTGGAATACAGATCTCTCTCCCAAAATAGTTCTCTTTCCATTATGTCCACTTGTTTTGTAGATTATAGTTTGAATATTTAATTATTTTCTTTCAAATTGGAAGTTGGGAAGTTGGGAATCTTTTAAGAGCACCCTTTTAACATTGCTTTTAGTTACCTGACTTTGGTCACACTGTGCCTACCTTCATTCAAACAAAAGTAATATAAAGTCATAAACTATCCCTTCATTTAAAATATTGTGACACCTTAATCTCTTGCATTGGTATAATCCTACATATATTTTATAAAAATGTTCACAATTGTCTCATGATATGACTTATTTCTGCATGCACTTACTTTCTTTATTGAGACAAAAGCATTCATTTGAAAGTTATTTTCCAATCTCTGTGAAGGGCTTGGTATGATGAACCCAGCCCCTTACCAGCATCTTTCTGGCCAGTTTTAGTTAAGCAGACAGGAACCTACTTGGCATAAAACTTGTAAACATTCTTACCTGATAATTTGACTGAATTTTGAAAAACTGATTTAAGTTCAATGATGAATGTTTAAATTAAGGATAAACTGCTTTCCCTGAGACAGAAAAATTCTGATGGGATGTTCTGACACTACTCCAAGAAAAAGAATCCTTACAAAATACTGCTGTGAAAAAAGATGTTCACTTACATGTCATTTAGACTGATAATATGGTCTTTATAGCACAGAGAACGATGAACTTGTCATCGTTGGCTGTAGAAATCCAAGTGATTAAAACACGAATTACGTCTCTTTAGAATCACTGGTTACTTTCCCATCCAAAACCACTCTTGCCATTATACCCAATGATCTGTGGGATATAAAAATTTCAGTAGCTCAATGTGGTATTGTACAAATCACTCCACCATTACTAACCTATTATACAAAGGAATATAGTATACAATTAGGAAGGATATTTGTGGGTTTTCTGAGAATTATGAAAATATGTGCATCACTCTGAGTCTCTTGGTATCACTCTGTTACAATACACTGAGCCACTAATTTCTCTTGCTCTCGGTTCCACAGCTGATAGTATCTGTAATGGGAATTCACATTCATCTGAGATTTAGAAATAAATACAGCAAAATACAAAACTGACCTATAGAACATTAAGACTCAAAATCAAGACAAAAATGAACCCAAACAGATAACACTGGTGGAAGCGAAAGTACATTAATTGTCTTATCTAATAGTAATCATATGCACATCTTTAGGAATAATCACAGTTTTCTTGGAAAAAGTGTATTGATCCATGGGTCTTTCTAATCTACAGGATAAAACTCAAAATCTAAACAGATTGTAAGTATTGGATAATTTATTGATGTTCCTTTTTATTTACATCCAGATTGTTTTCATTCCACCTGAAATCTTTTTCAAAGTGATTGAATATATGATCTCACAAAAAAAAAAAAAAATAGAAAGGAAAAAAGAAAAAGAAAGAAATGAACTTCTGGCATTTATCTGTTCAAGATATTTAATAAGAAAGAATTTCATTTTATATAATATATTTAATTTCTTTTTTCCCATGGTGAACACTTGTCTTTTGTTTTGTTTTGTTTTTACTTTCACATTTTAAATTTTTATTATATTTTGTGGGTTCGTTTTTGGTGGTGCCCTTCTGTATTTTGTGCTGGGATTTAGTTCTGAATCCTTTAATGTTAAATAAATCCTTTTTCTCAGCTATTCAAAACTCTGAGCAGTGTGCAAGTGTGAATATGAGGAAAAGATGGGAGGAGGGGCACTAAAAGGGTTTATTAGTCAGGGTTCCCTAGGGAAAAAGAACCAACAGGAGATATCTGTAAGTATTATAAGATTTTATAAACTTGTCTCATGCATTTGTGAGGATGCATGAGTCCAAATTTCATACGGTAGGCTACAAGCTGGGAACTCCGGTGAAGGTTTTTGGTGAATTCCTCAGGAGAAGCCTTAAAGCATAATCTTTAAATAAAAAAAAAAAAGCAATAGCAGATATATTTTTCACCTAACAATACTCAATCGACCTGCATACAACCAGAAATATACTAAATCTCTCCAGAATAGGGTACAAATCCTTGGGTAATATACACTTTTAAACCTGATATCCTATAACTTAAATACTACAACATGAAAGTAATACAACTTACATCATATGATAAAAGGATAAAATAGGGAAGAAAACAAAGATATTTTCTTTATATACATATATAAATATACTAATAACAAAACAAGAAATAAATATTCTTAGCCATTATAGTCCTCGTTTCTGTAACTGGTCACGTAACTGTAGTTCGTACTTACCACTACCTTCTTCCACTACCCAATCCATTTTCCCCTTCCCCTCAGCAGGCACCTCAGCTGGCTGTGATTCTTTGCCTGGTAAGGTGACCCAAATCTTCATTCCTGAAGTTTCTGGGCCTTTGCTAGTCCTGCCCGGGTTGGGTTATTGCAGTTTTCCCTTAACTTTAATCACAGGACATGGTAGTACTACAAGATGCCCTAGAGGATCTCCTATATTCCAGGCAAACTCTTCTTTACCTCCATTGTGTAGTTGCAGTGCTATTTCCTCTTGACAGTTAGGATCAATTGCCCCAGCCAGTACAGTAATTCCCTTCTTTGCCTGTTGATTCAGAGGCATGAGGAGCCCAAAATGGCCAGGTGGCAGTCTTAACTTCCAATTCATTGGAATCACTGCTGTATTTCCTGGTGGAAACACTCCTCCTTTTGTAACTACAACCTGTTGACCAGCAGAGCTTAAGGTTGTAGGGACAGAAAGGAAATTTTTTTCTAATGGATCACTAAGGGTAACAGTGAGTGGTGCCACTCTCGTCTCCACCCCTTGATTCCAGGACCCAAGAATCCTGGGTATGGAAGAAACAGCACCATAGGGTGGATGCTGATTTACAACATCACAGCCTCCTGGAGAACATTACCCCAGCCCTGTAAAATATTGCCACCTAGTTGGCACCGTAATTGAGTCTTCAAAAGGCCATTCTATCATTCTATCAATCTCACTGTGTCTTAGTTTGCTAAAGGTTGCCAAACTAATAAACCAGAAATGGACTGGCTATTAACTTATAAGGTTACAGTTCTGAGGCTATTAAAGTGTCCAAAGCAAGGCATCATCAGGAGATGCTTTCTCTCTGAGCTGCAAGTGTGGGGAATCAGGCACATGGCAGCACCTCCCCCCCTTCTTCAAGTCTTGTTGCTTTCAGCTTCTGGTTTCAGTGTCTCCTCCCACCTTCTGTGTTCCGTTGGTTTCAACTTCTGGCTCCTGGGTCCTTCCCTCTCAACTTCTGAGCATTTCTCCCTGTGTCTCTGCATACTTCTCCTATTTATAAAGGACTCCAATTAGAGGATTAAGAGCTATCTTAATCTTGCAATCTAATCAAAGGCCTTAACTGACATAATTTAATTAAAAGATCCTGCTTACAATAGGTTTACAGGCAGAGAAATGGATTGACTCTAAGGACATGATCTTCTGGGGTCCACCCAGCTTCACACTGTTATATTCCACCATCTGGTCCCTGGAAAGACATGTTATTTCCATATGCAAATACATTCATTCCTCTACAGTATTTCAAAAAGCCTTAAATCATTTCAAAAACAGTATTAAGTACAAGTTTTATCAAAATCAGATCTCGGCGTGGAGCAGGTATAGCTCAGCGCTTGAACGTGCACTTTGCATGCATGAAGTCACAGGTCAATCCCCAGTACCTCCTTTAAAAAAATAAGATATCAGCATGCAGTCTTGGGACAAAATTCCCCAGTGTGCAAGCCTGTGAAACTCAGAAAACAAGTTATCTGCTTCTGTGATACAAAAGAGGGACAGTCACAAGATAAAAATATCCATTGCCAAAAGGAGAAATTGGAAGGAAAACAGTCTTCACAGGTCCTAAAGAATTCTAAAAATCTGCAGGTCATATTCCTTTAGATTTCAAAGTCTGAGAGTCATAATAGAATGATGTCTAGTCCTCAGGGCTCAATAGAGAAGCAGTCCCACCCTTTCCAAGGACTTGTCCACCAGCCATGTTCTTGGCTTCAACCTCATCAAGCATCTGAGTGGCAGCCAAACTATAGGCTCCACCCTCAGAGAAAATTGGGTTATAGCCAAACCCTTCACAATCTCAAGGACACAGTATCAACCCCCTTAGTACAGTGGGGTGGTGACCGAACTCTCCCCAATCCCCAGGGATTGTGCTCCACCCTTTCTGAAGCCTGGAGTGGTAACATTCAGCCTGAACAATGGGACAGAGGCCTACCTTCTTCAAGTGCCCAGACACACTCATAGGTGCGGTCTCTCTCTTGGCCCAAGAAAATGTTTTAGTTTCCACAGTTCTGCCTATGAACTCATTTTTCCTTCAATCTCTCTCTCTCTCTTCTGTCCCTTTTAGTCCAGGCTGGCAGCAGTCCATTCAGATAGATCTCACAAATAACTTGTTGTTTTGCATGCAAGAAACAGGGGTCCAATCCATCAGACAGTGAGACTTTCCACAGATCCCTTCTGGATAACTGCATTTCCAATCCTGACTTAATACTGAAATGAATGGCTGGTTCCAAGTCCAGTTAAGTCCTCACATGGGGCACTCTTGTCTGGGGACTTGTTTTCCAGAAGCTCAGCATTTCCCAACCCATCAATTTTTGGTTTCTTTGTGCTCAGGGGTTCAGTTTTCAGCTCATCCCTTTCCTCTCATATTTTACCATAAGCTGCAAGGAGAAGCCAGGCTGCACTTCCAATATTTAGTTTAGAAATCTCCTCAGCTAAATATCCAATCTCATTACTTTCAAATTCTGACTTCCATCTAACATCAGAACACAATTTTTCCAGTTCTTTGTTACTTTAAAACAAAGATGACCTTTCTTCCAATGTGCAATGGCAAAATCATCATTTCTAAGGGCTCCTTGAAAGTACCCTTTGTGCCTATATTCCTGCCAATAGTCTCTTCAAAGTCTAGGCCTTTTCTATCAAGCATCTCACAATTCTTCCCAAATCTTCCCTCTACCCATTTTAAAAGCTCTTTTACCATTTTTGGTATTTGCATAGCAGCACCCTACACTACAATTTTAAGTCATCTTGGTTTTGTTCACACATATACATGATGCTAAGGAGCAATGCAGACTTTCACAATCTTCTTTTGGTGAGTAATAACAAGCACATTGATTCTTTGAAATCTCTCACACATACACTTTCCTTTTTTTTTTTTTTCCAGCAAATGACAATGGTTAGCTTAGAGAGGCTAAGTCCTAAGCAATGTGAGTACTGCAACTGAAACTTATTTTTATAAAATAGCACTTTGTTCTCTTTTTTCTAAAATTCTGGTAATCTTTGATGTGGGGCATATTAAACAGTATCTTTAATTTATATGTTGAATTTTACTCTTTGCACTGGGCTTCCAAATTTTAACTCTCGAGAGCCTACATCTTAAATTTTAGCAGGCATCAGAAACATTTGGAGCATTGTCTAAAAGCAGGAAATTGAACATATATTTGCACACCAATAGTCATGGTAGCATTATTCACAATTGCCAAAAGATGGAAGCAACCCAAGTGCCCATAAATTGAAGAATAGATAAACACAATAAGGTTAAACCATGGACTATAGTTAATAGTACAATTATAAACATGTCCTATCATCAACTGAAATATAATTCAGCTATAAAATGAAATGAAGTCCTGATACATGTGACAACATGGATGAAGACATCATGTTGAGTGAAATAAGTCAGATATAAAAGGACAAATACAGTATTATCTCAATGGTTTGAAATAATTAGAATAAGCAAACTCACAGAGTCAGAACCTAGAATATAAGTTACCAGGGGATGGGGTAGGGCTAGGGAATGAGAAGTTGAGGCTTAAAATGCACACGGTTCCTATTTGGAAGGATGGAAACGTTTTGGTAATGGTGATGGTAGCACAACATTGTGAAAGTAATTTACAGTACTGGAATATACTTATCTGAATTTATATTCAGTTATTAATATATATTAAAAGGAAGAAATGTTGGATTCTATACATGGTAATAGAATAACTTTTTTGAAAAAAATCCATGGAGCTACACTGCACAGTGAACCCTAAGTTAAACCATGGACTATAGTTAATAGTACAATTATAAACATGTGCTATCATCAATTGTAACAAATGTTCTACACCAACGCAAGGTGTTAATTATAGGGTGGTATGTGGGAATCCTGTGATTATGCATGGTTGTTCTGTAAACCCACAACTTCTCTAATAAGGAAAAAATGATGAGACTATTATGCAAGATACTGTAATGGAGGACACATGACATTATGTATTTGTCAAAACTCATAGAACTATACAACACAAAGAGTAAATTTTATTGTAAACAACGGACTTATTTCATACTAATGTATCAGTAGTGGTTCATTAATTGCTATAAATGTACCACACTTCACACTAATGCAAAATGTTAATAGGGGACATGTGTGCAAGGGAGGAAAGATATAGGAAATATCTGTACTATCTGCTCAATTTTTCTGCAAATCTAAACCTGTTCAAAAAAGTTTTTTAATTAAAAAACTAAAAAAAATGGAATAAATGAAGGAAATAAACTAAAACGTTAATAGTAGGAATAAAACCATGGATTTCTGTGCTCCAACCACAGGGTACATTCTGTGAGTCAGGGGTAGGGCTTGAGCATTTGCATTTCTAACAAGCAATGCTAGATGCTAACTGGTGCTTCAGGCCCAATGACGACACTCTGAGTAGCAAAGCCCTAGAGAAGACTCAAGATTCAAGCCCCCATCATCTGAAGAAAATCTCCATCTGTCAGTAAAAACACCAATTCTTATTAAATCTTAAATGTAGGTGGACAGTCTATTATTAGCCCCATTTCATTGAGGAGAAATGCATGCATGAATTTCAATATGATTTACACAAAAAGTACACAGACAACAACTGCATGAGAAACTACTCATCTCTTACCTACTCAAGCATAAATTTGCAGTTTTCTGATATGCCATCTTGATTTACATTTTGTATGTATTCTGAGATATAGGTGTACACACATAACCATGTCCAATTAAATCCAACTGTAGAGAAACCTAATAAGCTTACTTCACTGTCAATATAATATGCTAAAAATACAAACATGCATTGATGCTGAAGTCCACATCAATATTGACTAATAAAATACAGCAAACCTGAATTTACATGGCTTCAGATATTTGTTCTAGGCTTTGCCATGTCTTACGGCAACATTGTGCTTCTTTTCCTTTGTTGTTAATTCAAAGATCTTTATGAAGCATTTACTATGTGCTAGACGTTCCTTAGGCTTTACAGAGAGTATAATCCCTGACAGACTCTCTCAGGCAAGTGACATCCTGCACCCATAAATACATTATAAGTCATAAAGTAGATATGGTGTGTGTAGCAATTTGGCAGTTTGATATAGTTATGAATTCCAAAAATAGATGTTGGATTATGCTTGTAAACTGGTCTGTTCATCTGGGCACGATTAAGTTATGATGAGGGCTTTGATTGGGCCACATCAGTAGGACATGGACTCCCCACCCCTTGGTGGGCAGGAACTCAGAGATAAAAATTACATGGCAGAGCAGAGAAGTTAGTTGGAGTTTTTTTTTTGAGTTGGAGTTCTGAAGCTGAGTTTTAATCCTGGAGCCCGGGGAAGCAAGCACACAGAGGAGCTGGGTCATGAGGAAGGAGAGAAGGCCCCAGGAAGAGACGAGCCATTCTCCTGATAGTCTACAGCTGACCTTGTGGAGGAACCAGAGGAGCTGAGCCCAGAGAGAAATGGAGCCCGGGAAGAGAGGAACCCAAGAAGCCTGAACCCTGGCAAACATCAGCAGCTGTCTTGCTCCAACTCGTTGCAACAGACTTTGGTGAAGGAAGAAACTTATGCTTTATGACCTTGTGACTGTACACCTCTACCCCAAATAAATGCCCTTTATAAAAACCAACCGATTTCTGGTATTTTGCATTAGCACCCCTTTGGCTGACTAATAATACAGTGTAGCACGGGAGTTTAAGGAAGAAAGAGATGATTTTAAACTGAATAAATATCCAGAGCACCGTATTGTAGCACTTAGAACAGATCCTGGAAAAGAGGATTCAGTGTTCAGTAAATCATCAATGAATGGAGATGGCTTATGACTTGAGCATTTAAGGACAAATGCAGGATCTGGAGAAAAGGAGATGGAGAAGATAACATTCCAAGAGCAGGGAGCAGCTTGAATGGTGGAAGAATATTAAAGCCTGGGGCTGTACGGTGAATTTAAATTAGCTTAGTTTTATGAGAATCTAACATGCATGAACTAAAGACAGAGCTGGGAATTAGTGAAGTTGGACTAAGGAGGAATTTAAGTTCCACACTAAGACTATTGGTCTTTATTTGGTAAATATTTGAGAACTCTAGACTGTTGTAGATGAGAGCCATTTTTATAAAGATTAACCAATCAGCATGTATAGGATGCTTTAGCGAGGAGAAAAAATATAATCAGGAGACCAATTAAGAGATTAAGATAATAATAGAGATAAAGATTAGGTAGAGATTGTGGAGAGAAAGGGATGGATTTGACCAATGCTGTAACTGTAGAACCCATGGTACTCAAAAACTGATACTTTATGTGTGACAAAGAGGATGATCCAACAATAACAACCAGGCTTCAAGTCTGTTTCACCTCAAAGCAAAGCACGTACATTTGGTCGGATGATGATAATAGAATTTGGGGCCACAAATAGTTTGAATGATAGTTTAATAGTCATATTTGTTTTCTATTTTTCCTGCAAATGGGAAACTCCTCTATAATGTTTTTCCCTACCTCTTCCCCTAAATCATATTTCAAAACTACTTATTCTTAACCTTCAGCCCTTTTTGACCAAGATAAAATGAAAAGTGATTATACTCATTAGTGTTCCTATTTGCTGGCTAAAAAAATTGCTAAAATGAAATTTCTGGCAAGCAAGTGCATTTTCAGGAATAAACAAGTGCACTGTTCTTCATACTCTTTGCCAACACTGTGGTGAACTAGAGTGCCAGGCCAGTCAAATTGCAGCTCTGACAATCTGTTCAGTGTGGTACTCTCCAGAATCAACGAAGTAGAATCATTCATACGGTACTTGTCACTGAACATGAGAATGACAGAAGTCAGCATATTGGCAAAGCCATCATCCATTCATTTCCTTTCTAGAAAAGTGTCCTATCTGGCTTTGGACCCAGCTTTGCACTTGATTCAATCTTTCTAGTTCATTATTCAAATTAAGGAAACAAGTATACCTGAAAGCAATAGAGACATTTGCTTGATGAACATGGTATTTTGATTTTGACAGTTGCGGTTAACATAGTCCAGAATTTCTTAAGGATCAAGAAATTAGCTGGAATTAGACTGTGGGATTTTTGTCTTCTGTGACTATGGCTAATTTAAAAAATTAATTTATGGATATTCAAGGGTCATTTCTGAGACCTCAAGACTTCTATTTTAAAGACAAGCAACTAAATTTTATTAGAAATTATCCTTCTTCTGCATTTGAGGAAAACGATGCCTTTCAACATTTTACATAAGAATTGTAAGCTTCTTGAAATTCCATGCATCTCCAGAAAAGGAGTAACCTTATACCTTCACCTCTAGGACAATGAAAGAAAAGAAGAGGTGAGGTGAGTTTGAAAATGTTTTCAATATAATGAAGCTGTCACTGATTATACCTTTCGTCTATGGATCATAAAACACTGTAGATAACACTATTCCTTCTCAGTCCCCATGAGGTGGGAATGTATTACCTGTATTTTACAGTTGGATAAACAGGAGCTCAATCAAGTTTAAAATCACACGGTAGGAGAGCTGGGAGAAGAGCCCAGAAGCTTGGATTCCCAGTTAGTGGCCAGAATCATTAGTGTTGCTCTAAATACATTCTTCTCCTTGGCTTGTCAGTGAACTGTGACCCAAAAAAATTGAGGAGAGACAGATAGAAAGGAAGGAAAGAGCAGGGAAGGTAAAGTAGGGAGGAATGGACAGATAATTGTGGACCCATTTTTTTACATGTGTTCACTGTGGAAAAGAAAGACATGAATATATTTGTCAATGCCTGTAGGTAGTAAGAACCATCAGCCACACACACACACACACACACACACACACTCAGGTAGGAAAAAAAGAAAGGCAACAGCATAGTGGGGTCATGTCTTCTTATGTTTGTGATCTTACACTAACACTTCAAAAAGTGTAATTCTGGAAAAATTTAATCAAACTCTTTTACTCATCTGTAATATATAGGTGGTGATTGCTACAATATAAAATTGTGTGGATAAAAAGAAATGATTCCTATCTAAAGGATGTGAGAATTTGCGCTGCCCAGGCACAACCAAGTACATATGCTCAGGCTTCACTGGCCACACCACCACTGCCCTCTGGACTTCAACAACCCCACTGCTTCAGGACTGTTTTCAAGACTTTGTGAAGCAGTTTTGATGTTGGAAAGAAGGCCCCAGGGGAAGAGAAGCAAGCCATTCACCTGATTGTCTGCAGCTGACCTCGTGGAGGAAACAGGAGCTAAGCCCGGAGAGA
>JAKSZT010053929.1:12193522-12289295 GCA_026826555.1 Tolypeutes matacus
GTATCTGTGGACTTATAATCCAAATAAATACCCTTTATAAAGACCAAAAAAAAAAAAAAAGAAAAAAGAAAATGGGCATGTCCTTATTAAAAAGTGTGGATGGGAAGTTTGGAGAGCCCTGGGTCACATTTGGGAATCACGTCAGCTGGGGGATTTAGAAGAGGTACTTAGAAAGCTGCTGAAGGGGAGCAGATGTGGATCAAGCAGTTCAGCATCCACCTCTCACATGGGATGTCTCAGGTTCGATTCCCAGTGCCTCCTGAAAAAAAAAAAGACAGGAAAACAAACAATAAAGCCAACTCATGGAGAGTTCCAGCAAGATGGTGTCACCTTAAATGTGCACTCCATAGCTTTCTCGCAAAAAAATGGCTGAGAAGGTGCAAAATCTTAACCCAGTGAGCTGTTTTGGGAACCCACAGAGCAGGAGGCTTCAGCGCATCAATCTGGAGGAAACTGGAAAAAGAGATAAAAAGCCCAAGGGAAAATCATGAATTTTTCACCCCTGTGGCTAAGCCCCACCCTGAAGGCAAAAAGCCTCCGGGAACTCCCTGACTCCCACCAGCCACCAAGTGGGAGGGAGCATTCTCTGGTAGGAAGAAGGTTCTGGTGAAGGATGGAAAGGGGTTTCCTGTGTGTGCGTTTGGTTACCTGGGCCCCCTTTTAACTTCAGGGAGCATGCCAGCGAGCACAGAGGTTGCCCCAGGAAGAGGGGAGAGGGAAATCTGCTCAGGCACCCAGCCGCCCTGGGAGAGGCGAGAGGGTGGAGACAGGCAATTGACTAGTCTGGTGCTGAAAACTAACAAAATTCGAACTCCCTTAAGGGAGGCAGGGGGTAGAAAACCTCAATAAGCTTTCAAAGGCCTATCTAGGGTCCTCTGGGAGGAGGAGGGGTCTGGAAGAGGGTTGCGAGTGGTTTCTGTGCAGTGAGCAACCGCGGTCCCCCTTGAATCTCTGAAGAGACCTCACTGGACCAGGAGAGGGGAGGGGGAATCCACTCATACAGGGTGTCATGCCCAGCTGCCTTGGGAGAGAAAACAATTAGAATAGAAAGGGGGCAGTGACAGACAGGCCCTAATCAGCAGGACTCTGGCAAACTGCAAAGATTCTAACCTGCCCAAGGGAAAGTGGGCTGATGGCTTTCTAAAAGGCTAACCAGACCTAAGGAGAAAGTTTAGCTCAGTGGAGGAATTCCCACCCTGAACATATGAGGTCCCGATTCCTGGCTCGTCTTAGAGAAGTGATCCACTGGGTTATCAGACAACCAGCAGTTACTTTAGGACAGGGAACATTTAGAAATTCTTTTTGTACTAGCTTTGCTTGGATCTCTTCTTTTTCACAAAAAAAGGTTCCTTTTTAAATTTAACTTAGTTTACTTGCTAAAACCGGTTCAAAACCTGCAGAGGGCAGGCTGCAGGGTGATTGATGAACACCAGCAGCCTGAGAAGCTCCACAGTGGCCTAAGACAGAAGGCTGTTTTCCCATGGTTTCTGTTTGTTTGCTGGTTTGTTTTTTGTTCTTTTATTTTTCTCTTTTTATCCTCTTTCTCCCCCCACCCCCCTTTTTTAAAATCAGTTGCTGCTATCTTGGTTCTTCTTTGTTGTGCTTCCCCTTACTTTGTTTCTCCTTTTTTTTGTTTATCAATTTTGTGTACCTACAATATTTCTTTTCCTTCTTTTGTCTTTCTGTCTTCTGCTTTCCATTGCTGTTCTTACTTAACACCTGTTTTTGTTTGGTCTTCAGTTTTCCTTATCTTTATTTCTCTCTCCTTTTTTCTCTGTTTTCTTTCTTTTTTCACTTTTTTTTTCTATTTGTCTTTTCTTTTTTCTTTCCTTCTTTTCTCATCATTCTGGCCTTTTAATTCATCTTATCTATTTTTCTCTACTTAGTTTCTCATCTCATTGTTTGTATTCCACTTTTTTATTCTTATTCCTCTGTACTTCTTACTCAAGTTAATTATTCATTTTCCTAGGTCTTATATGGTTCCTCATCTAACTTTTATTATTATTATTACTATTATCTTTTTTCTCTTCTTACCTCTTTCCTTTTCTCTGGCCCTAATTTTTTCCCCAAGGGAACATAGGTAACAGCAAGGAAATTGAATAAGAAGAGCAAAAACAACAAAATAAAACCCTAGATTACAAAGAGAAGCTAATCAACTGAACAAACCCATCAAGACAAACTGATGCCTAGACACCAACAAAATATTACAACCCATCCTAAGAAACAGGAAGGCACAGCCCAGTCCAACAAACCAACTAAAAAACAAGAGGAGATGCAGAATATGGAATAACTAATCAGAGATATCCAAACAAATATCTTGAATCAACTTAATGAAGTGAAGAAAGAGACCAAGGATATTAAAAAGAAACTGGGAGAGCACACTGAAGAAATTGTAAACACACATAAAAAAAGATAATGGATATGATAGCGATGAATGGCACAATACAAGAAATCAGAAATACACTGGAAGCACATAACAGCAGATTTGAACATGCAGAGGAAAGAATCAGTGATGTGGAAGACAGTGCAGCTGAAGCCAAACATATAGTAGAGCAGATAGATAAAAAGATAGAAAAAATCCAGCAGGGACTCAGGGATTTGAATGACAACATGAAACACACAAACATACGCATTGTAGGCATCCCAGAGGGAGAAGAGAAGGGAAAGGGGAGAGAAGGTGTGTTGGAGGAAATAATGGCTGAAAACTTCCCAAACCTATTGAAGGACATGGACATACATGCCCAGGAATCACAGCACACTCCAAGCAGTATAAATCCTAACAAACCTACTCCAAGACATATACTTGTAAAATTGTCCAATGCTCAAGACAAAGAGAGAATACTGAAACCAGCAAGAGAAAAGAGAACCATCATATACAAGGAACCTAGATAAGATTAAGTGCTGATTTCTCATCTGAAACCATGAAGGCAAGAAGGCAATGGTATGACATAGTCAAGGGGCTAAAAGAAAAAAACTTCCAGCCAAGAATTCTCTATTCAGGAAAATTGGCATTCAAAAACAAGGGGGAGTTCAAAATAATCACAGAGAAACAAAAATTAAGAGAGTATGCCTATAAGAAACTACCCTTCAAGAAATACTAAAGGGAGTTATTCAGGTCACAAGGCAAAAACAGGAGAAAGAGAGTTGGAGGGGAGTGTAAGAACAACTGAAAAAATATGAAGAAAAATAAAAACATCATATAGTACATAAAACTTAAAGAAAATATGGCTAATGTAAGTAATTCCTTGACAGTGATAACATTAAATATTAATGGATTAAACTCACCACTCAAGAGACACAGATTGGCAGAATGGATAAGGAAATATAACCCATCTATATGCTGTCTACAAGAAGCCCACCTTAGACCCAGGATGCAAGGAGATTGAAAGTGAATAGTTGGAAAACAATTCTACAAGCAAACAATAACCAAAAAAGGGTGGGAGTAACTATACTAATATCAGACAAAATAGACTTTAAATGCAAAAATATTGTAAGAGACATAAACAGACACTATATATTAATAAAAGCAGTAATCTATCAAGAAGAACAATCATAAACATTTATGCACCTAACCAGGGCACCTCAAATTAATGAGGCAAGCACTGGAAAAACTAAAAGTGGAGAAATAGAGGCCTCTACAATTATAGTGGGGGACTTTAATACACCAGTATCACCATTAGACAGAACATCTCAACAGAGAATCAATAAAGAAACAAAGATTTTAAATAATACATTAGAGGACCTGCACCTAATAGACATATACAGAACATTACACTCAAATACAGTGGGATATACATTCTTCTCGAGTACACATGGATCATTCTCCAGGATAGACCACATGCTAGGCCACAGAACAACTCTCAATGAATTCAGAAAGATTGAAATTATACAAAGTAATTTCTCTGACCACAATGGAATGAAGCTGGAAATCAGTAAGGGATAGAGAACCAGATTAGGCACAAAGATATGGAAGTTGAACAACACATTCTTGGATAAACAATAGGTCAAGTAGGAAATCACAAAAGAAATCAGTAGCTACCTTGAAAGGAATAAAATTGACAACACAACATATCAAAACTTATGGGATGTAGCAAAAGCCGAACTGGGAGAAAAATTCATGGCCACAAATGCCTATATTAAAAAAGAAGAAAGAGCTAAAATCAAAGACCTAACTACACACCTGGAGGAATTAGGAAAAGAACAACAAACTAATCCCAAAAGAAGTAGAAAGAAGGAAATAGCAAAGATTAGAGCAGAGCTAAACGAAATTGAAAATAAGAAATCACTAGAAAAAATTAAAAAAAACAAAATCTGGTCCTTTGAGAAGCTCAATAAAATTGACAAAGCCTTAGCTAGACTAACAAAGAAAAAAAGAGAGAAGATGCAAATACATAAAATAAGAAATGAGGAAGGAGATACCACCACTGACCCCACAAAAATAAAGAGTATCATAAGAGGATACTTTGAAAAATTATATGCCAACAAGACGGACAATTTAGAGGAAATGAACAAATTCCCAGACACACACAAGCAACCTACATTGACAAAAGAAGAAACTGATGAACTCAACAGACCAATTACAAGTAACAAGATAGAATTAGTTATCAAAAACCTCCCAGCTAAGAAGAAGCCAGGACCAGACTGCTTCAGAGGTGAATTCTACCAAACATTTTGGAAAGAACTAACTCCAATCCTGCTTAAACGCTTCCAAAAAATAGAAGTGAAAGGAACATTGCCTAACTCACTCTATGATGCCAATATCACCCCTAATACCAAAACCAAACAAAGATGCCACAAGAAAGGAAAACTATAGACCAAATCTCTCTAATGAACCTAGATGCTAAAATCCTCAACAAAACACTTGCTAGTTGCATTCAACAGCACATCAAACGAATTATACACCATGACCAAGTGGGTTTCATCCCTAGTATGCAAGGAAGGTTCAACATAGGAAAATCAATCAATATAATACACCATATAAACAGATCAAAAGAAAAAAAAATCAAATGATTATCTCTATAGATACAGAAAAAGCATTTAACAAAATACAGCACCCTTTCCTGATAAAAACACTACAAAAGGTAGGAATAGAAGGAAACATCCTCAACATGATAAAGGGTATATATGAAAAACCCACAGCTAACATCAAATTCAAGGGTGAAATCCTAAAAGCTTTCCCTCTAAGATCTGGAACAAGACAAGGATGCCTACTTTCACCAATCCTATTTAACATTGTATTAGAAGTACTTGCTCAAGCACTTAGAGAAGAAAAAGATATAAAAGGCGTTCAAGGGGGACAGATGTGGCTCAAATGGTTGGACATCTGTCTCCCATATGGAGGAACCCAGGACCTCCTGGTAAATAATAAAATAAAATAAAATAAAATAAAATAAAATAAAATAAAATAAAATAAAATGCCTTCAAATTGGAAAGGAAGAAGTAAAATTTCATTATTTGTAGATGACATGATCCTATACATAGAAAGCCCTGAGAAATCTACAACAAAGCTTCTAGAGCTTCTAAATGAGTTCAGTAAAGTCCCAGGTTATAAGATCAACAAGCAAAAATCAGTAGCATTTCTGTACACCAACAATGAACAATCTGAGGAGGAAATCAAGAAAATAATCCCATCTACAACAGCAACTTAAAGAACCAAATACTTAGGAATAAATTTAACTAAAAATGTAAATGACTTATATGTAGAAAACTACACAACACTATTAAAGGAAATCAAAGAAGAAGAAGACTTAAATAAATGGAAGGATATTCCCTGTTCATGGATAGGAAGATTATATATTATTAAGATGTCTATCTTACCCAAACTGATCTACAGATTAAATTCAATCCCAATAAAAATCACCACAGCATTTTTTACTGAATTGGAAAAACTAACTATGAAATTTATCTGGAAGGGCAAGAGGCCCTGAATACCAGAGACATATTGAAAAAGAAAAACAAAATCTGAGGAATCACACTACCTGACTTTAAAATATTCTACAAAGCTACAGTGGTCAAAACTGCATGGTATTGGCACAAGGATAGACATACTGACAAATGGAACCAAATTGAGAGTTCTGATATAGATCCTTGCATATACAGTCAACTGATATTCGACAATCAAAGCCTTAATCATTATTTAATCAAGTAAAAGTGAAACCTCAACTGGGTGAGAATGGACTCTAAAACAAATGGTGTTTGGAGAACTGGATATCCATATCCAAAAGAATGAGAAGGGAACACCATCTCACACCTTATACAAAAATTAACTCAAGATGGATCAAAGCTCTAAATATAAGAGCCAAGACCATAGAGACCTTGGAAGATAATATAAGGAAGCATCTACAGGATCTTGTAATGGGAAATGGTTTCATGAACTTCACACCCAAAGTACGAGCAGCAAAAGAAAAAATAGATAAATGGTACCTCCTCAAAATTAAAAACTTTTGCACCACAGAGGAGTTTGTCAAGAAAGTTAAAAGCAATGTACTCAATGGGCAAAATATTTGGTAACCATATATCATATATCTGATAGGGGCCTAATATCCTGTATATATAAAGAAATCCTACACCTTGAAAATAAAAAGACAAACAACCCATTTAAAAAATGGGCAATTGATTTGAATAGACACTTCTCCAAAGAAGAAATACAAATGGCTAAAAAGCACATGAAAAGATGCTCAACATCACTAGCTATTAGGGAAATGCAAATCAAAACTACAATGAGATATCTCACACCCAGTATACTGGTGGCTATTAAAACAACAGAGGACTACAAGTGTTGGAGAGAATGTGGAGGAATGGGAACCCTCATCCACTGCTGGTCAGAATGTAGAATGGTGCAACCATTGTGAAAGACTGTATGGCGGTTCCTCAGAAAACTAACTATAGAACTGCCATATGATCCAGCAATTCCACTACTGGAGGAATTGAAAGCAAGGACATGAACAGATACATGCATACCAATGTTCATAGTGGCATTATTCACTATTGTCAAAAGTTGGAATCAACCCAACAGATGAATGAATAAACAAATTGTGGTATATACATACAATGGAATATTCCTCAGCTATAAGAAAGAATATAGTATTAACACATAGGATAACATGGATGAATCTTGAGGACTGTATTAGTCAGGCAAGTGGGTGCTGATACAAAATACCAGAAATCTGTTAGTTTTTATAAAGGCTATTTATTTGGAGTAGAAGCTTGTAGTTACCAGGCCATAAAGTGTAAGTTACTTCCCTCACCCAAGTCTGTTGCCACGTGTTGGAGCAAGATGGCTGCCGACATCTGCCAAGAGTTCAGGCTCCCTGGGCTCCTCTCTTTCCAGGGCTTGTTCCTCTCCGGGCTTAGCTGCCTTGCACTCTCCCCAAGCCCAGCTGTAGACTATCAGGCGACCGGCTCTGTATCTCTCCCCAGGGCTCGATTCTCTCCAGGCTCAGCTGCTCTGCTCCTCTGTGTGCTTAATTCCTGGGGCTCCAGCATTAAAACTCCAACCTCCCTTCTCTGCAGTGCGGTTTCTCTGTGAGACCCCACACACCAAGGGGACAGGAATGCAACATCCTACTGACGTGGCCCAATCAAAGCCTTAATCATTATTTAATCAAGTAAAAGGGAAACCTCTGAATCCAATATAATCTAATATAACCAGAGGGACAGACCAGTTTACAAACACAATCCAATATCTATTTTTGGAATTCATAAGTAATATCAAACTGCCACAAGGACCTTATGTTGAATGAAGCAAGCCAGGAACTGAAGGACAAATATTACATGACCTCACTGATATGAGTTAAGCAAATTGAGCAGACTCACAGAGCTAGAGTCTGGATGACTGGTTTTCAGTAAATAGAAAGGAAGAAGAAGGCTGTGAGCCAATGCCCATATGGGCAAAATCTATGATAAGGTGGAAGTGTGTAGTTATGCAGTGGAGGGACATGACAGTGGTGCAGTGATACTATTGGGTTAGGCAGTGCAGGTGTCAGGGGGATAGGGTGTGGAGAGGGGTTTGGACTGTCCATGGAACTGGGGGAAGGGTTGGGGGATGGAGCAGGTGAACACTGCAGATTGGTGGGTATGTGGTTGAAACTACAATGTTGAGAGTGCTCTTTTGGCAATAGGGTAGGGTAGTTTACTGGTTTAGGTCATTGGATGTGGGGGGCATTTGGGACAGGGCACGCCAGGGGCAGGCTTCTAGGGAGTGTGTGAATGTTCTCCTCGCCATAGTGTGTTATATCAGTGGGTGCAGACCCACATCATGAGTGGGAAAGTGCTGGACTCCCATCCTGGGGAGGCCCGCTGTGTTCTCAAATAGAGGGGCAGGAGTCTCTCGATAGCATGGGCGGTGCCCAATGGGGGGGACAGAACAGTGTGTCAAGTCCTCACTGTTGTTGCATGTAACTGTGAATCTGATCCTGCAAAGAGTGAACCCTGGTGGTTGCCATGGGTCCCAAGGATTGGGGGAGGGAGGAATAGAATAGATGAAATAGCCAGCATTTTGAGGGTGATGGAAGTGTTCTACATGAACTTGCAATGATGGATATGGGCCATATTAAGTTTCATCAAAATTTATAAAAGTGTGTGGTCCAAAATGTAAACCATAATGTAAACCACTGACCATGATTGGTAGATATGTTTCAATATTTGTACATGAGTTGTAACAAATGTACCATCTACATATAAGATGTTATTAATAGGGGAAGGGGGAAAAGTGGGAGGATGTTGTATATATGGGAGTGTCCTATATTCTGTACATGACTTTGCTGTGAACTAAAACTCCTTTGTGGACAAAATGAAAAAAGTAAGACATTGGGGGAATAAATGGAAGAAAATGTCACTGTACATACAGGAAAACAGATCTTACAGTGATGAAAAGGCAAAATGTCAAAAGAAATTTTTAAAATTTTTTCATTATTTTTTATTATCCCAATTTTTTTTATTTTTTTAAATTAAAAAAAATTATTTCCTATTTTTAAAATTATCATTATTATTTCATTTTTTTATTAATTGTATTTGCTTATTATATTGGCTTCATTTTTGAAGAAGTTTTGAATCACAGAAGGATTACAACTGTGGCAGAGGATACCATTTGTGTGGGGTGTCAGTGAAGGAGGATACATGGGAGGAGGTTCACCTGGGCATACATATAAGACATATAAATGTGTTCAAATGTTCATGGGGCATTGTCACATTGGGTGGAGATTCACACAATAACCAAAAGAATATTGAATTCCCATTCTGAGGAGCTCTGCCACATTCTCTGATGCAACAGCAAGAATCCCCCAGGTACAGAGGCAATGGCTAGTGAAGAAGGATGGTCCTTTCACAGGCCCTTGATATTGATTACTGTGCTTATGATCTTTTGATCTTTTACTCTTGACATTGAAACTTAGCATAGTATTATAGGGTGCATAAGCATTACCTCCTAAGAACCTCCTTGTTACTCAAATTTGTCCTCTCTCTAAGCCAAATTCAGCATATAAATGCAATAACTTCCCCCCAGCTTGGGACATGACTCCCAGGGATGAGCCTCCCTGGAACTGAAGGTTACTACCAAGCACCAACTAGCAATACAACTGGAAAAAGACCTTGACCAAAAGGGGAAAACGTAAAGGCAAATGAGTTTATATGGCTAAGAGACTTCAAAGTGAATTGAAAGGTCTTTTCAGAGGTTACATTTATTCACATCTCAGCAAGATTCATTGACTGCCAAATTAGACCCTTCTCCAAATAGTGGGGATCCTGAGGGCTTTGGAGACACACAGACACCATGGTCAGGGCAGATAGCTCATGAGTTTGGTACCTTGCCATTGGGCCCTACTTTGGGGTTTGTGCTCCCCAGTGTGACAGATTCATTTGTGGTTTCTCTACACAAGCCTCCTTGTTCCCTTCTATCTAACCTATAGTTGGTGCTAGAGTTGGTAGGTGTATGTCCAAGAGACTTGAATCTTTGGATTGTCCATGTGCTATCTGGGCCCTGAACCTCAATGGAGTTGCAACACCTACTCTCCAGTTCATTGGACTCACCCAGGACAACTAACAAGAAGGTGATGATGGACAACCACCATACCAAGGAACCAAGAGAGTCTACAACTGCAAGCAAGAGATTCACATCCATCGGCTTTATGGGACTGAAACCCCCTCTCTCTTAGAGGTGGAGTGGGCAACACCATCCCAGAATCCTCAAGATTGGGGAATGAACTATGGACTAGAGTGGACTTCCTGGTATTGTTCTATAAACTTATTGTGATTCTAGCAATGGAAGAACTTATATCATTGATGTGGAGGCAGTGGCCACTGGAGGTTCTGAGGTCAGAGAGAGGGAAAACAAGTGTAATATGGGGACATTTTCAGGACTTGGGAATTGTCCTGAATGACATTGCAATGACAGATACAGATAAAGACATTATTTATCTTGCCATAACCTACAGAATTGTGTGGAAGAGAGTGTAAACTACAATATAAACTATAATCCATGCTTAGTGGCAATGCTCCAAAATGTGTTCAGCAATTGCAATTAATGTACCACATTAATGACAGATTTTGTTAATGGGGGTAAATGTGGTCAGTGGGGGGGGGCAGGGCATATGGGAATCCCCTATATTTTTATGTAACATTTATGTAATCTAAATATCTTTTTTTTTTTTAATTAAAATAAAATAAAAAAAAAAACATTAAAAAAAAGCAACTCAGGGAAGCCGATATGGCTCAGTGGTTGAGCGCCGCCTTCCCACATATGAGGTCCTGGGTTCAATCCCCAGCCCCCAGTACCTGAAAAAAAAAAAAAAAAAGCAAGCACGCTGCTGATGGAAGGTTTTTTGTTTTGTTTTTTTTTTTATCACATCACAAAGAGGACAGCTAACATGACCATAGGCAGTGGAACATCTCACTAAATCCTAAAAATTTGTTCTGTCCACAAAGATACAATAATGCTGACCTGAACCTCCCTTTGGGCATCCTTTTAGGTACTGACTCATTGGCTTCCATCCATAATCATATCCCTTCCTGTTCTTCCCACTACCTCCTGCTCCAACCCAGTTAACTTCCATCTTAACTTTCTGACCATGATGAGTTAGTTTGGGCATCTTTCTTTTTCTCTTTCTAATCTATTGTGACATAAATCCAAGGCCCTGTTTCTGTTGGGGCTATTCCAAAAGTCTTTTCTTCCTAAAAATGTACCTCTTTAGTCCTGGACCAGATGGCTTCACAGGTGAATTCTACCAAACATTTCAAGAGGAATTAATACAAATCCTGTTTAAACTCTTTGAAAAAATTGAAGAGGAGGTAAAATTTTCCAAAACATTTTAAGAAGTCAACATCACCCTAATACCAAAGCCATATAAAGATACTGCAAGAAAAGAAAATTATAGACCAATCCCTCTAATGAGCATAGATGTAAAAATTCTCAAAAAAATACTTGCAAATAGAATCCAACAGCATACAAAAAAATTATACATCACGATCAAGTGGATTTTATTCCTGGTATGCAAGGGTGGTTCAACATAAGAAAATCAGTTAATGTAATACATCACATTAACAAACCAAAGGGAAAAAAACCACATGATCATTGCAATTGATAGAGAAAAGGCATTTGACAAAATTCAGCATCCTTTCTTGATAAAAACATTTCAAAAGATTGGTATAGAAGGAAAGTTCTTCAGATAATAAGGGGCGTATATGAAAACCCCACAGCCCACATCATACTCAATGGGGAGAGGTTGAAATCTTTCCCTCCAAGATCAAGAACAAGACAAGGATGCCCATGGTCAGCACTGTTAGCAACATTGTGCTAGAAGTTCTAGCTAGAGAAATGATCAAGAAAAAGAAATAAAAGGCATACAAATTGGAAAAGAGGAGGTAAAATTCTCATTATTCCCAGATGACATGATCCTGTATTTAGAAAAACCTGAAATATCTATAACAAAACCATTAGAGCTAATAAATGAGTTCAAAAAAGTGGTAGGATACAAGATCAACACAGAAAAATCAGTATTGTTTTTATACACAAGTAATGAGCAAGCTGAGAAAGAAATCAAGAAAAAAAATCCATTTACAATAGCAATAAAATGACTCAAATATCTAGGAATTAATCTAACCAGGAATGTAATGTATATGTATTCAGAAAACTACAAAACACTGCTAAAAGAAATCAAAGACCTAAGCAAATGGAAGGGCATTCTGTGTTCATGGATTGGAAGACTAAACATCATGAAGATGTCAATTCTACCCAAATTGATCTATAGATTCAATGCAATACAAATCAAAATTCCAACAGCCTACTTTACAGAAATAGAAAACTCAATTACCAAATTTATTTGGAAGGGAAAGGGGTACTGAATAGCTAAAAACATCCTAAAAAAGAAGTGCAATGTCTGGTGACTCACACTTCCTGAATTTGAAGTGTATTATAAAGCTATAGCGTGGTGTTAGCATAAAAATAGATACATTGATTAACTGGAATTGAATTGAGAGTTCAGTAAGAGACCCTTATCTCTATAGTCAATTGACTTTTTATAAGTCTACCATGTCCACTTTTCTGGAACAGAATAGTCTCTTCAACAAATGGTGCTGGGAGAACTGGTTATCCATAACCAAAAGAATGAAAAAGGACTCCTATCTCACATCCTTTTCAGGAATCAACTCAAAATGGATCAAAGACCTAAATATACAAGCAAGGACTGTAAAACTCCTAGAAGATAAAGTAGGAAAACATCTACAAGATCCTGTAGTAAGTGGGAGTCTCTTAAAGCTTATACCCAAAGGGTGAGCAACAAAAGAAAAAATAGATAAATGGAACCTCCTCAGAATTAAGCACTTCTGCACCTCAAAGAACTTTGTGAAGAGGGTAAAAAGGCAGCCTACTCAATAGGAGAAATATTTGGACATCACACATCTGACAAGGGTCTAATATCCCTGATATATAAAGAGATCCTACAACTCATCAATAAAACACAAATGACTTGAATAAAAAATGGGCAAAAGACATGAATAGACATTTTTCCAAAGAAGATACACAAATGGCGAAAAAAAAACAAAAAAACAAATTAATGTTCAACATCATTGGTTCTTAAGGAAATACAAATCAAAGCTACAATGAGATATCATTTCACACCTATGAGAATGGCCACTATTAACAAAACAGGAAACTACAAGTGTTAGAGATGATGTGGAAAGCTAGGAACACTGTTGTATAGCCACTGTGGAAGTCTGGTGGTTCCTGAGGAAGTTAGATACAGATCTACCACATGACTCAGCAACGACATTACTAGATACATATCCAGAAAAACTAAGAGCAGGGACACGAACAGACATCTGCACAAAGATGTTCATAGTGACATTATTCACAATTGCCAAAAGATGGAAACACCCCAGGTGTCCATCAACTGACGAATGAATAAACAAATTGTGGTAAATACACACAATGGAATATTATTCAGCTCTAAGAAGAAATGAAGTTGTGAAGCATATGACAACATGGATGAATCTGGAGGACATTATGTTGAGTGAAGCAAGCCAGGCACAAAAGGACAAATATTGTGTGATTTTGCTATTATAAACTAAATATAATGAGCAAATTCATGGAGTTAATAGATAGAATATAAGTCACCAGAGAATAGAATGTGGTTAGAGAATGAAAAGCTGAGGTTTAATCTGTGCAGAATTAGTAAAATGTCGTTTGTAAATGTTTGGAAATGAATAGAAACGGTGAAAGCATACCATAGCATTTGTAATAAGTAACACCAATATGTGGGTATGATAGTGGTTTCTTTTTTGTTGTTTTTCATTTTTTGGAGTAATGAAAATGCTCTACTATTGAATGAAGTGATGAATGCACAACTCACAATTACACCAAATGCCATTGATTGTTCACATTTGATAAATGATATAATTTATGAACAAGAAATTTAATAGTGTGGGTTGGGGGAAAAATACACCAAATGTAAGATACAGACTATAGTTAGTAATAATACTTTGATGATTCTCTTTCATAATTTATTAATAAATGCTTCACAACAATGAAAGGTATTTGTGGTAGGGGCACGTATGGGAGCCCTGTATGATTTTATGCATATTTATTTTTTAAGTTCACAACTTTTACTATACTCTCATTGTTTATGTATGTTCATGTATGAATTATATATTTCAATAAAGTCCTTTTAAAATGAAAAAAATATATACCTCTTTACTTCAAATCAAAAGCTTGGCTTTCAGAACAATTATTCCTTGTATGGAACTTAAGTGCTTAATTTGGATGTTTTAACAACTGAACATAATTTCTTCCTTCATTCTTTACTTTTGTGATGATTCTAAGTCTTCTCAAGTCAAAGTGGATGTGTCTGAAAAGGAGAGAACAAAGATTAATTTAATAATTCAAAGCATTATTTTGCTTCAATGTGAATCACCTATCACAATGTCAGCTACATGCTAAAATATTCATAAACATTCGGTCTTAGTTCTCCGATGGCTGTTGCTGCCCAAAGTGGGTCTGATAAAGCTTTTATACCTCCTTTGGGTACTACAGGCAATCTACAA
Source organism: Tolypeutes matacus (assembly GCA_026826555.1). Lineage (NCBI taxonomy): Eukaryota > Metazoa > Chordata > Mammalia > Cingulata > Chlamyphoridae > Tolypeutes > Tolypeutes matacus. Next base: position 12,208,055 of record JAKSZT010053929.1, read on the forward strand.
ACACTGATTGCCTCCTAAGTACCCACCTGTGTACCGATAGTTGTGCCTAGTTCTGGGGAGTAGGAAGATACATACAAAGACCCCATCGCTAAGGAACTCATAATTTAGTGGAAGAAGCAATAAGGTTGACAGTACTTAAAATAGTACTTAAGGTAGCAGTCAGAAGAGTGTTTAGGGAGTCCGGGAAAGGAAATGGTGATGAAGAGTGGAGAATGTCAGACTTCTCAGAGGAGGTGGATGTTTGAGCTTGACCTTGAAGGAAAATCTCTTTTCCAGCTGGAGACTGAACAAGAACTTCAGGCAGAGAGATCAATGTGGGAAAACATAGGGGGACTTGAAAGTCATAAAACTGCAAGGAAATTAGTAAATCCACTTAGAAATACAAGAGAAGGGGAGGTGGGAACAAGAGGGACAAGAGGGAACCAAGAAGTTGAGAGAACTTGGGTCCAGATTGTGAAACCCCTGATGTGCAATGCAGAGGTGGTGGTTTACTTTACCCTGAGAGCAAGTGGAAACCATTATCAGTGATGCTTGCAGATGCTTTCACTAACCAACTACCACATCCCAATCCTGACAAATATTCTACCAAAAAACAGCGACGTCAGACACTGATCATTCTTTTCCACTGTGTAAAGAGAATTGTTTAAATCAGATCACAAAAGGAATATTAAAAATAATTTTCTTGTATTAAATGTTAAGAAAACTCTGCTGATGATAGGTAAACATTTCTATTTCATAAAGTGTCACTAGAGGATGATTTCACCTATGTGAATACAAGAGTAGTAAATCAACAGTTTCAAACTTCTCATCAGTAGAAAACATGAAAAATGAATTACAGTTTTCCCAACAGTAAATCATAGTGAGTACAAGTGAAACTTCATAACTCCCGGTGTTAGCTTAGGAGAAGAGCCTCAGACACACCACTTCAGAGATTTTCAGGATTAGAGATGGTTCTTTTCTCTGTCTTAACATCTGTGTGATGCCCAGCCCAAAGGCTTCATCCCGGTTGTCACCACATTAGTCAATGGACCATGATTCAATTGGCTCTATTATATGTCTGTTTCTGAGTAGCTGTCAGAAATGGGGATTTGGACTCAGAAAACATGTAAAAAGGCAGAAGGTAGGATTGCTTGAGTGTTGAATGATCCTGTCGGTCCTGGGCTGATGGGCGAGGATTGCACACAACCTCTCCTAGTCTTCCATGCCTTTACTGTTGAGGAAACACTTCAAAACAAGTATCAAAAGCTCTATGCATACTCATCACCCTACTAATTTCTGAAACTGGCTGAACTCCATTTGGCTAATCCATTGGAATTATACCCGTTTCTTTTCTCAGCTTATGAGTGAAACAATGTTGAAGGGCTTTTGTCTTAGCCATTAACAAAATGCAATGGAATAATTTGTTTTCTTTTTTTTTTCATTGTTGCCTTTGGCCATTTATGAGCACAACTAGATTAACTGGTATAATGTTCAAGTAATTGAAAACTCAATGTAATCTTTTTGACTGATAGTACAACTTTTCTCATTTGACTACTGAGTATGGTCATTGCAGCAGAAGCTGGGAATGAGCTGCCCAGATCCACTGGGCACTCACATCTGCATGCCTAAAGACTGTATTTTGTGAGCACCCTTGACTCTCTGCCTGGAGACATTTTTTTCTGACCAAAGAGATTTACTCAGATTGTATACACGGTGAGCCAGAACTGCCAAGAGGCAATGCCTCTAGAAGCATATTCTAACCAATGGTATGTAAAAATCTCAGTCTCCTTGCCCCTTCATTGGGATAACTCTGAGTTATGTTCCACATAGTTTCTCAGAGTTCCTTAGTGGGACTGGGAGCCAGTTGCTCATAGTGGTGACTGTTTCAATAACAATTTGCCTTTTGCCAGTGGTCTACCCTTTCTGGTTTCTAGTCCCCACTCCGGCATTGAAGTTTTTTGGAGCACTTACCAAATAAGCAATCTGTACTCAAATCTTACTCTTAGGGTTTACTGCTGGGAGAACCTAACCAAAACTTTTTCAATAAGTCCTGTGTACCTTCAGTTATACAATTATCCACTCAAAATGTTTATATATTTTTCTTGAAACCCTAGAGATTCCAGTGATCTTGAAAGATTTTACTGATATTTCTTAGCTCATGATGCACTAATAGTGTAAATTTGGATCCAAACGTGCATTTGCACTGGTCTAGGCCCCTGGCAGAGATAGCATCCTCTCTGCCTTCCTAGGCTGGTAGGCTGGGTTTTGCTTTGGGGCAGAAATTCCAGTTTTCAAGCTCAGTTTCAGCTTCATTATCTCCATCTGTCCCTTGGCTATGTCTCCTGCTCTCAGAGTGCATTAGAATCACTTTTCCTTCTCTCAGGCCCACGTCCAGAGCTAAAGCCCCCATTGGGCTGCTGAGATACCACCAGCTCTAGCTAACTCCCTTCAAAGACTGTCTTCATTTCTGGCACCTGCAAGTTTTTCCTTCTGTCTTTTGAACTTGAGTATGTATTTGTATATTTAATTTAAAGGCCATTTGATTGAGTGGTAACAAAAGTTTTCCACCAAAATATTTTCATTTATTTGCATTTATTTTAATATAGTAGAAAATGCTTAAAACATTAAACTGTGATGGGTAATGTAATGAACATCCGAGTATTCACAACTCAGCTTTTACAATAAATTATAGAACTCAATCCAGAAATGTTTGTGAATATAGAGATATAAACAAAGACACAGGCATAGCCATGAAGATGTACATATCCATACACATACACATATACATAGATTTGTTGTTGTATTTTACTTGACACATCTGTAGGATAGAACAGATGGGGAGGACTGAGTCAGCTGAGTATGCCACATTGTGGGAGATGCCTGCCATCTATATCATTTTTATTTTCCTTTAGTATCCCATCTATAATAAGATTTATGTTCTGCTTTAGATGCTCATTTTGCCATTATTGATTTATACTTTTCAACTGAGCATTCCTTTAGCAGAACTTAGTCTTTCTTTGCTAACAGATCTCAAAATCAAACATTCAAAATCTCAACTTTTATTCCATCCTGAGAAAATTTAGGAATATACCTTGTAACTTCTGAAAAGTGTGATATAATATAAAGTGATATAGCACCTACTTCCTGGGGTTGTAGTGAGGAATGAATGAGTTGGTAGAGCTGAAGAACTTAGAACAGTATCTGGCACATAGTAAGAGTTAGATGGGTGCATATTATGGTCACCATTGGAGCGATTGTTACTAAAGAATAGGCAATGGAGTAGAGGAAACATTCCTACTAGTCACAGATAATTGATACCTAATTACTGTAGTTATTTTTTTGGGGGGGTCTTCTGCTTTCATTTACCCTCCCCACACCCTTAAAATAGATAGCTAGTAATTTAGATTGAGGAGAAGTTTAGAGAGATTTTGTAACATAATGGGAATTTACCTACTTTCTGATCTAGATTTTAGGCAGTGCCAAAATTGGCATTTGCTGTGCCAATACTGAGAGATTTCTAGTTCGTGCCTGGAGCACTATGCTAAGAAGAATTTGAGGGCACACAGCACCTTAGAGAAAAGAGCACTGTTCTGGGCACCAAACCACACTGGTGAAGAAGACAAAGAACTTTTCTTTCAGACAATTACTTGGCAGTAACAGGGTTTTGAGCCAGAGCTGCCAGACTCTAGAGCCCCAGATTGTAATTTTCAGAGAGAAATGGGCCCAGAGAGATCAGATTTCACTGTGATCAGCTTCTTTGGATCTTCTGAATGCCAAGATGGTCTCCTTGAGTAACCAACCACTTTCAAATCAGTACTTCATTCTGCAAAGGAACTGTAGGTAACAGCTGGATGGCTGCTGTGTCATTAAGTCAGATCTCTCTGAAATCTCCATTGTTTCTTTCAGTGAATGGTTTAGAAAATTAGAAATGTGTTAATTTAGCCTAAGATAAGGCAGAAGGTTTGTATATAACACAAGATTTAAAACTGGGTTATTCACTATTTTTTGTGCTCTCTCTTTTCTTCCTCCCAGTAACAAGAGTAGAAGGAAACCCTGGGAATTGTTTTAATTTACTTTACCAAAAGGTGCTTTGCTATTGAATAATCCCTAATTCAGAAGTAATTAAAATAGAAAACCTCAGTTTTAAAAATGCCCAGAGAATTGAAAGACTAAGTATCTTTAAGATATCAATTCTACCCAAACCAATTTATAGATTCAACACAATCCCAATAAAAATCCAACAGCCTTTTTTTGTGGAAATGGAAAAGCCAATAATCAAATTTATTTGGAAGGGGAAGGACCCCTAATAGCCAAAAAATAACTTGAAAAAGAAGAACAAAGTGGGAGGACTCTCACTTCCTGACTTTAAAGCATGTTAGTTAGCTACAGTGGTGGGAAAAAAAATAAACAGCATGGTACTGGCATAAAGATAAATAGATTGGCCAATGGAATCAAATCAAGAACTCAGAAATAGACCCTCCCATCTGTAGTCAAGTGATTTCTGATAAGGCTGTTAAGGTCACTCAGCTGAGCCAGTCTATTCAACAAATGGTGCTGGGAGACCTGGATAGCCATATCCAAAAGAAAGAAAAAGGACCCTTATCTCATACCTTATGCAAAAATTAACTCAAAATGGATCCTAAATATAAAAGCAACAACCATAAAAGTCCTAGAAGAAAATGTAGGAAAATATCTTCAAGAACTTGTAGTAGGCAATAGTTTCTTAAACCTTATGCCCAAAGCATGAGCAACAAAAGAAAAAATAGATAAATGGGACCTCCTTAAAATTAAATACTTTTGCACCTCAAAGGACTTTGTCAAGGGTGAAAAGGCAGCTGACTTATTGGGAGAAAATATTTGAACATCAAATATCCTATAAATTTTTAATATCCATAATATATAAAGAGATCATACAACTCAACAATAAAAAGACAAACTACCCAATTAAAAAAAAAAAAAAGGGCAAATGACTTGAAAAGACAATTGTCCAAAGAAGAAATATAAATGGTAAAGAAACACATGAAAAAATGTTCAGCATCACTAGCACTTACAGAAATTCAAGTCAAAACTACAATTAGATATCATTTCACACCTATCAGAATGACCACTATTAAAAAAACAGAGAACTACAAGTGTTGGAGAGGATGTGGAGAAATAGGAATGCTTATTCACTGTTGGTGGGAATATAGAATGGTACAGCCACTGTGGAGGACTGTTTGGCAGTCTCTAAAGAAGTTGAATATAGATTTTCCACGTGACCCAACAATACCACTACTGGGTATATACCCAGAAGAACTGAGAGCAGTGATAAGAACAGACATCTGCACACGGATGTTCATCACAGCATTATTCATGATTGCCAAAAGCTGGAAACAACCCAGGTATCCATCAACCAATGAATAAACAAACTTTGGTGTATTCACACAATGAAATATTATGCAGCTGTATGAAGAAATGAAGTCGTGGCAACCTGGGTAAACCTGGAGGACGTTATGTTGAGTGAAGCAAGCCAGACACAAAAGGACAAATATTGTATGATTGTGCTACTATAAACTGAATATATCATGTAATCTCATGGAGTTAATAATTTGAATATGGGTCACCAGAAAATAGAATGAGGCTAGAGAAGGGAAAGCTGAGGGTCAACTTGTGCAAAATTGGTAAAAATAGTGTGTTAATATTTGGAAATGAATAGAAAAGGTGAAAACCCAACATAATATTTGGAACTAGCAGTACTATTATGTGAGTATGAAAATGATTTAAAGGAAAAGTCTAAAGTCATGAATATTATTAAAAGGAAAGCTAAAAAATGTAACATGGAACTGTATAGCCTAGTAAAACCACATGCTAAATATGAATATGGGTAAAATTGCATATATAAGATGTTTTTCTTTGAAGCTGAACAAATGTATGTTAATACTACAAGAAGTTAATAGCAGACAAAAAAATTATGCTAAGTGAAAGAAACCAGACACAAAGTACTACATATTGTATGATTCCATATAAATAAAAATCAATTTATAAAGATGAAGTTAGACTAGTGGTTATGTAGCGCTGGGGTAGGACTGCTAAGGGGTGTGGAGATTTTCTTTTTGGAGTAATGACATTGTTCTAAAATATTTTGTGGTGATGAATGCACAACATTGTGATTATACTAAAAGCCATTGGTTATACACTTTGGATAGATTGTATGGTATATGAATATATCTCAATAAAATTGCTAAATAAACAAATATGCAAGAACAGCCAGAAATAGCAGCTATGTATATCAGGGGAAGCATAGAGATTTAGAGGTAAAGAATTTTCTTGTTTGATTGTCTGTCTGTTTTCTCTTTATTATTTTATTATTATTACTGAAATCATGAAAATGCTCTAATAATGATTGAAGTGGTTAATGCAAAACTATGTGATTATACCATATACCCTTGATTTCATACTTTGGATAAATTGTATGCTTTATTAATATGTATCAATAAAATATATTTGTTAAAAACAATGCCCAGAGACTCAGACTGACTCTAGAAAGCTACATTCACACTCAATTGAGAATTTCACCAACATGTACTTTCTTATTTCTTTTATGTTACACTTATAACTTGTACCTAAAAGACCTTATTAGTAGACATTCTAGTCCCCAAAGCTATATGGCTAAATACCCTAGCCCCTGGCAATATGCACTCAGCTAAATGTAAATATGGTTAAACGCTGGATGAATGGATACGAATGGATTTATGTGTAGTAATAAAAAGGTAAAATACAATAGTAATAGAATAGTGGAAGTCGTATTCATAAATAAATATGTGGGAAAAAAAACAGGGTGTGAAATGCTATTAGAAAATTCAAGGGTACAAATGAGTCTGGGAATGAAATTGTGTTTAAAATACCAGCATGTGACATATTTGGGATTAATCATAAATTGAAGTGGAATATTCATAAGAATTTTAAGTGTGATAAAGTCAAAATCTATTTTAATTTCAAAAGTTAAAACAGTCCTCTTAATGGAGGTTAAAATAAAAAATCAGCATCAATTTCCTAAAACAATTTTGAAGTTTTCCCTGTGGCTCCACTAGACACCTGCCATATCCCATGTTGAAATTTAAAGTTGACCCCCACCCCCCATCTAGCTTCTGCTCCCACCTCAAATCTGAGTGAAAACCACATACCTGGCACCAGGAGAACATTAAAACCCTCTCTTCATTCCATGATATGTTGGATTCCCTCATTTTGTTATTTGGGTGCATATCTGCAGATATGTTTTTCCACTAACTTGTTCTTTGAGGACAAGGAGAGAGCCTTCAATCCTCATTACATCCTGCCCATTTCCTCACAGTAGTATTAACTACCATTTATAAAATACCTACATGGTGTCTAGCCTCTTTGCAAATGCTACTCCCAGAGCTTGCATCACCGTAAGGCTGTGTTATCCTCATGTTTGTCAAGGGTGTTATGTAAAACAAACCTCCAGGATGGAAACATGTAGTATGAGACATTTTCCAAACAGTGTTTCTCAGATGGAAGTCGTTCTGTGCCTCAAAGAAGTGTGTGGAAATATGTTCTCATGATGACTGTGGCATGCTCCTGGTATTTAATGGTAGGAAATTTGCATGCTAAGTGCCCAGAAATGTGAGACACAGCCTTTCTCAATAAATAATCTTCCTATTCAAAATGCCAACCAAGCCTTACTGGGAAACACTGGCAAGAGACCTTTTCATTTCCTTCAAAGGCCCTCTCTCCTTTTCTCTAGAGAAATACCTGATAGGGACTGCATCCAGCTTAATTTAGTCTGCACAGGGAAGCAAAACAAAACAAAAAGCATTTAAGAAAAGCAAGGGCAATGGAAAGAGTATATATTCATCCACATTTTTACTTCCCATCTTCAGGACTATATCCTCACAGTGAGATTATTTCCAATTACTTAATTCAAGTGCCTTCTTTTCCATCGACCCTCTTCTTCCACTGATAGGACAAAAGATGTTAAATGTAATATGACTTCCCCTTGACACTCCTCACACTGTGAACAAATTAAGAGAGTTCTCTTTACACCATTGTTTACTAACAGAATAGTCAGCTTAGGAGCTCAAAATGCATTTTTATGTACTTTATGAAATAAATCGTTTGCAAGTGATATTATGCCCAGACCTGTCTCTTCTAACAACTGAGTTGTTTGCGGTGCTGTAGACTGGAAATGACACTAAAAGCCTGCAGTGATTTAAGAAGCTGGTTGACTCACGCACTAGCAATGGCAGAATGGAGAGCCTGAAATAGCTGCAAATTTCCATTGCTCTAGGAAGATCAGGCAGAAAGAGTTTTATAAATAAACAATTGTGCATTCCACTCATCTTTGACTTTATAATGAGCTTAATACACAATTAACATATGGGTCTTTAGGCTTATCAGTGAAAAGCCACCCATTTTTGGCCTGTTTTGACATGGAACAGCAAAAATGTCATGGGATGCAGAGGATGTGTGATATCAGAAGTTCCCCCAGAGATAGCTCCGGTTTGGGGAGACAGAAGGTGGTTGGGAAAGGAAGCAGCATTTCCTTAGTCCAAGTCACCAACCCGAAGGCTTTGCTCTGTTATCCCCTCTGGTGGCTGATGGATGAAATGGCATTGGAAGTCGGTCCGTTTCTAGCTGTGATTAACTAGTGGCACATCACAGCTTAGAGCATTTGGCAAGTGTAAGCCCAGCCTTGGCCAAATTGGTATCAGAGATAGTCCTTCGCACCCTCCTCTCATTCCACTTTCATTTCTAATATAAGGAGAAAATTAATTAGGAAGCTCATTGTTTGCTGCTGCTTTCTTTCTTCATCCATTCCTTTATTTCCTTCTGGTGTACTAGAAGAACGCCTTTACTCATCCAAAACTTACTGATTGTCAAGCATTTTATGTCTGCCCTGGAGAGAGAGCCTGGTGATGCTTATTACATTCCAACAGTCCACTGTCAAGTGCAACCAGCGTTTACCAAATGCACACTGTGTGCAAAGCTCTGTGCTCGACATGTCACATTATTAATATTATGTCCTCCCTCGCTGTAGAGGAGCTTGATTCTATAAGGCATGTAGGAACATGAAGGGTTTAATAACTGTGGAACGAGAGACATAAGAGAGGCATGCTCCCAGTACAGGGAGCCCATTGGGCTGGGGGTACCCAGAGGGGATTTCTGGGGATGTCCTCTATTTGATCTTTTGCAAGAAGGAGTTAGTTAAATGAGTAAGAAGAAGGGACTCCAGGCAGAAGGAAAAATTATATAAATGGAAAGAGGTGAGAAGAAGCATGGTGCATATGGGAACTTCCAGGCAGTTTAGGGTTGCTGGCACACTGTGTTTGCCATAAAGTCTAGCAGGGGAAAGAAACAAGAGACCAGGTCAGAGGGTGTCTTTCTGATATGGTCAAAACCTGGCTTTCACCATATAGGTCGTGCAGAGTCACTGAGCATTTTTTTTTACTTGGGACATGACATCATTAGATTTATATTTTAGCTAGAATGCCCTGACACCACACATTCTAACAGTGTGGAGACAGGATTTGGGGAGAAGGACAAACCAGATGCAGAGACCCAGTGAGGGAGCTGTGCAATAATTCTGTTGAAAATAATGCAGGGCTGAATAAGAGAAAATATGTGCATAGATTCCAAAAATATTTAGGGCTTCATGATTAATTGGGCCTGGGGGTCTTGAGGGGAAAGGAAGGATACAGGGCAACTTTCAGGCTTTTTATCTGTATGGATTCAACCAATGAGATAAGCAATACAGAAAGGCTAATAGGTTTGGGAAGAATGAAGATGAATTCACTTTTGATCCTTTGGAGAGGAGATTCTCATGTAGCATTCAGGTAAAATGTGTGAAACTCAAGAAAACAATATGGGGTATAGATATGTATGAGGGATCTCATTCTTAAAGGTGGGTAATTAAAACAATACAAGTGGATAATATTGCCTAGAAGAGTATGTATGATGAAGAGAAAGAGAATTGCTGATATGATCACTTGTGAAAAAAAATGGGTAGAGGAATAGGACTATAAGAAGGAAAGTAGGTAAAGAGATATAAGTAACACTTCACAGAAATCATAGAAGTTGAATGTTTCAAGCAAGAGGGAATGAATGATTATATTCAACAGAGAGATATGAACTAGATGAGAGCTTCAGATATTGGACCTAGGACATCAGCGTTGGTGGCTTAAGTGGTGGGAACACTGGGAGATGAGTAGGAGTGAAGGAGTTGGCTTCAAAGAGGATGAAAAACATCTCCTGCAATCAGGCTGGAGGTTAAGAACTAAGGATGAAAGTGAGGAGGTTGACTGATTTGCTCCCCAAAGGCCTCCGTTTTCTTGCTGATACTGATGCCAAGTGCTTTTGGTGGTGGTGGGCCTTGATGGTGGACTTGAGGAGAGTAATTAAGGCTTTCAATGGCTATTAATTGAAAAAAGTCAACACAAGTAAAGCCCAAGTGTCTATCAGCTGTGTTGAGGGTCCAATGGCAAGTAGAATCTATCCATTTCTAGAGACTTCAATTCACCCATTTGAGTCATTTTTCACACAGTTCTAAGAAACCCAGATTTAAGACAAAAATGGGCAGATTGTTCTATTGATTCCATAGTTGAGGCATCGTTGTGTAGGAATGAGTGCAAGGTTGCTGCTAGAGCTTCTATAAGATAATTTATTTCTTATAGATATAAGGGCTCCAAACTGGAAAATAGAACAAAAGGCCAGAATAGGCTGCTTCAGGGATGAAACACGGAGGGGTTAACCCAGCAGTATGTGGGAGCTTGGGAAACTAGCAAGCAATGATCGTGCATGTCTCTTCTCAAGTCTGTCTCAGTGACCTCAGGTTGGTAGTTACAAAAGCCTTTGAAGGAAGTATTAAGGAAACTCTACAAGTCTGGACTTTTTTATTCCCCCAGAGAGCCAGTTTACCAACACGTAACTGGATTAAAGGACAGAAATATGGACATTAACGATTTTAGAAGTATAGGATGCTCTGGCCAATGTTTAAAATATAGGCATTTAAATGTGACACAAATCATGAAAAGCACCAGGATGTTTTCTGTTTTGTTCTGTTCTGTTCGTTTGTTTGTTTTAAATGGCTGAAGCATAAAGGAAGAGAAAAAAAAAGAAATGAAGGCCAAGGCTATGAGGGTAGATGGTTCATCAACACGAATGTTAAAATTCCCCAGGTGAGGGTAGGAGCCCATTCAGGAGTTCCAATCTCCATTTAATTAGATGGAATAATCAGAGATTAGGCAGCTACTATCTATGAGGACAAGGAGAGAAAGTGACAGCAGGAACCTCAAAGGATGATTTATTTTTATGGTAAGATGTATTAATTTCCTGTTGCTGCTCTAACAAATTACCACAAACGCAGTGGCTTGAAACTTTGCACATTTATTTTCTTACAGTTCTGGAAGTCAGAGGTTCAAAATGGATCTCGCTGGAACAGCATTCTTTACTGGGAGCTGTCGGAGGGAATCTGTGTGCTTGCCTTTTCCAACTCCTACAGGCTGCCTGCATTCCTTGGTTCACGGCCCCTTCTGTTGCAAAACTAGCAATGTCTTGTCAAGTATTTCTTGTGATTCTGTCTCTACTTCTGACTCTTCTGTCTCCTTTCTCCCCATTTTCAGACCCTTGTAATTACCCTGGGCCCAACCCAATAATCCAGGATAAATTCTTTGTATATTTATTTTTATTTTTAAAGACGCTTTAGATGATATAACTGTTACATCAGAAATATAGGGGATTCCCATATACCCCCACCCTTTCTTCCTCCCACACTTTCCCACATGAACAAGATCTTTCATTGCTGTGGTACATTGTTACAATTGATGAACACATATTGAAGCATTGCCACTAACCATGGACTATAGTTTACATTATAGTTTACACTTTGCCCTGCACAATTTTATAGGTAAACTCCTTATATTTTAAAGTCAGATGGTTAATAACCTTGATTGCATCTGTAAGCCTAATTCCCCCTTGCCATGGAACAGATTTACGGGTTCCAAGGATTAGGACGTGAACATGTTGGGATCTGGGCAGGAAGGGGGCATTAATTTGCCTACTACACAACGAAAGAAGCCAAATCTTCTCCCAAGATTTCCCAGACTAGCTGTATTTAGTGAAATTCAATTCATAGCAGACATTTATTGCTCACAATATTATGCTAGATGTTACGATGGGAAGGAGCACTTGATAATGACTAATTTAAGCCTTTATGTGAAATCTTATTTTTCCTCTTGTAAAACATTTAAAATTAAAGGTTTAGTGGCAAAAGAAAGCAGCTTTTCTCTTTAAATTTTGTTCTGGGAACTCCATTGGCGAGAGCTTGCTCATTTGAAGGTTGCTAGGGAGTTGCTAAGGGATATTATATGTAGAAATTTAAGTTTCTCCTTACCAGGAATGATGAATGATGAAAGGAAAAAAGCTTATTTCCTTTGTCAAAAATGGCAAAAATAAAATTAAAAAATCATAGACCATTCCTAGGAGAGGCCTGGTACCTACTAGGTGTCCAATAAATATATGTCGAATTGAATTGAGTGTCATTGAATGCCTTGTCACTGGAAGAGTTTTACTAATTAGCTTTAATTTTTATTTTAATGTGATGTAGCTAACTTGATTGTGTTTTTTCTCCTCCCATTTCTTTTCTGTGGAAAGCAGGGCAGAAAAACTCTGAGTAGGGAGAAGGAAAGGAGACAGCTTTTATGGGTGCAGGCAGAGAACTTTAAAATACCCCCCAAATGAAAGGCCATTATCTTATTATGTCTAGTTAGAGAGCTTTCCTTAGAGCGGAGACTCTTAACCTTTTTTGGAATGTGCATCACTTTAAGGACATAATGAATACTGCTCATACAACTCCCAGGGTAAAAGAGAATTAGACATATTAGAGTAGTGGGAAAAAAAAAAAAACTCTTCTGCTTTAATTAGTTGCTCTTATGTTAATCCATTCTGCCCCAGCTGCTTCTGTACTTTTCTTTTAGCTCTTTCACCCAGGTTCACTTCCACTCCTCTTGTCACTTGAAGGCACCAGTCCCCACTACTGTTACTATTTGGTGTCTTATATTAACACACTGATTTCTACATCACAAATGCTGCCCCACAAAGCAGCAGACCTTCAAGCTGTTAGTTCCCAGAAGTCTTCACCGCAAAGGAGTCAGCCAGGCACGGAATTCACAGGCCCGCACCTTTCCCCCATCTCAGTTGCATGTTGCCATGAAAAACCAAAGCAATTCTCTCTGTGGTCTCTTGTCTCACAGAGTTATCCATGGAAACAGTTCTCTCCACTTCTGTTTACACCTCTCCTCTGCATAGCACCAAGGATCAATAACTAGAGAAACATTACAGTGTCTTCCACCCCTTCTATTCCCACAGCACTACACAAAACATTCCAGTATTTCTCTTTCAGTCCCAAAAGATCCCATTCATGGACATTACAAAAATGTGAGAGGGAAAGGTACAGGAATACATTATAAAAGTGTGGAAGAAAGTTACACAACTTTACTGATGGTCACAAAATAAAATTATGTGGAGATGAAAAGAATTGATATTATAAAGATTACATTTGCTCCTGATTGCTTATGTCTGATATACTGGAATGAGCAATGCCAAGCAAAATCTCAATATTTCATATTAACAAGTCATTCTAAATTCTAAATTTTACTTAAAACTTTAGGCACTAATGAAAAATTTAGGCAACAATGACAACCAACCTTTGGGAAAAAATGTCAAGATGAGGGAAGACATTCTTCCCTCAAACACGTAAACATTTAATATAAACATTAACATTTATCTTTAAAAATGGAGAATAGATATATTATTATAAAATAATTTTGACCAGTTTTCTGAATGTTTCGAGTATAAGCTAAATATGATCTCCATTATATAAACTCCAGATAATTATAAAACTAAACATTTTAAAAATGGAATAAAATAAAAGTGAATATTTAATAGCTCTCTAGAATATTTAATGGGAAGACTATAAGAGGATAAGCAATGCACAAAATATAAGGGAAACTTAATGAAATTTTTAAAGTTTGTACATTGAATATTCATAAAAAGTTGGAAGACCCAGTACAAACCAGAAAATTCATTTGCCAGAAAAATGAAGAAAATAAGTAAACTAAAAGTTAAAATATTTTTATGCTTTGATGATGATGAAAAATAAAGTACCTTGCAGCAAATAATGATGATGCCTTCCCCTATGTTCTGGCCTAAATGCTTTCAGTGACATCTGAGCTATTTTCTAACATAGCACCTGCATCTCTTTGACCAAGGGCTTTCTCTGTTTCACCTGGTGGCAGACTGGATGTGCCAGAGAGCAGTTTCCTCTCTCAACAGTCACCAACCAAGGAAAAACAGAAATATATAACTGTTGCAGCTCCCTATCCCATGGGTGGGATAACTCTGAACTCCTCAGTTCCTGAATAGGAGTAAGCTCCACATACTTGTGCTGAAAACCTGTTCCAAAAAGCACATTTTATGGGCTTTTTTCTCTTCTCTGCCTCCCTTCCCAACTCATTTACCAGTGTTTCCCAGGATTACCAAATAGATCAGATACTTTTTCTCATATTTGAATCTCATGGCCACCTTCTCTAGAACCCAAATTATGATACAATGCAATAAATAAATAAATAAATAAGAGAAAAGGTATGAAAAGGCAAATCATAAAAGAAGATTATCTGTCAATATGAAATGTTTTGCTTTGCAATTATCAAAGATATGAACACTATGGGGGACGGATGTAGCTCAAATGGTTGGGTGTCCATCTCCCATATGGAGGGACCTGGGTTCGATCCCTGGGACCTCCTGGTAAATAAATAAATAAATAAATAAATAAATAAATAAATAAATAAATAAATAAATAAATTCATTACAAAAAAAAAAAAAAAGATATGAACACTAAAGGAGGATCTACCTTTTATTTTTTAGATTGCCCAAGATTAAGAAACAATCCTCAGTATTATAAAAGGTATAATCCCATCATAGTCTGCTGATGAGAATATAAATTGATAAAACAATATAATAAGGGATTTGGGCAAAATACCTAATTCTAAAATGTTGAGACCCTTTTATAGTGGGACCACTTTTATTACTTCTTTATTCACATATTCATCAAATTAAATTAATTAAAATGTAATCAGATTCATTGCATACTTTATGCTACGAATAAAATGAGAGATGAGAGAAACCTAAGTATAAGCACTCATTATTTATAAGGAGGGAAACTGGCAAGAGTGGAGGAGGGACAATTAATGAAGGAGTAGACAAAGGTCCCTGGATTCCCTCTGCCTTCCTCCTTCATCCATCCTCTTGGCTTTGATCTTGCACTGCCCTTGTGGACCTGGCTGTGATGCTCACCCCTGCTTAAGTCTTGGCATCTCCTTCTCTTGGCCTATTTCTGGGTCTTGTCCCGAGCTTGGAAATTGCATTTCCGGCATCAGTGTGTCATTGGCCTACCTCTGCTTTCCCCAGTGTCCAGCTTGACTTTCACCCAGTGTTCAGTGTCCCATCCCAATGGTAACCATTCTACTGGCTGACACATCACCACCCAGACTACTGCTCCATTGGCTAGAACATACTACCATGTTTTTTGTCTAAAAATCATGTGCCATTTCCATTATTTTGAAACGAATGTCCTCCATGGTGACTGAAGAAAGGTAAAACTAAATGATTTTATACATGTATTAGCAAGTTTTAAGAATTAGGTTTCCTTTAACACTGTGTGATGACTTCTCATTTCTGAAGAAATTCATTCTAAACCATATTGGTGATTTTCTTGGTTTAGAAACTTATTTTTAAAGTGACACCTTTTATGTTTGATTATTTACACACAGCAAATTATATGAAAAAATAAAAATCTGATGTTTATATAATCCTTACAATATTAATTATGAGGAACTTCCTAGATACTTAGGTAGGAAAGTGAGATTTTTGCCTATCACAAACAGTTCCAGATTTTAAAATGATAGATTCACTGGTGGCAGGAATTTCTCTTGTTCTTGATTGATTGGCCACTTTCTAAAATGTTCTGGTATCTATTGGTAGGTACAGAAATGTCACTGAACCACAATTTTACAGGTGTAAATATCACAGCATATGATCAGAGCTGCTGCTGAAGTTTCGTTCAAAGAATTTCCAAAGGGTTGGACCCCGAGCTTGGACATACATTTTGGTTCAAATAAATTACATATCAGTTCCAAAGAGCATTAATTCCAGGTAAGTAAAAGAGGAAATAAATCACTCGTGAAAATAGGAATTTGAATTTATTGCCAGCTATTTAAAAATGAAATTTGCTTTTCATTATATGTAAAAGAATCTGTCACATTTACCATTATATAAACTGGGTAGTGAAATGTATTGATCTTCCCACTACAGATACATTATATTATCTTTTTGGATTAGTTATGGATGTGTAGGACTGAACTTTAGGCAATTCCCACTCTAAAAGTGTGCCATGCTGACTTCAAATCACTGTGATCAAAAATCCTAATGTGTCTAAAGGCTGCTTGTGACTTAATATTTCAGTCAATTATTCTAAGTATATGTTCCATTGACCTATCTTAGGACCATATGATCTGAAGTGGCTTTCACAGATTGAAACAGCTTTGGGCAATCTATAAGGTTGTATTTCAAAGAAAGTATTTTTTTTTTTTATAAAAGACTACTAGAAATAGTGACTTATAACAACACCTCATATATACCCAGATTTTATGTTTTCCAGGCATTTGCATCAAACTATTTTCACTTTATGTTTACAATATACTTAAAAAACAGAAAGAGTCAGTAAATCAAAAATCCCTCTTTCCAAATGGGGTAAAGCAGAGTCAGGGATTTGCCAGAGGTCAAAAACTGCAGTTTGACAGGGACCTGAATACATTTATCCTTGTTGCTGCTTCTTTGTGCTCTTCACTACAGGTGACCTTGAAGGAAGTAATCTTCTCCTGACAGAATTTTGTGCTTAATATGAATAATGAATATTTATTGGTTTTCCAGATAGTATTTTAGCAAATCAGCTCTGAGTGAGACAGTTATTTACTTTACAGTGGAGATAACCTCTGCATGTGATTTATCATGCTTTATAATTATAGTCTGCATATAATGAGTTCATTTAACCATGTGCCATTGAGTTGTTTATTAGTAATATTGTTTTAGCCCAGCAATTCAATTAACTATACATATCATTGGTGATTTCTAACGATCCCTACTTTTAAAAATGAAAAACAGTGGTTCTTTGTATATTTTAATGTACCAGATGAAATAAAAAGTTACTAAATGAAATTACTCTATTTTGTGCATGACAGCAAGAATGATATCATATGCATTCATGATTATTTGGATAACAGTAAGTAGAAATTCTACCCTATGCCCAGCATTATGAAAAGTTGTTCAGCATCTATCTAGAAAATAGAGTCACCTTGCTGGACTCTATTATAAATAAAACATAATAATAAAACATCCATTGATGTACTGATTCACAATTTGCCAACTACTTTTGCCACGATAATGTCTTGAATACCCACAATAATGGAGCAGTAGCCAACAAAAGGTAAGTGACAATCTGCCCCGATGTAGGTAACAAAGGCCCTTACAATTTATTGGTGATTTTCACAGTTTAGAAAACATTTCTACAGGAATGTGAAACTAATATGCAGTGTTGGAAAAGTCTATTTCTTGGGTTCTGGAAAATACACTTGTAAAATCCTTTCAATGGACTTTCTCATCCCTCCTCACCTCTGTTATCATATACAAATTAATTGTAAAATAGTGAGGTCAGTACGGATTTTTAGATACGGAACATAGTATTGCATTTTAGCAAATGGAGCAATAGTCTGGGTGGTAATGTGGCACCAAAGAGAATGGCTACCATTGGGGTGGGGTAAGAGTGACACTGAACACTGGGTAAGGTCTAAGCCAGACACTGGGGACAGCAGAGTTAGGCCAATGACACACTGTATTAGTCAGCCAAATGGGTGCTAATGTGAAATACCAAAAATGGGTTGGTCTTTATAAAGGGTATTTATTTGGGGTAGAAGTCCACAGATACCAGGCCATAAAGCATTACGTTTCTTCTCCCACCACAGTCCATTGCCACATGTTAGAGCAAGACAGCTGCCGACGTTTGCCAGGGTTCAGGCTTCTGGGGTTCCTCTCTTCCCGGGGCTGCGTTTCTCTCTGGGCTTAGCTCCTGTTTCCTCCACAAGGTCAGCTGTAGATGATCAGGTGAACTGCTTGCTTCTCTTCTCCTGGGGCCTTCTTTCCAACATCAAACTGCTTCTCAAAAGACTGCTTCAACTCTGTCCTTTGCCTTGCCTTTTATATTCAATTCCCCACCCACCAAGGGGTGGGGCTCAATACCCTAATCATAACCTAATCATGCCCAGATTAACAGATCAGTTTACAGGCATGATCCAATTATATTTTTGGAATTCATAATTACATCAAATTGGCAAACTGTTACACACACTGATGCCGGAAATGCAATATCCAAGCTCAGGACAAGTCAAGACCCAGAAACAGGCCAAGAGAAGGAGATGCCAAGACTTAAGCAGGGGTAAGCATCACAGCCAGATCCTCAAGGGCAGTGCAAGATCAGAGCTAAGAGAATGGTTGAAGGAGGAAGGCAGAGGAAATCCAGGGACCTTCATCTACTCCTTCATTAATTGTCCCTCCTCCACTCTTTCTGGTTTCCTCCATTATAACTAACACTGTGAGAGCTTTTACCTAGGTTTCTCTCTCCTATGATTTTATTCTTAGCACATAGGATTTAATAAATCAATGTATTTTTAGTTTATGAAATGTCATATGCTGAATAAAGTCAAATGGCAGAAGTATTTTAAAACAATTTTTTTGCTAAACATCCTTTAATAATTTTATTGAACTGTATTCTTATCAGCAGAATATGGGAGAAATCCTTGAACATTACTTTTCTAACAGAAGGATTTTTTTCCTTCTTGTACTATCCAAGAAGTAAAAAATAGGATTTCCTTAAATGTTTGTTTCTTTGATAACTGTAAAGTGAAAG
This sequence comes from Tolypeutes matacus, assembly GCA_026826555.1. Classification (NCBI taxonomy): domain Eukaryota; kingdom Metazoa; phylum Chordata; class Mammalia; order Cingulata; family Chlamyphoridae; genus Tolypeutes; species Tolypeutes matacus. The sequence goes on from JAKSZT010053929.1 coordinate 12,227,046, forward strand.
GTTTTTTTGTTTGTTTGTTTACTTTACATATTCACCTTTGTTCTTTACTGATTTTCTAATTAACATCTATTTTTTAAGGGTGTGTCTTAGTTTTGGTTCTCATAGAACTTTTCTGGAAAGAGCTACTTGATTTGATTGTGAGCAGTGCATTTGATTTGTGGTTTCTGCAGGGAGAAGGGAAGTGAGAAAGAGCAGTGAAGGCAGCTAATAAAGGGGCTGCATTTGCGTAGGTTTTCACTGTTTTTACCTGAAGCATAATACTGCCTTCTCAAAACCATCCCACCCGTGGCACTAGGGCACCGAGATATTTATCCAACAGGTTCTCTCAGACTGTAATTAGGGGCTCCTGGGGAACTTGGGGTAATTTCCCTGGCACTTCCAGCCTGCCACAGGGGCTAAGGAAGTGCTCAAACATGTGCTTTCTGAGCCATGCTGAGTGGGGTGAGGTGTGAGCAGTATCTAATAGAAGCAGTTTTGATGCTTTGGTTGTTGTGTAAAAATATTTACATTTTGAAGGATATGAATTCTTTGTCATGTCATTTTTCTGGCAACTATTTTTCCTAATTTAATTTTAATATTTTACTTTTATGGACTTTATGTACAATTTTTAAATAATGTGATCGTTTTCTCACATTTTTCTATTGCTCTTATACTTATAGCCTTCTCCCATCTAGATATCCAATAGATACTCTCAGCATTTTTAAATAGTTTTTATTTTTTGTATTTAGTCTTAAAAATACTGTAAGAAAACACAAAATAACTGGAAGGCGTAATATCTGGTTGTAAAAATTGAGTATACTGATATGCTAGGCAAGCATAGTTTGCTTAATCCACAAATGCTTCCCTCCTTCTTCAGCAGTGAATGTTGTTCTACAGTGAGTGAGAACTAAACCAACACAAAGAAGAGAAGTAGCCAGGAGAACTGCGGACTGATGACCTGGAGACTTAAATGGATTGTGGCTATAAGATTTTTTAATGGCATCATCCAGTAATTCTCCTTCATTGTGTGAAGCAGATTTTTATTTAATTATTTTTTTTCCATTACAGTGTATAGTTCTGATTCCACTGAATATATGTACTATCTGAAAAGATAATATCAGATCCATATCAGTTGGAAAGGAAAATTTTTAGAATTAAAGATGTTTTTAACTCAAAAGCATTAGCATGAGTTATCAGTGGTAATATTAGTCAGGGTTCTCTAGGGAAACAAAACTGACAGTATATATATAATATTCACTGTGTAAATATTTTGAAAATTTTTATAGGAATTGGCTCACATGACTGTGAGGATGAGCAAGTACAGATTCCATAGGGCAGGCTGCAAGCTGGGAACTCTGATGAGGTTTTCAGTGAATTCCCCAGGAGAAGCTGGCTGGCTGAAACAGAGATGGAAATCTTCCCTTCTGACCACTGAAATCATCACTCTCCTTTTAAAGTTGTCAACTGATTAGGTGAGATTTCTCTCTTTATTGAAGGCAATCTCCTCAGTTGAGTATAAATGGAATCAGCCATAGATGCAATCACCTTACTAATGATTTAAATGCATGAAATAGCCTCACAGTATCAATCAGAACAGGGCTTGCTTGACCAAACAAATGGACACCAAAAACTGGTCAAGTTGACTCATGAACTTAACCATCACAGTGGTCATAAGAGAAAAACATTTCCTGACATTAAGTTTAAATGCCCTTAGTTTTCTATAGAAAGGTCTAGCCACAGATTTGCTACTGTCTACATACAGCTCTGAGGTACAAATTCTTTTCTATGTAGGCTCTTATATAACTTGGTAAATAAGAGCACACTATCAATTTTAATAATTATTGAGTTTTAATTAACAGCTGGTCTATTTTCCAAACAAGGAAACTGAGGCCCATAGAGGTTAGGCAATCTCTTTCCAGCATTTCTCAACTAGTGGTAGAGCAATGACAAGCCAGGGCTCTAGACCAGGAGTTCTTAACCTTTTTTGTTCCACAGACCCCTTTGTCAGTCAGGTGAAAACCACAGACCCCTTCTCAGAATGTAGTGGCAGGTAGATGTACGACACTCAACATCAGCATGTCTTTAAATTAAATTTTAGGATTATTCAAAATTACGTTTTACAACTACCCCATAATTTCAATACCTAATAACCTAACACAGTTCAACATCTGTTCAAACAGTCATTTTTGGCAAACATTTAGAAATTCAAGTTTTCCAACAGCGTCATAAAACCATTTCCCCCATTCTTGCCAACCTTTTTGCAGGCAGTTATCCACTGCACTCAGAACATGCTACATCAAAATACAAATCATACTAAGTCCATGCTATACTGTGTATTATTTAATAAATATATCACAACTGCACCAACATGTTCCCACAAGAATAATGTTTTTAAATGCATAAAATAAAATTACAAAGGAAATCAGTTACATATATTGAAATATGGTTACTAAAATAAAAAACATATGATATAATACTATACATATGTACTTTTTTCTTAGCACATTAAATAATAATCCAAATACATCAAAAATATAGGAATGTTAAAGTTGAATTTTATTTTTTAAAGCTATGTCAATATGCAGACTATTGCTGTTTATCTTGAATAAGAACATTAAACTGTGGTGTAGTATTTGACAAGGCAACACACATATCATGTTGGACATCTAATAAAGTTGTTTTTTTTTTTCAATTCAAGCTCTCAGACCCCCAGAAATATTTCCACAGACCTTTAAGGGGTCCCCAACGACCCCTGTTTAAGAACCCCTGCTCTAGACTATTTTCATTTTCATACTTTCATTTTTAAAAATTTTACTCTTTTCCACATAGCGAAGATTTTTTAATATTAATACAATTATCCCTATTGATTGAAATGTGTATTCTGAAAATGTTTGTGGCTTATTCATTAACTTGCCATTTTCTGTGAGACGTGATAGGAAATAACTCTATTCTCTAATTGGAGATTGATGACTTAAGGCAAGAAACTATTCTCACTTAACCTTGGGATGTTTTTGGTACTATAATGTAGTGTTTTGACTTTTCAGTAATGTGTTGCCTAAAAGTTAAGAGAGAAAAAAATATAATCCACAAAGTGTTACATGATGAACAGGGATGAAAACCCAACATTCACATAATGATATCATTTGATACTCCCATCAACCATACAGGAGAAATAATTTAACTATGCCTATTATTCAGATGAGGAAACTAAAGTTCAGAGTGGTTAAATGATTTCTTCAAGGTCACAGAGTTTTTAAGTAGCTAAGATGAGAATAAGCCCAAGTTAGTCTGGCATTTAAATATTATGTTATTAATACTACATACACTATGCAGTTTTCCTACATGTTATTTTTTTCACTGGTGAGTTATTTTTGGTTTCTTTGGTCTGCTGTTTTACATTCCAGTATTTGGGATCTCTTGGATTTATGTAATGAATACATTTCATTCCATGTGATATTGTGATATTGCAACTGATTTATTGTAAATAAATTATCAAAGATGCAATTGATACAATTGATCATTATAAACTCAGATTTTTTTCACTGTTCCCTCTTGAATTAAGTATTTTTGAGTGCCAACTGTATTCCAAAGTCTAGAATGAATTTTAAGATTTCAAGATGAATATGATACAGTTTATATCCTTTAACATTTCTTAGAGCTTCTCAATTTATCCTGGAAAGTTGCAACGGTAGTAAAGGAAAGCTTATTAAAAGAGAGGAAAAATAAGTTTCCAGAATTTCTGGGGCTTTCAACCTGGAAACATCACTTCCTAGTGAAAGATTGCTAGCTTAGGAGCTAGCCCTTTCTGTTTGCACGCTGACTCAGATCTTCCGCAGGAGTTAGATAAGAAGTATAAAAATGGATGGAGTTGGACACACAAGAATTTGAGCAAAGTCTGTCACACATTACTTTGGTCTGGCACAGAGTTTTTCTTAAATTGTTCCACTGTGTAACCAACTATACTTTATCCCATCCTCTTTTGCAACGGTTGGCTACTGTGTTAGTTTTCAATTACCGTATAACAAATTGTCTCAAAGAGGCTTAAAACGGCACCCATATTTGCTCAAAATTCTGTAGGTCAGCTGTCCAGCACGTTGTGATGTGACTGGATTCCCTGGTCAGGGTATCACAAGACTGAAATCTAGGCATTGGTTGGGCTGCATCCGAGGCTCTGGGAGTAACCCGCTTCCAACTTCACTCAGGTTATTGGTTCAGTTCCTGGCAGTTGTAGGAATGCAGTTCCCATGCCTGCCGGCCATCAGTCAGGGGTCTCTCTCAGCTACTATGGGGTCCTCACAGTCCTGTAACCACCATCCCCCTCATCTTCAAGCCAGCAATGGCCCATCCAATTCCCCTCATGCTTCAGATTTCCATGATTTTTCTCTCCTGCTACCAGCCAGAAAACTTTCTCTCCATGTAAGGACTCTCTTAGCTCCTTAAGTGTTAATCCTCATCAAGCCCATCTGGATAATCTCCTGGAGCCTTATTCAAAGGGTCCAGGGATTGCGGTGGGCACAGCTATGGCTACAGATGCTCAGTGTTGGGCCCATCTTGCCTCCTTTGTGAGAGGTTCTTTTCAAAGTGCTGTCATCAGCGCCTTTTGCTACCACTCCCCTCTTCACAGCAATCCAGTCACCTCCTCCTGCTTTGCAGAGGGTTGTCCCCTCGAGGCAACAAGAGATATTTAGTGTAAGCACACTTCCTGGAGTCCTTGGCCCTTCATTCTTCCCAACCTCCCTCTGAGTCTCCATGGGTAGGTCAGACTTTACCAAAGCAGAAAGGTAGTTTAAGGAATTACATTTTAGAAGGGAATCCTTTCCCAGGATAGTCTTTTCAAATGCAGGGCCTGGACTACAGGGAGGTAAAGGAGAGACCTAGGGTGCAAAATTTAAGGTAGCACTCAGCCTCAGATTTGCAGGTAAGGCCTTTTTTTTAGAGGGCACTGGGGATTGAACCCAGGACCTTGTACATGGGAACCAGGCACTCAACCACTGAGCTATATCTGCTCCCCAGTGAGAGCTGATTTTTTTATGTTTGAGTTTTGTTTTAAGGAGGTACCAGAGATTGAACCCAGGACCTCATCTATGGGAAGCAGGTGCTCAACCAGTTGAACTGCATCCTCTGCCCTAGTGTTTTCCTAAATGTGCACCCTTGGTGCCTCCCTCTCAAGGCCTTCATGCTCCATTTTTTACATAAGTAAGGCCCCAGCCCTGGTCTTGTTCCAATCCGTGAAGTAAGACGGATGGCATTACTAAGGGAACAACATAAAGGAATAGGAGTATCAAAATCATAAAAACCAGACATGTGATAGTGTAATATTTGTGTTTCATTATGAATGCAGAAAGAAGAAAGGTCTAGTAGTGAGTGTAATATTTTTGAAAGAGTAATAACATGAATAATTTTATATTTTTGTAAAACCTTAGTAGGATTAAAAAAGATCTGTAATTTCTATTGGTGGCAAAATTTTAGGAATTATGCTAAGTGTTATTATGTTTTGGGGGTTATAATCACAATAGATGGAAATGCTAACTTCTAATTAAAGCCTGACCATGATTAAAGACAATTTTTCTATACAAGGTCACCGACCCTTTGAATCTATCATTGACTCCATTTTAAGAACTTCTGTGTAAAACCCTAACACTATATTCTGAATATATGAAAGGAGTTGGGAAGAAAAAAAAAACAAAAAAGAAAAAGTTATTTAGCCTCCCCAAGGAAGAACAGATTTAAATTCAATAAACATATATTTTCAGAATACCTACTATGTGCAGCAGATTTGTCAAGAGCTTAAAGAAAAATTAAATATCAAATTACAGAACAATTTTCTACCCAGTCACATTGTTGGCTTTACAACAGGATTTCAACAGCTCCCATAGGGAGCACAGTTTCAATTATTTAGACTTATCTTTGATTTAGTTTAACCTACTTTCAGCGGGTCTGGGATTGGAAGGAGGAGATAGATGTAAAGGATAAGATTGTTCTTTAGAGGACTTTGCAATAATTCAAAACACATAACTATTTACCAAAGATTACCAAATTGCTAGATTCCTGAGTGGTAGTAAATAGTTAAAGCTCAGATGGAAATAGAATTAGAGGCAGGAATTAAGTCATCTAATACTTTCACCTGGAAGACTTAATGAGAGAAGCCCTTGGATATTTGCTGATGGTGTACTCACAAGCTTCCCCTCCAGCACTGAACACATGCAGAGAGCAGTTCTTCAGATTGAACTTCCCTTTTGAAAATGGTTTATTGTGCAAAAATAAATCCAACAAATGTAAAGAACCCATTATTTTAAAGGCGATGAACAGCAATAAGTTGATTCATGCCAGGAGACTAATTTTATCTTAGCAAATGTCTTCTACTTACATCTACAAAATTTTTGCTAAAAATAAGTTCTTGAGGGACTAACCCAAACTGCTCTTTAAGCATGTGGAAATCCTCAAAATACTAGAATTACTATGGGAATTTGACCAACGTACCTTGACTTTTTTACTATGTCCTTTCACTAGTTGAGTAACCATTAATACAACAAATTGTTTCCCCAAACAAACCCTGTGCTCATAAAAGCAGGATACAGAGTGGATGCATTCAGCAGAGCCTGGCAATGCAGTATTGATAACCCACTGACAGGGCTTAGCTTTGGTACGTCCATTACCAGGAAGATAGTAAGATGCTGACCGCCAGGTTGTAGCTGTGATTGCCAAGATGGACTTCAACTACAGGGGCAGGCAGTGATGAGGGACAGGCCAGAAGACCTGAATTCAACTCTTCCATTTACCAGCCAGATAGAAGGCTCGGTTTCTTCATCTATAAAGGCGGCTAACAGCCTAACTTAAAAGGCTAACAATAAGTTTCAAAAGAAATAATAGAGGAGTCAGGTAAAACAAAATCTAAGAGCATAGAAACAGGACAAACATGCTCAAGTAACTTATGGTATACTTAAAGAACAATCTACAAAGCTCTATATGCATGCTTCTGAGAACAAAGGAGCTCAGTTCCCAGCTAAAGAAGTGAGACAACAGGCTAGTGATGAGGGGTTTGTTCATTTTAGTAATAGTTCTAGAATTCATGAGCAGCTGGGTTAATGATATTACAGAATGGCCCATTAAAACAATCCACTTATGAAAACATGTATCTGCAAAGGACTGGTGTCATGGGTAAATAAAGAACTCCAACAATATAGTAATAAGAAGACACACAACACAATTTGAAAATGGGCAAATACTTGAACAGATACATCACCAAAGAAGATATGCAAATCAAAAATAATCAGATGAGAAGATACTCAGCATCATTAGTCATCAAGGACACGCAAATGAAAAATAAAGAACAATGAAATGCTGCTGCACAGTCACCTAAACAGATAAAATTTAAAATACTGACAACACCAAATGTAGGTGAGGATGTGAGGCAACTGAAACTGTCATACATTTTTGCTGGGAATATAGAAATGTACAATCATTAATAGCCAGTCATTTCTAACACTGAAAGTGGAAGTAAATATTTAACGGAATCAGAATTAGAAGCAGCATCAAGTGTCATCAATAGGAGAATGGATAGACTGTGTAGAGTCATACAATGGAATATTGCACAATAACAAAAAGAAACCACTGCTACACTCAACAACGTGTACAAATCTCAAGAAAAAAACATCATACTGTGTGAAAAAAGTCTTACACAAAAGCATACATATTGCATGATTCTATTCATATGAACATATGGAACTAATCAGAACAGTGGTTGTTGGCAGAGGTGGGGAGAGACTGACAGAAAAGGAGCATGAGGGAACTTTCTGAGGTATTGATGGGATACAAGTTATACACGTGTCATTTGTCGAAACTCAGTGAATTTACGCTTAAGATTGTGCATTTTATTGTATCTAAATTTTACATCAAAAAGAAAAATTCTAAACACTGAAGTATTTAGGGAAAATTAAATGCTAATTAAAAATTTTTTAGTAGAGTAAATTGATGGGTGAGTAGAGAGATGGTTAGACAGGTGATATAACAAGTACGGTCAACAGTAGAATCTAAGAGGTGACAATATGGGTGTCCATTGTAATTTTTCTCAACTTTGCTGTATGTTTGAAATTTTTCATGGTAAAATTTTGGAAAAACATTTCAAAAGCACTTCCAGTCATGGAACCTTCTGTGGATACTCTTCTAAGAAGCCTGAGGTCCTACCTTACAGGGTGTGTTTTATCCTTTGCCTCACAGCCTGAAATAAAAGGTCTGGACACAAAAAGGTAGCAATGCAGCAGTGCCTCTTACACCTAAGCATATCCTTTTTAATTGTTTAACCATGTGGCTTTGAATGTTCTTATTTGGAAGAGTTAATAGTCAGGGGAAGGTCATGCCACTATATGCCATGATAACATTTTCACTAAACTGAAAGCTAAGACTACTATCCGGTACTTCTGGGGAACAAGTGGAAAAGGGGGGTGATGTTGGCCAAGTGACACTGAGCCTTCCTGTTGTAGGGACAGAGTCGCTACCACTGAGGGAACACTGTGGGGACTCTACACAGCATCTTTTGTGTGCAATGCTCAAAGTTAAAGGAAAACAACCCAAAACGGCATGCTGGTCCACCTTGAAGAGACCCCTCAGGAATCCCTGGGCCTAGAGCCCTGGCTAAGACAAGGATAGGGAATGAATAGAGGAAGGAAGAGATATCAGACTTTGATTTCAGAAGTTATTTCTCAGTTGGAGAAATGATGGTGTGGACTTCACTGTATTTTAGCTTTCGTTTTTGGCTTTCCTCCTAGACCTTTGAGACAGTGATTCAGAATGACAGTCGGTGGGCTGAATCCAGGAAAAGAAGGTCCACATAGTGTTTTATTTTGTTTTTAAATTTAAATTTAAATGTCTTTCCCTAGGACACACATTCTTCTTGTTAAAACAGGCTCATTTTTCACACTTGGCTTACCCCTGTCCAGATTTACACACGTATATTAACTCTGTAAGTTCTAAAGGAAATTGAATTTGTAACCTCTTCTTTGGAGAGAGACTTCCATGCCTTTCTTTCCATTATTTTGTCTCATCTTCTTGCAGTAGGAGTTGATCTAGTTGTTGTCAGATTAAAATTATATTTTGTTTTGTTGGTTTTGTTATTGATAGGTTTGGATATACTGACTTATTTTAAAAGTTGCAGAATTCAAAGATTATGAGCATCAAGACTCACTTAGGATATTGCTGCAATACCGCTGCAGCAGTTGGGTGTTACCTGGATACCATGATGCCAGAGCAGAATGAGTAGGTTTAAGGTTTAACATATGATGGTTGGATTATGGGGCTGGGTGGGTATTCCTATGGCTTGAAGCTCAAAGGTGGACCCCTAAACCCAGGACAGGAGGAGCCCCATTCCCTATGAGGTTCCTGGGCCCCAAAATATGACCAATAGTAGTGTTTTCTGTTGGATGATGATAGCCCAATCCAAGAAGAATTTCTCCCTTGGAAAACAGAACTCAGATTTCATTCAGAAAATGACTTACCTTTGCTTTGTTCCTCCAAGATGCTTGGTGCATAAACCAGTATTGGAAAAACTAACTGGGACCTAGGAGTGATTCCTTGACTGCTAAGACAACCTTCCCTGATCCCTCATTTCCTTTTATGTCCTTGCAATAAAATGCCATCATCAAAGATAATGTGCGGGGGTCTCTTCCTTGAACCTGAGCAAGATTCCATAAATTGGTAGTTCACATATGCCTATATGCAATATTATATCAAATGTTTCTCACTGTATCCCCAGAGCCAGTCTAGTGCCTGGGACATTTTGCTGCCCCTTAATTCAGCAAATGCTAATGGAAGGTTTTAACTAGCCAGCCCCTGGCCTATGTGCTGGGATGCCAAAAGCCCAGAAAATATTTGATAAATGAATGAATGACTTTCCTTAAGTGAATCTTAGGCCCCATTTAAATGTTACCCTGGACTGTGCTTTACAGAATTCTCAAAAACCCAAGGGGAGAATCCTTAGGATTAAATAGGCGTATACTTTTATGAAAGAAGTTGTCAAGTACATGGAGATCATTCACTCCAAACTCCTGACTTCACAGATGGCAAAAACCCATTAAAGGCAAAATATCTCAGAACACGTATTTTATAGCTATAAGAAGTGAAGTTGTTAGTTCTGTCAAAACATTTGTTAGGCAGAGGGAGAATTTCATATAGGTCCTTAACTTTGACCATCTGAAAAAAAATCTATTATAGAAGAAATATCCTCGTAAGTGTTTCCTTGAAATCTATTATAATGGGAGCAGAGTTGTTATCTTGCTTATTACCAAGTCAGGAAAAGGTTGCTGTTTAACAATTTAGTTCAAAATAATTAGCCTCTAAGAGGCTGTGATTTAGAAATGCTGCCCATTCTTCCCATTAACATTGAGTTTACAGTGCATGTAGAAACAGAGTAAAGCATAGCTCTTCCTTTTAAAACTAAATTTAAGGAAAATTCAAGATTTATAGCCTGTTGCTGACCTGGTTTTTCTTATGAAATCATCCCTACATTTTAAGAGCATTTTCACATCATTAGCTTTTGTAGATTTGGGGGGGGGGGGTTCATTCTTTTTAACCATGGCATGTTTTTCTTTTCATGGTTTCTCATTTGTCAACCTCTAAAACAATTTTGGAGTGGCTAATTATTTTCCAATTGCCCTATTTCTTCCTCAGTCAGTCTTTGTCATTGTCATGATATGTGGTTACTTCTACTTGTTCCTTCTGCTTCACCTGGAGTGTCCCTATTTATGTTCACTCTTCCTGATTTGTTTCCCAAAGACATACTAGCCACATATTAATATCCAAGTATAATAATCCATTGCCTAATTCTAGCTTGTACAAAGAGACTTTGACTTTTCCACCTAAAATATATGTAGTATTCTTTAAGTACACAAAAAACCTACATTAAAATGTACACTATAATTTGTAGGAATTATCGAGTAAAGCAAGCCTTGGAAGAGAAGATGGTTATGTAACATGGAGGCAGAAAGTGGGATGGGAAGGAGAGTCTACTGTTAATTTCCATAATCCACACACTCTGCTCAAAATTCCTTGTTCACTTTGGGTCCTGTAATAATGTAGTTAATAGACATTTTCCACCTCAACATTACAATCCCTGCTTTTTAAAAATCATAAAAAATGTCCAAGACATCGGAACATATAGAAAAAATTTTCGCACCATTACCCAGTTAAAACAAAGTTTAACATTATTACTAGTATTAATTTTCTATTGCTGTGTACTAAATTTCCACAAACTTAGTGGCTTAAATGAACAGACATTTATTATTTCACAATTTCTGTAGGACGAAGTTGGCATGGTATGACTGAATTATCTGCTCAGGGTATCAGAGAGCTGAAAAGAAGGTGTCAAATGGGCTGAGTTCTTGTCTAAGTTTCTGGGATGGGGTGGTGGAATCTGCTTTCAAACTCATTTTTGTGGCAGAATTAACTTCCTTGTGGTTGTAGGACTGTAGCCTCCATGTCCTTGCTAATTGCAAGTTGGGGGCTGCTCATAGCTTCTAGAGACTTTCTACATTCTTTGCCACATGGTACCCTCCATCTTAATGTGGAGGCACAGAAATGCCATGTGTAATCCTTCCTAGACTTCATTTTGTGTTTCCTGTCTATGAGATAAAGCACTGCATACAAATTCTACAAATTATATTCTCTCTATATATATAATTATAATGCAGTGCTTGACACTTAATAGAACCTCAGCAAATAGTATTTCTCTTCCATACCTCCTAATTGGAAATATTTAATATATAAAAAACATAATTTCTCTCAATTTCCATTTTACTCCATATTCCTTTAATTAAAATGATTTTTTTTTCTCTCTGGGTTTTATCTTGCCTATTTCCTTTTATTTTTCAAATCCCATATATGCTTTCCAAAGCAAAGCCATCAAATTGTAATAACCGTTTTGCAAAACTGGGTAATTAACTTAGTTCATGTTTTCAAAATGATTTCCGGTATTCATGTCAATTTGCTAGTCTTACTCAAATTGAATTCAACTTTTATTCACAAAATGGCTATATAGAGGATTGGATTAAAGCTTCAGTTACTAGTAGTAGTAGAGATGGCCAGAACAGCTATGATTAAAGAATGTAGTAAAATTTAAAATACATAATTTTGTGATTGAAGAGTATTGAGCAGTTGTTGGTCCCTCTCATTTACAATTAGGGAACAATCGTTTTATTCTACATTTTATTCAGTAGAAGTATCTGATCTAAAAAACGAGGATATTTATATTGTGCAAAAAAATTCATGGTATTTGTAGGAGATCTTGTTTTTCTGTGCACTTGTTCAATTGATTGCACTAATAAACAATGGGAAAGACTATCAAATTGAAAGAAACCTGCACTTCTTGGTTACAATGTGTGGTTTTTTGTTATAGTTTTGTCAATATATCCTCATCATGATCATTCATGTTTTGCTTTTCTAGGATTCAGCATTTCCATTTTTAGCTCCTATTCAGCCACTAATATTCCATTTTAAAGTGGCCTATTGGCTAAAATTGGTATTTGTACAGGCCATAGGCTGAGCAGCATATTTTCTAAGTGATGAACAAATTTAGTACCTCTGAATGGTACCCTTTTTCTGACTATTTTGCTATGGATTCTTTCTATTATGCATTATTACATTGACAAGCAAATACATTGCAAATCTTTTAATAAATACATTTATTAACAAGGATTGTTGCCTCATTCCTGCTCACACACTGAGGTATTTATATTGTCATACTCCTAATTATTATCCTATTTGTCATTTCTCAATCGGGCATACCTCTTATTTGTAAAATTTTCTGAAATATTAAGAAACTCTTGCCTGATATAAAAAGACATGATGCACTCGATGTATAATGTTTCAATAACACTGAAATGATTGTTTAAAATATATTTCTGTCTATTATTATAATATGATCGGAGACATGTGGCCAAAAAAAGAGTTAAAGACAACTAGGGCTTTGTAAGTCATTCATGTGATAGATATTTTCTAGCAACTACTATATGCAGCCATTGTATAAAACACTAGAGAGAAAACTATGAATAACCACACAGTATCACAACAATAGTAACAGTAGGAGTAGTAATAATAATAATATTAATAAAAAATTGGTGACATATATTGGGTCCTGCATTACTGTCAAGTACTTTGCCAAATTCTTTCCTCACTTCTCAAAACCTATGACAAAACTTCTCAAAAATTAAAAAGGAGGAAAGATACTTACCTGCTTTTTTCTAATGAGGAAAATGAGTTTGAGTTGTGTGAAGCAATCTGTACCTCAGTTTGCTCACCTGTAAACTGGGAATAATTATAATGCCAAATTCTGAGGGCCATTAGGATGATTAAATAAACAAATCTAAGGAAAGTGCTTAAAACAGAGCCTGGCATATAAGAGGCACTACGTTAAGGTTAATGTGTTATGATGACATCGTATAAAGTGAAAAGAACAACTTATAGAACCATGCTCAAAACATGAACATAATTTGTTTTACCTACTTACACCCTAAAAGAAAAAGGCCCCAAACCTAAAATGTTAGCACTAGAAATATTTGGATGAGGAAGTGGAAATGCAGGTTATGGCCAGTTTTTTCTTAATGTTTTCTGCATTTTCCAAAGTTTGTAGAGTTAACCTGAACTCTTAGATTAATTGAAATAAAAATAAATCGTAAAATAATAAACTAAAGTTTATAGTAATTTGTTTCATCCCTTGAATCTGGAAATAATAAAATTGTTTTGAAAGAAAATTCCTAAACACAAAGGTGTTTTATAACCCATTTCATCTTTTGAATCACCTACTCCCCTATTTGCCTGAGCTCATTTTTCTAACATAGTATGTGAAATGCCATTTTCCACATTATCAAGTACATTGTGGAATGGAATTATATGCACCTCCAAAATAAAAGGTTTCTTTCTAAAATTAATTTTAAAAATAAATATATGGTCATTATTACAACTCATTTCCCCTCAGGTAGTGCAAAGATGAAGGAAGTTTTATTATTTTATGCCTGCAAGATTAATATCTCAGCAACTGTAGATATTCTTAGAATAACTATAATAAGCTAAAATGAAATAGTGTGCTGATAACATCTTTAGTTCACTTCTGAAGTACATGCCAAGCCAAGTTCTGTTCATATTCAAGGTGCCTTCTCTGCTAAACACATTGCAGCACCTAAGAGACAAAATGAACCTAAATGTAACAAATAGACATTAACTGTTTGACTGTACATAAGGAACTTTGTTTCTTAGTCCATACCACATTGCAAAGCACTGTTTCAGATTCTGGGGAATTCAAAGCCGTAGATTCAAGTTCCACTTTCATGAAATCATACCATCAGTTTGGGAAATAAAGATTTCAAAACAGAGCTAACAATGAGAAGCAGTGTATCAGCTTTGAGGTTTTCCCAAGTAGCCTGGGAATCCATCCAGTACTAAATCAATTCCCTCACACTAGATGTAACTTCTTGTCAATACATTATTCTTTTGGGGTATGTTACATGTGTGTGGCTATTATACTGTCCCATCCTCTTTCAAGAATCAGGATTCTGTTTCTCTTCGAAATATATGAACTATGTCTGGAGTGATTGTGTTGAAAGCAAGAGAATGACTTGGCTTACTTAGTCAATTTGTCTTTTCTGACACCACTTCAACACCCACTTTAATAGTTTAATTTGGGACACACAGGCTCAATTCTGCCAACCCAAAGATATGGGACCGAATAAACTTTTCACATGGTACTTGCTGGATTCCACAATACATAACCTGGGCAGGGAGTTTCGAGTAGTTTTATGAGGCAATGCTCTCCACATTTCTAATAACGCAGCATGCTTTGTTTAGGAGCGTAAATGGTATGATGCACTTCTACTTACATTGGATCATTTGCTTACCCCCACACTAGCCCTGTGGGATGTTTATTACCCCTATTTTACAGATGACAAAATGGTGGATTGAGGAGGTTACATAACTTACTCACAGTCACACATTGAAACACAAATCCAAATGTTAGGAGTCTAGGATTTTCAATCAAGTCTTAAATATCTAGTCATGATCACTGGGCAAAAAAATCAAAGGGCTATATTTTTTGGCATAGATAAGAAGTTATCTTTTTAAAATTAAAAATATAAATTCCTAATTATGCTAAATATGTTTTGATAAGCAGAATTTGTAATGGCCCAGCTATTAAAGATTGAAATATAATGCTTTTACAACACCCTTAAGTTAATCTTGTGTTGACTACTAAACAAATCTCTAAATACAATGTCTGACATTTGATTCTACAAGTATAATCTTTCAGAAAGCACTGGAAAACTCTGAGAGATAAATCCTTAACTCAAGATGTTTCACTTAAGATACACCCTTAATGACATAAATTGATTGAAATATTGATAGAATATTGAGGCTCAGCCGTTGGTAATCATAAATTAAGTCATATATTGCAACAATCCTACCTGCATAATAAATAGTCAGAATCTACGTGCAGACCCTGATTATGGTCAGTACTTAAGTGCCTTATTCACAGAGCTTCTTGTTTCTCTATGATGCATTAACACGTGTTAAGGATTAGATTGGGTTCCCCAAAAAGATATGTTCAAATCCTAACCCTCAAACCCATGAAGGTGACCCCATTTGGCTATAGGATCCTTGAAGATACTATTAAGTTGAGGCCAAACTGATTAAAGCAGGCCCTTAATCTGCTATGAATGGTATCCTTATAAGCAGGGGAAATTTGGACACAGTAACAGAGAAACAGAGAGAGACAACTGTGTGACAGAGGAAGTGATTGATTTAAGCCACACACCAAGGAACATCGTGGGTTTCCGGCAAGCCACTGCCAGAATCCTGCAGACTTCAGAGGAATCATAATCCTTCTTACCTTGATTTCGGACATCTAGCCTCCAGAACTGTGAGACAATAAATTTCTGTTGTTTAAGCCAACTAGTCAGTGGTACTTTGTTACAGCACGTACAACAAACTAAGAAGACATGCCCTTAGGTTTTAGCATCAGCAGAATTGGTACTGTCACCCTATAGTTCAACTATCCAAGATGCCATGTTATTCAAGGTTTTAGACCTTTGCACAATGTAACTGCACAATCCTTCCCCATGTTATAATTGATAAACTCCTCATCCTTAAAAATTTGGCGCAGGCATTAGCTTCTCCAGAAGTTTTCTCTCAAAAAACACTCTCATCATTGTAGCCTGAATGACGGCTGCTCTTGAATTGCCCCAATGCAACCCTATACTTTCTTCTTTATTCATTGTTTTAGTTTCCTAGGCTGCTCAAAGTAGATACCATGAAATGGGTTGGCTTTAAGCAATGGGAATTTATTAGCTTACAATTTGAGGATGTGAGAATGTCCAAAATAAGGCACCATCAAAGTGATGCTTTCTTCCTAAAGACCAGCTGCTGGCAATCCTTGGCTCCTCTGCCACAAGGCAAAGTGCATAGCCATATCTGCTGGTCTCCCCCTTCTCTCCCAGGATTTGTTGCTTTCAACTTCTTGTTTCCCTGACTTTCTTTTTCTCTCTCTGTATTCATTATGTTATAAAGGATTCCTGTAAGTGGTTTAAGACCCATCCTGAATGAGGTGGGTCATGCCTTAACTAAAGTAGCCTCATACATTATAATGGGTTCATGTTGACAGGTATGGATTAGCTTTAAGAACTTGATTTTCTGGGGTACATACACTTCCAAACTACCACATTCATCAAGTACTTCATTCATATATTTACTCATTCACTTATTCAGTATTTGCCTAAATGTCTCCTCCATGGTAGGCACTGCACTAGATATAGGGAATGTGGTAGAAAATAAAGTGGAGAAGGTCATTGTCTTAGAAAATTTATGTTCTAGTTGAAGAAGATATCAAGTAAATAAGAAAAAGAGTCAATGAACTAGATTATTACTATTGTGGTAGCTATTAAGAGAAACATAAACAAGATGATGGGACTTGTGATAGAAGACCAGTACATGTGGAATTTTGTAAATGGTGTTATCAGGAAAAAGGCTTTTTTTTTTTTTAAGAAAAAAAAATAATTGAGATGTGAAGAATGTGGTCCAGCCAGCCATTGGAAAAGTTGGACCAAGAGAAATCCACTAAGAATGGTCAACAGGCGCAAAGACATTCAATTCAGGTAAGAACGGGCTTGGCATGGCTGAGAATCCAAGATATCTTGTTGGCTGAAGCTCAGTGAATGAATTGGAAAGTGGTATGAGATGAGTCTAGGACACATGTATTGGGTAGAATGTAAGAAACTGTGAATCCCAAAAAAGAAAGATTATGTTTTTGAACTGGTTTATTCCTGTGGGTGTGATACCCTATGACTGCATTAAATTCAATTGAGGGTATTTTGATTAAATTACTTGATAAGATCGATTTAGGGCTTTTGATTGGACTATGTCAGTGAGGTGTAACTCAGGTTGAGTCTCCACCCACTCACTGGGTCTAATATAAATCAAGAGACACAGAGACAGGCAGACACAGGAGAAAAAAACCAACATATTTGATTCTCCAATTTGAGAGACAGGACTGCAGGAAAACGACAGCCCCCGAGAGGCTCAATGAGGCTGAGCCCACAGAGCAGCTCAAGAGGAGATGAGCCCTGATTTACTGCTCATTGCCCTCAGCTGAGCTAAAACATTAACAAAGCTTAGTGGCCATCTTGCTTCAACACATGGTAGCTGACTTGGATAAGAAAGAATCTCTTATGGTGCCTTGATTTGGATTTTTAGTGGCCTTGGAGCTGTAAGCTTTTACACCAAATAAATCCACTTTATAAAAGCCAAAACATTTCTCATATTTTGCAACAGCAGCCCTTTGGCAAACTAAAATAGAGACCTAATAGGAAATTAAATTAAATTTCATTCAATGGTTTTAACAAAGGGAATGGTGTGATTTTATCATTTAAAATTATTACTTCAAGAGCTTCCAGTTCAATATTCCACACAGTCAAACATATTCAGATTGTCCATTATCTCCTTCTTTTTCCCCTGTGTTTCTCCTTCCCAAAGCCTTTCAACCTCCAGCTCTAATATCAATTTTTTGGCCTCAAGTCCTGGTGCACATTTATCATCCTGGGAATTTCTCTTTACTTTTATCTTGGGAATTGACTTACCTTTATCCTCTATTAAATATTGGTTATTGTATTTGAATTTTAAGTCCCTATTTCTTAGATCCCTTGGCTACTCTCACAGGGGTAGATTGTAAAATTACTTCATAGCTATTCCCTCCTTACCCTCTCCATACTTCACTCCAGGAAAAGTATACTCCTTCCTGACATTAACTTTGAGATTCTTTTGGCCCATGAGATGTGAGAAGACAAAAATTATGCCAGATTTGAGCAGAAGTTTTAAACGCACTTGCATGGTTTGACTCTGGCCTTTCTGCCCCTTCATCATGCCCCAGGCTGAAAGAGTAGCCTGGGAAAGTAAGAAGATTTGCAAAGCCAAAGCCAAGCCAAGACCAGCTAAGCTCAGCTAAGCCCAGCAGAACCCAGTAGAGTTGAAACCAACCTGTAGTCCTCATGTGACATGAGCCACATGTTTGTTGGTATACACTGTTGAAATATTGATGCTTTTTATTACCTAATCCAGCTAATCTCCTCAGTTTACTTCATATTTTTATGTAACATACCTTCCTGAGGCTTTCTTAACTTGTGTGTTGGGAAAGTTAAGTTATTGTGGCTTTTCATATCTGAAAATATCTTTATCATGAGTATATTTGCTTGATATTTCCAAACACAATTCTCAGTTGTCTTTTTGGTTCCAATGTAACAGTTGAGAAATATGCCATTATTATTCATAATTCTTGTATATGATGGATAGTAACTAATTCTCTCTCTCTCTCTAGAAATTTTAAGACTTATCTCTTTATTCCTAGTGATTTGTAATTTCACAGTTATATACATGTTGCATATCTATTTTCATTCACTGTTCAGGGAAGTCAGTAGGGCTTCCAGTTCAACACTCATGTTTTTTCAGTTCTAGGAAATTATTATTCTATTGTTTCTTAGCTAGTTTCCTCCCTTCTCATTTTCCTATTCTCCTTTTCTGCAACTCCTATTAATGGGATCTTTCATCTTCTGTATTGATTCTCTAATTTTCCTAACTCTTTTCTTCTATTTTTCAACCATTTTACTATTTTCTTCTACTTCCTTAGAATTCACTTGATCTCATATTTCTGCCTTTTTTTCTGATGTAAAATATTGGCATGAACAACTGGGTAGAATGTGGTAGAGAAACATATTCGTGATGATGGAGGAGTACAAACTCTATTTCAGATATATTGAACTTGACATGTCTACTTTTAGAAGGATTAGTATATGTAGAAGTCTAGGCTTAGATTCGAAGACTTAGCAAGAGATGTACATTTTGGTATCATGAGCACATGCGTGGTATTTAAAGTCAGTGATGAGATCACTGAAAGAAAGACACGATTAGAGTGAAGAATTCCCAAGACCAAGCCATTAGGAATTCCAATAGTTAGAGCTTGAGTCCAAGATCAGTGTTTTAGCTTCCTGGGCTGCCCAAGTAAATACCATGAAATGAGTCAGGTTAAGTAATGGGAATTTATTTGCTCATGGTTTGACACTGGGAAAAGTCCAAATCAAGATGTCATCAAGACAATGCTTTCTCCCTGAAGATTGTGTCATTCTGGGGCCAGCTGCCAGTGACTTTTTGGTCCTTGGTTTGTCACATGTGAAGGTATATGGTGGCATCTCCTGGTCTCTCCTGTTTCTTCCAGGTTCCATTGTTGTTCAGCTTTTGGCTTTCTCACCTTCTGTCTGAGTTTCATTCAACTTATAAAGGACTCCAGTCATAGGATTAAGACCCATCCTGATTGGGCTGGGCCCTAATCATATTCAAAGCCCTAATCATAAATTAATCACTGCAGCCCAAAGAGGAACTTATGCATTGATTAGTGCATTCATTAGTGTTAAGTACCGTATATACCTGATGATATGAGGTATATGCCTGTACTTATATGCCTGATGAATATGATGATATCTTTTCTATTTGAGATCATATACAAAGGGGTAGGGAACATGTTAAGAAGTTCTGGTAAACTTAATTCATTTTCTAAGTACTTAATGAACATGCCTATAAGATAAGTGAATGGCTCTCTTAAGTGCTTGCCATATGCTAATCTTATTGTTGCCTATACTGTCTTTGTGAGTTTATGTCTAGGACAGTGCTTCTCTACATACCTCTCTTAGCTGTCCTAGGCATACCCACTACTATGGGAACTGGGTTTGGCAATTTATACCAAACCCAGCAAGTCTACCACAATCTCCCTCAAGTTAACCACCAGCATAAAATAACTCAAGGAAGAATGCTATTTCCCACCATCTTTGGGAGGATGCAGCCTCTGAAGGCACCTGGACATTCTCACTCCCATGGTCCAGTATGTCATGGCTGGCCTCTTTTGGGGCCTGCTTACCACCATCTTCTTTATCCTTTTAGTATCTTAGTAGGATCATGTATCATAATTTCTAACCAAGTTTATTTCTTCCAGAATCAACACCTTCCAGAATAAGATGTTAGTCATGCAGGAATTTTATCCAATCTTAACCATGGTGCTGGACTTGTCTTCTCTCAACCTTAACATAATAGTCCAAGGTTTTACACTCTTTCAGGCAGGGCCTATTCTTCCTAACCAGCAGGAAGCAGCTATACAAGAATGACCACTGCCCTTCAGCAACCCCTTAAGAATAAGCTGTAAACTCTCTGAGGGGGGAGTTGAAGCAGGTTAGTATAGCAAAAGAGGGCGGTGGCTCAGGCCCTGCAGACAACATGGCTGGTAGACCACATGGCTGTGAGACCTTGCCCAGAAACCTCCTAAAGGGAAGGCTGCTGGAAACATTCCATGAGACCCTGGCCATGAGATCCCATTTGGAACTCTTTCCAGGGTCATGGGAAAGCCCTGAGTACCTTCAAAGAAAAGGCCTCACCATTGGCCCCGGAGAGCTAACAGGTGGGGCAACCAATCAGAACAGTCATCAGCTGGGGTCCCTCCCCAACATTATGAAGCGGGAAGAGTAAAAGTCTTATAAAAGGCCTAACCTGGGGCCCCACATGCACAAATCCCCCTGAAGCACACCCATAATCTATGTCTCAGATTGTATACTGTTTTTCTTTTCTTGTTTCTTAATAAACTCTTTACTCCCTTGCAGAAAGAAAGAAAAAAACAAAGGAAGGGAAGGAGGGAGGGAAGGAGGAAGGGAGAAAGGGAGGGAGGGAGGGGCGGAGGAAGGATTCTTTCCAGGAACATTTATCCTATCCAATCCCCAAAACAAACTCAACTGTTTCTCCAACGTTCTGAAAAATGAACAAACGAGCATAGATCAGTCAAATCACATGACCAACATCTTTTGGTTAATGAAAAACATGAAGAATAAAGCTTAATCGAATTCACATCCCAAAACTGAATCCCATATTCTTTTTGTTATCTTTACCATTGATATAGTACCTCCTTTGCCTTTACTACAAAAATATTACATTACTGTTAACTATAGTCTATAAGTTACATTAGTTGTATTTTTCCCACAGGTCACCATATTCTTAACACCTTGTAATAGTAGAACATTCTTGTATTTTTATTAAACACAAGTATCTTCTATGACCAAAAGCACTATATTGTGCTTACTTCAGCTGCACATATACTAAAATTGGAATGAGACAGAAAAAATTAGCATGGCCCTGCTCAAGGATGGCATGCAAATTCATGAAGCGTTACGAATTTTTTAAAAAAAATCACTATAATATACAGTTCCTAGATTATCTTCTAGCTCTCTTTCAATTAACATTAACCTCCCTAGACTATACCTTTCAACCACAATCATATTTATAAATCAGCATTGTTAGCTATACTCATTATAATGTGTTACCATCAACTCAATCCATTTCCAGATATTTACAAGCCATCTTATTAAACATTCTACATACATTCAGCATCAACTCCCCCTTTACAACCCACATTCTGTTTCCTACTAACCTATACTTTATAGTTTAACTCCATAAATTACTCATCATATTTAGTTCATATTAGTCAGACAATACAATATTCATCTTATTATGTCTGACTTATTTTACTCAACATAATATCCTCAAGGTTCATCCATGTTGTCATATGCATCCCAAGTTCATTTCCTCTCACAGCTGAATAGTATTCCATTTTATATAGAGACCATATTTTATTTAACCATTCATAGGTTGATGGACACTTAGGTTGTTTCCATCTTTTAGCAATTGTGAATAATGCTGCTATGAACATCAGTGTGCAAAATATCTGTTCGCATCCTTGCTTCCAGCTTTTCTGAATATATTTCTAGTAGTTGGATTGCAGGATCATATGGCAGTTCTATATTTAGCTTCCTGAGGAACTGCTAAACTGTTTTCCACAGAGGCTGCACATTTACATATCTGCCAACAGTGAAGGAATGTTCCCATTTCTCCACATCCTCCCCAACATTTGTAGTTTTCTGTATTTTAAATAATGTTCATTCTGGAAGGCATGAAATGATATCTCATAGTTTTGATCTGCATTTCCCTAATAGCTAGTCGTGTTTAGCATCTTTTCAGTTGCTTTTTGGCCATTTGCATTTCCTCTTAGGAAAAATGTTTATTCAAGTGTTTTGCCCATTTCTTAATTGGGTTGCTTGTCTTTTGATCATTGAGTTGTGTGATCTCTTCATATAACATGGACATCAAACCTTTATTAGATATAAAGTTTCCAAAATTCTTCTCCCATTGAGTACGCTGTCTTTTCACCTTCTTGACAAAGTCATTTGAATCATAAAAGTGCTTAATTTTGAGGAGGTCCCATTATTTATTTTTTTCTTTCATTGCTCATGCTTTGGGTGAAAGGTTTAAGAAACCACCACCTACTACAAGATTTTGGAGATGTTTCCCTAAATTTTCTTCTAGGAGCTTTATAGTTCTAGCTTTTATATTTAAGCCCTTAATCCATTTTGAGTTAATTTTTATATAAAGTATGAGAATAGGTTTCCTCTTTCTTTTTTTTATATATGGATATCCAGTTCTCCCACCACCATTTGTTGAATAGACTGTTGTGACCCAGCTAGGTGGGTTTGAAAACCTTGTCAAAATTCACTTGACCATAGATATGAGGGTCTATTTCTGAACTCTCAGCTCTGTTCCTTTGATCATTCTGTCTATCTTTATGCCAGTACCATGTTTTTACTACTGTAGCTAGGTAATATGCTTTAAAGTTGGGAAGCAAGAGTCCTCCAACTTTGTTATTTTAAGATATTTTTGGCTATTCAGGGGCCCTTACCCTTCCAGATAAATTTTATAATTGTTCCCAATTCTGCACAAAAAAGGCTGTTGGAATTTTTATTGAGATTGCATTGAATCTGTAAATGATATTAGGTAGAATTAATATCTTAATGATGTTTAGTCTTCCAATCCATGAACATGGAATGTAGTTCCATTAATTTGGTCTTCTTGATTTCTTTTAGTAATGTTTTATAGTTTTCTGTTCTTGAGTAAGTTTATTCCTAAATATTTGGTTCTTTTATTTGCTAAGGTAAATTGAATTTTTTTCTGACTTCCCCCTCATTTGCTTATTAGTAGTATATAGAAACATTATTATTATGTATTAATCTTGTATCCTGCCACTTTACTGAAGTCACCTATTAGTTCTAGTAGCTTACTGTGGAATTTTCAGGACCTTCAAAACACCACAGTGAGATAGCAAGAAAGCGAGATGGAGTGATGAGTGAGATAGTAGTAAACGTTGCAGAAACCGAGATGAGGGTAATAACAAATCAGAGACGTATCCATTGTATTGGCCAAATGAGTTTTTGTGGTGCCCTTGATACAAGCAGTTTCAGTCAAGTAGAAAGTGAGTGATAAGATCATTGAGGCACAAAAGATAATTCCTTTGAGAAACTTTTCTATGAAAAAGAGTAAAGAAACATAATATGGCTACAAAAGACTTGGGTACCAAGGGAGGTTTTTGGCCATTTCTATAGCTTTTCTTTCACTTATACAATGTATAAGAGAACTTATTTTCTGGGCTAGTAACTAAGGTGCTTGTCCTTGCAGTAATCAAAAATTCCAGCAAAAGGGACATCACAAATTTCCCTTGAGCAACATAACTATAACCCAACTTGTTAGGTTCTAAAATAGATGTATGTTCAAAGTGCTGTCAGGACCACAAGAGAAGAGAGCCATCAATTTTGCCTAAGTGGGTTAGAGAAGCATGCAAAAAGGGTAACATTTTAGCTACGCCTTGAAGGATGAGTACTATTTTTCCAGGGAGATGAATGGGGATGGAAGGAAAAAACATTCCAGGTAGGAAAAATAATATAAGCAAGGTCCCAAAGGTATGAAAGGCAGATATTCATGCTGAAGGATCCATGAGGCTAGAGCTCAATGTGCAAACAAAAGAAGTATCAGGTGAAATGGAGAGTAAGTCCAGAAATTAGACTGCAAGAGCAAGATGGTGTCTGATTAAGGAAGATTGTGTGCTATGCTATTATAGAACAGTAAGGGTATTATTTTGTGATCACAATAGCTTTCATTAATAGAGCAGTTACAATGTGCCTGGCATTATTATATGCACTTAAAAGTATTATCTAATTGAGCCATCCAGAAATCCCCAAGAGATAGATACAGCAATGCTCCATTTTAAGGACAATGATATACAGCAATGTTAATAGAGTGACTTACCTAAAGTTGCTGTATTAGTCAGTGAAGGGTGACTGCTGTGAAAAACAATCCTAATATTTCAATGACTTACCCAAGTGAAAGTTGATTTCTTACTTACATAAGTTCCCATAGGATGTACAGGGGAAAGCATTGCATACAGTGATTCAGGGATCAAAGCTTCCACTATCTTGTGGTTCTACCTTCCTCTGAGTTCTCCATGTCATCTCAACTTATCAGGCATATGGAAAAGAGTATGGGGAAGGCAGCCTCACTTAAAATCCACTTCAGCCTGGAGGTAGAATCTACTCCAACTCTTGAGATTAGAGAATTCCTTATCACCCACCATTATATGCTGCAACACATGCTGAGCAACATGAAGCATTTTCACAATTGGATCGACTACTATTTACTGGTTCATTTCCCACAACAAACTGAAGGCTTTGTAAAAATCTAGGCTGGTCATTGGGTGTGTAAGAGCATTTTGTCACATGTATCACAGATGAATAATCAGTAAGAGCAGCTTTCTTAGTCACTGAGAAGCCACTGGGAGCTAAGGAAAGCAATATCACCAGGGCAGTGTCACTCAAGCCCTAGGCTCCTCTTGATGTTTGGTCTACAATGAAGCATCTCTCTAGGCAGGTGGAAGGGGGTTGATCTCTCTGGAAATTTGGAAATAGCACTTGCCTTGAGATGAAAACCTGAATGTGGCCATGGATACCACATATCAATAGTTGACTGTTCTTCAGCAAGTTATTTCATTACTCTGAGTTTGCATTTGCCTTCATCAATAAAATAGATATAACAAGTTCTCTATTTGTTGGGCATATCCAATTAAATAATATTTTTGAATTATATGTAATTTATAATTAATTTATAAAGTACTTTGCAAATGACTTTCAAAATAAAGAATCTATATAGCAATGGTTTTGAAAGTAACTGTGTATAGGACAGACTACTGCAGACTGCTGAGAATGGAAGTGGACTATGTGGGTACAGAGATGATCTGGGACATGGATTCAGACAAGACTCTCTCCACTTAATCTCTATGAGACACTGAGTAGTACACTTGAGATCTCTAACTTTAGTCCCTTCATCTGTAAAATATTAGTAATTCATTCCTAATTCAAACATTTTTTAAGGATTCAAGGAGATAATCCAGGTAAAGAATGTAGATCAATGGATTGTAGACATTCTGTGAAGACATGTTATTCATAATATTTAGCACAGCACACACTCCATAAGTATTATCTATTATATTAACAAAGGTGAAGTACTGGCCTTGTTTGGGGACTATAATGGGCATTAATACAGACAGAGGCTGTGTGACATATTAAGTGATTCTGTAATGTCTGGAAACAGGCAGAACTGATTTGAACTCAGCTCTTCCAGTTCTGCCTTGAAATAATTTTTTAATTTTTTTAAGTATTCATATTGTCATATCTAAAATGGGATTATTAATAGCAACCACCTCATAGGGGGACCATGAATATGACAAGAGAGAAGATAAATACAACTCTTCACATAGGCCTTGCACAGAATCAGCAATTACAAAATGATAGCTCTATTATTATTAAAATAATATCATCATTTAATCCATTTCTACTAATCACCAGGCTGTATGCCAAGTCCTCTTATGGATTATCTCCTTAAAGTCCCAGAACAATTTCATGAGTTAAATACTATCCTTGGCCTCATATGAGGGTTGAGAAAACAGAGCTCTTTAATGACTTGTCCCAAATCACAGAGTTAGTAAAAAAGGATGGAGTTAGTATTCAAGCACACACCATCCAGCACCACAACTGAGCCTCTTGAGCTCCTAACTTTACCTAAAGTATTTACTAGACTATAGTAGAATACACTGTCTAACCCCTGAACACGTTCACTACAGAATGATTTCAGTCACCCAAGGCTTCAAGTTAGGTGAGGAGTCAGTGATCCAGAGTGAGCAATTCTGAGTCAAGAGCTTAGAACTTGCATCTGGTACTTAGGGGCTTTGCAGAGGTTAAAAGTAAGGCAGAGACAACCAGCAAGATGGCGGCAAAGAGCTCTGAGAATCAGCTCCTGATACAGGGCAGTTGGTGATCACCCACAGCTACCTAGAGCACTTGTTTAGGGGCTCCAGGAGACCAGAAGTGAATCCTGCAGCATCTTTGAAAGAGCGGAAGGAAGAGACTGCCCATCTGCAGAGAAGATTCATAAGTAGAGCCCTCCATGCCACTGAGGCTGGTGCCCATCCTCCACTGGAGGCACAAGCCGCCTCGGGAGCTGTTCCACAGCTGGAATTGGAAGCTCCACTTCCCAAAACAGGGGAGGAAGAGATTGCTGGGCACCAACTTCAGCTACTGATTAGTAAATTCAATGGGCTAAAGTATAATCCTAAGAACAGCTAAAGTTTGAAACTTCTAAGTCAGAAAGAGGCTGGTAGCTGCCATCTTAACTCCGTGCTTGAAGGGAAGCGGGGCTGACTGAAAATCATAGGCCTGATAGGGACTGGCTTTTTTTCCATCTAGATCAGATTGCCACTCTAGCCTAAGCCCCAGGCCCACCTCGTGCAGGGAGGAAGCTGTGGGGAGCTGCGCCAGCCTCTCCGGGAAATTACAGGCCACATCATGGAGGCTGGTGATCATCATACTTTGGCAGTGCAAGCCACCCCAGGAGCTATTCTGTGGCAGGAATTGGAAGCTCCATTTCCCAAAAACAGGGGAGGAAAAGACGGTTGGCCACCAATTTCAGCTACTGATTAGTAACTTTGGCTGCCTAAAGTATAACCATAAGAACAGCTAAAGTTTGAGCCTTTCCAAGTCAGAAGGAAGCTGGTAGCTGCCATTTTAACTCCACTCCAGCATGAGGGGAAGCTGGACTGACTGAAAATCACAGTGATGATAAAGACCAGTTTCTTTCACCCAGATTGGCCTGCAGCTCCGGCCTAGGCTTTAGCTCTGCCTCTAGCAGGGAGGAAGCTGATGACCCCTGCACTCGCCTATCCAGGTAACTAAAGGTACATTTAGCTGGCACAGACGGAATAAACGGAAGTCTAACAGGGCAACTGCAGCCATCTTGGACCTGTACCGCATAGATTGCTGCCCATACCTGCAGCTCCATCCCTGCCCCAGGCAGGGGAAGAAGGGGTTTAAAGCTTCATCTGTCTCTCTGGGCAACTACAGTCTAGGCCTGTGTGACTTGGATTATTCCACACAGCTGTGGCTCTGTCCCTACCCCTGGCAAAGGAGAAAGTTGGGAGAAGCTTCATTGGTCCTTGGGGCAATGAGGGTAGCTTGAGCCTCCACAGCTTATAGCACCAACGACATCCTTGGCTTCTACTACACAACAAACAAGGGGGAAGAGCAGGAAGCACTAAACTAAAGACAAAAACTGCACCCAGAATAAATACATCTAGTAAGCCAGATTCCAAGACACCAACAAAAAAATTACAATCCACACCAAGAAACAGGAAGATCTGGCCCACTTAAAGGAAAAAGATAAACTTCCAGGTGACAAAAAGGAATTGAGACAACTATTCACAGATGTTCAAACAAATCTCCTTAATAAATTCAATGAAATGGCTAAAGAGATTAAGGATATTAAGAATACATTGGATGAACACAAAGAAGAATTAGAAAGTATACATAGAAAAATAGCAGATCTTATGGGAATGAAAGGTGAAATAAATGAAATTAAAAATATACTAGAACCGTATAATAGCAGATTCGAGGAGGCAGAATGAAGGATTGGTGAGCTTGAAGAAATGGCCTCTGAAAGTGAACATACAAAAGAACAGATGAAGAAAAGATTGGAAAAATTTGAACAAGGCCTCAGGGAACTAAAGGACAGCAAGAGACGTGCAAACATACGTGTCATGGGTGTCCCAGAAGGTGAAGAGAAGGGAAAAGGGGCAGAAGGAATATTTGAAGAAATAATGGTAGAAAATTTCCCAACCCTATTGAAGGACATAGGTATCCATGTCCAAGAAGTACGATGTCCTCCCATCTGAAAAAAATCCTAATAGACCAACTCCAAGACACATACTA
This sequence comes from Tolypeutes matacus, assembly GCA_026826555.1. NCBI lineage: Eukaryota > Metazoa > Chordata > Mammalia > Cingulata > Chlamyphoridae > Tolypeutes > Tolypeutes matacus. The sequence continues at coordinate 12,255,719 of JAKSZT010053929.1, forward strand.
ATCAGAATGTCAAATGCCAAAGACAAAGAAAGAATTCTGATAGCAGGAAGAGAAAACCAATGCATAATGTATAAGAGATACCCAATAAGATTAAATGCTGATTTCTCATCAGAAACCATGGAGGCAAGAAGACAGTGGTATGATATATTTAAAATACTGCAAGAGAAAAACTTCCAGCCAAGAATCTTATATCCAGCAAGATTGTCTTTCAAAAATGAGGGCAAGTTTAGAATATTCACAGATAAACGGAAACTAAGAGAGTTTGTAACCAAGAGACCTGCTTTGCAGGAAATACTAAAGGGTGTGCTACAGCCTGAAAAGAAAAGACAGGAGAGAGAGGCCTGGAAGAGAGTCTAAAATGAAGATTAGATCAATAAAAGTAACTAAAAGTGTCAAAAGAGTGGTGAAAATAAAATATGACAGATAAAACCCAAATATTCAGGAATAAACTTAACCAATGATTTAAATCACTTGTATTCAGAATACTACAACTCATTGTTAAAAGAAATAAAAAACAGACCTAAATAATTGGAAGAACATTCCATGCTCATGGATTAAAAGACTAAATATCATTAAGATGCCAATTCTACTCAAATCAATTTACAGATTCAATGCAATCCTGATAAAAATTCCACCAGCATTTTTTTAAAAAAATGGAAAACATGATTATCAAATTTATTTGGAAGGGTAAGGGGTCCTGAATAGCCAGAAACATCTTAAAAAGGAAAAGCGAAGTTGGAGGACTCTCATCTCTGGACTTTAAGTTGTATTACCTAGCTACAGTGATAAAAACAGCCTGGTACTGGCATAAAGACAGACACATGAACCAATGGAACTAAACTGATGGTTGAAAAACAGACTCTCACATCTATGGTCAAGTGATTTTTGACTAGCCTTTCAAACCCACCCAGCTTGGGCAGAACAGACCATTCAACAAATGGTGCTGAGAAAATTGGATATCTATAGCAAAAGAAGGAAAGAGGACCCCTATCTCTGACCCTATACAAAAATTAACTTAAAATGAATCTAATGCCTAAATATAAAAGCAAGAACCATAAAACTTCTAGAAGAAAATATAGGAAAATATCTTCACAATCTGGTGGTAGGTGGTGGATTCTTAAAGGAGATAAGAGGAGGACTGAGATGGACTACTGATATTTAATGTATGTCGAAGTTTTAATTAGCTTTACTGTAAAAGTGTGGAAATGTACAGAGTTGATGTTAACACATTATAGCGAGTAACAGCTGGTTTGTAAATAGGGATGTGGCTGAAAATGGTAGTCTAGGGATGTAAATGCCAATTGACAGAGAACTAGAGAATAATCTAGGGACTGAATAGCACAGTAAAACCAGAGGTGGATGAAAATAGTGGTTGATGGTACAGATGCAAGAGTGTCCTTTGTGAGCTAGAGCAGATGTACATCAGTATTGCAGGGTGGTGGGAATGTGGAGAAGCATGGGAAAAATACAACTGGAGTGACCTTTGGAGTGTGGTTAACAGTATTAATGTAATATTCTTGCATCTATGCTAAAGATGTACTGTGTTGACAATTGGGGAGTATGGAAAATGTGTCCCAAATATACGCTGTGGACCTGGTAATAATCAGATGATATATCTCATAATCTGTAACAAATATTCCACCGGGATATGGTGTGTTGATAGAGGGATGCCTTTTGGGAATTCTGCACATGTGCATGATTGTTTTGTAAGTTTACAACTTCTGTCATAAAAATATATTTAAAAAATAATAATAGGGTCGGTTGGAGGAAAAATACACCAAATGTAAGATAAGGACTATAATTAGTAGTAAGATTTTGACAATATTCTTTCATAATTTGTAACAAATATCTCTTGATAATGCAAGGTGTTGGTTGATGTATGGGACCCCTGTATGATGTTATGAATGTTTTCTTTGTAAGTTCACAATTCTTACTATACACTTATTGTTTATATATGTTCATGTATAAATAATATAAACAATAATAATAATGGGGTGGGTTGAGGGAAAATACTTTGCTTAGTAATAATATTTTGAGGATGCTCTTTAATTATTAGTTAAAAATGTTTAACAACAATTCAAGGTATTGGTGGTAGGGTGAAGTATGATGTTCCTGTATGATGTTATGTATGTTTGTTTTGTAAGTTCACAACTATTACTATACACTTATTGTTTATGTATGCTCATGTATGAGTGATATACTTCAATAAATTTTAAAAAATAAAAAAAAGTCCATTAAAAAAAAAGTAAGACAGAACAGTACTTTGAGCTACAAAATCAGCAAGCTAGACATCCAGGGAGCAAAAGACAAAGACTCAGTGCCCCAGAAATTAAGAAGACTGCATCCATAGAAACATCAGCAGTCTAAAGAGCTGCAAGGTCACTTACTGCAGATTATATTTCAGTTTTTTTAACATGTTAGATTATCTCTCCTCTCTAGGAAAGTCTCTCTGGACTTATATATTATGTAATGTGATGTTTTTATAAAAATTAAAATTAATAAGTAGTATGTCTAATAAGTAAAACATTATTAAGAGAAGTTTGGGAGTACTGAAGCATTTCTGTTACACATTTAAAAGGTTACTAATTATTTAGCAGCAAACTAAAGGTGACAGGAGACAAAATAAATGTTTATAGTTTTGAATTGTTCTTGAGAGATGCCAATCAAAACTTGTTTATTTGATATGAAAAAGGGAGATAGGCTTATTGTCAAATAAATAAAAAATGTAAACCATATAAAGCTTTCCTTGCTGCTTCCCCTAATCTCTGAATTCTCCTTCTGGATCATATGTTTACAACAGGAAGGAGTGGTCCTATTTATGCACAAACTAGCATTTTCCTTCATCAAATTTCAAAGTTTTATCACCTTTATATTGTGTAGGAAGCCCTGAGAATATTGCCTTTGCTAATTTCCTATTTCTAAAGCTAAGAATAAGGTTCCCAGTACTCTATTGTACCAGCTGAGTCACCTTCAAGTACCTGTAAGCAGTTTATTCCAGAGGCTCCCATTCATGAATGCCACTGAAGCCATCATGCAGCCGTATCCTGGGAGGTTGCCATGGCAACACATGGGCATGACCCCACAGATGCAGATGTAAGTTTGGTCACATCCAGCACAGTCAGCAAAAAGACAGCGTGCAACACCCTGCTGCAACGGTATAGAATCGTCAACACATGAGTCCTGGAGGGATATCAAATGTCAGCACTAGACACACCTCACTGATTATTGATTCCAGCAACCTGGGATTACCTTCGAATCTTCCTGTTTTCACCGTAAATATCCAGCCTATGAGCTTTTCTATATCTAATTATATATTCAGTAACATATATAAAATGTGTCATCTTAACCCCATCTCTCTGGTTCCATCACCTTGGACCAGACCGTTTTAATCTGTCTCCCAGATTACCACAACATTTTCTGGTCAACTTCCTTCTACCCTTCAATTTTCTATACCTCTGGCACAGCTACAAGGATAAACTTCTTCACCCAGAGGTTGATTTCTAAAATCACTTTCCATTAAAGGAAGCAGATGAAACAAAATGAGCCTGGAACATCTTGTGCTAGAAATTAAGAAAGCACTCAAATACTGATGAGGTCATGTTAAAAGGACAAATAAGCCAGCTTGAAGGAACAACCACTGGCCAAATATGGGACAATTTGAGCTTCAAAATGAATAATGGCAGGGACAGATGATAAACCGTTGACTCAAACAAGAACCCATGAGTACATACTGAGAATAAATGACTGAGTGAATACATTAAAAAAAAAAATTAAAGAAAGGAAAATGATAACTAATGTAAAAGGCATGAAAAATTATTTTAAAAATCAACATTTTGCACCTGTCATTATAACAATTCAAGTAAGAATTATCAATAATTTAAATATCATGGAGTAAAATTTAATAGGAATCAAGATATTTATAGAGTCTTAAAGTATTTCCCAGAAAAAGAAAAAATGATAACTTTATAGATATCATCTTAACCAAATAGTCAAAGTTAACATGACCAATTAGTGGGACAAAGTAAAATCATTTATTTCCTGATGTGATGAAGTCAGAAAGTGATAATATCTGAATTATTTCTGCCAAAGGACATCACTTCTGTGTTATACCTGCCAAAAAATGCATTATATGAATGTAATCGTGATGAAGCATCAAACACAAATTGAAGGATTTTGGAATTGCCCCTCAACTGGCCTCCGCTCTTTAAAATGTCAATATCATAAAAGACAAAGCTGAGTTCTGTTCAAGACCAAAGGAGACTGCGGAGACATGGCAACTAAATATAGTGCTTGATCCTGGAATGGATCCTGGATCTGGAAAAACAAAATTGTCATGAAGAACATTAAAAAGACAATTGGGGAAATTTAAATATTCTCTGTGCGTCAATTAATAGTATTACATAATGTTTCATTTCCTGAATTTGGTAATTTCATTGAGACTATGTGAGAAAAAAAAATCATTTTCTTGGAATATACTAAAATATTTAGGGATAAAGCTTCATTTATCTATTGCACATTCAGATTTGTCAGTAAAAATAAAGATAAACATAATAATAATTATAAAAATGATCTAAATAAAGATAAAGGTAAATCAAGGTAAGGGTGTAAAGAAATTGTACTACTCTTGCAAATTTTTAATGTTTAGTTTCTTTTTCAAAATAAAAAGTCAACAATTTTAAGAGTAATTTATTTTTGTATTCTTTCCACTTTTTTTTTTTAAAGATATTCGATTACATAAATGTTACAGAGACTATATAGGGGATTCCCATATGCCCTGCTCCCCACACCTCCCACATTTTCCCCCATTAGCAACATTTTTCACTAGTGTGGTACATTCATTGCAACTGATAAACACATTTTGGAGCGTTGCCACTAAGCATGGATTATAGTTTACATTGTAGTTTACACTGTCTCTCATTTGACTCTGTAGGTTATGGCCAGATATATAATGGCTTGTATCTGTTGTTGTAATGTCATTCAGATGACTCCCAAGTCCCGAAAATGCCCTTCTATTACACCTCTCCCTAACCCCAGAACATCCGTGGGTCATTGCCAAAAATGCATTATCTGAATGTAATCGTGATGAAGCATCAAACACAAATTGAAGGATTTTGGAATACCATTCACAAAAATGGTATTTCTTCCATTGCTAGAATCACAAGTAGTCTATAGCAGAATACTAGTAAGTTAATTTTAGTCCACAGTTTGTTTCCCAATTCTGAGGACTCTGGGATGGTGATGTCCCCTCCACCACTAACTGAGGGGTCTTCGATCCCATACATCCAATAGATGGGACTCTCTTACTTGCAGTCATAGACACTCTCGGTTCCTTGGTGTGTTGTTTGTCCATCATCTCCTCCCCAAAAGCAATATTCTTAAAATATAATTTATGTCTGGTTGCTTGTCCTAAAATCCTCCAAAAGCTTTCCTTTTCAGTTATAATAAAATCAAATTCCCATAAGACTCTGCCTACCTCTCCAGGCTCACCCAGCAAAAATCTTGTAATAGCAAGGATTTTCTTTCATCTTCATGCTTCACAAATGCTTTTCTTTTCTATATTTATAGAGCTGTTTTTCTATCAATCATCATCTATCTTCTTTTTCTTTTCCTTTATTTTTTCTCTTTTTTAAAGCTCTCAGGGCAATGAATTGCATCTCCATAGAAAAGTTTCTCTGACTACTCCACCCCAACCCCCTGTTTTCTCTACCATAGCCCTTCAATATTTTCTTCATAGCACTTTCAGTTGACAATTATTCTACTTAATCGCCTGTTTACTTGTTTGTTGGTGATGTCCACTTGAATTTACTTTCATGCTCCAAAGGGTCAGGAGCCACAAATGCTTTGTTCAGTGCCCTAGTATACCACATTGCCTGGAACAGAGCAGGGGCACCTGGAACAGAACAGCGGCGCCTGAAATAAATGAGCACCTTTAAATGAGTTCTTGCCAACCACAGTGAAAGGATGGGCAAGGCAGATATGCATGGCTTTCCACCAGTTTCTTTCTACCCCCTCTCTCTGACAGCTCAGTAATTGCAAGGTGGCTTCTCTCTTCCTCCATTCTTCCCTGTCCCCCTCACTGTAATGGTTCCCAGAAATTCATTCAAGGAGCTTTCTGCCCTCCATTGTAGGTTAGCTTGAGAAATTCAGATCTATCACAACTGTCTCTTAGTGCTTGAATTCTCTATACCAAAAAAAAAAGTGATTTTCCTTCTTCTGGAATTTGAAACTAACAAATCCCGGGATGACTCTTTCTACTTTGGATGACTTTCAGAGTTAGGAAGGTCTTCTCTCTTTTGTATGAATGTTAGTTCTTGATCCACTTAGAACAAGTTTAATTTCTCTTCCACTTAGCAATTTTTCTGGTATTTGACAATGTAGCTCTCACGTTTCTTTTTCTCTAAGCTAAACATCCCTTGGTCTGATGAAAAACATCTCTCTCCCTTTTCTGAGAAAATTAGATGCATGTTTATACTGTATTAGAATATTTTCTCATATGTCTAAATGGAAAACAATTTTCTTCATAATTCTGCTCTAAATTGAAGCAAAAAATAAAATAAAATGATATCTGATCTTTCTCTTGTAAGTAATTCAAATGAGCTCTTTTCAAAAAAAAGCTAAAGCAATGTTCCTTTTCTGAACTTTCTTGAAGGTTTCCTTCTAATTTCTCTTTCAGATTAGGCTTTCTTTTACTGTGGTTTAGTATACATAAAATAAATAACTGGTCACCTCTGTGGCAATGACAATAATTTTGTTATTGTGAGCAATTAATTTACATCAATTATGCATTGATATATTCTTTGCTCCCCTCATGCCAGCCCTGTCATTTAGCTATGATTATTCACATTTTCCAGGTTGAGAAATGGAGGCTTAGAGAGACTAAGTAATTTGTCCAAAGTCACATAGCTAATAAGTGATAGAGTCTGGATTTTAACTTTCATTTTATATCAAGAAGATTTTAATGAAACAAAAAGAGGACTTTAAAGAAAAGAAATATTGAGAAAAATTATCCAGATGCTGGTACTAAAATTTGCAAACTGGGAGGAATGTTACAAACTTCTAAAAGAGATTACTAAATGCAATATTGGAAAGAAGAAATGAAAGCTGTGTTTGACCACAAGTGGAATACCAGCACATATTTCTCTTGTGGTCAGGGCAAGGACAATTTGGGCAGGTTGGAGTTTAGGAATGAAGGTGATATAATATTTTCGGTGGTAATTAGCATCTAATCCTTTTAACCAGTCAGAGCCTTATAATATCATGTCTAATGTTGGTCATTAGCCCTTAAAAGATTCGAGAATAAATGGAGAGAGTCCAAGAAATACAAACAGAAATAATGAAATTGGCAACCAAAAAAATGCTGATATAACAAGGCACTAAAAATACTTGCAAAATGAATATACAAGTTAATGAATGAAATTGGCTATTTATACTGGAACAAAAAATACCAAAGAGTGACCTGATTACTATCATCAAGGATTGAATGGAGTTGTTCTATCATCATAAAAGAGTCCCTAAAAATGGATCCTTTCATTAGAATTTAGGAATAAATTTTTATCACCAAAACGACACAACAGTGAAATAGATGACTATATAGGAGGTGGACATTCATAAACCATTAAGAGAAGAATAGAAAATGATTTGCTATAAATGGTTTAGGCTTTTGGAGCCAGAAGGCATGGAATAGACCACAACTCTGATCATAATGCCCTAAAGCACTATTCTTTAGCTCTAGTTGTGACAACTAAACCTGACTTAGAATCACAAGGCTAGAAGAAAACTTAAAGGGTCATTCTCCCAGGCAGTGTTCAGATCTTTTCATTTAGTGAGTCTGTAAGAATACTGGTTCTCCTCTGCTATTCTTTATGTTGTTGGTTTGGGGGGGGGGTGGCTTTTGGGCTTTTGGGGGGGGGTTGTTTTTTTTTCCAAACCAAATTATTTTTATTTTTTTTTTTTTTTTTTTTTATTATTAAATAAAAGATAAAAAAAAAAAAAAAAAAAAAACCTCATCTGAGAAGAAAGTAAAAAGCACTGATAAAGTGGGATAAAAAGTGCACAGGGTTGGTCTAAAAGAAAGAATAAATATAACCAGTAAGAGAGAAATGGAGCCATCCATTCCATTGAACTAATGTCTTTCCTGATAGTTTTTGGAGCATGTTTAGCTGTCCTTGGGACTATCTTACTCAAAGATACTTTATCTACTCATTGTCCTCATAAATCACACTTTAAAAATCCCTCAAGCATTAAAGATCTTTACAGCCTCTTCAAGACCTATATTCCTGATTTTAATAATTATTACCAGCAGAAACAGCTTATTAATATCAATGCTGTAACATATAGCGTCTATATTAGTTGGGGTCCTCTGAAAGCAGAGGTCAAGATGGAATCAAACATGCAAGAAAATATTAGAGAAAACACCAGTGAGAGAAAAAAAGGGGTAAAATTGGGAGAGGTTGGGAGTGCCATCAGATCACAATACAGGTCTGATCCAAGGTGAAGGAGAGAAGGAAAGAAGTAAGAAAGCTTGGATGGAAGCATCTTGGATTGCAGTGAATATCTATGGAAAATTTTGCAAGGCTGTTGAGGAATCCTTGAGCCAAAGTTGCCTGTAAGAGGAAACCCAACATCTCCCAGGAATGGTCCTCTCTTAGTATTGTTAACAGACTCAATCATTGGCTAGAAGCAGCCCACAGCCTTGGCACTAGCATGAGGATGGAGTTCAGAGCCAACAGCTGTGGTCCTCAATCATTTTCACCCCTGTGATCTGAGATCTGAGAGATACATTTCCATGGTCACCATGGCTACATAGTTTCTTCTGTCCTACCTCTATGCCAGTACCTGGGTTAAGTGCTCTGGGATCTCACTGGATCTTCACAGAACTTGCCCAATATTCTATGGTGACTAAGTGACTAAAAACAGGTTAATCTAGCCTCATCTCTCTGACTCACAATTCCATATTCTTATCCACCACTAATTCCCACCATGCAATACTGTCTTGATTATCCTTCAAAAATATCCAATGTGAAAAATCTAGGCTGAAGTTTAATGCTATTTCTGCTTGCTTTTCACTGTGATGAAGAGGAAATATCAGTTCAATCTTTCCCTTCAAATGCTTACAAAGTATCTTTTGGTCATCTATTCTCTCTGATAAGCAACACAAATCTCCTTATTAGTTTTGAACAGAATTTGTGACCCAACCCTTGCATTATCACTATTTACCTGTTGCAAGATATCCATTAACACCTCTCAACATCTATTTCACTCACATTGCTCACTCTTTTTCAATTTGTCCTATTTCTGGAAGTCTTGAACACATCAGCATTGACTTCCTGCTATATTAAGTATTCACTTTTGCCCTTTTCCAACAGTACTGCAATTTCTTATCTTACTTTTTAAATGATTGTTGTTGCTCTTACACCTCCATGCCATCTTGATCTCTTTCAGAAGTTTAATGAATATACCTGAATATATCTTATATTCCTTCTTTGAGCTTTGTAGCTAAATCACTAGGTCTGTGTACCAAATCTGCAAAATTATATCTTTTTTCCAAGTATGATTGTGGTTCTCTTCCAAAGTGTGTCACTTCATATCTAATTAATAGCTTACATACAATACAATAAAATCAATCTTTTAAAAAATAGTTCTGTGAGTTTTGACAAACAAATACGGTCGTGTAAATATTATCACAATGAAAATATAGAACAATTCCATCATTTCCCAAAATTTCCCTGTAGGCCTTTGTAGTCAACCTCTCCTCCCAACATCAGCCCTGGCAACTACTTATATTTTCTCTATTTCTATAGTTTTTGCTTTCCCAAAATAAAATATAAATGAAATCATAAGGTATATAAATTTAATGTCTGGACTCTTTCACTTAGTATAATGAGATATATCTATGTGGGCACTAGGGATAGTTAGGCAAAGAGAAAATAGCTAAATCTGTCCCAGAAATATTAACTTTGGTAAATTTATTGCATTTAGTATCTAATCCCAATGATTTATTGAATTTGATCCTGTGCTTGCTCTACTGTACATATATCATCCCATTTCATCGTCACAACAATCCAACAAGAAGAGTATTATCAGTCCATTTTACAGATAACAAAACTGAGAGTCAGAGAGCTTAAGTAATATGTCTGGTATCACAGTTAGTTAAGCTGTGACATACAATTGAAACCCGGTACTGTCCAAATTCAAAGCCCAGGCACTTTTCAATACATTGTTTGTTCAATCTTAACTTCAGTTTAGAATATAAAACAAATAGCTTTCTTAATAAAACAATGTATTTGGACTCTCAACTTTAAAGACAAATCACATTATTTCCAATCTCTAATAATCATGTAGAAAATGCACTTTTTTTCTACAGTTTAACTATTGTAAAAACTGGCAGGTAACAAAAATATTTATTTTTTATTCTGTTCTGTACCATTTTGTTTCTCTAAACTAGATGTTTTTATGCCTCATCTAAAAATTATTCCTGTAATTATTAATAGATCTGCTGTCTGTTTTATAATATAAAACACAAATAGACCAGAGCTCGTTTACTTATTTGTTTTGTAACTGTTTTAATCATATCAACATAGACCAATTAATACCTTTTATGATAGTGCAAGTATATATCAAATTTGTCTAATATCCCAGCAATTCAATAATACAGTATATTGGCTTGAATCATGAATATTTGTATTGCAAATTGGTTTGAATCACTATGTCTAAATCACGTGAAGTAAACTCACAGGTACATATCCTCTCCAGAAGTTATTTTATAAGTAGTTTCTAAAAGTATACATTGATCATAAAACTTAACTTGGCTTTTTTATAAAGAAATACAGGGGAAATAAAACACAAAAACTTTGCATCTTTACAACAATGCACCTTAGGAATTCAGACAGAACTTCCTTCCTTTTTTCCATCCCACCTCATAATCTCTCATCCAGAAATACCTTTTACCAAACCATCTGAAATCACCACTCAAAATATAGCTTAGACTTTGAAGTCAGGCATCATGACTTAAATCTTGGCTCTGATTTTTTTGTGATCTTAGGTGATGTACTTAATCTTTTTGATTCTCACTCTCTGCTTCAACTTATTTTCTCTTTTCTTCAATTTTACTTAAAAAGCATAAAAAACTCTGTATCATAGGTAGCTTTGTAATCTGCCATTTTGAAACAACTTTGACAATATAAAAATACATGTATACATGCATACATACATTGACTGAATTTTCCTCTCCTCAGAAGCTTTGGGGTAGATGATCTAAGTTGTGAATCTCATTAGATTCAGGCCCATTTACACCTCCTAAACCCCTGGTTTCCACAAACATGTATTCCTAATTGCCTACTCTAGCAGCTCCATGAATTCTCCGAGGCAGACTTTCCAACACTCCTGAATAAACGTGGGCTCGGCGGTCCCCAGACCCACTTCATAGTCCCTATAGAATCCTCAGCTCTGTTCCCTGCCCTTCCATTACCATGGTTCTCTGACACTCCAGAATTTTAGTCTCAATCTTCATGATGTAGTGATACCTTTGCAGTCATCTGGAAAGTGAAAAGTTGAATGGCTTCCACCCATTAACATGCATTTGTGGAGATGCCAAAACTGAGTTATTTGGTCCCATCATTGTTATAAAATTCATTTTCCCCACATATAATCATGTCATCAGGTGCTTAACTGAAATGGATTGAGATATCAGTAACCTCTCTATTACCAAAACTGCCATTTCCTTTTCAATCCTGAGGCTCTAATGCTGAGTCTAGTTTGCCACAAACTGTTTCCTTATTGGCTTGTAGCAAGCTCACATGCAGGAAACCTGCAATCCTGCCTTGTAAATAGCCACCCTAACTTTACCAGGTACATCTGTGTGTGTTTGAACTCTAAGAACGTACTTTTAGAGTTTTCCTTTGGTTCTGTGTATTTCCTCCAGTGACTTCTCCATCCATGTAAATTAACAGATACAAAAGGTATTCAGAGAGGAGTTGGTGGTAAAGGGTTTCATATCTCCACACATTAGATGTTTCTAAATCTCAGTCCCATTACAATTTAGATCTCTACAGAAACATAGGCTCAGGAGGTCATGGCTAACATATAATGGGTATTCAATAAATCTAGTTTCCATTATCTATGCTTCTAGGAGACAAAGATGCTCCAACTCATAAAGCACCTTTTCTGATTTTCAGTATTCCTCAGTGATTTTGATCACAGTTCTCTGCTCAAAGATAGTCAATAATTATTAACTGGCTGAACAAATAAAAACTTGAGTAAGATAAATGATGTTTAAGAGTGCTCAGATAAAATTACACCTACCTTAAAATTTTACCATTTAACTGCTTTATGTCTCATTTCCTAAAATGTGTAATGAAAATGTTTAAGATAGATGATGAATTTCTATGATTCCCTCATTTTCTTCCCTTAAACCCCTCAATATTCCCAATACAGATGGGACTCTGAAATGAATGATTCTGAAGAACTAAATCTGTTATATAAGATTTTTTAAATCTTCTAAGGAAAAGTTAGGAGTATGAATGTGAACAATCTAAGAATCAGTTATAAGGATTATCTCATTTTGTTGAAGAGAGAAAATTTGGACAACTGTTCATATGATAGTCAAGACTTTTCACAAAATGTTGGTCAATAAGCTTAACACAGGTCAAACATCAAAGCTGTAATCAAGCAATGATTTTCTAACCCTGATCAGAACTCAGAAAAAGATTAAAAATGCATTTTTCAAATAGATTGAGATTCTAATTAAAAGGTAAAATTATAAATTACATTAAAACCTCTATACAATATAACTAATGCAAAAAATCCAGTGACTTTTATTTGACTTTAGCAAATGAATTTGATTCTCCTTCTTTCACTAAATGAAATATCATATTTGCTTTGCAGGAACTTATTTTTTCATTTTAAATTATTCAGAAAGGCAAGATACAGCTCTGGTATATTTTCATTATGTGTCCAAATAAGTTTTTCTTATAAGAAATGTCATTTTCAAATTAACAATTATAAAGGATGAGGGGACTTAATATTTCCACCTCAATGTAGGTTTAAATATGCTGGCTTTGTGTAAAGACTTTGATATTATTATATCAAGTTTCTTAAGTGATCATAATCTATTCATATAGGTTAATCATATTCCCACAATGACAGTAAATTTCATCAATCTTCTAGGGCAGAAGGACTGTAATAAATATTATGACAACATGAAAATGGCTTAATATTCTTAGCAACCAGACTCAGATTAAAATTTGGACCTTGGGTCTCTGGACTTCTTAATGGACTATCTTAATGTATGCAATTGGTCTATTACTTCTCTGTCATTCCAGATTCAGATATATCTGCACAGTTTATGATCCTAATTGGATCGTTAAGGTTTAGATTTGTAAGATGATCTATATAGGGCAACAAAGTTACCGTACTTAAAGAATATCTGTGTGTTTATTGATAAAGGTGATGGTTTGAGGTACTCCATTCAACATGATGTTGCCTGTTATTCAAGTTAAGCCAATACTTCTGGAGGTATGTTTACCAATGATTTCTCCTTTTTTGCAACCCTTCAGGAAACTCCAGTTTTATGATCATAGTTTAGCCTTTTTTTAACTACATAAAATTGCACAATTAATTGTACTCAACTTCATATACTATTATTTATCCATCCAAGATGGTTAGAGTGATTTTGCAAAGGCAAGTAATTCCTGAAAAGTACAAGTGATGTGGTAATTGGGCCTTTTAGAATAAGTAGTTACTGGAGATAGTTAACTAATAAATAAATGCATGGTTTGCTAAAAATCTTGGACAATCTCTCTCTACAACCCAGTACCCTGATGAAATAGATGCTAATTTACCTACTCAATGGAAATCTAGATATTGGTCCCTGAAAAGTCTTGTTATCTCTTTAATATTTTTTAACACTATGAATTTCTTCAGTCCAAATTTCTCTTCTATTTCCTCTGATGGTATTCTCTCTAGAACACCTTTCTCATAGAACATCCCGCCTACATCTAAATGATTTATATATTTACTCCCAAAGGAGAGATTTAAACCACAAAGGCTTCTTCAGATATGCTGTTTGATTACCATCTACGTAGTGACCAGTACCCAACATCCAGGACAAGTAGGTAAGCAAATGAGATTAAGGACTCGTGTGACTACCTTTAAACAGGAAACATGTTCTAAAGAGTACAAATAGGGAAGCGGCTGTGGCTCAATCAGTAGGACTCCCGTTTACCATATGGTAGGCCCCAGGTTCGGTTCCCAGGGCCTCCTGGTGAAGGCAGGCCCGCCACGCACGGCGTGGTTAGCTGACCCAGAGAGCACAAGCAGCAAGGGGGGGATAAATGGATAAATAAATAAAATCTTTAATAAAAAATAAAGAGTACAAATAAGCAAAAAAATAAATAAAAAATAGAGATGCACCAATGAAGTAGTGTCTTCACTTAAATTGTTCACAGAAATAATAAATTATTTTTAAATTAAAAATAATGGCTCTACTGGCCTTAGAAATAAATTCTAGATACCTGTAAAGATATTATTTACCTCAAAATAGGAATTCACATTTAGTCTCCATTTTAAAAAGATCAATTTGAGCTATTTCAAAAGTATAATTGACATAGGGCAGAATAGAAAAAAAAGATGCTTTATTTTTATTTCTTTTTGCAGAAAAATATGTCTAAACATTATTTTAGTTCATTTATCTGAGCCATTAAGAATTATATTTCTAAAATAATTTAGTGATTTTCACGTAGAAGTAGCATAAGTGTTTGCAATATCTATTTACTTGTAAAAATAGTTCAATATATTTTAAATATTATAACCTTTTGACTAAGTACTAATTTGAGAAGACGACTGGCTATGCTTTTTGAGCTATAAATTCATTTTTCATTGTCATCATAATCCTGTGTTTTTTTTTAAGACATAACTATAAAACAAGAAAACTTATTTTATGTAATACCTTTCCATAATGCCAGTCATCCTGCCGGACAAAAGGACTTTTTTTAGACTTCATTAATCATTCATTCATTCATTTATTCATGCTGTTCGTATTGAAGTGTCTACTGTACCAGGCAATGTGCTAGATGTCAAAGATTTAAGAGAGAACAGACAGGAAGTCCATCCTGAGAGACTGAGTCTTGAGGGATACAATCATTCTTATAAAGCATTAAAATACAATGTGATTAATGATACACAGAGCTATGATTAAAGTGATATAGGAACAGATGGATAGACCCACACAGACGACATCTAAGGAAAGGCTTTAGGGAATAAGGAGAACTTGAGCTGAATCTTCTTAAAATTAATTTTTTGGGGTTTTTGAAATCTCAAAAATATTCAAAGTTCTATAAAATTAAGAATATAGAAATGTAAGAAGAAATAAGAAAACACACTGCTAACAGTTTGTATTTCCATTTAATGTCTTTAATGCATAGTCAACATGTATATAAAATATTTTAAAACAAAACTATGCCATAAGTAAGCTTTTGTTTTATTATATAGGTTTGTAAGCATAATTCTTTTTGGAAACATTTTTTTTGAAGAGCTATCCATATATGTCATACAAAATATCAATCAGAAAAAAATTAAAATCATTTGAAGTCTTTCCGTCATTACAATGACGTGTTTTCCTTGTTTCTCCTTTCGGTATTTAATATGGCACATTGTACCATAATTTATTTTAAAATTCCCCCATAATTTGTTGATTTCCAATATTTGGCTATTTAAACCAATTCATCTTTGTTCAGAAAGTTATATTCTTCACAACTGCTATTATTTCTTGTCTTATAGTCTGAATAGTAGAATTACTGTGTCACAGGGAAACTGCCTCACACAGGATAAATGGAATTGTGACTGGCTGGGGTGCAGGGATGAGAAGAGGAATATATGCACCCCAGACAGAGGAAAGAACACACTCAAATTACCGTGGTGCTGTTCTGGGGCTGCCCAGTCTTTGATTTAAGCTCTCAGAATGAGCCCTCCTCCACCAACAAAAGGTGTTTCTTTCTGTACAGGTGTAGACAATCATGTTATGAGTGCTGGGCACTGCTGCATATTGTAGAGACAATAACACTGTAATTACAGAGAATTGTTAGTAGCTGGGGCTGCTGAAAACGACCTGTAAGAACAGCTGCCTAATAGGGATGCATAAAAGAGGTCAGCTGACTATAGAAAGAAAGCATTTTCTCTACAACCCCAAATAGTGATGAATAGTCAGATTGCCTAATTAAGGTCACAGTAAAAGGTATAATCTCAAAGGCCTTCCAACTCTAAAATTGTATGTGGTGATAATAAAATCACCAATAGTTTCCCCCACTATAATTCTGATGGATACCTGGCCAATATAATTACTTCCATCTCAAAGTCTTTGTGAAATGAGCTTGAATATAAATAAATAAATAGCCTATCAGCAGATGGTGTTTTAAAAATATTTCTTGTAATTTGTATCTCTTCTAAAGAAGAAGGAAATTATTAGTTATAGCAACCAATTCAGGGTACCAGTGTAAAAATTCAAAAACCATGCCATTTTTATATCCCTTCAACTTTTATGTGAATTAGTATCTTCCAGGCAGCCTCAGCTGTGATAAAGGACCCAGATCCTTTTTTTTTTTTTTTTTTTTTTTATGAAGTTCATACTTTATTTGTTAAATAGTAAGCTAGGGAATAGAGACTATATTAAAGCAAGTAGCATTCATCTTACCCTATAAACATTCTGGCCAATTGCTCTAGCATAGATTTATATTAAGGAGTTTAATAAATAGAAACTATTATATGTAGCTTATTGTAGGCAGGGAATGAAGAGACTGCATATGGACACTGAGAATTACGAGGCAGTCTCAGTCTTTAAATGCCCTCATAGAAACCCTGTTGTTCAAGTTTCTAAGTTTCCCAGATTTCTGGCAATTCCAGTGAAAATAGACTAATTGAAGACTTCCCATTCTTTTAGTTGTTCTGATATACTATTTCTTTAGAACCATGGGTAACCATTTACCCTGACCAGAGAAGTTATATTGATCCTGTGTAGTTATCAATAGTGGCCAAATTTGCTAAAAAATTTTGATGATAAAGTATGTGCACACCCTGGTTAAAATTGATCCTTACAAATAGTGAGTCAGGGAGGAAATTCTAAAATATGGTAGATTGAAAAATGTGGAAAGAACCCCTCTCCACAATTGAGTTCAAAAGGCAGAAAGGGAAATGTCCAAGTGCCAAAAGAAAAAAAGGAAGCCTGGAGTCTCAAAGGCGACAAAGAGTTGATACTCCATGGCTAGATGCCAATGACCTGGGACCTTAGGAACTGTAGTTTTGATGCCTGCAGTGGGATGGGATTCAGCATCAAGGAACCAGAATTAGGGTCCTTTCAATGAAATAAAACCTGGGGAAAAGGCACCTTGCCCAGGAATGGTAATTGAAAATGTCTACTAACAGATGCAGAGCTTTTCATGTGTGAAAACAGAATGACTCCAGAGAAATCTGAACATGGTCTTTTTAGTGTGCATGCAAGGGTAGGACATTTAGAACACTCAAATGGAAAACACAGGAAACAAATGTAAAACCTGGTGACTCCAAGTACACAAATAAAGGTAACTCTGATATTGCCCATCAAAAGAGTCTCACAGTCCCAAGGAAATATCATTTTCAGAGGATAATTTTCATTATCTCAGGAACTGAGATCATAGAAAAATGTCATGAAAAGTTGAGCAAGTCCACAGAAAGACAGATCAATTAGAGACTCTACAAAGAAGTGAATTCATGTCTGAGAAACTCAAGTGAGAAATCCAAATGAATCATTATAAGTATGTGTAAGCTGTTTAGAGAGATAAAATTATGCCAAGCACTAAAAAAGATAATATAATGATACAGAAACAATCAGATTTGTAAAAGAAAGAAATATGAGTCTCAAAATTAAAAAGTTGTGGAATTTTTTTTTTTAAATCAACAGATAAGTTCAAAGGTTGATCAGATATAGCTGAAGAAAAAATTAATGAATTGAAGGCAGGTAGGAAACAGTTTTCAGATTTTTTTCCAGTGGAACTTAGAAAGGTATAGAAGAGTGCAAGATTCAGAATTTCACAGATTTGGGTTTAAATCCTTTAATATCTAAGACTTTCAGAAAGTAAACTGTATTTCTATAAATACTCATTTGTGGATTTAGGATAATAATATCTGTATTATAATGCTATTAAGAAGAGTAAATGAAATATATGTAAACCATACAAAACATGCCAAATACCACAATATGAGTTGGCTTAAACAATGGGAATTTATTGGCTCGTGGTTTTGAGGCAAAAAGAAATCCAAACTCAAGATTTTGGCAAAGCTTGCTTTCTCTCCAAAGTCTGTAGCATTCTGGTGTTGACTTGCTGCAATCCTTGTGTTCCTTGGCTTGTATCTCTATCTTCTGCCCCATGGCAATGCCCGCTCCTTTCATTGGTTCTTCCAGTTTCTATTGACTTCTGGCTTCTTCTTGTGCGATCTTTTCTAACTCTAGCCTTCTGTTTTTTCTCTTTATAAGGTCTCAAGTAATATGGATTTAGACTCACCCTCATTCAGTTGGACCACACCTTAACTAAAAATAACATCTTTAAGAGGCTCCATTTGCAATGGACTCACACCCACAGGAAAGCAGATTAAGACAAAGAATATGTTCTGCTTGTTCTGTTTCTCTGGTGGAACCCTGACTGATACATTGGGAGAAAACATGATAATATTGGCATCTTGGGAAAATCTACACTGAGGATGGATTGAAAGGTAGCAAGTCTAAGGAAAAGGAAATCAGAAGGTACCTAAACTAGCAGTTTTTCCTGAGCTGTGTTTAAATTTTGGCTTTATTACTCTCGTGTGACCTTGGAAAATTCCCTTCATCTTTTAAAATAGTGAGGAGTGAGGAGAGAAACTTTATCATAGGCCTATTTTAAGAATTAAATGAAAGGACATAAAATACTCAGCACAGTGGCTGACTCATGGTAAGTGTTCAATGTAAGGCAAGATATCATGATATCCTGAAAATTAGATACTGATAGTGGGGATGGGATACAGATATTAAATGGTATTCAGGTGGTATATTTGATTTTACTTGGATAACAAATTGGAGGTAGAAAATAGGAGGGAAGTGTCAATACTCAATTCCAGATTTTTTACCTAGACAAAGGTTAACTGGTAAACACATTCACATTTTTTGAGACAGGGAAGTCAGGAAATGTGCAGAAGAATTCATTGTGTTATAATTATGAAACTGAGGGCTCTGAGTTAAACATTCCCAAAGTGAAGTATCCATTACTACGTAAAAAAGATTTCCATAATACAATATCTATAAAAATAGTAAGAGGTATGTGAGGTTTATAACCAATTAAAGGCCATTGCTGGCTCCCTACCAATACACTTTTGCTATGTAACAAAACAACCATCACTTCTCAGTGGCACACAACCATAGGCATTTATTTCTCACTTACATATCTATGTGTCAGCAGGGGTACAGACCAGCCTTGACCAAGTTGGCTCCATGTTGCAGGTTGATCCAGGTATGCTCAATGTGTTTCTTGTCTTCCATGAGCAAATGGCTCCAAGGTATGTACTTATGACAGAAATCAGGAGAACAAGAGGGCAAACTCTGAAGGGCTAGCACATTTTAAGTCTCTACTTGCATTGTGCCAAGCTAACATACCATTGGCTAAAGAAAGTCATATGACCAAGTTCAAATTCATGGAGGAAGAAAGTAATTCCACCAACCGTAAAGCCACATCAATGGTGTGAATATGTAATACTATTATAATGAAGAATTAGCACCAAACTTTCTCTTGCCACAGCCCCCAAATAGAAGAAAGAGATAGGGAAGAACGATAATTCAATGGAAAAGAAGAAAGAAAAGAATGCAATTTGAAGATATTTTCCTGAAATAACCTTGGAAAGTGTCAGTAGAAAAAGAGAAAGGGGATCTCTTCATTTGTAGGTCTGGGGCTGTGCTAAATGACCCATGAAAAGGATGGAGGATGGAGGCAAGTGGACACATTTTTCTGAGTTAGGCAAAGGGGGATGTAAGGAAAGATTTTGAGTAATATGTTTTTCATGTTCATTCACTGGCTATTAACAGGCATGAAAGATGCATACTAGGGGGTGAGACACTCGATATGTCTGGGTAGAACTAACATCAGGACATTTCTAAGAAAGAGAATATATAGAATATAGGTCATGGAAGAAATCAAGTAGAAGTGGTATGTTCTGGGATTGCAGGGAACACAGATTCACTTAGGTTGCCTCAATAAATGCAGGTTTAATATAAAGACATGGGGACATAAGACAGTACAGGAAGCATACTCAATAGCTATAAACAGGCATTATGAGTTGCTGAAATACCTTTTGGTATGCAACATAATCGCCTCCTTCTGCCTCCCAATAGCTTGCAATCCAGTTCTATTGTTCTACTATTATCAAGACCCATTCCATGGCTTTTATTTCTGATGTTACTGACAGCCTTTCATATTAAACTCTTCCAAAAAGGATCACCAATCAACATGATGGCCTTTCAGGGTAGCTAAATACTTCTTTGTGTTCTGTACATCTCCTCCTGCCTGCTTCCCCTTTACTCTAGCCTTTTTATTCTACAATCAGGACACTTACTTACTCCACTCCTTCAGGACAATGTCTGTGTCACCCTTTCTAGAAGTGAAATTTTTAAAGAAGTAAAAGATTAGTGTAACTTGGTGTGACCCATCATCTTCCTTCATCCGTGCATCTGATAATGATTGCCAGTGGTTGCTCTCTCACTCATTCTCTCTGTCTTTTCTCTGTTTTAACTTCCTTTTCTAGCTCTTTCCCCCCATTCTGCATGAGTAGTCAGAGGCCTGCAATTGTTCCAAGTAATCCAAACCTTTTTCCTTCATCCTACTTTAGAATGTGCTCTCCTTTTTCCCATGACCACCATGCTTGGGGCTACTGAATTACCCTGTGAAGGTTCAGGTGATTTGGGCCAGCTATGATATGGATATTGAGGCAAACATGCTCTGTCTCCATAAATACCTAACACTTATTGAAAAATTGCTATGTAACAAGCATTAGGAATACAGGTTAAATGCTTTACTTGCATCCTCTCACTTAGTCTTCACAGCAACCCCATGAGCTAGAGAGTCATATTATTCTATTCTTATGGCAGGGAAAAGATGGTACTTTGCTTGAGGCTACTTAAACTGGCTTACGAGAGTGAAAATAACTTCCATTTGGCCCATTCCATCCCCTTCCAGATCTTTAGAACAAATCTCTAGCTAACAATAGTGATTTTGCCTTGATTCACCTCTATTTTCATGTATATGTTTCAGAACGTCACAAGGAGAGAGAAGTGTTTAGGAATTATGCTTGTATAGTTTTACATCCCTTGCTGGATATCTTTATGATGTCACTCCTCTCTGGGATTTTAGTTTACTGTTTCTAGCAAGTGACATACTCATGCTTGAAGGAGCAGAGCAGAAGCTAGGTTTTGAAATAAAGACATAAGCTTGTGCCTGCCAGATAAACTAATGGACTTTCTGTTCTGCTGGTTCTTTGACTCTGTGTGTGATGAGGATATTCCTCCTGAAGAACCTGGTTCGGCTTTCACCTTTGAATCTGATGTTTATTTTAACTACAGATCTATGAATATGCTGACTTTACACAGACATGCCCTGCATCTTTTGAATGGACAAGCAGGTGTGCTGCATGAGATGGTGATAGCTCCATTTTAAGATTGGATTAACCTGCATTATTTCTGACGAGTCTGAACAAATTCCATAAAGCAGTGAAGGAGATGGCTTCTTGTGTATGTGCAGCAAAAACCTAAGGTATAATTCATTAATTTGGATGGAAAAGTTATTACAAATCAAACACTTAACCCAACTTACTACTTTCCAACATCCTTAAGCATAAAGTACCTCCTCAAAGTGTCCACTGCCACATCCCTTGGGAGAATATGTAGTTTTATCGACATTCAGAAGGCCATAAACTCTTCTCTAGGACCTCTGTGTGCTTCATAGTCTACTAATCATGAGGCAAAAAACACAAAAAAGATAAAGGGAGAAAAATCTTACTACCCAATTAGTGTGCTCAAGCCATCTCATGCAGGCTTGAGAGAACCGATCGTCATATTTTCAAGAATTTTGCAAACCAGTTGTTAAATGCTATTGTTAAAAATAAACTTATATATGCTTAAAATTAAATGTTATATTAAAACACAGGTAATAAATACTTCAAAATAATCACTTACTCATTACTTTACTATATTTTACTTTTACCTGTGCTCTTGAGGTTATTTCTATCTATTGCATCTATACAGTGGAAATACACTACATAATGGTACGCTACTGCCATTTCTTCCCCAACTTCATGGTCAGGAACATCATGTTGGTAGCTTGAATTCAACATAGAAGAAGTATTTACATCATGGAAATTGGCAAACACTTCAGTTCAGGGAAGGTCAGTGTTTCACCACTTACCAACACACCAATATTACCGCCCTTTAGTTTTAAACTACAAAATGCACATTACATACATCATGTGATGAGTAGTCAAAACCAATAGCTGTCAACTTTCAAGTACATCAGAAGCACTCAAAATTGGTTTTTAAGGTACAGACTGCTGGAATGAACACCCAGATTTTCTGATTCAGTAAGTCTGAAAACGGCTTGAGGAGATATACTTTTAACAATTTCCCAGGTGTTGCAGCTGGGCACTTTGATTTAATTATGAATTCCAAAAATATAATTGGATCATGCTTATAAACTGATCTGTTAATCTGGGCATGATTAAGTTATGATTAGGGCGTTGACCGGGCCATATCAGTAGGGCGTTGAGCCCCACCCCTCGGTGGGAGGGGAATCGAATATAAAAGGCAAGGCAAAGAACAGAGTTGAGGCAGTTTTTGAGAAGCAGTTTTGATGTTGGAGAAAAGGCCCCAGAAGAAGAGAAGTGAGCCATTTGCCTGATAGTCTACAGCTGACCTTGTGGAGGAACCAGAAGAGCTAAGCCCAGAGAGAAACGCAGCCCAGAGAAGAGAGGAACCCAAGAAGCCTGAACCCTGGCAAATGTCAGCAGCTGTCTTGCTCCAACACGTGGCAATGAACTTTGGTGAGAAGAAACTTAACGCTTTATGGCCTGGTATCTGTGGACTTCTACCCCAAGTAAATACCCTTTATAAAGACCAACCCATTTTTGGTGTTTCACATTAGCACCCCTTTAGCTGACTAATACACCAGGTAATGCCGATGCTGTTGGCCCTGGGAGGATCCTTTTAAAACTACTAGTCTAACCAACCCCATAAGATAATTATTATCGTCTTTTCCATTAAAAGATGAGGAAACAGATTCACAGAGTTCAGACTCCATGTTCAGTTTTCACCTAGTATATATATATATATACTCATTATTTAAGTCTTAAATATATATTTTCATACCACACTGGATTCTTGACCACAGTAATACACTTACACATAAAACTGGAGTTTTTGAATATAACAAATCATCCAGAAAATAGTAAAACCTCAGTGTATCATTTGGATATCATAGGCATACAATTCATATGCTTGTATGTAAAAAAAAAAAAAAAATTCTTCATCATTTAAGTTTTCATTTATTGAGCCTCTATGTTAACTATTTTATATTCACTATATGTCTTGAAATTCTGATATTTCTCTCCTTTACAGATGAAAAAACTGATTCTCATAGATATTCATGATTATCCAAATCATTCATTATATGATTACCATCACAAGAATAAAAATTATTTAACATCAACTTACCACAAATTCTAAATTATTTTTATTTGATCACATCCCTTCAAGTCTAAATATACAATAAAATACATGATAAATAATTCAGATGCCCTTCCATTTTCTCAGGCTATGGCTAGCCTCAAAGCAGGTATGTACCACTGGCTTACCATCTTCCTTTGTGGAACTACCGTGGTATTTCTCAGTCGTTTTTTTTGACATGCCCATGAAATCGATTATTTTGATAATGGACTGACAATTTAGCTATTTTCTAGCTGTGCTCAACAATCAAGCATCAGAAAAAATCAAGCATCATTTGAATTCCTGATAAAAAAAATTGTGTAGCATAAAATTCTACACCTTCTTTACCACTCAGGCTAATAATACCTCAAACTTCAATCTGATTCTAGGTATCAGAGACCAAAAAATGTATGTAGATGGTCTTTTATTCAAAGGGACAGGCTTGAAAGGGCGAGTCACAGAAATAGCAAAAGGAAATGAGAATTGTTGCTAAAAAGGAGGGCTTCTCCTCTTCTGTATTACTATTCAAATCATGACAATGTTAATTTATTAGATGGTGATGTATTCGGAATCTTGGTAGGCGATGAATAGATAGTGATGAACAAGTTGATGACACTGGGCCATGAGAGATCACAGTTGTCTGGGACTGGCTGAAAACAGAGAGAGATCTCTAACTGAATATAATACAAGTCAGACTCAGATACCAGGAGTTATATAGAACGGTATGTGAAAAGTAAAATAGTTTTACCATGATGGTAAGAAAATGTGTGGGTATATTTTTAAACTTATTGCTCAATTTTATTTTAAAGAAAAATTATAAGAAAGGGACAAGATGAACTGTGTGTAGAGAAAAAGAAATTACTAAACCAGCCCGTGTGGACTGGAGAAGGTCTTAAGGAAGGACTCCAGTGGCATTCGAACTGGTTTTGAATAGAGATCAAGGGTTCATTAAACAGAGAAGTAAGACTATTTTATCCACAGTAAATATGAAGAAACCAGCACTTGGAGATACCAAGACATCAGACCAGGAATGGGAGAGGAGCCTCATTTGCCACACAAGTGATCCCAAAACTGTACTAATTCCACTTCTGCATTTATGCGCTATCTGCTACTACATAGGCTCACATCTAAGTAATATATTCTATAGTGACACTTTTAATTTTAAAATATTTTAAGGGGGCCATCACGTCATTAAAATAAATTAAACAACATTGTCTTTCGACAGAAATAGAAAAGTACTTCTAAAACTAAACACAATAAACATTTGGCCCTGCTCCTAGATGGAGTAGAATGATTGCAAAAAGTATTCCATATCCTGGCCAATATGGACCCTCAAAGGAAAGCACTTCACCTGCCTCCCACTGTCTTCCATATAAATTGAAAGCCTGCGTTTGAAATTATTTTTGTCATGTGCTATTTCTTTCTGTTAAGTCTTCTTATAACTAAGCTTTCCCTCCTGACACCTTCTCTACAACAGAGTAAACTGCCTAAAAGTATCTTACGTACCAGTAGCAACACCTTACTAGCAGAAGCATTGCGCCTGCATAGAGAGTACCTGAATTAAAACCAGAAAATCCCCCAAAATGATCTTGGATATGCAGGAGGGGCCAAATTGTCCCCGACCTTCAATGCCTTATTAAGATGTAACCATCCAGAATTTGCCTGTAAATATACTCAAAAAATCCCTGTTCTGTTTACGTATAACATATCTCCCCAATGCACATTTTCAACTATTTATTCTTTCCAGAATATGCTACCTGTGTTTGAAAATAAAGTGACATGAGTGTCAGGCATTTTTGAAGATCACTAAAATGTCATTCGTATTTAACATTTGTTTAGGAAAAGCCTTGTTTGTTTGGTTTGTTGCTTCAAATATCAATCTAAATTTATGTTGGTGCATCCTAACATGGGGCCTATGAATTCCTTATACTTTCTGTAGTGCCAGTCTGGATTTTAATACATATGAAACAAATAAATTCAATAGAATGAGAAAATAGTTATTGAGTATCTATTATGTGCAAAACACAGTATCATCAGTGATATATCTTTTAATATAGGCACATGATTGCTATTTAGTAAATGCTGAGACTGATTAGGTCACTATTTTAAGAAATGTTCAAGAAAAACTATCCTCCTAGACACAATTCCAAAATACCCTACTTTTATATACATATAAATGTGACTGATTAAACTTTGCTACATGAAAAACATAATATTTCCCCATTTTTCTCCAAGGAAAGAACACTTCAAACTCCCTGAACTGGTTTGCAAGAATTTCTTTCATTTCTAAGTCTCGTTTCTACAACTGTTATACAAAAGCATGAAAGGAATAGAAATCCTTAGACAAGTTTTCTTGCCATTAAGATTTGGTAGATTTTTTTTTAAATGTAAAGTTTAAGTTATGCAGAAATAGCATAAAATAACAAGACGCCTTTAAGAAGTCATAATTTACCATGTCTTTGCATGTGAACTTTACAGCTGACTACTCTATACAGTCCATAGAATTTCAGATCTTTAGTTGTATTCAAATTTCCTATGGAGTGTTTAAGTGATGGATGTGTCTGGGACATTTCAACCAATCTTATAAGGCTCCATCTGCTAGGCCATCTGGATTTTGCTTCCACTAAAAACTACTTGGTGAATGATAATGGACTATGACTTGAAAAAAAAAAATGGAAAGGGAAAGAAAATAGTAAATTGTAACATAAACAAAAATGAAACTAAAATAATTTTTGTTCAGTCTTTTGAAAGGGAAAATTTGACAACTGGAGAAGAGAGATGCTTTTTCCTGTTTTGTTCCATCAGTCACATGAATTACGGTAAGTGCCTGACCTTTTTCCATAAGATGTTTAAATAACAGCTGTTATGGCTACAGTTTTCCATTTGATCATAGCTCTTGAGGACAATCATTTGTTTTGTAAAGGTCATGTTCCTTCTATACTAGTGAATGTGTTCAAAAGGCTTACCAACTAAATATACAAGATTTTCGTGGAGAATAAATTATATAACAGCTTTCAAATTAAATGTAAGCCAAGAAAACTGTAGGGAATCCATTGAGACAACTTTGAAAATCTATCTCATAGATAGTTTGCACAAACCCTTTTAAAACAAGTTAACTGGGGTTGATAGTAAATACAGGGGTTTATATTAAATGCTTTATTTAAAGTACTCATTTAGAAACATTATATTAGTTAAATCTACTTACCTTATGCACATGACAAAATATGTGGAAATATTTGAATATGAGCCTGTACATCTATTTCTGGCACGAATTAGCAAGGAAAAAAATCAGAGCCTTCTCTCCATGGTTTCAATATAGGTCACTTGTTCTCGCCTATCTTGACAAGAAACCCACTATTTGTAGCTTATGGCACCATTAGAATACCAAAGTCTAGAATAAATTGTATAGGTAATTTTAACTAATTGGTCTTTTCTAAAGATTTGCTTTGTTTTTAAGTCAGGTCTCTCTAGATATCATTTTCACATGCAAAAAATTAACCTTTGGAAGCATGCAATTTAAAAAGTTTATATATGTATAGAATCACCAATATATAAATTATTTTTGCCAAGCCACAGCATTTACTTATACTCCTTTGCAGTCAATCCCCTTCACCCTTTGTATTTGTTCTATATAGTTTTGCCTTTTCTAAAATATATAAATGGAAATATTCAATATTTTAAACTCTTTGCATCCAGCATAATCCTTTTCAGATTCCTCATTGTTGTTGCAGGTATCAGTAATTTAAGTTGTTGAATAAAATTCTCCAAATTAGATGTATCCCAAATTGTTTATTCATTCACGAGTAGATGGGTATTTTGATTGGTGCTAGTCAGTGATTATTAATAGAGTTGCCATGAAAACATTCTTACATGTCTTTTGTCATAGCTGTCAAGGACTAAGGTTGTTGCACCATTTGTAAGTGTACAGCTAACATTATAAGAATCTTCCAAACTATTTTCCGACATACCTGTACCATATTGCATTCTCATCCACAATTCCGGAAAGTTCCAGTTGTTCCCACATCCTTGCCAGCACTTGATATCCTCATTATTTTCTTTTTTAATTTTAGACATTCTGGTAGATGTGTATTCCCAATCAAAATCCAACAGGCTTGTTTTTTTTGTTGCTGTTGCTTTTAGAAATTAACAAGTTTATTTTGATATTTTTATGGAATGCAAACCACTAGAATTACAATTACAGAAACAATTTTGAAAAACAATAAAGTTCAAAATTACAGTAATTAATATTGTATGGTTTTAGCATAAGAACACACATATAGATTAATGGGAACAAAACTGAGTCCAAAAACAGACCTATAAAAGTATGTTCAGTTGAGGAAGACAAAATGGGAATGCTGTGCTTCCTTCACGATTTTTCTGAGAACCTCCAATTGCTGCAATAAAACAATGAAAAAATAAATATGCTCAGTTGATTTTTGACAAAGATGCCAAGGAAATTCAATTGGGGAAGGGATAATCTTTCCATCATATGGTGCTGGAAGAATATGAAAAAATAAAAATCATAACCCTTATTTCAAACTATATACTGATTAACTCTATTTGGGTCATAGATCTAAATATAAAAGCAAAAAAAATTAAAGTTCTGAAAGAAAACATACAAGAAAATATTTTTTTCTTGGGTTGGGCAAAGGTTTCTTGGATGGGACATAGAAAGAATGAAACATGAAAAAAATCGAGCAAGTACATGTTATCAAAAATTAATTCTGCTCTTTGGAAGACACTTGAGAAAACAAGTGTCAGACAGGAAGACAATATTTGCAAAACACATATCAGATAGTAAAAAAACCAAAACTTTTAACCAGAATATATAAAGACTTCGTAAAACTCAAATATGAGAGAAACAATTAAGCAAAAATATATTGGCAAGAGATTTGCAAAGACACTTCAGCAAAGAAGATATATGGATGACAAATCAACATATAGTCTCTAGGGAAATCCAGATTAAAATTGTAAAAAGCAACAGTTAAAATTACTTTTAAACTTTTTCTTAGAAAATAAAGTAATTCAAAGATTTGGGGGATATCTGTTTATGAGTTTTATTATATTACAAATAAAATATAAGCTAGGCATCAATTTAGAAAGAAAGGCAGCTGTTTTCATTAATATATAATTTAATTACATGTAAACACAAATAAGACACCTGTAGAATATTTTTAATTCAGATATAAAAGGAGCATTCTTGATGTTTTCTATTCTTATTTTCTTTATTTTACTCAATAGATATTAAATTAGGATTAGATAGTTAGCATTTGTACTCCAAAATGCAAATTTATGGAAATTCTGGATTCAACTTCCAATTCCAAATTAAATTTTATACATGGAAAGTATTGGTTTTTATTATTTAAAATAGCTAAACTAATTTATGTTATTAAAATTTCTATAGAAGAAATAGAGTGAAAATAAAACAAAGATTAATAAAAGTAAGTTAAATGTCAGCTAACAGAGAAAATTAAAGTCACTAATTGATATTTTGAAAGCATTTTGTCTGCTAAAGTTTAGTTCATTGAATTTTGCTTTTATTGAAAGCTGAGAAGTTTAAACAGATCTTTTTGTGCCATAACTTATATTTTTATGTTTAATATAAAGAAAACTAATATAACTTTTTAACATTCCATTTTATGACTAGAGAAGTAATAAGAAGCTATTTGAAGAAAATTTCAGAGCTTTGTAAAATTAAAAAGAAGAAAAGGAAAATTGTTCCTCATTCCTCAATTCAAAGATAACTATCATTACATTTTAATTGTATTTCTTTAGAACTTTCCTATTTCTGTCTTTCTATCTCTCTCTTTCCCTCTCTCTAAATATGTATGTATGTATGTAAGGGTATATATGTGTGTATGACTATATATTTGCATATTGAATATATTGAATATGTTTTATTCCATTGTTTTTATTGTCATAGCATAATTATTATCCCAAGTTAATATAATTCTCAATTCAAGAAGAAAATTGTTAAATATTGAATTAGAAGTTATATGAAAAAACCATAGCTGATTTAGAAATTTCCCTATTGTTGTGCATTTAGATTACTTCTGATTTTTCACTAATTTAAACATTATTTCAATAAACATCCTTGAGAAATCGTTTTTATTTACATTTATTCTGAATTATTTTTGGTAGATTATCAAAACTAGTAAGTGGTCAAATGATGTAAATGTTTCCATGATTAAATAAATAACTTTTCAGATACATTGTATAAAATATCTTCCCAAAACCAGTCTGCAAGTGTGACTCTCTAAAATAAATTCCCTAGCTTTGACTATTATAATTTTTTAAATATTGATAATTATTTTTAAAATATTGATAGTTTCAATTTGCATGCTTCAATAATGGAGCTAAACATTTGTTACTGATTTACTTAATTATATATTCTCTCTACAAAGTGGCGACACTTTTTCTGCCTTAATTTTGGTAAATATGTTTTCTGTTTGTACTTTGCCATAATTCTTTTTAATAGATTACTCTAAACCAAAAGAGTCCTTATATTCACCATTATAGAACAGTAAATCTTATTCCATAATTTTACTCAGTCTAAAGTTTTGACTACATGATGCCAAACATCTGGCTAAAAAAGCAAAAGCTAAAAGTAAGCCTAATGTTTTGATTTAAGCATATTTGGATACAACCAAAAAGTGGAATTGAGTGTTTTTAATACAGTTTATTTGTTTAAAATTGTTTAATGTTAAAATGAAATCAAATCAGCTTTTTTATTTTAATTCAATATTTTGATTTCCAGACTCAGATAGAATTTCATTGTATTGGTCATGATAAATATGAAGATGTTGAAGTCATGTTCAAATTCAGAGGCAGTTTGAAAATATTTTAATTTGTTGTATATTTTGCAATTAAAAAATATCATGTGGATGCACTATATGAAGTTAGATAAACCATAACATGAATATTGTAAATCTAGGGTATTTCCATTTTCTAAAAATAAATTAAATCACAAATTTAACTGTTTCAATCTGTATTAAATCACAAATTTAACTGTTAATAGAGTAACAGAGATCAGATTTACTGTGCCACCTGAAACAGAATGTAGCATAAGAAGAGGAAACAAGCGTACAGTACAGCCCAGCAGTCTCCCTGGGTTGAGAAGATGGAGCTAGAAGTACTGGGAGGGCAAGGCAGCTCAATTCCTCAAGGCGAAGTACCAGAGAGAAGAAAGCTATACAGAGAGAGAGAGACTGAGAGAGAGAAAGTTGAGTTTGGTTAGCACTTGTGCATAGGGAAACTACATAGGGCCAAGGAAAGATTCACCTGAAAAGTTTACAAGAAGCAAACTCACCCAAAAATTGTTTTAGTCCCCACCAGCCAAAATGCATTGGATAGAGAATACACAGCATTTTGCCTCAGTCATGCACAGCAGAAGTAACCATAGACAAAATGCTATTCTGATTCCACTTAAAGCTCAACACATGACACAACAGTATCAAATTGTTTCTAAGTAACTTAATTGTATCTCAGAACAAGTCTCAAAAATATTTATGATCTATTTAGGAGTAAGCATGATCGAAAAGCATCAAACTGTTTCTGAGTAATTGCATCTCAAACAAATCTGAGGAATATTTATAATACATTTAGGAATAAAAAAAATATGCAGCTCCCAAAAATATAAAATTCACAATATCTGAAACCTGGTTTAAAATTACTGAACATACAAGAGACTAGAAAATAAAACCTATAATGAGGAGAAAAATCAACAACTGAACATGATCCAAAAATGACATATATGATAGAATTAGTAGATAAAGACATTAGAATAAATATTACAACTTTATTCCACATGTTCAGGAAGGGAGAGGAAAGGTTGAGCATGTTAGGTAGAGATATAGAAAACAGTTTTTTAAAAGATCCAAATTGATCTACTAGAGATGCTACAACATCTGTGATTTTTAAAAAAATATTCCGGAATAAATAATGAGCATATTAGACATGGGAGCTGACACTGTTGAACTTGAACACAAGGCAATAAAATCTACACAAAACAGTACACAGAGGAAATTTTGCAGGAGAAAAGGAACACAGCATCAGTAATCTTGGGGTTAATTTCAAGTAGCTTGATATACATGTAATTGGAGTCCTGAAAAGAAGGGAAACAAAATACAATTAAAGAAATAGTGACTAAATTTATTCCAAATTTAATCAAAACTATCAACCAACAGATGCCTTACAATATACAAGGCATATCATAATAAAATTACTTAGAATGAGAAAAGAAAATATCTGATAAATACCAGAGTTGGGGGAAAAGACCCTTTTCACAGAGGAACATGCAAATGACTTTAGACTTACTAATGGAAACTATGCAAGGCGAAAGACAGTTGAGCAGCATCTTTAAAATACAGAAAGAAAAAAAAAGTCAACCTACAATTCTATACACATTGAAAACAACTTTCACAAATAAAGGCAAAATAATTTTTCAGACAATAAAATGCTGAAACAATCTAACACCAGAATCTTTGAACTATAGGGAATATTAAAGTAAGTTTTAATATAAAAGTAAACTATTACCAAAGGAATATCTGGGTATATACAAATGAATGAAGAGCACTATAAAATAAAATTTAAAAACTACATGGAAAATATAAAATATTTTACTTCACTATTTAAATACCTTTAAAATATAATCAAATATTGTAAATAAATGTAGGAATTATGTATTGTGGAGCTTATTACAGTTATCCCTTCCACATCACAGGAGTTTGGGGTGTGGCTCCCCCACTATCTGGAAAATCTACGTAAAATTTTTTGGCCCTCTCTTCCTATCAGAGAAGAAGTCTGAATTTTTTCTTTTTCTTTAATGGGGTGTTTACATGACTGTATTGTAAAATTTGGGTTAAGTATTTGGTGATATTATATAATTCTATACATATATTTTATGCATTTTTGAGTCTCTAAACTTTTTCTGTGTCATTTGCTGGCCCTCACATATCATATGCAGCTTCCATAAAACTCCCCCCAAAATTCCCATTTAATTTCTTATGCCGACCCACAATATATCGAAACCGTGAAGGGGAAACTTGTGATGTAGAAGAGATAATTGTACTATGAAAAAGTAAAATGCATCACAGCAATAACACAAAAGGTAGGAAGAGAAAAATGAATTTTAACATTGTAGTGTGTTATAACAGCATTTAAAATTTGATTGTGTTACATCTAATTATAACATAAACCCTAAAGCTACCATGAAAATGAATTAATGAATAAATATATACATAAATGTGTTAATAAAAACAAATAAAAAATAGCCAATAAAGTAAACAGAATGGAATTGTTAAAAAAAAAAAGTCATTATTACAAAATATGCCACAGAAAGAGGAAAGGGGGAACAAAGAACAAATGAAAACAAATGAGATCTGAAAATGGAAGAGAAAAGGGACAAAAGGACATTATTGGGACATAAGAAAAAATTATAATATAGAATGTAAGCTTTATATCTACATCAAATTTCTTGAACTCCATAACTATACTTGATTACAAAAGTGAATATCCTTGTTCATAGGAAATATACATGGA
Source organism: Tolypeutes matacus (assembly GCA_026826555.1). NCBI lineage: Eukaryota > Metazoa > Chordata > Mammalia > Cingulata > Chlamyphoridae > Tolypeutes > Tolypeutes matacus. Next base: position 12,288,996 of record JAKSZT010053929.1, read on the forward strand.
AATATTATGTGTTCACTGAGTATGAGGTGCACAACCTGCTCTCAAATGTTTAGAAAATGATAGAGAGATGATAGAGAGATGACAGATAGGTAGGTAGGTAGGTAGGTAGGTAGGTAGGTAGGTAGGTAGATAGATGAAAGAAAGAGAAAGAGAGAAAGAGTGAAAGAGAGTGAAATAGAGAGAGAAAAGAGGGAGAGAAGAAAGAAAGAAACAGGAAGGAAGGGAAGGAGGAAGGAAGGAAGGAAGAAAGGGAGGGAGGGAGGGAGGAAGGAAGGGAAAGGAAGGGAAAGGAAGGGAAAG
>JAKSZT010053929.1:12303671-12516814 GCA_026826555.1 Tolypeutes matacus
AAAAAAAAAAAAGATTGTTTTGAGAGCTTTCTTTGATTTGACCAGGTAGTAGGGTGTGACTCAGATTGAGTACCCACACCCTTGGTGAGTCTGATATAAAAGCGAAACTTACTAAAGATAGATACATGCGAAGAGAAAGAGCTCTGTCATTTTTTATCCTGGGGCCCCAGAAAGAGATGAGCCATTCCTTTGATATGGTTTGCAGCTGACCTTGGGAATAGAACAGAACAGCTGAGACTGATATAGAAGACCCAGAAAGAAATGAGCCCTATGCTAGGAGAGAGAGAGGAAGCCTTAAGAGACAAGCCCTATGCCAGCCTGCAGTTGAGAGAGAGGAAGCCCAGAGGGGAAGCCTAAACCCTTGCAGAGATCAGCAACCATCTTGCTTCAATGCGTGGCCTCTGACTTTGATGAGAAAGCAACCTTGAGTTGGACTCTTTAGGGCCTTGTAACTGTAAGCTTTTACCCCAAATAAATACTCTTTATAAAAGCCAACAGATTTCTGATACTTTGCATCGGTACCCCTTTGGCAGACTAATACAATGGATAAAACTAAAACATTATTCCAAGTGAAATAAGCCAGTTATAAAAGATCAAATATCGTGTGCTAATATTTATAGGAAATAATCAGAAGAGGAAAATTCATAGAGACAGACAATGGATTAGTAATTGCCAGGGGACGGAAGTGGACAGAGGAAGGGGGGATGGAAGAACTGGAAATGACCACTAATTTCCATACTAGGATTATTTTGGGGGTGATAAAGTGGTCTAAAATTAGGTAGTGGTGATGGTTGAACATCTGTGAGTATATTAAAAACACTGGATTGTACAATTAACATAGTGAATTGATGTATTGATTTATATCTCAATAAATTTGTTATAAAAATCATGACGTGAAAACTGAAAGAACTGCAAAGAGAATATGTACAAACTGATCATTTTTCTCAGGGATTTCAATATCCCCCTACCAATAAATAATAAAACAAGTAGATAGAAATAGCAAGAATATAGAAGAATTGAACATGATCTTTGCTGGCCCAGTTGAGATTTATGGACAATTCCTCACAACCATAGTAGAATACACATTCTCTTCAAGAGCACATGGAACATTTACCAAGTTAGACCATAAAGCAAATCTCAAAAATTTAATAGGATTCAATTCATTTAAAGTGTGTTATATGGCCATGCAGGATTTAAATCATAAAGATATCTGGAAAATCCCTAAATAATTGGAAACTAAATAACATACTTCTCCACACCTTTTCAAAGAAGAAATCAAAGTGGAAATTAGAATATAGCTGAAATAATAAAGAAAAACTCAGAGAGTAGCAATCTATTTTGTTATTTTTCACCATTATATCTACAGCACCTAATATAGTACTAGAGCACCTAGGATATAACACAGTAATGTAATTAAGATGTAAAAAAGACCAAATAATGCACAGCCATACCTTCTAATTCAGAAGAAATGTTTGGAGCTGCCCTTGGACCATCATTTCAAAGCCAGCAGAGTGAATTGTGTGTAATTTAGACTGTTTACTTAAGATTCTTAGGTATGTGATTTTCCATGGCAATCTGGATATCATTTTGTTTGCTATAACTAGCAATCTAAAAGATTTCCTTAAGAATTATTTAGAATCAGCTATAGTTAAATGTGCCTGCTCCAAAGCTCAAGTATAATACCAGTCAGAGTATATAACAAAGATCAAAGATGGTACAAGATAAACTGGGTTTAAATTCCATCATTTGCTACCTCTGAGAGTTAGTTCACCTTTCTACCTTTGGCTCTTCATCTGTAAAATGGGGAAAATAATAATAAATCCTTGTATTATCAGTATCAATTATTATTAACAAAAAATATTGTTCCAAAGAGAAAATGAATTCATACATGTAAGATTTTCAGAGCAGTGCTCAGAATAGTAAATAATAAATATTTTTATTTCATTTGTCAGGAAAAAAAAAAACATGAAAGACTGAAATGGGCTAAAGCAAGATTAAGGGGTGTCCTGCCCAGGCCACTTCTTTGGGTTATCTCAGCCTTTAGTTGTTTTTGAGCCACCTTACAGCTTTGTAGAAAACGAAGAGTAATCCAGGATTCTTGTGTGGTAGAACAAGCTAGTCCACCTATTCCACAGACAGTTAACCCTGTGGCTATTGCTTAATTTTTCAACTACGTGTGAATTCATTTCGGCCTTCCTGATCGCCTGTGTTTGCGTGTTCTTTGGAGTCTTCTTTGAGCAGGTTGTAATGTCTTACTCTTTACATCATTAATTGATGACTTATGAAATCTTTGGCAACCATTTGTTTTAAATATATATGAAAGTCATGATTTTAGTGTTTTTTTTTTTTATTATCCTTTAAAACTATTATTGCAAAGAAATTTGGCATTAATTACAGGAGAAAACATACTAGGAAGAGAATTAATATGATTTTGGAATATGTCAGAACCAGCTGGTGGCTTATTGAAGACAGCATTGGAAGTCCTTGGAGATCATCTGTAACTGATACTCAAGCTAAAGACAGTGAGCTATTAAGTCAAAGGCAATCAGGTTTGGTGCTCCCTATTGAAAAAGATGGGGAAGTAAATATAATATTGTTTTAAAGTTTTTTAAATCAATAATGGTGAGTATTTTTTTTTTAAGGTTTTCAGATATAGACTCAAGTTCTCCAGAATAGTTATGTAGAAAAATATCTCATTTCCTGACAAAACTACATATATAAAATATTATCTACAAAATTCTAAAGGTTTTTCTCTCTCCTCTAGCTCTATCACAGTAATTTCAGTTGATTTCCTGGCTGTTCTGTTCAAGGTTATAATTCTGGAACTTACAGCAGCAAATCTCGGTTGTTTCCATCCCACTCTTTTTCCACAGGAAGCCTAAAAAGTCACTTAACTACCATATATAGTTTTTGATCCATTATATGATGACATTTCATGTTAGCATCTTTAAAAATGACATTTATTTTCTTTCACACACAATTTAAACAGGAATTACAAAGAATGTTGAAATATATTTACTTTTAAGAGATCGTTTTTTCCTTTTAATATAGCCCTATATTTTAAAATATTAATACAACATAATTTGGAATTCATAATAATTTAGGCAGGGTTGAACTAAATTGGCATTTACTTTATGTATCCATTAATTTCAGGAAATGTTTCCGAAAATTTAATATAAAATATTTCAAAATGGCTGTTTTGTTTATAAAAAACAGTGAAATATTTCAAGGATTTTAATCATCCATTTACATATAATTCTTGTGATAACAGATAATTATTACTTACTAATTTAAGATATCTATTTTTATGTTTAAGATAGTCTGGAGCCCCAATATACGCTAAACGGAGTTCCCTTGCCTTGTGTAACAATATCTCATAATTCAAACTAATCTTCCTGATAAATAAGCAGAATTCTTTGGTGTCTCTTTGTATGTATAGAATATAAAAATGCTTTCACCCTAAAATATCTGAATGCCACTTGATTACGTAAATTAATACGCATATCTAACTGCCTGTTTTACAGTAAGGATTCCATCTCTGATTTTCTTTGCTGCATTGTTTTGTTCCAAGCAGCAATTTAATTATGTCCCTCCCAGCCATATGGAAAGTGAAACCTTATAGATCAACTTGGCAGAATCAGGCTCCAAAGCAAAGTGGGGAGTTTTCCCTGCTACATTTCCATCACAAAACACAAAGGCTGTATTGCAGATATTTGCCCCTGCATGCCAAATTTCTACAATGCAATCATGTAAGCAGAAGTAAAACTAAAACCTTCTGGAAAGCTAGTGTTTAACCAGCGTAAAATTCAGGATTTCCCAAATGACCGGAAATTGCAAACAGTACTTTTAGAAAGTAGGTCAACTTGCAGAGAAAGAAGCAGACAGAGTGGGAGAAAAGAAATCCCTGTTTATGATGAGACACTAATGAAATAATATGGACTTTTCATGGAATCATAAAAATCTTCCCTGAAACAAAAGCTTGGTATCACCCTCTAGTCATAAATTATGCCAGCTTGCTGCCAGTTAAGCATTCTTAACTAAGTAAGAAACTCTTACAGTCAATAGTGATCTACAAGAAGAGAGAATTAAAGAGACAGAAGAAGGGCTACTCCAGGCTGCCTTGGATGAGGAGATCCTAAAATATGAACTGGAAATTAGAGGTAAAAAGAGAGTAGCCTTGCACATGCTTTGATTTTAGGTCACAGGCTTTATCCAAACACTCCATCCGTTCATCCTTTCTTTAAAAATATTTCAGGCACTGAGTTTATTTAAATTTGACGATCTTCTTTTATCGGTAAATAAAATAATGTCTATTTTCCAGTTTTATAAGTAACAGTTGTTGGGTTTTTTTCCCACTACACAAATAACATTTGAAACCATTAGGAAGGAAAGCGTTGTCTTTCAAAATGTAAATTAAAAATCATTGCAGTACAAGGAGCAAGATAACTCTTTTTACTTCCAGTAATAACCTTGCAGAATATTTAAAACGAAAATAAGTCTCCTTGCATTGCGTACCTTGATGAAAGAGCGTTTGCCCTGAATTCCCCCTGGAATTGTGGGATGAGAATGAAATACAATAATTTGGCTAAATTGCATATACTTAAAGTTTAACTGTAATATGATTTTATACATTCAAATAGAAATATTAATGATTGTACTTATTCTTACATGGAGTTTATATTTTACTATCTTGCTTAGATTTCTATTTAAAATATACAGATGTTCAGCAATGAAATAAGATCTATTGAGAAATTTGGAGTTTTGATTATGCTAAACCATGTTTAAGAAAGTTTTAATAACTGTATAAATTCAGCTCACTCCTTTAAACTCCAATTGTTAAAACCATGATAATTGGAAATGCACACAGGGATAGGTAAATTTTTTAATGTGATTTTAATTCTGGCATGTTTTCTTCTGACCTTTAATGGGTTATATCTGGGAAGCAGACATCTAGTTCTGCCCCAGCAAAATTCTTTATTCATGACTTTGAAAATGCTAGGACCAAAAGGGGGTTGATTCATATCAATTCAATTTGTTCAACTGGACAGAAAAGAAGATGCGTTTTTATTTGAATAACAAAGACATTTGATTGAGAAAGAGTATAGTGCTTTCTCCTTCAAGAAGGACATACTTCACTTTAAGAATTCTGTTTTTAAAATTTCTTTATTGATCAGTTTATGAAGAGTCTGAACAAATTAACAGACTTAAAATAAGGCAATTATCAAATCATTTATCCAAAAAAGGAAAAAATCTATATACATTTTATTATCAAGTCTATGGGATTATGGGATTCCATACCTGTGAAAACCTTGGGCAGCATTAGGGGGATGCCACTTCTCAAACTCTGAAAATCAAGGGAAAAAGAAAATTCATATAGTGCCAATAAATGTATCTGGCTTATTTATCAGACAAGAGGACAATCTTCACTAGCATCTTTGGGGACCAAATAAAGGACACTATACATTTTCTATGAAATAATTTCCTAAAGAATACCTTTAATAACAGTGTTTAGTCAAAGGCAAGGGCAAATCTTACAGTCTTTCTTTGCTCAAAAAAGAGCTGTTTCAGTGGTATGTACCATATTTTGATTATATGACAAGGAAACAATAATGAGACCAAGTGGGATCAAAAACACAAATTACAATAAAAATTAATTTGGGAGAGTCTAATTCTAGTAGAGCAGAACATTGTGGAGGAACGTGGGATTTTACACAGATGAAGGTGTCAGGAGAAAATGTGGCTGCTCCATAACAGCTTGCTGCAAACTTGACCCATTGCCATCTCCTTTATCGGCTTCTTAAATGTCAGTATCTGGTCTTTTGGCCTCATTGAGTTGGGCCTCCATGGCTCCAAGGCAGGCTCCATGCCCTTGGCTGCACATCAATATCACCTGGAATACTTTTGTGAAATCTGGGCATTTGGGTCCCTTCCTAAACCAATTAAGTCTGGATCTTTGGCAATGCACCCCAAGCACAGATATTTTTTAAATATTCCCACAGGTGATTGCAATGTGCAGCCAGGATTGAGAATCACTGGTTTGGGGGAATTTCGCAGTGGAAAGGTAAGTCTTAGAGCATCCAACAATTCGGGAAATAGAAAGATAAAAGCATTCTCTCTCACGATCCCCTTGACAGGTCCTAATTTCTAGATACCACTTTTTATGTGGCATTTTGATGAAAGAAGCACCGTACTTGTACATTACAGCAGTTTCATCGTGTCCTACTTTCTCTTCTGCTGATCAGACCCAGGATGTCAGAGCAAAACATAACAACCACTTCCCTTTCATGATCCTGACAATAGTCTTATTAATTTCTACCCTCTCCCCAAGAAAGCAGAATGCGGTGATATTTTTTAACAAAATCTCAGGCCTTAAATTTGGCCTGGTAAATACTTGCTTTGGAGCTACAGAATCTAATATACTGACCTGTAAGAGATTTTTGATTAATCAAAATCTTTTCATTTGTCTTGTTGACCTCATCCTTAGAAATAGGTGGCTGGGTTCAAGGTAGGAATGGGGACAGGTAGGAATGCTCTGTTGGCTTGTGCAAGCAAAGGATCTGATAAAGCAGAAAGCTGCCAGCATAGCTCCAGGGTGAAGAAACTCCTCTTATGGCAAAGTGGATTCATAGCAATGAAAAACAATGGAGATCGAGGAGGCCAAGGAACACTATTTGATTCTCTTGGTCCTGTCTCTCAAATGGTGAACATTCAGTAGACTACTGTCATCAAAAATGTCTTCCATCCATTCTACTTGTTCCTCATCAAAAAGAGTCAAACACGTTCATTGTCAGTCTTGAAAAAATTAATTAACTGCACAGAGCCTGTAATGATGGTGGTAATTGTGCCAAAGTTTAGCTGTTTCCAAGAAATGCACAAACTGAATCCTACAAAGAATATCTCTTGAGTTCATATACCTCTATTAGCGTCAGTTTGTAAAACCTTTTATATTCTGCTATTTATTGGTATCTCAACATGAACTCAGAGATAGTGGCAGAAGACTCCAAAACTTGAAGAAAATTATCTCACTGATAGCTAATTTTAGAATTTGCAGTGATGTCTTATGGTATTAAAATATTTTATAAAATTGGTGACAAAATATCTTCTACAGATTAGAGTCTTCTTCACAAGGTTCCCAGTGTAGATATACAGTTGACAACGTAGGTAAAAGAAATAAAATTCACACTTCTTTTATTATCCAGGTTGGGTGCAGGTGTCAGGGAAGCTGAGCCTAGGTTTGAAGCCTCCTTACACCTCAGGTTCAAACCTGAGTTTCAGCCCTCATCACACCTTAGAAAACTATGTTGAATAAAGATCAAAGGAGAGAAAGGTTAGGGATCAATTCCTTGGTCAGTTTTTAATGGTGATCCTCTGGACTGCAAAAGGAAAAAAAAGTGTATATCAAGTGCTAGCTTTTAAAATTTGTATTAAACTTTTCATTTTGAGATAATTTTAGGTTCACATACAGGTGTAAGAAATAATGCAGAGAGATCCTGTATGCACTTTACCCAGTTCCCCCCAAATGTAACCACCGAATATTGACATCGACACACCCACCATTGTATCCATTTGTGTATGTGTTTGTATTTAGTTCTATACAATTTATCACATCTGTAGGTTCATGTATCCACTACCACTACCATAGTCAAGATGCAGAACAGATCCATCACTTAAAGATACTTCATTTTGCCCTTTTATAACTATGACCATCTCCCACCTCCCCAAAGCCTCTCCCCCAACCTCTGGCAAACACTAATCTGTTGTCCATTTCTAAAATTTTGTCATTTCCGGAATAAATAAATAGATTCATTCAACATGTAATCCTTTAGGGTTGCCTTTTTTTCAGTTATCATTATTCCCTAGAAATTCATCCAGATTGTTGTGTGTATCAATACTGTGTTCCTTTATACTGCTGAGTAGTATTCCATGGCATGGACATACCACAGTTTGTTTAGCCATTCACTATTTGAAGGACATATGGAATGATTCTAGATTTCAGGTATAACAAATAAAGCTGCTATGAACATTCAGGTACAGGATTTTGTGTGAGTTTTTTTTTTTTTTTTTTTTTTTTTATTCACGGTAAATGCCCAGGATTGCAATTGCTGGGTCGTAGGTTAGTTACTTATTTAACTTTATAAGAAATGTCAAACTGTTTTCCATCAGCAATATAGGAGTGAGTCTGTTTCTCTACATCCTTGCTCCCATTTGATGTTTTTACTATTTTATACTTTAGCCATTTTTATAGATACATAGTAATATCTCATATTTGTTTTAATTTACATTTCCCTAATGGCTAATGATGTTGAACATTTTTTCATATGCTTATTTCCCAACTGTATATCCTCTTTGGTGAAATGTCTGAATCTTTTACCCTATTTTCTAATTGGATTGTTTGCTTGTTTTTATTGTTGAGTTTTGAGAGTTGTTTATATATTCTAGATACCAGTTCTTTGTCTTTTCAACCTTTTAACAGGGTCTAGCACAGAGCAAAAGTTTCTAATTTTGTAGAGATCCAATTACCAAAAATTTTTTGGAATCATGCTTTTGGTATCAAGTTGAAGAACTCTGTATAGGCTTCGATTCCAAGATTTTCTCTGATGTTTTATTTTCTCCTAAAAGTTTTATGGTTTTACATTTTGCGTTTAAGTCTGTGATCTATTTTGAGTTAATTTTTGTATAAGGTGTGAAGTTTAACTTGAGGTTAATTTTTTTGCCTATGTTTGTCCAGTTATTCCAATACCATTTGTTTAACAGGCCATCTTTCTTTTATTGATTTAATTTTGCATCTTTATAAAAAATCAGGTGGGCATATTTGTGTGGATCTATGTCTTTTCTTTAACAGCGACTGTTCTCACTGATAAGCATGACCTGATGACAAATTCTTACCAACTTCTCCCTGCTGGAATTAAGAAAGAGGTAGAATAACATTGAGGGGCCTGGAGAGCCATTCTCTAGTGGGACTATTCTAGGAATATTTTCCTTCTGTTAACCATCTCACTTAACAGACAAGGGTGATGAGGCATATGATGGACCCCTAATCCCTTATCATAAGCAGGATCAGCGATGTATCAACAGAGTTTGTTTCCTGCTCATATGGTCACTTCCTTACACAGGCCCCTGCTTCCATGTTCCCACTAAGTCCTGTTAGAAGGCAGTTATCACGGATGACAGAATTTATCTGTCAGTGAATGTCTCCAGAAGCTTACGAATTGTGGTAGGTCAGGACATTAAATAATCCCTATTCTCCTCCAGTTTTCAATTATCACTATTCCCAGGTATATTGTGAAAACTAAATTACCAGATGGTCTGTACATTGCAGACCATTTAGCAGAATAACTAAAACAAAACCAAATACCTCAGTTTAAATAAATAAATAGGTAAATAAATAAGTAAATAAATAAACAAATCATTGGAAAATCCAAAAGTGAATCCGACATCAATGAAGAATGATGCAAGGTCTAAAACAGTGCCAAAGCCTGTCTCTTCCTCACTCTGTTCCTCTCTTTCAGCATCTACATATCAAATCCCAGGGAAGGAATCTGATTGGCTGGCTGCTTCCTGTGATCAACTCAAGGACCAATCACTGCTATTAATGCATAAGTTCAATGGTAAACCAGACACAGTATTTATGTATATTGATATTGATTGACAGACCCACTAGTACCACTTAGGATCAGAGAAAGAGAGCTCCTGAATTGAAAGGCAGACGCTGAGCAGGCAAAAATAGAAAATGGCCGTCCTCCTATGATGGATAAGAGATTAGAATTAGCTCCTTTTCCCCACTTGCACCCAAGGAGTCTCACTCAGGGCTATGTCAGTTTCTAGTTCTTTCTTCTGCACTTAGACTTGGGCTGCCTTCCACTGTTAGTGTTATGGCTTCTGCAGCACCTCCATTATGAAAGCTCTAATGCTGCACATGCTTTCGAAGTTCCAAAAGATCAATCCTGGAAGATGATCACACAACCACCAAACATACCACATGTGGGTACACACCCACACACATCCCACAAAATTAGTAATCGGGCCCATAGCCCAATGCAGCCAAGCATCAGCTTTTATGCCACTCCAATCCCTATTCAATGACATTTCCCACATAAAGGCAATGCTCCTAATACCCAATATATATCACAGAGACTCACTGTGTTCTTTCCGGCCATAGAGCATAATAGGAAATTATAGTCATCTATAGGAAGATTCTAAGAAAAAGAAAAAGAAAAAAATTAAGAAAACTGTGGTTTTAGTCTGCCAGGACACTGGATCATTCATGTGAACTGGCCAAATTCCATGATCTGTCACCATATCCTTAATTAAGAAAAGCAGCCTCCTGCTGGTACATTCATATATTAATTCAACAAACATTGGCTGAACTATGAGCTATGCACAAATCAATGAAATAGGCACATGGGTACATATATATATAAACCAGAAACACCATCCTTATTCTTGTGGAGCTCACTTTCTATCAGGGAAAGTGGACAGAAATTAAAGAATTAATTATTTATTTCTCTAGTTATGATTGTGATACGTGCTAGAAAGGAATGCTAAAGGTGATTTGAGTTTACACAAGGGGATGGAACTGGCTATAGAAGGCTTCTCTGAAGAAGGCATATTTGAACTTAAACCTTAAATTATTAATTACACAAAAAAGCACAGAATAGATTATTCTAAACTCAAATAATAACACTTTCAAAGAGCCTATGGTGGATAAAGTCACAGTACCTTTGAAAACTGAAAGGAAACCAGTATAACTTATGTACAGACAGTGAAATATATAAAAGGAAGAAAGCAAGGAGCCAGATCTTCCAGGGTTTCACCTAATGTGTTCTAGATTTTGGTTTATATTAAGGGTGGTTGGAAGCCATTAAAATATATTTAAAGTGATATCCTTACCATGCCTTCTCTCCAAGCAGCCCTCTAGCTGTAGTATTAAAAGGGGTTTAAAAGGCAAAATACAGGAATCAAAAAGTTAGGAAGTCATGAGGGAGTCCAAATAAGAAACAATGGAAGCTTTGATCAGAGCACGGCCAAAGTAAGTGAAAGAAGTAAAAATATGCAGAATATTTTAGAAGACAAAAATCAATGAGAGATGACTGGACAACCCAGACAGCATAGTCACCATTTCCTCTGAAATTTAAATAAAATTGACTCAAGCCACCTCCTTGCCAACATATGGAATTCCAGTGTCTATCCCTGGAGGTAGAAGCTATGGTACCCTTCATCTCCTACCCGCCCCCCCTGAACTCTGAACTCCTTCTTTCTTACATATCAACTCATGTATTTTTATGTTCTTCAATCTTGTGTTTATCTACCCATGAAACAGAATCGTGTTTCCTTGTTTTCTCCAAAATACAGACCCCTCAAGGTGTCTGTATTCTAAATATTGGAGGCTAAGGTAGGTGCAACAGATCTAAGCAACAGAACTATGCATTTTGAAATGGAATATTAACATTCTTTGGAAGTTCTGCAGGAACCAGGAATTTCTCATAGGCCAGTATTTCTCCCCAGACTTCCTGCCTCCTACCAAGTTATTTGTCTCTTACTTCAGCTCTTCTCCCCAGCCTTCTATATTGTGCTCTCTTCCCCAGAAGTCTTATTTTCTCTCTCTTCGTCCACCTCAACATATCTAAGTTATCACCAGAAAGCCTCATATTCTAAACCAATATGCCAATGAAGCCATTTTTCTAAACAAGCATATTTTTCCTTGAGCAGAATTCTGTGTCTAACTTTCAAGAGTATTTTCCCCTACTGCCATTGGAAATGGAGAAATTAATGATAAAACCCAGGTTCTAACTTTCACAACTCTTAGGATATGTGGTGCTAAGAAGTAAGATATAGTTGTGCAGGGTTGAGGAAGGACTAATTGCCTCCATCTCTGAAATACTCTTTGCAAACAATAGAAATTTGTGTTTGTGGAACCTGAAATTCTCAAGTTCCTTTGAGTTTCCTTCCTTTTCCTTGGTGCTAGTCTTGTATATTTAAAAAATGTTATTGTCCATTTTTTTTTAACCCAGTGTTTGCACATCCTGACATGAGTATCTGACTTTATAACAGGAAACTCTCCAAGCAAAGTGCATAGACAGCAAGTCCTTGGTCATATGCTTCTCTCCCAAAATCTCAAGTATACTCAGATTTTGAGTTTGTTCCTGGGACTTTCATAAATCATGACTTATTCAAAGGAAGCAGAACATTCTTTTCTATCATATTTTTTCCTGCAACAGATGAGTATGTCTCTGTTTCCTCCAGGTTTCCATTTCTATTGCTTTCTGATCATCTCTATACTCCTTTCAAGCTGATCCTACCTAGATTTTTTAAAGTTCACCTGATTCTTCAATTAGATTCAATTATTTCTGCTACATGTATGAGGATAAATACTTGTTGGAACACAGTGTTATCTTTCTTTTTCTTTATTTTTTCCACAGTTTCTTTTTTTACTGTAAAACAAAGTGCTTTTTTTCTTTTAATTCAGTTAATATCACTACTTGTGTTCTTAATATTCTCTTTCCAATGTCTAAGCAATAGTTCTCTCTTCACATCCCAGGCAATCAATTCTAGCTGCTGCAGCAGACAGACCCTGAAATCTCAGTGGGCTAATACGATAAAAGTACATTTATTGCTCACACCACAGCTAGAGGCTGGGTCAGTGGCCATTGCCCATCCTGTAGCAGTGCCATCATGATACACAACCTCCAAGTCACCATGGCAGGAGAAAAGAGGACAGAAATATTGCATATGGTGGATTTAAGGTCGAGGTTTGGAATTGGCTTATTTTACTTCTCCCCACATTGATTCGCCTAGAAATTAAGTACATCATAATATCTTAACTCATCAAAATATCAACCTAACTTGAGGGGAGTCTGAGCTTAATGGATGGATGAATGCCTGCATACATTTATGGATAGATGGGTTCTATGATAAGCACTAATAGTCTGCTACATACTCCAAATTCCCAATATTTCTAAATCTCACAATTTTTTCTCCATCTCAGAGCAAATGTGGTTGTGTACTTGCACTGTAGCTAATCTGAATTGAGATGAGATCTGAGTGTAAAACACACGCTGGATTTCAAAAATGTATTACAAAGAAGAGAATATAGAATACATCACTAATAACTTTTCTATTGATTATATGTTCAAATGACAATACTTTGGATGTATTTAGTTAAATCAAATATATTACTAAAATTAATTTTAGCTGTTCCTTTTTGCCTTTTATTTCATGTGCCTATTGGAAAATTTTAAATTACTTAGGTGGCTCACAGTACATTCCTACTGGACAGCACTGCTCTAGAGATGTGATATTCCAGATATAAGCTTTTATTAAATTGTTTTTTACTCTTGCCTTTGAAACAATTTCCATGAGGTTTATTTCTACGTATAAGTCCAAGAGAATTGCATGTCTTCTTCTAACAAATATCCCTATTTTTGTTTATTCGTTCATTGGTGATTTCCTCCCCTTCACTATGAGTAAATCCACTATCTGGATCTTTAAAATCCATAGCCAGGATGAGGACTTATCCCATAAATATGCAAAACCCAGCTCAAGAACAACTTGTTGGACTGATTCTGGGAAACTGTAGACCAGTCACTTGAATCCCGAGAAGGTGCTAGCTACTAGACACAGTTGAAAGCAATAGAACAGGGAACGTACCCTGAGGCAGCTAATCCAACATCAGGTATGCCTGTCTAGTATTAAATATCTAAAGAATTAAAAGCCCCACATACTGGAACTTCACTGTTAAATAGTGCCTGTTCTTGAAGCACAAGATTTTCCATTGCTGGTGTTCCTTGAGGTCCAAGAAAAGCCTGCCCTCCCTCCTAAAATGAAACTTCTTTTCAGATGAAGATCAGAGTATCTGTAAGAAGTAGAAAGTTATTTGCCAGATGAGATGGTTGACCCATCCTTGCTCTCTCCATGTGGTACTTACTCTTCAATATCTAATTCTCTATCTATGTGATTGACCCTGCTGAAACTATAAAAAAAAACATTAGAAACCATGGCAAGATTTGGATGGCTTAAGACATTATGAAGTCCAAAGTATCCAGCAATAGTCAATTCCTGTGCCTGGTTCTAGCCAGGATCCTAAAGGAACCTGAAGGAGATATGCCTACAGGAAATAATGGAAATAAATGAAAACAATGAACTCAATAAACAAGGCTGCACTTAAGTGGCAGAAGCTGGAGGCCTAAGAGATCTCTTTCTATACCTAAATCCAAACTCAAATCTTGGACTTTAATAAGCTGGGATAATTAAGTACCTCTTCCCACCTAAGTATAGACTTACCAACCACATGGAACGGCCTGTTACAGGATAGAAAGCTAGGGATGAGCTTATGACTGCAGTTATAAAGGCAGAAGAGAAGAAAGCCAAGCATACCACAGAGCCACTAGACAACATGGTGCAATGAGTGTCTTAGAAAATGACAAATCAATAGCACCACCTTTATGGAAGAAAGCAGGTGGCAGGAGTAATGAAGATGTAAGGAAAAGGAGCAGAGAGAGCCTAGAAGTCATTTTCCTAGAAGTAATAGCCAAATAGGGAATGAAATATCAAAGGGAAATCTCTCCAAGTCATTACTTTCTTTTTATTGGAATTTTTAAAAAGGAAAATATATGTGAACTAAAGATTATTTTCTGCTGGTGCATTATATCTCTAGTAAGAAAAAACATTGTCCAAATTAGTGTGCATATTTTTTGTTGGTGTAGTTGTTATTATTGTTTGGTTTCTAACATGAGACTTGAGCTGATTGTGATATGGCTTTTTCCCATCTCACTGTGCAATTGCACATTCTTTTCTTCATTTTGTTTCTGCTCTTAGAATATCTTCCTGTGTATATATAGTACTTGATAGCCCAACAAAAAAAGTTTTCCAGTCCTGATATTTCACTATTAGGAAGTCATCGTTTCTTCCCCTTAACTCTAATAGAATTGTATCTCTGCCTCCTAATGCATTGATTTGGAAAACTTCTGGATAGGAATTTGCAATGAAACTTTTTATGTGAAATTACTTTTAGGGAGGGGACGCCATAATCTCTTCATAGACTGGTGGGCTGGGTCCTCTACAAAGTAGAACTGGAAGGTAAGAATGACATTTCTGACACTATTTGGGAGGTACAAGACCAGAACAGTGATGGTGAAGACAAAAGGGAAGTGATGAGTATCAGTGGGAATTCCAGACCAGCTTCAGAGTTAGGGAGCTGTAGCTCATTCAAATAACTTCCTCTTACAATTGAGTAGCAATCAGTATTTATTGGGTCTCATTCATTCACTCACTCTTTCATTTATTAAGCACTTACTATATGCTGATCATTTTCCCAGACAGGATACAGAAAATAAAACCCACAAAAAATTTCTATACACAAAAAACTTTATCTTGGTAGAAGGTAGAAAATTAATAAGGAAATAAATATGTAAAGAAGATAATCTTATAGTATAACAAACCCTGTGAAGCAAATAAACAGAATTATGTACTGGAGAATAAATAAGTTGGAGTGTGCAGGTGTGGGTGGTACAGGGCTGCTTTGGATCAGATGGCCCAGAAAAAAAACCTCTTGGAGAAGATGATATTTGAACTAAGGCTTGAAGGATGCAAAGGAGCTAGGCATCTAAAAAGCAAGGGAATGTGCATTCCATGTGTGAGAATAGTATATTCAATGGCCCTCAAACAATAAAGTGTTTAGGGTTTTTGTGTAAGTGAAAGTTGTCCACTGTAGAAAGAGTTTGGTGTGCTAGCGCGAAGATCAACAAACCGTTTTAGACTTTGTAGGTTCTATCTCTTTCACAACTACTCAATTCCACCATTATAGCATGAAAGCAGTCATAGATAATGCATAAATGAATGAATAGGTGAGATTGTATTCCAAGAAAACAATTATTTACTCACAATTCTGAAATGTGGGCAGGGCTCTGTGGGAATGGCTCCTCTCTGTTCCACACGCTATTGACTGGGGTGGCTCCACTGGAACTGGAGATTTCAATTGGTTTCACCGACATGCCTGGTGCCTCAGCTGCGGTGCACGGGATTGCTCAGGGCTGGCTGGACTTCTTTCTCTCCCTTCAGTCTCTCAACCTCTAAAGCCTTTATTTATCTTCGTGGGCTTTCTGCAAAAAGGTAAATGGATTTCTTTGGAGTCTCACTTTACATGGTTCAAGGCCTCCTAAGGGCTTGTATATTAGTTTTCCAGAGCTGCTATGACAAATATCACACATTGGGTCGTGTTGCCAGATCTTCTCTTGGTTAAGTTACACAAAATAAATTTTAAGAGCAAACCAGATTAGTTAAGCCAGTAATTTAATAAGGAATGGAGAGAAGATAAATGGGAGAAAATAACAGATCAAGGGTCCCAGGTAGAGAGGAAGTAGCTGAAAAGAGATAAAGAAGGCTGATTTACAGACTACAATTTCCCATTACGGATTACAAAATACCCAGATTTTACTTGCATGCTGTTCGAGGCAGGGGGAGTGTGGGGAGAAGGCAAGAGCGGGGGCTGTTTGGCCTTTGCGCTTGCTTTTTGAACTATTAATTATTCCACCCCTTTGCTAATGACAGGGGAGGAGTCCCAGCTGTTTGCTGTTTTGATTGATTATCCATCAATCCCCTGGGAGAGCCCAATGATAAGGCCACTGGAGAATTTCCAGGCTTCCAGAGGAAATCTCATTCTGAATGGGAGTTCTCACAAATGTCTTCCAAGCAGCCATCTTCCTGCCAGGTTCCAGACCCGCCTACCGATTCCCTATTTTACTAGCCTGCCTCAGGTTGGCTTAAACAACTAGAATTTATTATCTCATGGTTTTAGAGGCTAGAACTCCAAAATCAAGGTCTCAACAGGCTGTATTTTTTCCTGAAGACCATAGCATTCTTGTGCCGGCTTGCCACAATTCTTGGGTTTCCTTCGTTTACATTTCTGCCTCTGTCACTTGGCGATCTGTTTCCTTAATCTCCTTTTGTGGTTTTCTCTGGCTTCTGGCTTCTTCTAACTGACTGTTTCAGAATGTCCTCTCTTTATAAGTCTTATAGTCATATACATTAAGGTTTACCCTGACTCAATCTGTCCTCATCTCAATAGGATCTCTGAAGATCCTGTTCACAAAAAAGTCTACACCTTAACTAATGAAAGGTCTTCTTTGAAAAAATGGATTTACACTCATAGGAACACAGATTAAGACTTGACCATATCTTTTGTGGTGGACATGATTCAACCCCCAACACCTGGAAAAAGGACAATGTCACTTCTGTCATTTTTATTGATCAAAACAATTCATAAGAGAAAGAATAAGAAAAAATAAATAAGTAAATAAACAAAACTAGTCACAGCATAGTCCAGGTTCAGGTGTAAGAAAAATAGATGCCCTCCCTTGATGGGAGAATTAACAACCTTATTTGCAGACAATTCACACACAGTATGGACTTTGGATTTTTTTCCTGAGTGAATTAGGAAACCATTTTATTTAGCATGGGGATGGCATGGTTTTTTTTAAGTTTTGAGAAATGGATAAGGGAAGGAAAGCAATCTTCTGTTTTATATATTTTTATAGCAATCTTTTCCCAAGGCTGTGGAAGAAATAGAGTCTCTCTGCAAATGGCCTGAAATTCTCCACCTAAGAAAAAGTGCCCCCACTCAATGGTCTGTATAATATGGATCAGTAATGGTAGGGTTGTGGTCTTGATCCATTCAACTGCCAGCTTGCTCAATTTTATTCCATAATTATGGAATATATCCATGACCTTTGCTAGCTATCTCACAAATCTGCTCATTTAACCAGAAGGCAGATAAATTTGGCATGAAATGTGTTAGGTCCCCGTTCATTGAGGCTTGGAGACAGACCAAAATTCAAGCAGAGAAGTTTATTAGACCACCAGCATGGAGGGGGTCTGACGTGAGACTTCACGAAGCTTGGGATTACTTCTTTTGAGCTGGGGTAACAGAAGGGGCGCTTAGATGTGGCACACAGATATGGGGTGGAAGATTACTGACTTTTGCCCTTTTGGGAGGAGGTCTTGGGTAGGGGAAGATGGACGTGTTGGAATGTTAAACAGCATGTTTGAGAATCTCGTGATATTCTCATCGTTGGTTTTGCAATTAGTATATCCTGTTGAATTAGGGGCGGCCGTGGGGGTTTTGAGCTACCTGTTTTTGGGGCAGGGCAGACTTGCCGGTGCCAACCAGGGACACAGGTGAGCTATTTTGCCAAATGGGGCTAACAAACACTAATTGATTTGACTCATATCCATCATAACAACCAGAAAACCCATCAAAGCCCTAGTCCTATTGACAACAGGTCATTAGAAACAAAGTGATCCTATAAATTTACCAGCTCTTAAATCAACTTTATTTATCCTAGAATTAAAATAACAGGTATATTAGAAACCACAGTGTTAATTAGGAATATAGAACATCCATAAATGTAAAAATCACCTGCATAAAATATTAGCTCTTAATTATCTTTTTATATAAACTTTGCTATTCAATCACTCATCCATTTTATACTCTATTTTTAAACAGGTTTTTATTATTGTTGATATCGTATTGGTACTGTACACTCCTATATACTCACTTATGGTTCTCTGGTGGAAACATAAATGCCTGTTTGACTTCAGTCCGCTTTTTTTATTGTACTATGAATTATTTATTTATTTATTTAAACAAAACATATGCCTCTGGGAAATTTACAGTCAACAATTAAGAAACTTAGACTCACCAGTAGTTGTGTTTTCTAAAATAAAAATGAAAAGCATCAGGCATCAAATCATTAAAAGGGTCATTAATGATAATGGAAAACCTGCAATGGCCTTATTTCTCTGCTATTGAAAATAAAGAAAAGAAATGTACTCTAAGAGAATGATTGCAGAATAGTTTAAAAGTCGAAACTAGCTAATCAGCTATTTTCCCTAGGTAGTAGAAGTAATAATACAATTTCTTTCCTGTCAGAGTATCAGGAGAATAGAATAATGTGTTTCAAGCATCACCTGAAAGAAATAACAGGAACAATTTTAAAATATTCTCATTAAATTTAGCATGATTTCATTGTCCTTCAGCAAAACACCTTTCCTATAGGGAAACTCAATTGCGTTGTTCTCTTGAAACTAGTTTTGCAGGTGGGGGTAGGGGAGGCCTGAACAGCTTGAATAGTTTCCTGCCATTTTCTTATGCTTGCTTTTCAGTTTGTTCCATAAAACTGGACTTGACCTTACCTAAAATTTAAAGTGCAGATATTTTGTTTATGAATTGAACCACAATCAGAAATGAACATTTTTAAGAGAACTTTATAAAACTCACTTGTACAAGAAAGAACTTTTATAATGCAAATAAACAGCTCTGGATTTCTTTACTTGGAACTTGGAGAAAGATAAAGAAAGCCAAGCAGTGGGTAGAACGACATGATTAAGTACTGGTGCAAAGGGCTTGAATGACAACAAAGAAGAAGGGGTGTGGCCAAAGGGGCTACAAAACGTGAGGAATTAGAACATTGTGGTGTTTTGAAAAAGGGGCCTCCAGCCCCCTTTATATTATAGGAACCTGTATATTCCTTTTAAGAGGGCTGTGAGCAGAATCCAAATGAGTTGTTTGCACTCTCTTTTCCACAAACAATGTCTCTTCAGTGTCCAGATACAAACTCTTCTATCAGTTAGATGGGAAAGAAGTAAAAAGAGCATCATCTCAATTTTGGCATGGACTGTCATCTAATTCTGGCTTGATACAGACTTCATACAACAAAGCTCCATTCCAGCAGCTCAAAAGTTTTATCATTCTTTAGCGCCCAACTATGGGACATTGTCAGCAGAAGGCAGGTTTACCAGGGATGGCAATGTAAGGTTGGCTACCAAAGCCAGTAAATAGAGAAATGTCTTTGCCCAACCTCCACAAAACTGACGGAAGAGAAAGAAAACGGTACCATGTGGAAGCAAGCAGGGTTTGCTCATGAATATATTGGGTTCCACAGTAGTCTGAAATAATTGTGTGGTTATTTGAAAGAGCAATTAAATATATATCAACGGGCAAATGATGTGTCTCTAGTCATCCAGCATCCATTGCTCCCTTAACTAATAATAACATGATTTCTTTTGTGGAATGACATCTCCCCCATTGAGTGTTGTTTTGGGTACATGGTGAATGATGGTGTCCTCCCACTATAAAAACCAGAGAACTTCAGAGCCTTTGACAGAGATACCTCTTCATGCATAATAAAGACCTTGATGCAGAAACTTGACCTAACCAATAGCAATTGGCCTCTCTGGCAAGGGACCTTAAAATCTGATGATAATTAAAGATAGAAGAAATATCCTTCAATAAAGTCATTAGACTATACTGTCAGATGGTTTTTACCATCACAATTCCCTGAAATTTACTAGTTCTTATTTACAATCAATAAGTTGCTTTTTCTTCATTCCTGTGAGTTTCTGTATATCTGCCAACAAATTCACTTTATATTTAAGGTGAATAGGGTTCGTTTTATCGCATGCAGTAAAAGTACATAGTTAGAATATCATGAACATTTAAAATAAAATAACTGTCACTTCTTTAGAAAACCAAAGCAGTAATGCCCCACTTTGGGCAATATGGTCTTATTAAAAATCAGATTTTAGATAGGCCATTGCTCTTTGAGGCCAACAGGTTCTGAATGTGGTGCTATGTGGTAAGACAATGCTGATGTGTCCACAGCCGCGCCTCCTTTGGTGTACACTGTGTCCCTTGGCCTGAAATGGTTCTATGAAGTATTCTGTGTCAAAGATTTTGTCAGTGGATCAAACACTGTAAGTCCTCAGATACTGGTGCTAGCCATGAGATACTGTGAATACGTATCAATTCCAATCAAAATAAATCTCTGCTCAATCCTTGGTGGAAGGAGTCCAATGTGATCTATATGTCACAAAGTGTTTGATTTCTGTCATTGAGGGATGATGCCATATCAGGTGAACTGCTGTCTATTATCTCTATTATCTACTGAAACTCCAGGAGAGGCAATTGCTAAATCAGCCTTGAAAAGTGGGCACCCAGCATTCCCTTCTATCAAAGTGCCCTGAGTCTGAGAACTGATTGAACTCAGAAACTAGGTCAATGATTATATTTTATTGCTCTCAGCTTGCATATTACCCATCCTTGATTTTTGTTTGTATGTATTAAACAAGTCACTTGTCTGCCCATCTACTTTGCCCTAAGGAAAGCCGTGTTCTATTAACCACGGTTCTCTGGAAGCCAGACCATCCTGACTGCCACTTTGATTTTGCCACTGGTTATCATTCTTGTGCACTCCTTACTTCTGAGGGTAAGTCCCACTACTTGCCTCTATTATTTGGGTTCCTCACTACCCCTGTTTTTATTAGGGAGTCCAGTTCTGTAAAAGCATCTCTTACCATCACTCTTACTTACAGAGGACACTGAGATCTTCACTGTCCTCCTCCTACCAGTGCATTCTTATATTGGTAAGTACAGTGTCTCTTGAGCCTTCCTATAGAATACAGCTGGTTAGTTGATTCTCTGGCCTTATGTAGTACATCCACTTTAGCATGCCCACTCTCGGAGCTTCCCCTGAGCCTTTGAACATATGAGATATTGCAATAGCCAATGCTTTACCTTCCCCAGCATGCAATCACAATATCGGGGACCATATTAACAATTGTTCTGTTACAGCCTGTCGGAGGATCTCAAATATCCCCCAACCAGGTCAGCAATCCTCATCACCAGCTGGCCAGGGGTGATCCAACTCTAATTTCCTATTTTTTTAATTTGCTTCTTAGAACTACTCTTGATGTCAAATATATAAGGCTGGGTTCCTCCGCACATGGAAACTGTGCCAGACATTTGCATGCAGGAAGATGACTGGGAAGTGTCTACTCTCAATAATGAAACCTATGAAAGAGCAAGAGAAGAAGGGTTGGACATGAGATGAAGTTGAAAAAAAAAGTCTTGATTTGGATGCTGGCCTGTCTTGGCCTTGGTTTCATCTTATGGAAAATAATCCCCTTCCATTTCTCCTTTTGCAACATTATCTTGGTTATCCTCACATTTCTATTCTTTCGAATATACCGTAGATTTACCTTGTCAAAGTCCATTGAAAATCTATTAATATTTTAAATAAAACTAAAATAAATACATGGACTAGTTTGGAAGATAATTTCACCTTTTAATTACTGAATTTCACTTTCTTTTCTTTATTCTCTTCCTTACTTTCCCTCTCTCAGATATTTCTCATTTAAGTTTGCTATTGTGAATGGGAATTTCTCAAGATTTCCTTTAACTACGGTTGGAATATGTATTCTTTTTTAATTTTCATTTTTAATTTGCCAACTTAGTAGCTTCTATTTTGAGGTGGGAGATAGAATTTATTCACATTTTTTAAGGGTAAAATTTCATTTATTTCATTTATAAATAATAATATTGAATCTATTCAAATTTATCAGCGTTGATTTCAAAACAATGTGTTTTCTTAGATTTCACCCATATTTGTAGTTATATCCTTATAAATTTTAATTACTTTCTATTCTGATTTTGTTTTCTTTTCTTTTTTTTTTTTTTTTTTTTTTTTTTGATTATTTAAAAGTGTTTTAAGGGATTTTTAGTTGATTTATTTCAAGAACAAGTTTTTTATAGTTTAAAAATTTGGTTGATTTTCTATTTTCCAATTTTGTAATTTCTTAATTTTGATTGTTTCTTCAGATTCCCTCAGTTTCCTTTTCTACCTTTTTCGGTAAAAATTTTAATTTACTTTAAGTTTTTACTTTTTCAATAATGAAAACCTCTAAAGCTTTGCATTTTCCTCAGAATATAGGTTTAGCATAATCTTTGGTTTTATTATGAAGTGTTATCATTGTTAATATATATTTACCAAAAAGACTACTTTGTTTTAGTGTTCAATTTCTAAATGGCTGGGACTTTTTGAACTTTTTACATTAATTTGAACTTTATCACATTCTGTCAAAAGTTTCATAAAATTCTAAATTTTAAAATGTGTTTAGAATTCTTAGGGTAATACCATGTGATCTATTTTTCAAAGTGATTACATAGGCATCCGCTTCAAGATATACACCTATAGAATCAAATATATACATTTTGTTATCTAATTCCTCTATATTCATTTTTCTCTACTTAATCCACCAGAGAATAATGTGACAAAATCCACTGGGTTTCAACTCTGTTTACACTATATATTTTATAAAACTTAACTGGCACATACAAAATCATGAATATTGATTTTCTATTGATGTTTGCATCCTTTTTCAATACGGAATGAAATCCCTTTGTCCCATTGAACTTTTTATTTCAACTTTGTTATTCATTGTTTATATGTTTTCTATTTTTGGTTAATAGTCATCATCCATTATTTTAATAATTTTTCTGTGTTATAACTTTTAAGAGCTCCTCTTTACAAATACCAAGATTTTTTTGTTTGTTTGTTTATTTGCTTTGTTTTTATCTCAAACTTTTTTTGAATCTGGGGGATTAACTCATTATGTTTATTATGATAACTGATAGTTTTGTAATTATTATTATAATCTTTATTCTTTCAGTTTTTTATAACTCTGCTAATATTCCTATTTTATATAGCAAATATAAAATACACAGCAAAAATGCATAGTTTTGCTTGGTATTTAATTGTATACAAAAAATTTGAGTTATATTATTTTTCAATTAATAGATACAGATAGATAGTTCAAATTAGACATTCACTTGAATTCTTATGAAAGGGTATCTTTTTAAATTCACACAAAGGCAACATATGGCTTATCAGTGGTTCTTGTTAATATAATATGAGATGTGTTTATTATAATTGTCTTCCCTTTCAAGAATTGTTAATATTTTTGTTTTACACCCTCATTAAAAACAATCTAAATAAAAACCAGAGGAAATTCTGTTTCCAACCAAGAAGGACCCAACTTACTCTTTTGCCTTAAACAAATAGAAAGTCAGACAAAATATGTGAAACAGTTTGCTTGGTATTTAATTGTATACAAAGAATTTGAGTTATATTATTCTTCAATTAATAGATACAGATAGATAGTTCAAATTAGACATTCACTTGAACAGAAAAAAGTTAAATCAAGATTCATAGACTCTCTCCAATGACAAAACAAAAATCTTCAGCATGTTTTTCAAATTCTTTCTATTCTATCTCTGCATTCTCCACATCTTTTTTAGACCCTCAGAGACAACTATAAAGGCTGAACACTGAAAAATTTGGAGGGGATAACATTTATATTTGAAGACATCATAGATTTTTACATAATGATGGAAAGTTTCCAGCCGACAGCATTGACAGATGTTATTCTAGCAAAATCTACATGTTATGACAGCTTCCGAAAGAGTGAAAGTAAAGTGTTCTTATGAAAGGGTGTCTTTTTAAATTCACACAAAGGCAACATATGGCTTATCAGTGGTTCTTGTTAATATAATATGAGATGTGTTTATTATAATTGTCTTCCCTTTCAAGAATTGTTAATATTTTTGTTTTACACCCTCATTAAAAACAATCTAAATAAAAACCAGAGGAAATTCTGTTTCCAACCAAGAAGGACCCAACTTACTTTTTTGCCTTAAACAAATAGAAAGTCAGACAAAATATGTGAAACAGTTTTTCTCAGGCATCAAACAACAGGCATTGTCTGTCAGTGACCCTGGGAGAGGGGAAGCCAACAAGGTGAGCCTTGTATTGTCCCTGACGACTGCCTTGAAAGGTTATACGATGAAGCATAGGAAGGAAAAATCCAAATAGAGCCTGCTGGGCTCCCTGATTTGAGGAAACAGAGCTGAGAATCGGGTAAGACCAGGGCAGTTGGAATTTGTGGGGCTGATGACCAGAATGTAGCCAGTTCCAGGGAGAGAAGGGAGCTACACAAAGACAGAGCTCTGGAGATCTGCAGCGGATTCCCTCTAGTCTTCAGCAGAGTACTGATCAGCACAGGCACCTGAGAAAACCATGAAAGACCAGGGAGAGAATCAATGATATGTACAAAACCTGACTGAATTCATCACTAGCAGATCTGTACTGCAAGAAATAGTAACGGGAGTACTTTAAACAGAAAGAAAGTAGCACGAGAGTGCCCAGAAGATGATGTCTAATACCATTCTCCCCATAAAAGGAACTAGAGGGCCTTAGAGAATTGGCTGATTTTATGCTTGTGGTACAAAAAGTGTAAGGTGAAACTTGGCTATCTTGTAGCACCATAAAGTTAGGAAGTGTTCAAAAAAAAAAAAGAATGAAAGAAAGAAAGAAAAGATAGGACTATTTCAAAAGGACAAGGGAGCCAAGGTGAAAGAACTTTCAGTAGCCAAATTGGGAACAATGTGTAACAAAATGAATGATGTAGTATTGGATTATAACCCAATGTATAAAATAAATATACAAGGGTCCATATTGATATAAATAAATGATTGAATAAATAAATAAATGGGGAGACTGAGGCAAATCTTCCTTACTGGAGGATTCCAAATAATGTATGGACTTATTTCCTCATCCAGCAGGTGCAGTTTAGTCCTCCTCCTTTTTAGCATGAGATAGGCTTAGTGATTCGTTCCCAAAGAATAGAATGGGGAGAATGAAAACTTTATATTGAAGAAACCTAGCAAACACTACCTTGACCAAGTGACTAAGGTTGCTGTGACCAGTGATAAGTCATATGAATATCATGAATCCCTGGATGTCATGTGATGAGAAGGCCATTTCAACTTTGTGGTATTCTTTCTGAAAAACTATAACCTCAGCCTAATAATGAGAAAAACATTTTTTAAAAAGCCAAATTGAGGGACATTCTATAAAATTCTTGACTACTACTCTTGAAAATTGTTAAGGTCATGAAAAAACAAAGAAAGACTGAGAAATTGTCAGACCAAAAGAGACTAAGGAGACATGACAATTAATTGCAATGTGGTATCTTGGATTGGATGCTGGAACAGAAAAAGGGAAATAATGGAAAAAATCTGGGAACTTGGAATAAAGTCTGGAGTTTAGTTTATTATAATAATGAATATAGATTTATTTCTTTTTGTGGATGTACCACAATATTGTATGATGACAACATTATGGAACACTGTATCTGAGTGAGGGATATATAGGAAGTATGTGTACTATGCTTACAATTCTTATGCAAATCTAAAATACTCCAAAAATTAAAAGTTTATTTTAAAATGCTATCAAATTGAGTCCAGCAAGTTATAAAAAGGTAATACATGACAAGGAAGTGGGACTGAACTTAGGAATACAAGACTAGGTTGACATTCAAAAACTAATACCATTATATCAACAAACTGATGAAAAACTATGGGATCATAATAAAAATATAGAAAAAGCCTTTGACAAATTCAACATCCATTAATGATAAAATCTCTATAAAAACTAGGAATAGGAATAGAAGGAAACTCCCTTAACTTAGTAAAGGGCATCTACAAAAACCTACAGCTAATATTATACATTATGGTGAAAGAATGGATGTTTTTCTCCTAAGATCAGGTGCAAGGCAAGGACACCCTCTCTCATCTCTCTTACTCATCACTAAATCTACTAAAAGTCCTATCTGGTGCAACAAAGCAAGAAAAGGAAACAAAGGAAATACAGATTAGGAAAGAATAAATAAAACTGTCTCTATTCTGAAATGGCATACTTTTGTATATAGAAAATGCCATGGAACCTATTGAAAAGTTACCAGAACTAATAAGTGAATTAAGCAATGTTGAATAATACAACAAGGTCAATATACAAAAATCAACCACATTCATATAATAGAAATTAATAATTGGAAATTGAAGTTTTAAAAGAGTGCTACTTAAAATAGAAAAAAAATGTATATTTATTCCTGACCCACAGAAACTATGAGATAACAAATGTGTGCTGATTTTAGCTACTAAGTTTATAATAATATTGTCATGTAGCAAAAGATAATTAATACAGAGGACCTAAAGAAGTAGAGAAATATACCAAGTTCATGGGTTACATAATCCAATATTGTTAAAATTTTCTGCTAAATTCATCCATAATGTAACACTATTCCCATTGAAACCTCACCAGGATTTTTTGTTAGAAATTTACAACAGATCTAAAATTTATATGGAAAGCAAAGAAACAATAAAGTTGAAGGACTCACACTACCTTATTCCAATGCAATTAAATGATGAAAGAGTACTTTTTTCCTCAATAAAAAATATATGTCCATGAAAAAAATTGTACACAAATGTTCATAGCAGCGTTTTTCACAATAGCTAAAATGCGGAAACAACCCAGATGCCCACCAACTGATGAATTAATAAATAAATTGTGTTATATCCATATTATTCAGCAATAAAAGGGATTGAAGCACTGACACATGCTATAATATGGATGAACCTGGAAAACTATACTAAGGGAAAGAAACCAGACACATAATACCATATATTGTATGATTCCATTTATGTGAAATGACTGTAATAGGCAAATCTATAAAGACAGAAACTACAGCTAGGGAGCAGGTGGTGCAGAGAACGGGGAGTTACTGCTAATAGGTACAATGTTTCCTTTTGGGGTGATGAAAATGTTCCAAAATTAATGTGATGATAGTTACACAACTCTCATTATGCTAAATACCATTGAATTTTGCACTTTCAATGGGTGTTGTATGGTATGTGAATTATATTTCAATAAACCAGTTTTTAAAATTAAAATACTAGAGAGAAGGTAGGAAAAGTATGTAGACTCCTTTGCTTGTTGAATTCTATCCACCTCACTTTTGAATACTGATTTAAAATGATTGCTATAATCGTTATTGGGTTGGCTTTGGATATTGTATTGTGAGACCCTGGTCCTGCCCATGGCATATCAGGTGTCTGCTATTTTTAGTAATATGCTGATTTGCGCAAACAATGACTCACCTCTCACCATGACTGAAGCTATCAGTAAGGTTAGGTTTTCTTCTTGATAGAGGAGAGTCTAAAATTTAAGGGAAATATCCAGAGGTTGAATGATCAACGGTCTTTTTTTTCCCCCTAGATATCTATTGTTACATCTTTGGCAGGGTTTGGGGCAGTTCTAAAGTAATCACCCTCTTACATCCCTATAAAATGGTTCCCTGTATCCTAACAACTACATTGTAACTTGGATGTTAAAACTCAGACTTGTGACATTTTCAAGTTAGCAAGAATGAACATTTGAAGTCTTAGAACACTGTCTCACAATAAGCATTTGTTGGCATTCACCGCCAATCAACATCTTCCTAAGAATTAGTGTACATTGTGCATTCTAATTCACAACTAGTTTTGTTCCCTTGCAATTCTGCTTTCTGGTTATTTAGCCCAGTCCCCTTACCCTATTGCCTGTAAATTTTATTACCACATCAGTTTGGTTTCAAAAGGCTGAAACATGCCAATGAAAATTGAATGTGGAAACATTCTATTTTTTTCTTCCTGCAAGTGTGACTGTGGAATTTAAAAATCATAGTTTGAAAAGCAATTAGGGAATGCAGAACTAAAACCATTGCCTATCAAACATTTCAGTTTGGATATTTAAAAATACTTATGATATCTTGTTCTTAAGGGACAGACTTCTTTATGCCTATGCCCTTTGAACAAAGAATTAATGAGCGAACCTCCTCAAGTCCTTTTATCAGCCATCAAAACAGAAATTTTCCAAAATTTAAGGGTTGTCTTAGGAGTTTGCTTTAACCATAGTGAGAACTTTGGGTTGCCTAATGGTGAGAAAAGACCGTGCCCCATACCCATGGAAGTGAGTGATACATGAATTTGCCAGGCTCCTTAGTCTCTTAAGCTTGAATAAAGGCAGGAAGAAAGAAAGATAGTGGTTCCTGGGCAGCACCACTGTGGAGAAGGGCAGTGCATCTGAACCAAGTCTGCCTCAGGGTACAAAAGAAAAGAGCACAAAGAATAACAGTGTTATGTAGTATCATATGACATTCTATAGGCTTACTTTCCTCAGTTCATCTTGAGTGTTTGAGGTAGCTCTTCCCCGCCTGAACAGCTTCTGAAAACAGCCCAGCAAGGCCCAATAGTAGTTGCCCCACCACGGTTGCTGAGGGAGTAGCACCAAGCTAACAATAAATAATTCTGCAATAATTCTCCTGTGAAGGAAGAAATAGTTGAGAATATATAAAACTACCATCAAGACTGTGACCATCTAGCCTCCAAGGGAGACTCTTGGAAGCTACTCCTTGTACAAACACTTGTAAGGAAGAGCCTCCACAGTGCTGAGGAGTTAGCACCACTGTGGAAGCAACTGCTGGGGGTTACAGCAATCCCTGGCAACTACCAGCAGTGAGCAACTGCCAAAAGGCACTGGGAGCTCAGGCAAGCCCTTCTAAAGCAGATAGTGTGAACTAGTGTGTCACCTCACAGCACCTTCACGTAGATGATTAGGACTCAAGTTCAGCACGTCCTAAACCAAATTTATAACATACCCCCAAACCAGCCACCTTTCCCCAAACTTAGTTTTTGACAACAAAATCAGTAACTGTCATTATTTGTTCTATTATCTCCCAAATCCAATGTACCACCATGTTCCTTTACTCTAGATAGCTATTAATCCTGTCTACTTTTCTATCTTCTTCACTATACCACCTTAATAAATGGTCATCATCTGTTTCCTAGACTAAAGCTATAGTTTTTTCCTAACCATTTTTACTACCAATCCAAACTCCATACTATATCCTAGTTTTAGAAAAATGCACATTTTATTATATTATTAATATAATACCTGTAAATGCCTTCCCATAGTTCCCGGAATAAATACAGAAATGTTTAAATTAACAAACAAGGCTTTTCATGTTCTGCAATTTACTTATTATTTATTCCAAATGGTTTGTAAGAAATTCAACATCACTATCCATTCCTTTCTAAGAATTTATCTGTGATGAGGAAGAGAATCCAGGAACTGCATGCCAGAATTATTTTCCATGTTTAGAGTTTGTCAATGACAGACACTCATGCAAGATTCTGAAGGCAGAAGGTAAAAATAATAAAGCCATTGTTTTCCTGAGATTGTGGCAGCAGGAAGCATGGACAGCTGTGAGAGTCACAGTAGCTTGTCGCAATCTCTTGAAAATGCATGCATTGCAAAAATCCTTGATTGCCTTTTTTAAAAACATTGAATATTTTCCTGCTCTTCAGTGTTATTTTCTCTTGACCTTCAGCAGCAGCTTTCCTGATCTTCAGTGCTGGTTGCTATGACCTTTAATCCTTCAGCTCTTCTAATGATTGTATATACCTCTATATTTCAGACCCAGTATATGTAGTTGATGTCTGTTTCCCTGTCCAAATCCAAATCCAGATTGATCCAAGTTTGGATCTGGAATTGGTTATAGGTGAGAAACTTTAAAGATGAGAATCTGAAATCAGTTCACAAGTCTAAGTAGATTTAAGGCAGTAATGACCTTGTTGCCAGTGGAAATGGGTTGCCTTTGGTTTCCCCCAAAAAGCAGGCCATGAGATAAGAATTTGAAGGCAAACATTAATACAAGAGTTGACCCCAGGTGTGAAAATAAGAGAGCAAAGAGAAGGAATGCAATATAAAGTCCTTTGCCAAGCTTTTGCGGTTATGAGCAACTGGAACACAAAAGTGCTAGAGAAAATTGGTGCTGGAAGCAAGGTAGATCATTCAGTGCAAGCCCAAATGAGGGCCTTTACAGTTTTTATCTACTAACTGCCCATTCATTTTTGGTCAAGGACTGCTTTCAGGGACATGGGTTCTCAAGTACTTTGGGTTTGACCTGCATGAAGATTGCGCATACTGCTGCATTAGGAAGAAAATAGAAATCTTTTGGAAGAGAGCTGTAGGTGCCCATGGTAAACAACCTGCAGCATGCAGAGGTGAGCACTAAGGGAGTATGGGTGGACCTCTGACAGTCTCTACTCCAATGAGACACTGGCTGTCCCTGGTGCTAAATGCTCTTATTATAACATGTAGTTGCCAGGGGTCAAGGCAAAGGTATAGAAGACAATGTAATTGTGGCAATACACTCTTGTGATTTCATATACGTTCACTGTGAACCTGGAGAGAGAAAATGACAAATTCAAAGTTTTAAATTCCCAGTTAAATTTACAGAGAAGAAGACATAGAGATTCTATGACTTCTCTGAAATAAATCCTTATTTCTTATAGCTAAAAGTTGAGATTTCTGAAAAACGAAGTCTGATTATGTAGGTGGTTGAATTACAATGCAAATTGAATTCACAGCTTTGCTGGGACTCTTATGTTAAAGGTAAGACATTAAAGAAGAAAGAGTTGCACTTTAATAATTTTAGCACTTTTCAATGACTCTAATAACCTTGGCTTCCCCCCAAATTTTTCTGAGCTTCTTTTACCAACAAAACAGCCCCTCCTCCCTCCTCTGTGTGATATTACCAGCCTTATCCTGCCTGAAAAACATACTTTCAGGGACATGCTCGATACTTATCACCTCTTGTTGTAAGTAGTCTTAAATCTAGGCTGATGTCAAAAGGGTCCACTTAAAATCTGACCAAGAAGGAGGTACCATATATAGTGATAGAAAGACATAATTTTGTTAATATCTATTTGAAGACACATGGGGAATGTGCATAGAATGTGCATAGAAATGGATCCCAAAGGTGTTATACATAGGAGAAAGGACTTTAATGATGGACTTGGCTAAATTTATTATGTGTAAACCTTCATCAGAGATTATTGGTGTAAAATGTTAGCTCAAAATATTGTGAGTAACTCTAATAGAGTGCTTGGTTGGTTGACTGAAACCCATTCTCATCAATAGCCTACACTAAAAAAAAAAAAAAAAAAAAAGGAGTTGTCAGAATTTTCTTGGTGAGCAGCAGATGAAGGAATATGAAGATTTAGATTGGAAAGCTGAAGTAAATGTCTTATGTGTTACTGATCATCCACCTCTGATCTTGGTAAAGAGGATGCTATCTCTTTACCAAGGCTTTCAGCAATAGATTGGTGGTGAGACCAACTGCTTCTTGCAAAGCTCTTCAGTAGCTGTTCTGTGTAGGCCAGACACCAGAATAGGAAATTCCATTGTGAAAAAACCTCACTGAATCCAATAAGGATGAGGCCATCCCAGAGTGAGAAAAATCTAGTAGCACATTTATGTCCTTTCCTATTTCTTTCTAAATATAAAGTGTGTTGAGATCAATTAACTCTACTATTCAGTTCTTAAGATGTAAGATAGCAAATGTGCCTTGTGACTGGGCTGACAGAGAAATCACTATCACCAAAGACAAGATGGGTGTTGTACTGCAGGGGCCTGTAGGGACAGAGAAGCACTCAAAATAATTGAACCCACAGAGTTTTTTGGCAATTGTTAACTGATCGTGAAGTCACTAAGATGGAAATAGATGTGCAGGTATTAACTAGTATTTGATATGCATAAACAAAATAATATAGATTTCAGATTTTTGACTCAAATCATCAAAATAAAGAGTCATGCCCTTCACCCAATTACCAGACCTAAGACAGAGCCTCTTGAATAAAGGGAAAGACAAATTCCATTGCGTAATCATCCAGCTATACTTCCAAACATATATACTGTGAGTCTTCCTCTACAACTAGGGACAGGGAATGAAACCACATGAAAATTTACGTGCTGCCACACTGGGGAGTTTTTTTAGGGATCCAGTGATCTGGGATATGTCAAGATATCTCTCCTAAGCTGAAAATTAAGTTCTTGTACTTTGCAAAAGCTACCACTAAGGGGTAGGCACATTTCTTTGGTTTCTGGATAGAATATATACCTCATTTGCATATGCTCCTGAATGTTGTAGGGGGAGGAAGGCATAACTAGAGAAGGTTATTCATCAGACTTAGGCTGTGGAAGGATCCAATCCACTTCAGTGTTTGAATTGACTATGGCAGTTAGGAATGCTGTTGAACGTCTCTAGAAGACCCTTGAAAGAATCCCTTAGGAATTTATATAAAAATCGTGTGGTCTTCTGCAGATAACTCTTTACTTTTTGAGAACTAGCTCTGGGTTTGCTATTGTACCCTGAGAGAAACTGAATGCTTATTAGGACCATCAAGATATCATGAGTCCTAACGTACGACTCATCATGAACTAGAGTAACTTAACCCACTATTTCATTAAGTTGGGTATGAACAGCAGCATTCCATCATGAAGTGGATATATTTTATATAAGATCACATTCAAACAGATCAAAGATACATTAAACTGCATGAGTAAGAGCTCAGGCTTCCATGGCAACAACTCTTACAGCACTGGCACAACTCCATATACCCACACCAATGGCCAGTTACAAAGGAGGGAAAACTGGACCCTACTTTACAGAAGGTGCCCAGTTGAAAGTAGATAGCTGCAGCATTAGAGCTACTCAGAAGGGTCCCTAAAGTGTAGTGGGGGAAAGAAATCTTCGAGGGTCAAAAGTTAGAGCAATGTTCACCTTTCCAGAAAGGAAATATGGACAGAGATGAACCTTCAGTGGTATCAGCTCTCCCTCATCAAGGTTAAATAGCTGCACCTAATGCTCAGAACTCCACCTATCAATAACAGTACAGACCAAAAATTAGCCAATCAAGCACTATTTCCTGGGATGCCAGCCATTGGATTCCTTCCATTATGAAAGGGGCATTAATTTGTTTTCACTGTAATAGATATATTCCTCAATATGGATTTGTCTTCCCTGGTCACAGAGATTCGGCCAGCATCACCATCTGTGGACTTAATGGAATGTTTTATTCACTAGCATGATAGTCAATAGTGTGACTTCTAACCAAAGATTTCCTTATACAGTAAATGAAATGTGGCAGTGGGCTCACAGCCTTGGAATTCCCTGATATGACCACATAGTCCATCAACCCAAAGCAGCAACCCTGAGAGAATGCTCCCAGGACTTATTAAAGATTCAGTGATAACACCAGCTGAGTGACCCCATCTTACAAGGCTGGATTGCTGTCTTACAGGGTGCATATGTTCTGAGACAGCAACCTATATGCGTGCTTGTGCATGGTCAGATTACATAGGTTGAGGAAGTAGGGGGTGGAGTTGGGAATGGCTCTTCTCACTAGTGCTCTCAAAGATCCATTATGAATATTTTCCCTTTTGTCTCCATGACTTGGGTTTGTTTATTCAGAGGTTTTGGTTTCCAGTGGAAGAATAATCCATAATAAGGATTCCATCAAACTGGAAACTGAGTTCTCGTGTTAATTAACTACAGGCAAAGAAGAGAGCTATTATGCTGCCTTGGATTATTGATCCCAATGGTCATGGTATAAAGGCTTACTACTCCTCAAAGAGGATAGGGATGAAAATGTTTGGAACCCAGAGAATTCTCTAGGCTACCTCTTAGTACTCTTAGGGACACTGGAAAAAGTTAACGGAAAATTAGAGAAACCTAATATAGATAAGATCAGTAATGTCGTGAGTCTGGTTAAGGAGACTTCATTGATTGTGTTTCTCAGCGTGATGGAGATTGGATGGAGATTGCATTTTAGACATCCCTCAGGAAAGAGAGCAAGGACTTCGCATTACAAAATATCAGGGTTTCTGAGACACAAACTCTGGAGTACCCAAAGCAATTAAAAAGACTTTAAACTCAAACTCAGCCTTCCTACCAGGGAGAGTGTGGCCAAAGGGAAAGAGTTAGGGGAGTCTATTTTTTTCTTATAATATTATAGGCCTTTAAATATCAAATCGCCATCCTCAGATATTCAGAAAAAAGACACAAGTGCAAGGAATGTAATATATATATAGCAATAGGAATGTTTGTTTTAAGTAATAAAAAAGGAGAGATTGGTTGCTTCTGCTTTCTTTTTATGTTTGTTTACGATTTCTTCAGTATGTTCTCCCAGTTTCTTCTTAATATCCTTAATCTCTTTCTTCACTTCATTAAGTTGATTCATGATATTTGTTTGGACATCTCTGATTAGTTGTTCCTTGTTCTGCATCTTCCAGTTTTTAGTTTGTTCATTGGACTGGGCCATGTCTTCCTATTTCTTAGTATGGCTTGTAATTTTTTGTTGGTATCTAGGCATCTGTTTATCTTGATGGGCTTTTTCAGCTGATAAGCTTCTCTCTCTACTCCAGGGTTTTATTTTGTTGTTGTTTTTGTAAGTGTGGTAAGGTTTCAATTGTACACATTCCTCTTATTCTATTTCTTTCTTTTGTCTGTATTCTGATTAGTTGTTTTGGCTTCTTCGTCTATCTGTCCCTCACTCTCCTGGGTGTTGTGAAGCAGGGTCCTGGTCTGCTGTACCCCAAAGCAGGTCCCCAAGGCAGCCTCTGGCTCTTCCTCCATTGTCCTAGTGAGAGCTGAGCCTTATCTTCCTGACCCGATAGCCATGTTCCCACAATCTGCTTTCTTTATTTAAACTACATAATGTTTAGAATTTATTCTCCAAACCTGACAAAGAGTTTGCAATCTGAAATTCTGTCCAATTTATGCAAGGATAAAGAAAATGTAAAATACACTCCTAACTTAATTATATACATTTATAATTATGTATATTGGACCATAAAGATATTCCCAACCAGTACCCAAATCTTGTGCTTCTACAAAGTCCAAACACTGAAGATTATATTCTCTCCAAACCTGAGAACTGACTCAATAGATTACAATTGTAATCTCACATATTTAGTCAAGAAAATAAGCCCTGTTCTTATTCTAAAGAATTTTATTGAAACTCTTGAGCTACTAGTTTTTTTTTTCCTTCTGATTCACTCAAATTTTTAAAGTAACTAATGTTTTGATGATAGTGAAAGTTGTTTGAAAAAATGAATTTAGTCAACATCTTCTAGAGTTTTCTTCATGGAAAACAAGCTCTAATGATATAGAAAATGTGTGATAACTGGACCCCAAGACATGACAATTCAAAGCTGCTACAAGTTTTGGTTTTCATTGTTGTTTTAGTTACTCAGACTCTGTATGTTCTAGGCCAGGGGTTCTTAACCTTTTTTGTTCCATGCACCCCTCAGTCAGGTGAATACGATGGATGCTTCTCAGAATATAGCGAATATAGCGGCAGATCATTTTATGACACTCAACATCGGCATGTCTTTAAATTAAATTTTAGGATTATTCAAAATTAAGTTTTACAACTTTTCATAATTTCAATACCTGATAACCTAACACAGTTCAACATCTGTTCAAATGGACATTTTCAGCATTTAGAAATTCG
Organism: Tolypeutes matacus; assembly: GCA_026826555.1. NCBI lineage: Eukaryota > Metazoa > Chordata > Mammalia > Cingulata > Chlamyphoridae > Tolypeutes > Tolypeutes matacus. Next base: position 12,339,742 of record JAKSZT010053929.1, read on the forward strand.
AGTTTTCCCATGGTGTCATAAAACCATCTCTGCCATCCTTACCAACCTTTTCATAGGCAGTTTTCCACTACATTCAGAATATGCTACATCAAAATAAAAATCATACAAAGTCCACACTATACTGTGTGTTATTTAACAATATATCACACCCACACCAACACTTCCTCACAAGAATAATGTTTTTAAATACAGAAGATAAAATTACAAAGGAAACCAGTTACATATATTGGAATATAGTTACTAAAATAAAAAACATGATATAATACATTACATATGTGCTTCTCTCTTAGCACATTAAATAATAATGCAATACATCAAAAATATAGGAAAGTTTAAGTTAAATTTTATTTTTTAAAGACACATCAACATACAGACTGTTGTTTATCTTGAATAAGAACATTAAACTGTGGTGTAGTATTTGACAAGGCAACATGAATATCATGTTGGACATCTAATTGAGTTGAATTTTTTCAATTCAAGCTCACGGACACGCCAAAATCTTTCCATGGACCCCTGGTTAAGAACCCCTGTTAGAGGCTATGGATAGAAACAGGTAGAAGGCATGGCGTTGAGGTGGCAATAAGTCTTGAGAGAAGAGCCCATGAAGAAATGCAGGTTCCAGGATGTAGGAGGTGAGCAGTTTGATAAATCACAGAAAGGGCAGCAGCCACAAGTACTGAGAAAGAGGAAGGCCAAAGGCCTCCAGGTGCCCTGAGAGCAAACTTCAGGAAGGCAGGGTTTAAAGGATTACCCTAAGTCAAGAGCAGCACACAAGGCTTTCTGATTTCATGCTATGCTGTGGTTCCACCCAAGAATCTGATATTCTCAATGAAACCGAATGCAATCGTATAGCAGTATGTATTTGACGTTAAAACTGTGTTTACCTGACATTAAAAACATGGAGGGAAATGAAGATTTCTATTTGGAATTATGTGAACAATCTGAAGGAAAGACTACTTTTCACTTTAGTACGCAAGTGTAACCTAGATGTAACTTTATGTTAAGGTATGCAAATTTGGCTTTCAAAGAGGACTACTCTTGAAAACCTCTGATTTTAACTTTCTGTTTGCGGATGGCAAAAGTTTGACTCTGTATGAGAGAAGCGGGAGGTTTTGTATCACTTCAGCTGGCCACTAGGTTGCTTCCACCTATTGACTCCCATTAAAACTATGTTGGTGATGGTATATGAATGCACAAATGCTAAAAGCATAATTGGCTGTCATGTAGATTCTATTCTGCAACCCATCCATCCCCAACTAGATCTTGCAGGTTTGGGAGTAGGAACAAGGAGAAGAAGGTTACAAGACTCTGTTGTATTTCTTGCACAGTGCCTTTCCTCTGTGATGAAAGCTGAGCAGTCCCTGGCTTTCACTTCTGGACACTTGTCCTCTAACCTGCTTCACAGTGGACAACTGAAGATCCTGGCAGACAGGCACCCTCAAACAGCCCCTCCAGATCTGCTCTAGATGGTTTCTCCATTCTGCTCACAACAAAGTGGCAAGTTTTGAACAAAGATTAGGATGATAATCTGCATCTTATTCTGCAGGTGCCAGGAGATGCAGAGGAAAACTATCACAAATATACGTGCACCATGGAGATCTGAGTACCAACTGAAACCACTTCCTGATCTCTTGGTTTAACCAACTGGGACAGGGATTGATTAGGAGGCCGTGTGTAGGTTCAGCTTTCAAGTTCAAAGAGAGGTTGATTGCAATGCTAGACACCCTACTGCAAGGTTTTTAAAATGGAGTCATTCTGGAAGAATCTGTAAGTCAGCCATTCCCTCCCAGTTTTATTTCTAGTGAAGGAAATTAGAAAAGAGAAAGGAATGTTATCTCCATGGGCAAAATTGGGTATTTAACTTCTCCCTACATTCCCATGGAATGAAGTGTCCAACCTGTCCTTTTCCACCCCACCAACTAAAGTCATGCAGGTATGTTTTTTTTTTCCTGAAGTTTTCTTACTGTAAGATCAAATGCGCATGTCTGATGATGATGGCAAGGCATGGAATAAAAGAGGCACTGAGAGGGGAATGCCTGGGGAAACCTGCCTTCCAGAACTTACCTGAAAGGATGTATAAATTTCCCTGCGGGTCAAAGACTACCTGGAAGATAGATGGGTTTAAGCTGCTTAAAGCATCTCAAGAGAGCCACCAGCTGGAACTAGTGTACCTCAGTGTCAAGATGCTTTGATTGTACACCTCCTCCCTCTTGGCAGAAACACCCCCAACGAGGAACTAGGTGGTGGGTGGTCCTGCTGAAAACCCTATAAAATTAGTGAATTATCCCTGTGCTGCCTACACCTTGGTAGCTGCCAGCCAGCTAAGGTATAAACTTGAAGCGGTGATGAAGAAAGGAGGAAAGGTTCAGAAACTTTAATAGCCTAAGTTATTGTTAATCATCTATGCAGATACCCCCACTTCCACCTAATCTACCATCTTTTCAATAAGTTTAGGTAGAAGAATATAAAACAAGGAAGAAACTAAGGAGGGAGATTTCCAATCAAGCCCTTTTGGTAACACTGGATAGTAATAGATAATAATAATAGCTAAAAGTTGGCTGAATATTTCTTCAAAACGGGACTGCTTAAAGCCAGAAGTGACTGTGATTAATGTTGTGATGAGGTGCCCAAATCTCCCTCCAAGACAGAAGGCCTTCTTTCTCCAGCTGCTGGAAGTGCTGGCAATGCACAGCCCTTAGCTGTTATCCCTTCCCGACATTACTTTAGCTGAGGAAAGACATTTGACTCAAATCATGTCTTCTTTTTGGGGTAGCCCATATCCAATGATATGGAGTCTTCTTACCCCAACCCTGGACAATATTGAAGAGCCATTCCAGCATCCGTGCTGCCTGTGTGGCTAGCCAATGCTCTCATCAGACTCAACCTGACAACCTCTATCTCTGCCTAATGCTGCTGCTTCTCCTGTGCACAGGTTGAATGCAAGAATGCTCCCTGATAAATATCCTGCATATTACTCTGTGTATCAGTCGGCTTCATAGTAGAACTAAACTGTAACAGGGACCAAAACTTTGTGGGATAGGTCTAATATTTATCAGAAGCATCTACAGTAATGTTAGTGGTAATTCTCTTCTTACAAATCCTCCCACCCCCCAGGCTTTGGGTGGTGGCGGCTGGTCAACTATGGATGTTAGTAAAAACGAAATCACACCATGGTGCTGAGTTGAGATTCTTCAGTCATAGCCACTACACCTCTTATGCTAATACAGGTCAAATGCTTTAATTTATTTAAATGGTTCCCTCCAAGTATACCCTTTAAATTGCAAACTCAACTCTGATACTTATCACTACGTTCACAAGAACACTCTAAAAACTCATTAAGCTGATTACATTTGAATAATCAACGTTTTTTTCTAATGCACAATTCAAAATATGACTTTAATACAATTTGTTTGCAGCTATCAAGACTACTGATGGATTCCCAAAACAATTACCCAGAAAGCATTACCCAGAGTCTGGTCAGGGGTATGCCAACCAAAATGGGATTTTCCAGTATTGCCCCTGAGCACTTATCTTGTACTCAATATTGAACTTAGTTTATGCAAACGTCCATAAGATGGCTGCTACAACTCAAAAGAATGCTGTTATGGCCCCAGGTTTTATCAAAGGTCTAAACAAATGAGCCATGTGACTTGAATCTTCTTCACATATGAGGTTTATAGTATAGATTTATCTATAAATCCAAAAAAGATAAGCTTATATAAGGCAAGTACATTAGAATGTACAACTTAAAGGAGAAAATACCTTTTAAAAAACCTTTTTACTAAGTAAATTCTATTTTTAGGCGGCTAATTATCTTAAATTATGTACAAGAGAGCAACTCTTCTCTGGGATACAGGTCAAACTAGACATTATCCCAAATAGTATCAGCAGGGAATCCAGTCAGTGGAAGGAAGGTTTTGCAGACTCCAGGGGCCTCACGTGCTGTTTGGAAATCAGTAGAGCACTGGTTTCCTGGTGCGGCTGGTTGCTATGGGGATGGGCTCACAAGAGTATTCCATCTGCTAAAAGGGGGACAGCTTGGGAACCCCTCACAGGTCTTAAGAAGAAATGAAGCAAACAAATGACTCATCTAGTCAGGGAGGCTACTTTGATGAATTTCATGCTAGTTCAGTGGATTTCAAGCATATGCATACCACAAACCTTTGGTCAAACTAGAAAAACCTTAAATTTCAAAATTAGTTGCAAAAATAATCCAAATTTCAGTTAACTACTTTAAACACATGCATGTTACCAAAGTACAATGTGTTGTAACCTTTTCGTGTTAAATTTAACAAATGCACTTTTATTTGTGTTCAATTCACATTTTCCAGAACAATTAATTTTAACTTTGAAACAAAATTAAGAGCTCATTTAACAGGCCTTTTGGGAAACACAGCAAAAAGAGACTCATGTGATGATTCCATATGGAATGTAGTAGGGGTTCTCTTGCATCCTGAAAAATTTAACCCAAAGTTGTCTGCAACTATATATTGTCCACTGTCCCTCACTAGAAACAGAACGATTGATAGAAAACTTGGACATGCACGATGTTCCAAACTCCTACATCAGCCCAAACTTACAGAATTAATTAAGATGCAACATGGTGCATTTTAGAAAATTCCAATATCCTCTCTGTGGTGGTTTGGAACTATATGTACCCCAGAAAAGCATTTTCTTAAATTTAATCCATTCCTGTGGTTGTGAACCCATTGTAGGTATGACTTTTTGATGAGGTTACAAAGTCAGGATGGGTCTTAATCCTCTTACTGGATTAAGTGAAATGAAACACAGACAGAAAGAGAAAAACCACAGAGGGAGAAGCCAGAGGCTTAACATCAACAGAACCCATAAGAGAAGGGAGAGACCAGGAGACACTGTCATGTGCCTCGCCACGTGACAAGCTAAGGGCCAAGGATCACTGGCAGCCAGCCCCAGAATACCAGTCTTCAAGGAGAAAGCATTGCCTTGATGATGCCTTGATCTGAACTTACATCTTAGTTTCAAAACCATGACCTAATAAATTCCCAATGTTTAAGCCAACCCATTGCATGGTATTTCCTTAAACATCCAAGGAAAGTAAAATGCCTCTCTTTGTCAAATTCTTAAAAAGAAGCCAAGTAAGTATTCTTTTGTGAATACTTAGGCAACTGGGATCTTAAGCAATAATCATTTGGGAAATACAAAATATTTGAAGAAATATATGGGAGTAGTGACTAAGCATATTTCTCTGACCTATTAAAATGAGGGTTTGTCTACTTATTTGGTGATAAAAGTGTAATAGCTACTGATTAATGTGATTTTCATTTTATATACATTTAAAGGTTGTGATATGGCTAATATACCAGAGCTATCCTTAGTAAGATGGATCCTTAATGGGTTTCCCAAGAAAAGGAAATTCTGTAATTCAAAACTGAACATCCATTCATCTTTTCTACCAAACCTGTCCCTAAACAAAAAAACCTTTTGACTGCCCTTCTCTCTGAGAGGGCAGAGAGAACTTATCTTAAGACATTCCCAAGAGGGAAAAGAAAAAAATCTGCAGTCCAACATTTTTGTTCAATCAAAGAAAAAAAAGAAATAAAATAGAGTTAGATTTGCATATAAAAACTAATAACACATTCAGACTTCACAATAATACACACATTGGTATACTCAGGAAGCCTTGTTTTCTCCTCTTCTACTAATGCTCTCCTTCTGGGGTTCCAGAATATTTGCCATTGCTTTAATATCCATGCCTTCCCTAACTGTTGGCCACCATCAAAATTTAGCCACCCTCTTTCTCAGTTTCTAATGGTCTTCCCATATTATCTAACTCCTGCTAAGTTGTAAATGACTGGTAATGAATTCATATAGCATCTCTCACACATGATGTATTTGAAATTTTTAGCAGAAACCTTGCTTTTCATATGCTAATAAGTAAGAAATTATAAATTTATGACATCATGTAGACAGAGGGAGAGATACTTTGGAGCGGGGGGGGGGACATTAATCCTTCTGATTTTGACACAGTCAGATCTGTCTATTCTACTTAAATGCAATGCAAGACTAGTCCTTTGCTTATTCTGCATACAATGTATGATAAAAATATCTAATGCTGCAATATATGTACTTGGGTCATTTGGGGATCATTAAAAGTATTTATATGTAGTTTTACATATACATTTCACAAAAAGTATTTATATATAGTTTTACATATACATTTCACAACAATATAATATGCATTTTATTTTATTCATTCTCCAAAGTTAGCCAACCACTTATCACTTAATGGAGCTTAACCTGTTTAATGGGGAAGAAAATCAGAAAGACATGACTTAGGATAAACTAAGACTGGCAAGAAATGGCCAAATCATTGGTTTGACAGTTTGAGAAGAGAGTTTAAAGGAGATAAGATAGGTTAAGTAGGAAGCAAATAGAGAAGAAACTGATTTTGTGAGACTTTATTTTTAATAAAAATGTTTCACCTTTTTTAAGAAACAAAGCAACAATGGCATCAAAAACAAACCAGTAGAGGTTTATTTTTTAATACCTTTTAAAAATTTTTTAAAGATACTTTACATTACATAAATTTTACATAAAAAATATTGGGGAGTTCCATATGCCCCACTCTCTACCCCAACAACTTTCATTAGTATGGTACGTATGTTACAACTGATGAACATGTATTAAAACATTGCCACTAACTATGGACTATAGTTTACATTATAGTTTACATGCTGTCCTGTACAATTTTATAAATTATGACAAAATATATAATGGCCTGTATCCATCATTGCAACATTATGCAGGACAATTCCAATGCCCTGAAAAGGCCCCCATATTACACTTATTCTTCCCTCTCCCTCCCCTCAGAAACTCTGGTGGCCACTGCTTTTATATCAATGATACAAGTTCTTCCATTGCTAGAATAATAAAAAGTCTACAATAGAATGATAATAAATCTGCTTTAGTCCATTGTTCTTTCCCCAATCTTGAGGATTTGGGGATGGTGATGGCCACTATATTTCTAATTGAGAGAAGGCTTTGATCCCATGGGACAGATGGATGGAACTGTCTTGCTTGCAGTTGCAGACACTCTCTGTTCTTTGGGATAATCATTGTCCATCATCATCTCCTTGTTAGTTGTCCTGGGTGAGTCCTATGAACTGGAGAGTAGGTGTTGCAACTTTGCTGAGATTTAGGGCCCAACTGGTACATGGATGGACTGAAGATTTAAGTCTCTTGGACATATACCTATCAAGTATAATGCTAACTGTAGGTTCAAATAGAAGGGGCAGAAAAGCCATGTGTAGGGAAACCACAAATGAGTCCAACTCTGTCACACTGGGGAGTATAAGTTCCAAAGTAAGGTCCACTGGCAGGGCACCAAACTCCTGAGGTGTCTGCCCTGCTTATACTGTCTGGATGTCTCCAGAGCCCACAGGATCCCTGCTATTTGAGGCAATATTTACTGTGGCAGTCAATGAGATCCTGTTGAGACATGCATAAGCATAACCTCTGGAATGACCTCCCAACTCACTTTGAAATCTCAGTCATAGAAACTCACTTGTATTTTCTCTTTCCCCCTTTTGGTCAGGGTCTTTTCCAGATGCATCATTAGTTGGCACTTGGTAATAATCTCTTGGTGCCGGGGAGATTCATCCCTGGGAGTCATGTCCACACTGGGGGAAAAGTAGTGAGTTTATATGCTGAGTTTGGCTTAGAGAGAGGCCACATTTGAGCAACAAGGAGGCCCTCAGAAGGTAACTCTTAGGCAACATATATACTAGGCTGAGTTTCAATTACAAAGAAAAGGTTCAAAAGTACAATCATGAATATCATGGGCCCATCACAATGGCCTGTCCTCCTTCATTAGGCACCCCTACTGTACTCAGGGGATTCTTGCTGTCCCATTAGAGAATGTAACAGAGCTCCCCAGGATGGGAATTGGATATTCTTTTGGTTATTGTGTGTCTCTCCACCCACTGTGACTATGCCCCATGAACACTTGAACACATTCATATGCCTTAGAGCCATGCTTCACATGAACCCCTTCCAGGCATCCCCCCATCGATGATACCCTGAACCACTGATCCTCCCCTGCCACACTTGTGACTCTTCTGTGATCCAAAATCTCTCCAGAAATGAAGCCAACAAAATAACCAAATAAAATAAAATGGAATAATAATGATAGTTTAAAAAATAACAAATAAAATACCAAAAAAAATTTTTAATTGAAATAAAAGAAATTTTTTAAACATTGTCTTTCATCACCATAAGATCTGTTGTCTTGTATGTACAGTGACATTTTCTTCCCTATATTTCCCCAGTATCTTATTTTTTTTCATTTTATCTTCAAAGAAGCTTTAGGTTACAGAAAAGTCACATACAGAATATAGGGATTCCCATATACTCAACACCTTCCTCCTTTTCCCCTCTCCCATATTATTAACATTTTACATGCAGATGGTACATTTGTTATAACTGAGGAACAAATATTGAAGCAATACTACTAACCATGGTCAATGGTTTACATTATGATTTACATTTTTGACCATACACTTTTATAAATTTTGATGAAATTTAAAATGGCCTGTATCCATTATGGCAAGATCATGCAGAAAAATTCTAATGCCCTGAAAATGCCTTATGTTCCATCTATTCTATTCTTCCATCCCCCACCCCTCAAGACCTATGGTAACCACTAAGTTTCACTTTTTAAAGAATAAGGTTCATACTTACTTGAAATAATATTGAGGGCTTGTTATATCAGTCTGTTTTCTTTTATTAGGCACTGCCTATATTCTTCAGAGATTCTTGTTCCTCTAAATGAGAACATAACAGCCCTCTCCAGGATGGGAATTTAATATTTTCTTATTTATTGTGTGGTTCTCCACTCACTGAGATAACACACTATGACAAAATGAACACTTACTTATTCCATAGAGGCATGCCCCAGGTGTGCCCTATCCTGCATATCCCCCCACACCCCATGCACTACACCAGGAGGGTTACTGCCATATTTGCCAAAAGAGCATTCCCACCATTGTAGTTTTAACTACAGACCTGCAAATCCCCAGGGTTCACCTGCTCCTTCCTCCAACCGTCCCCCCAGTTCCATGGACAGTCCAACTCAATCCCCCTACCCTACCCCCCTCTCAGACCAACACCACCAAACCCAATTACACCACTGCACCACTGTCATACCCATCTACTGCACAACTACATCCTTCCACCTTATCATCGATTTTGTACATGTGGGTATTGACTCACAACTCTCTACTCTCTTTCTATCTCCTGTAAACCTATCCTCCAGACTCTAGCTCTGTGAGTCATGTAATATTTGAAGTTCAGTGCCTGGCTTACTTACTCAATGTAAGATCTTCAAGAGTCATCTATGTTATTCCATGTGTCAATACTGCATTCCTTCTTACAGCTGAATAATATTCCATTGTATGTATATACCACAGTTTGCGTATCCATTCATCTGTTGATGGACATTTGGGTTGTTTCCAACTTTTGGCAATAGTGAATAATGCCACTATGAACATTGGTGTGCATATATCTGTTCATCTCTCTGCTTTCAATTCTTCTGGATATATAAACAGCAGTGGGATTGCTGAATCAAATGGTAGTTCTATAGTTAGCTTCCTGAGGAACCGCCAAACTGTCCTCCACAATGGCTGCACCATTTTACATTCCCACCAACAGTGGATAAAGGTCCCCTCTCCTTCACATCCTCTCCAACACTTGGAGTACTCTGTTTTTTTAATATTCATCAGTCTAATGGGTGTAAGATGATATCTCATTGTAGTATTGATTTGCATTTCCCTAATAGCTAGTGATGTTGAGCTTCTTTTTATATGCTTTTTAGACATTTGTATTTCTACTTTGGAGAAGTGCCCATTTTTTAAATGGACTATTTTTAAGATGTAGTATTTCTTTATATATGCTAAATATGAGCCTCCTATTGGATAGATGCTTACCAAATATTTTCTCCCATTGAGTAGGCTACATTTTCACTTTCTTGACAAACTCCTTTGAAGTAAAAAAGTTTTGAATTTTGAGGAGGTCCCATTTATCTATTTTTTCTTTTGTTGCTCATACTTTGGGTATAAAGTTTATGAAAACATTTTGTACTACAAGATCTTATAGATACTTCCTTAGATTATCTTTCAGGATCTTTATGGTCTTGGCTCTTATATTTAGATCTTTGAGCCATCTTGAGTTAATTTTTGTATAAGGTGTGAGATCATGTTCCTCCCTCATTTTTTGGGATATGGATATCCAGTTCTCCAACCACCATTTGTTGAAGAGGCCATTTTCTCCCAGTTGAGTGGACTTTGTGGTCTTGTCAAATATTGGTTGACCGTATATGCAAGGAGCTGTATCAGAGCTCTCAGTTCTGTTCCATTGGTCAGTATGTCTATCCTTGTGCCAATACCATGCAGTTTTGACCACTGTACCTTTGTAGTATGTTTCAAAGTCAGCTAATGCGATTCCTCCAATTTCATTTTTCTTTCTCAATATTTCTTTGGTTATTTGGGGCCCCTTGCCCTTCTAAATAAATTTCATAGTTAGTTTTTCCAATTCAGTAAAAAATGAAATAAATTTTTATTCAGATTGTGTTAAATCTGTAAATCAGTTGGGGTGAGATAGACATCTTAATGATATTTAGTCTTCCTATCCATGAACAGGGAATATTCTTCCATTTATTTAGGTGTTCTTTGATTTCTTTAACAATGTTGTAGTTTTCTGCATACACTTTAGTTAAGTTTATTCCTAGGTATTTGATTGTTTTAGTTGCTATTGCTTACAGAATGTTTTTCTCGATTTCCTCCTCAGATTGCTCATTATTTGTGTAAAGAAATCCTACTGACTTTTATGCATTGATCTTATATCCTGCCACTTTACAGAACTCATTTATAACTCTAGTAACTTTCTTGTAGATTTCTTAGGGCTTTCCATGTATAGGATCATGTCATCTGCAAATAGTGAAATTTTTACTTCTTCCTTTCCAATTTGGATGCCTTTTATAGGTTTTTCTTGTCTAAGGGCTCAAGCAAGTACTTCAACAGAGTGTTAAATAAGAATGGTGACAGTGGGCATCCTTGTCTTGTTCTTTTTACAGATCTTAGAGGGAAAGCTTTTAGCATTTCACCATTGAATATGATGTTAGCTGTGGGCTTTTTATATATATGCTTTATCATGATAGGAAGTTTCCTTCTATTCTGTCTTTGAAGTGTTTTTAATCAAAGTTGTATTTATAAAATGCTTTTTCTGTATTTGTAAAATGCTTTTTTATTTTGTCTGTTTATGTGTTGTATTACATTGATTTTCTTATGTTGAAATATCCTTGCATACCAGGAATGAAACCCACGTGGTCATGGTGTATAATTCATTTGCTGTGATGTTGAATACAATTAGCAAGTATTTTACTGATGATTTTGGCATCTAGGCTCATAAGAGATTGGTCTCTAGTTTTCACATATGTAGCATCTTTGTGTGGTTTTTGTATTAAGGTAATGTTGGCATCATAGAATGAATTAGGCAATGTTCCCCCCACTTCTATTTTTTAAAGAGTTTAGCAGGATTAATGTAAGTTCTTTCCAGAATGTTTGGTGGAATTCACCTGTGAAGACATCTTGTCCTGGCCTCTTCTTATTTGGGAAGTTTTTTATGACTATTTCAATCTTGTTACTTGTGATTGGTCTGTTGAGTTCATCAATTTCTTCTTTCACCAATGTAGGCTGTTTGTGTGTTTCTAGGGATTTGTGCATTTCATCTAAGTTACCTATCTTGTTGTCATACAATTTTTCAAAGTATCCTCTTATGATACTCTTTATTTCTTTGGGGTCAGTGGTGATATCCTCTTCCTCATTTCTTATTTTATGTATTTTCATCTTCTCTCTTTTTTTACTTTCTTAGTCTTGCTAAGGGTTTGTCAATTTTATTAATCTTCTCAAAGAACTGGCTTTTGGTTTTGCTGATTTTTTCTAGTGCTTTCTTTTTTCAATTTCATTTACCTCTGCTCTAGTCTTTGTAATTTCCTTCTTTCTACTTGCTTTGGGATTAGTTTGTTGTTCTTTTTCTAATTCCTCCAGGTGTGCAGTTAGGTCTTTGATTTTAGGTCTTTTTTCTTTTTTAATACAGGCATTTATGGCTATAAATTTCCCTCTTAGCACTGATTTTTCTGTATCCCATGGATTTTGATATGCTGTGTTGTCACTTTCATTCATTTCAACTTACTGATTTCTTTATTTTTTTTTTTTTGCCTTTAAAATTTTTTTTTAAAGAAGCTTTAGATTACACAAATGTTAATTAAAAATTATAGAGGATTCCCATAGTCCCACCCCCTCCACATCCAACACATTCCCACATTAACATCTTTCATTAATATGGTACATTTGTTGCAATTGATGAACAACTTTTGAATCATTGCTACTAACCATGGACTATAGTTTATATTATAGATTACACTTTGCCCCGCATATTTTATAGGTTATAACAAAATGTATAATGGCCTGTAGCCATCATTACAATGTCATGCGGGACAATTCCAATGTCCAAAAAATGCTCAGATGTTACAGCTATCATTCCCTCTCCCTCCCCTCAGAACCTCTGAGGGCCAATGCATTTATATCCATGATACAATTTCTTACATTGCTAGAATAATAGTAAGTCTATAGTAGAATAATAATAAGTTTAATTTATTCTGTTGTTCATTCTGCAGTCTTGAGGATGTTTGGATGGTGATGCCAACTCTGTTTTTTTTTTTTTTTTTCTGTTTTTTTTTTTTTAATTCCTTCATCTTTCCCAAAGTACTTAGATTACATAAATTACCAATTTTTTTTGTTATTTCCTCCTTGACCCCCTGATTGTCTAAGACTATATTGTTTAACTTCCATATCTTTGTGTCTCATCTAGTTCTTTGCCCCTTACTGATTTCCAGCTGCATTCCTTTGTGGTCAGAGAAATTACTTTGTATAATTTCAATCTTTCTGGATTCGTTGAGAGTTGTTCTGTGGCCTTAGCATGTGGTCTATCCTGGAGAATGATGCCTGTGTAGTTGAGAAGAATGTATATCCCACTGTATTGGGGTATAATGTTCTATATATATCTATTAGGTCTAGATCCTCTAATGTATTATTCAAGGTCTCTGGTTCTTTATTGATCCTCTATTGAAAGTTTCTATCTAATGGTGATAATGGTGTATTAAAGTCCCGACTATAATTGTAGAGGCATCTATTTCTCCACTTAGTTTTTCCAATGCTTTTGAGGTACCCTGGTTAGGTGCATAAATGTTTATGATTGTCCTTTCTTCTTGATAGATTACCCCTTTTGTTAATACATAGTGTTCTTCTTTGTCTCTTACAATAGTTTTGCATTGAAAATCAATTTTGTCCAATATTAGTATAGCTACTCCCACCCTTTTTTGGTTATTGTTTGCATGTAAAATTATTTTCCAACAATTCACTTTCAACCTCCTTGTGTCCCTGAGTCTAAGGTGAGTTTCTTGTAGACAGCAGATAGATGGGTCATATTTCCTTATCCATTCTACCAATCTGTGTCTCTTGATTGGAGGGTTTAATTAATTAATGTTCAAAGTCATTACTGTCAAGGAATTACTTACATTAGCCATATTTTCTTTAGGTTTATGTGAGTCATATGTTGTTTTTATTTCTTTTTTCATCTTTTTAGTTATTCTTACCAATAATTTTCTTTCCTACACTCTCCTCCAACCCTCTCTATCCTGCTTTTCCTTTCAACCTGCAGAACTCCTTTTAGTATTTCTTGAAGGCCAGGTTTCTTATTGACAAACTCGCTTAATTTCTGTTTAGCTGTGAGTATTTTAAACTCTCCCTCATTTTTCAATGCCATCTTTGCTGGATATAGAATTCTTGGCTGACAATTTTGTTGTTGGTTTTTGTTTTTTTTTTTCTTTTAGCACCTTAACTATGTCATACCAGTGCTTTCTTGCCTCCATGGTTTCAGATTAGAAATCAGCACTTAATTGTATAGAGCTTCTTTTGTATGTGATGGATTTCTTTTCTCTTGATGCTTTCAGTAGTCTCTCTTTGTCTTGAGCATTGAACAACTTGACAAGTGTATGTCTTGAGGTAGGCCTGTTAGGATTTATTCTGTCTAGGGTGCGCTATGCTTCCTGGATATGTATGAACATGTCCCTCAGAAGAGTTGGGAAATTTTCAGCCATTATTTCCTCCAATACTCCTTCTGCCCCCTTTCCCTTCTCTTCTCCCTTTGGGATGTCTATAATGCGTATGTTTGTGTGTTCCATGTTGTCATTTAAATCCCTAAGTCCCTGCTGGATTTTTAAAAATCTTTTTATCAATCTCTTCTACTACCTGTTTGATTTCAGATGTACTGTCTTTGACATTGCTAATTCTTTCCTCTGCCTGTTCAAATCTGCTGTTATGTGTTTCCACTGTATTTTTTATTTTATTACATTGTTCCATTCATCACCATCATACCCATTATCATTTTATGTATGTTTACAAATTCTTCAGTATTCCCCCAGTGTCTTCTTAATATCCGTTATCTCTTCCTTCACTTCATTAAATTGATTCATGATATTTGTCTGGACAGTTCTGGTTAGTTGTCCCATGTTCTGCATCTCCTCCTGTGTTTCAGTTTGCTCATTAGACTGGGCCATGTCTTCCTGTTTCTTGGTATGCCTTGAAATTTTTTGTTGGTGTCTAAGCATCTGTTTATCTTGATGGGTTTATTCAGTTGGTTAGCTTCACTTTCTACTCTAGCATTTTATTTTGTTGTTTTAGGTATGTGTGATAAAGTTTGTCTTTGACACTTAGTTCCTCTTATTCTATTTCCTTGCAGTTGTTTGTGTTACCTTGAAGAAAAAAAAATAGGATCAGAGAAAAGGAAAGAGATAAGAAGAGAAAAAGAATAAGAGTAATAATAATAAAAAGATAGAAGAGGAACCATACAAGAGTTAAGAAAATAAATAAGTAATACAAGTTAAAAATCAAAAAAATAGAAAGGAATAAGAATAAAAAGGTGGAATGGAAAAAATGAAACAAGAAACAAAGTAAATAAAAAATAAAATGAATTAAAAGGCTGGAATGATGAGAAGAGAGGAAAAGAAAAAGAGAGAGAGAGAGAGAGAAAATTTTTAAAAATGAAAGCCAAACAAAAAGACAGAAAGAGATGGAATGAAAGAAAAACAACAGAAAACAGAAAAATGAAGAGAAGAAAAGAAATAAAGTAGATAGAAAAAATAAGTAAAAGGAAAAAAAAGGAAACAAAGAAAGGGGAAACACAACAAACAAGAAACAAAACAGCAACAACTAAAAATAATAATAATAATAACCCAGGAAAAACAGCCTTCCTTCTTAGGCCTGTAAGGAGCTTCTCAGGCTGCTGGTGCTCATCAATCACCCTGCAGCCTGCCCTCTATAGGTGATCTCCCAGGTTTTAGCAAATAAAGAAAAGGAAAAAAAGGAAAAAGAAAAAAGAAAGAAAGAAAAGAAAGGAACTGATTTAAAAATTTAAAAAATAACAAATGCAAGAAAACCTTTAAAAAAATCTGTCTATGTGTTTTCTGTCATAAGGTATCAGCTGGGTACCTGATAACCTGGTAGATCACACTCTGAATCACTTCTTGAAGAAGACCAGAGAATCAAACCACGGACCTCATATATGCAAAGCAGGAATTCCTCCACTGAACTACACTGGCTACACAGGTTAAATAGGCTTCAGAAAGCTTCTCTGGCTCTATCCACCCCCTTTCCCTCAGGCGGATTAGGCTTCTAACAGTTTGCCAGAGCACAGCTGGTTAGGCGCCCATCTCTGCCCCCTCTCTAAGCTAGTTCATCTCTCTCCCAGGGCACCTGAGTGTGACAGCCAGCCTGACCAGATCCCTTCTCCCCGTGGCCGCCTCAGTGCCAGTCAGGGCCCTTTCTGAGATTCAAAGGAGGCTCACCAAAAACTAATCACTCTCTACCCTCTGCCAGACCCCGCTTCCTCCCTGGGAACACTCCCTCCCACTCAGTTGGCTGCAGTGAGCCAGGGGCTTTACTGAGGCTATTTGCCTTGAGAGTGGGCTATATGTGCCATTTTCCACCACAGGGGCGAGTTCATAGTTTCCCTTTGGCTTCTTTATCTGTCTCGTTCCCTCCTGTATGATGCACATCTCTTTCCTGTTCTATATATCTCCAAAGCAGCACCTTCAGATAGGTTTTTGCCCTTTCTCCATTCTTTTTTGTGAGACAGTTGGTCTCTACCTGCCTACTTAGATGCCATTTTTCCCGGAAGTCTCTAGAAGAGGTTTAACATTCCAAAGCAGAGTAAGTAAAGATTCCAGATGCCTTAAGAACTTAGAATCAGAATCAAATTTAGGTAACCAAAAGGATCTAAAGAATCCATGTCTCTTTCTCCCTCTTTCTCTCTCTTCTTTTCTTCCTTTCCTCTGTCCTTCCTTTCTTCCTTCTTTCAATGAACATTTCCTGAGTGTCAAGTCACAAACAGCGCTAGGTACTAGGTGTGGAACAAGTTGCTACAATGGTGCATCATGGGAACATAGTTTCAGGGAACAACAGAGACTTTTAGCAAATTATCCTTTTATTACTAGCACTGAATAAAAAAACCTGAAGGGGCAAATAATCTTGTCACTTACACAGGACAGAGTCCAAAAGTGCAAGGGAAGAAGTACTATCATGGCCAGTCTCCTGGGGTGGCCAAAAACTGCTCCAGGTTGGGGTCAATAAATGACAGCTCTCCCACCCCACTTCGTGCCTGAGAAGAGAACAAATCTCTACAGGTTGAGTGTGGTTTTTATCCACCTGAGGGCAGTGTTTCTGTCACTGAGAATTCTTGTTCTGATAAGCATCTGGGACTGCTTGTTCCTGGTTTCCAGGTTTAAGGTCTGGCTGGGTTTTTCATTAACATCTCCCCCAGGTTGTGGAACAACACAAAATAAAAAGATGCTGCCCTCTTAGTGTGTGTTTGCAATTTCCCCAGAGAAGGAGATGGGGGAGATGAGGTTTGGGCAGTGGCTGCTTAACAGGTGTCTGTGATTTCCCAAACACTAGTGTGATGTTTAGACTCATGTGTCATCTTGGTCAGGTAATGGTGCCCAGTTATTTTGGTCAACCAAACACTGGCCTAATTGTACTATGAGGACATTTCCTGGACATCAGTGAGTTTATTGCATCTATGGCTGATTACATCTACAATCAACTAAAGAGATTGCCTTCAGCAATGAGCTATCTCACCCAATCACTTGATGATCTTAAAAGGAGAAGTGATTTCAGTAGTCAGGAGAGAGAATCCTCATCTCAACTTCAGACAGCCAATGTCACTTGGAGAGTTCATCAAGGACCTTCATCAGAGTTCCTGGTTTGCAGCCTGCTCTACAGAATTTGGACTCATGCATCCCCCTGGTTGCATGAGACAATTTTATAAAATCTCTTAATATGTACAGATATCTGTTATAAGTTCTGTTTCCCTAGAGAACCCTAATACAACTAGGAATATAACATTGAACTAAACAACTGAAGTTCCTTTTCTCCTAATTTCTCTTCTTGCCAGGAGAGGCATAAAATAAGCAATATGGGAAGTGGTAAAAATTGTTATGAAAATTATCAGTCTAGGGAAGAGAATAGAGAGTGTTGAAGGGGTACTCCTTTAAACATCATGGTCAGGGATGATGTTGAAGGAAGTAAAAGGGATCGAATAATGCTGTTATCTGCAGAACCATCTGAAACCCAGAGGAAATAGTAAATTCAAAGGCCCTAAGCAGAAAGAGACTTTTGACTCTCAGAGGGATGACCCAGGAGGGCAGAGTCCCTGTAGCACAGTGAGAAAGGTCCTGGAAAGGAGGTAGGAGAGGTTGCTGTGAGATAGATCCAGAGAGTTATCTAGGCCAGCATTAGGTTTCTGTTTGGTTAGTTGTTATTCTTGTGGTTGAAACCATGGGCAGGCCAAAATCAGTTATGGTTAGACTAATGTGTCAACTCTGCCAAGTAATTGTGCCCAGTTGTTTGGTCAAGCAAACACTGGGCTAATTGTAATACAAGGACATTTATGGACTTTAGTCACCAGTGAGTTTACTGCATAGATAGCTACTGATATCTTTATCAGTCAGGGAGATTGCCATTAGCAATGAGTGACATTTTATCCAATCAGTTGAATACCTTAAAAGGGGAAGTGATTTCAGCATTCAGAAAGAATTTCCCAGCTTGTCTTCGGACAGGCAACATCTCCCGGAAACTCATAAGGACCTTCATTGGACTTTTAT
Source organism: Tolypeutes matacus (assembly GCA_026826555.1). Taxonomy (NCBI): domain Eukaryota; kingdom Metazoa; phylum Chordata; class Mammalia; order Cingulata; family Chlamyphoridae; genus Tolypeutes; species Tolypeutes matacus. The sequence goes on from JAKSZT010053929.1 coordinate 12,357,998, forward strand.
CAGAGACCCTGGTTTGCAGCCTGCCTGCTGAACCTGGACTTGTGCATCCCCACGGTCATGTGAGAGACTCTTATAAAATCTCATACTATTTACAGATATCTCCTGTTGATTCTGTTTCCCTAGACAACCCTGACTAATACAGCTTGGTACCGGGAGTGGTTCTTGAGGAACAGAGTCTTAAACATGGCATGTCTATGGTGGTTCTGGGAGTTTTACAATTGGCTCTCTACTGTAATTGGAGTCAGGGTACTAATGACTCCCTTTCCAATAATGAAGAAGCTGCAAACAGTACATGGCATGAGTTGGCAATAGAGATAAGCAAAATATGGCTAGATCCCCCTACTTCCACATTTATAAGAAGCAAGGATCTGGGTGAGAGTGTTTTCAACACCTTAATAGAGTTTTGTTGAGCCAAAAGGTATAATGGTGTCTGTTGGCTCCTCCTAGATACTTCGGATACAGTTACTAAAGAAAGAGATGAGCTAAAGGCTTCAAATTTGAAACTTAACGCATTAATGATGTGAAAGTTTCTATGTGTGCTCTGAAAGAAAATCTTGTCTCCTGTAGCCACAGGCTTGAGGTATCTGAAAACCAAACTCAGACTCTCATTGTATGAGTAGCAGAGTTACAAAGGAAACTAAAATCTCAACCCTGCAGGGTTTCTGCAGTTAAAGTGAAGACATTGATTGGAAAGGAGTAGAACCCAGAGGATTAGGAAGGGGAAGTATGGGATGATGATAATATTGGTGGGGACATTGGAGCTCTAAATTCTGCTGACACTTTACCAGAGAAGCCTGCAATGGCCTGCCCTGTGGAGACCACACTTGTCAACCTTGTACCACCCAGCCTCCAGGCTGCCCCAGGGAGTCTGGACATCCTCCCAGCCCTGAGGCAGATACTAGCCCAATTCCAACATGCACTACCGAAACTCCACCCTGCCCTCAGAAATCTGCCTTTCCAACCCCTGCCTAAGAGATTAATCCTGTCTTACCAGATGAAAATGCAAAGGAATGCCCTGAAGTCAGTAGCTTGCAAGACACTTCTAATCTTTCTCCTTATCCAAACCCACCACCCCTCCTGTCTTTGAGACCTATTACTAGACTAAAGTCACAATAAGCTCCCAAAGGTGAAACACAAAGTGTGACCCATGAGGAAATACACTATAATCTGAAAGAACTGCATGAGTTTTCCAAATTATATAGACAGAAGTCAGAGGAATGTGTGTGGGAATGGATTCTAAGGGTATGGGATAATCATGGAAAGAATATAAAGTTGGATCAAGCTGAATTTATTGATATGAGCCCACTAAGCAAAAATTCTGGATTCAACACTGTGGCTCAAGGGGCTAAAAGGGGCTCTTAAATTTTTGGGGAGTCGCTGACTGAAACATGGACCAAGGGATGGCCTAGCATGTCTGAGGTTGAGATGCCCAATTTACCCTGGTAGACAGTAGAAGAGGGAGTTCAAAGGCTTAGAGAGATTGGAATGCTAGAATGGATTTACCATTTGAGACCTGCCCACCCACCCCAGGAATATCCAGAGGACACATTTTTAACCAAGACTGTGAGGAATAAATTTGTAAGATTAATTCCATCTTCCCTGAAGAGCTCTGTGTTTGCTCTTCTCTATAGTACAGATATTGCTGTAGGGAGGGCTTTAATGGAATTAGAATCCTTAAACATTATGGGGATGATCAGATCTTGGTCTGGTAAAAGTCAAGTACAGGCAGTTACTCACCAAAGACAAGGTGGGCGCGGCTACCGCAATGAAAGGCAGATTCAAAGCAGCACTCAAAATAGACTGAGTCATATAGAGTTATGGTGTTGCCTAATACATCATGGGGTACATAGAACTGAAACAGATAGGCAGTCTACTAAATTTCTTCTGGATCTGTATAAACAGAAGAGCTCTAGGTCCAGTGAACAAAACCCTAACTCAAATTACGGACACAGAGAATCATGTCCCCTTAATCAATTCCCAGACTTGAGACAGTTTACAGACCCAGAGTCCCTTGAATGAGGAGAAGGCCAGGTCCCCTTGGGGAAGGATCCTGTAAAACTGCCAAAAATTTATACTGTTAATTTTCCTCGCATCTTTCCCCAAGGAGACCTATGACTTTTTACCCAAATAACTGTGCATTGGGGAAAAGGAAATGATCAGATATTTCAGGGATTATTATACACTGGCTCAGAAGTGACATTAATTCCAGGAGACCCAAAATGTCACTGTGGTCCACCAGTCAGAGTAGGGGCTTATGGAGGTCAGGTGAGTGATAGAGTTTTCGCTCGGGTCTGTCTCACAGTGGGTCCAGTGGGTCCCTGGACCCATTCTGTAGTTATTTCCATAGTACCAGAATGCATAATTGGAATAGACATACTCAGTAACTGGCAGAATCCCCACATTGGATCCCTGACTCACGGAGTGAGAGCTATTATGGTTAGAAAGGCCAAATGGAAGCCACTAGAACTGCCCCTACCTAGCAAAATAGTAAATCAAAGACAATACCATATTCCTGGAGGGATTGCAGAGATTAGTGCCACCATCAAAGATCTGAAGGATGCAGGGGTGGTGATTCCCACCACATCCCCATTCAACTCTCCTATTTGGCCTGTGCAGAAAACAGATGTACCTTGGAGGATGACAGTAGATTATCATAAAATTACCCAGGTGGTGACTCCAATTGCAGCTGCTCTCCCAGATGTGGTATCATTGCTTGAGCAAATCAACACATCCCCTGGTACCTGGTATGCAGTTGTTGATCTGGCAAATACTTTTTTCTCAATTGCCATTAGTAAGGACCACCAGAAACAGCTTGCTTTCACCTGTCATGGCCAACAGTATACCTTCACTGTCCTGCCTCAGGGGTATATCAACTCTCCAGCCCTATGTCATAATATTGTCTTCAGGGATCTTGATCATCTCTCCCTCGCAGAAGACATCATACAGGTCCACTATATTTATGATATCATGTTGATAGGACCTAGTGAGCAAGAAGTAGCAACAACTCTAGACTTATTGGTAAGACATTTGTGTGAGAGAGGAAGGGAGATAAATCCAACAAAAATACCTTGGGGCCTTCCAACTCGGTGAAATTTCTAGGTGTCCAGTGGTGTGGGGCATGTCAAGATATCCCTTCTAAAGTGAAGGATAAGCTATTGCCTCTGGGCCCTCCTACAACCAAAAAAGAGGCACAACATTTAGTTGGTCTCTTCAGACTTTGGACACAACATGTTCCTCATTTGGGTGTGCTACTCTGGCCCATTTACTGAGTGACCAGAAAAGCTGCTAGTTTTGATTGGGGTCCGGAATAAGAGGAGGCTCTGTAACAGGTTCAGGATGATGTGCAAGCTGCACTACCACCTGGACCATATGATCCAGCAGATCTAAAGGTGCTGGAAGTTTCAGTGGCAAATAGAGATGCTGTCAAGCCTTTGGCAGACCCCTATAGGAGAATCACAATGAAGACCTTTAGGATTTTGGAACAAAGCCCTGCTATCCTCTGCAGATAACTACTCTCCTTTTGAGAAACAGCTTTTAGCCTCCAGTAGGCCTTAGCTGAGACTGTATGTTTAACCACGGGCCATCAAGTTACCATGAGACCCGAGTTGCCTTTCATGAGATAGATATTGTCTGACCCACCAAACCATAAAGTTGAGTGTGCACAGCAGCACTCCATAATAAAGTGGAAGTGGTATATATGAGATAGGGCTTGAGCAGGTCCTAAAGACACAAGCAAGTTACATGGGGAAGTAGCCCAAATGCCCATGGTCACCACCCCTGCCATGAAACCTTCTCGTTCCCAGCCCACAGCTTTGGCCTCCTGGAGAGTCCCTTACAATCAGTTGACTGAGGATTAGAAAACTCAGGCTTGGTTTACAAATGGTTCTGCACAATATTCAGGTACCACCCAAAAGTGGACAGCTGCAGCACTGCAGCCCTTTTCTGGGACATCCCTGAAGGATAGTGGTGAGTATAAATCCTCCCAGTGGGCAGAATTTTGAGCAGTGCACCTGGTTGTTCATTTTGCTTGGAAGAAGAAATTGCCAGGGTTGTATTTGTACACTGATTCATGGGCTGTTGCCAATGGTTTGGCTGGATGGTCAGGGACTTGGAAGGAACATGATTGGAAGATTGGTGACAAAGAGGTCTGGGGAGAAGATATCTGAAGAGACCTTTCTGAGTGGGCAAAAAACATGAAAATATTTATGTCCTATGTGAATGCTCACCAGAGGGTGACTTCAGCAGAGGAAGATTTTAATAAGCAAGTGGATAAGATTACCTGCTCTGTGGCTAATGGTAAGCCTCTTTCCCCAGCCACTACTGTCATTGCCCAATGTGTTCATGAACAAAGTGGCCATGAAGGTAGGGATGGAGGTTATGCATGGGCTCAACACCATGGACTTCCCCTCACCAAGGATGACTTGGCTACAGCCACTGCTGACTGCCCAATGTACCAGCAGCAAAGACCCACACTCAGCCCCCAATATGGCACCATTCCTTGAGGTGACCAGCCTGCTACCTGGTGGCAGGTTGACTACATTGGACCACTTCCACCATGGAAGAAGCAGTGATTTGTTTGAACTGGAGTAGACACATACTCTGGATATACATTTGCATGTCCTGCAGGCAATGTTTCTTCCAAAACTACCATTCCATGGACTTACCGAATGTCTTATCTACCATTCCACACAGCATTGCTTCTTACCAAGGAACCCATTTCACAGCAAATGATGTGTGGGAATGGGCACATGCCCATGGAATTCACTGGTATTACCATGTTACCCATCACCTGAAGCAGCTGGATTAATAGAAAGGTGGAATGGTCTTTTTAAGACTCAATTATGGTGTCAATACTAGGTGGCAATACTTTGCAGGGTAGGGCAAGGTCCTCCAGCAGGCTATGTATGATCTAAATCAGTGTCCACTCTACAGTGCTGTTTCTCCCATAACCAGGATTCATGGGTCCAAGAATCAAGGAGTGGAAATGGGAGTGGCACCGCTTACTATTACCCCTAGTAACCCACCAAGAAAATTTTCGCTTCCTGTCCCTGCAACCTTAAGCTCTGCTGGTCTACAGGTTTTAGTCCCAAAAGGAGGAGTGCTGCCACCAAGGAACACAACAATGATTCCATTGAACTGGAAGTTAAGGTTGCCACCTGGCCACTTTGGGCTCCTCTTACCTGTGAATTAACAGGCAAAGAAGGGAATTACTGTACTGGCTGGTGTGAATGATCCTGACTATCAAGGGGAAATAGAACTACATCTACATAATAGGGTTAAAGAAGAGTTTGCCTGGAATACAGGAGATCCTCTAGGGCATCTCCTAGTACTGCCATGCCTTGTGATTAAAGTCAATGGAAAATTGCAACAACCCAGTCCAAGCAGGGCTAACAATGGCCCACAATCTTCAGGAATGAAAGTTTGGGTCACCACACCAGGCAAAAAAACATGCTCAGTTGAAGTGCTTGCTGAGGGTAATGGGAACATAGAATGAGTGTTAGAAGAAGGTGGTGATAAATATAAACTTCAGCCACGTGGCCCATTACAGAAATGAGGACTGTAATAGCAATGAATCTTTCTCCCTTGTTTTGTTATGAGTATGATTGTATATGTACATAAAATGAATATCTTTGTTTTCTTCCCTAACCTTTTCCCTTATCATATGACAAGTTGTATTAGTTTTATGTCATATTATTTAAGGATGTCAAGTTTAAGAGTGACTATTACCCAAGGACTTGCACACTATTCTGTAGGGAATTAATGTGCTTCCGATTGTATGCAGGAGAGTTGAACATTGTTAGGCAGAAATAAATATGTATGCATGGCTGTTATTGTTTTTACTTAGAGACTAAGCATGCTTTAAGATAATGTGTATGGTTGCTGAGTTGACAAAGGGTGGACTGTGATGATTAGGCTAATGTGTCACCTCAGCCCAGTTGTTTTGTCAAGCAAGCATAGGATTAATTGTAATACAAGGACATTTATGGGCTTTAATCATCAATGAGTTTACTACATAGATGGCTGATTACATCTACGATCAACCAGGGAGGTTGCCATCAGCAATGAGTGACATTTTATCCAATCAGTTGAATGCCTTAAAAAGGGAAGTGATTTCAGCATTCAGAGAGAATTTCCCAGCTTGTCTTTGGATAGCCAATGCTTCCCAGAAACTCATCAAGGACCTTCACTGGACTTTCATCAGAGCCCCTGGTTTGCAGCCTGCCTGCAGAATCTGGACTTGTGCATCCCCATGGTCCCATGAGAGAATCTTATACTATCTCATATTATTTACAGGTATCTCCTGTTAATGCTGTTTCCCTAGAGAACCCTGACTAATACAACCAGTTTGGGGGATGTCCTCTGTTCCTGTAACCTTTTCTTCTGAGATTGTTTAACTGAAGATGTATAGCCTGAACATGTGCAGGATACAAACTCTTGTCCTTTAGATGACCTTTAAGACACCAGGAGCAAAAATCACTCTTCTCAACCCAAGGTTATAAGGATAAGAAGAAATTGGAAGAAAATAAAATGAGAGGTGGCCTTCAATAAGGAAAAACTAGTCTATGGGCATATTTCTACCACATATGAATAATTTTATAAGCAACTAATGAGAATATGTCAACCCAAATCTCCATCGCCACCCACCTCCCTTTGTTCCCATCCCATAAAACTCCCTTAATTCTCAGATCAGAGAGGCAGCTTTGAGTTTGCCTCCTGTCTCCCTGCCAATTGGCCTTACAATAAAACTCTTTTCTCAGAATCCTGGTGTATTAGTCAGCCAAAGGGGTGCTGATGCAAAATACCAGAAATCGGTTGGTCTTTATAAAGGGTATTTATTTGGGGTAGAAGTCCACAGTTACCAGGCCATAAAGCATAAGTTTCTTCCCTCACCAAAGTCCATTGCCATGTGTTGGAGTAAGACAGCTGCCAACGTTTGCCAGGGTTCAGGCTTCTTGGGTTCCTCTCTTCCTGGGGCTGCATTTCTCTCCGGGCTTAGCTCCTCTGTTTCCTCCACAAGGTCAGCTGTAGACTATGAGGCTCTCTAGGCTTTGCATCTCTCCACAAGGCCAGCTGTAGACTATCAGGCAAATGGCTTGTCTCTATCCCAGGGCCTTCTCTCCTTCCTCACCAGAACTCCAACATCAAAAACTGCTCCAACACTGTTCTTTGCCATGTCTTTTATATTTGATTCCCACCCCACGTAGGGTGGCCTACTGACTTGGCCCAGTTAATGCCCTAATCATAACATTATCATGCCCAGATTAGCAGACCAGTTTACAAGCATGATCCAATATCTATTTTTGGAATTCATAATTACATCAATCTGCCAAACTGCTGCACCTGGTGTCCTGGTCTTGGCTTCTGTACCTTCTGTAACAGGGTGTTTTGTTGGGTTTTGTTTTTGTTTTTGTTTTTTAGTGAGAAAGAAAATTGAGAATTTTGAGCAGCAGAAAACCATCAACTGATTTACATTTTCCAGGGAACTTAAAAAAATTACCTAGTAGTATTTGATCCCCAAATATGATGATCTAATGGGTTATAGAAAAAATCAATTAAAATAATTTATTTATTGAAATAGATATAAAATATGGGATAGATAACAATGAATGTCACAATTTCACAACTTGAAAAGCTCTGAAGTAAATTTTTTTCCTTGAAAATCAGGACCTAGATCTTAATTTGCAGCCAAAGTAAAATCAGGTTAGGGTTTTTTTTTTTTTTTTTTTTTTAAATACTTAGATTACATAAATGTTACACAAAAAATATAGGGATTCCCATACACCCCACCTCCAACACTTCCCACAACCTCCCACATAAACATCCTTCATTAGTGTGGCACATTAATTGCAACTGATAAACACATCCTGGGGCTTTGTCATTAAGCATGGACCATAGTTCACATTGTAGACCACACTCTCTCCCACACAATTCTGCATGTTATGTGATGATATAAAATGGCCTATATCTGTTGTTGCAATATCACTCAGGACAATTCCCAAGTTCCAAAAAAGCCCCTATATTACAACTGCTATTCCCTCTCCCTGTCCCCAGAGCCTCCAGTGGCACTGGCTCCACATCAATTTTGTAATTTCTTCCATTGCTTGAATCACAGCATGTCTATAGTAGAATACCAGTAAGTCCACTCTAGTCCATAGCTCTTCCCCTATCCTGAGGAGTCTGGCGTGGTTATGTCCACTCCACCTCCAATTGAGAGGGGGCTTATATCCCATGGGGAAGATGGATGGGATTATCCTGCCTGCAGCTGCAGATTCTCTCCATTCCCTGGGATGGCTGTTGTCCATCATCATCTCCCCACCAGTTGTCCTGGGTGTGTCTAATGAGCCGAAGAGTAAGAGTTGTTTCTTCACCAAGGTTCTGGGCCCAGCTGGAACATGGACAGCCCAAAGTCTCAAGTCTCTGAACGTATACCTACAAACTCCAGCACCACATATAGGTTTGAATAGAAGGGATGAATGAGCCATGTGCAGGGAAGACATAGTTGAGTCCAACTCTGTCACTCTCAGGAGCACAAACTCCATAGTAGGGCCCACTGGCAAGGCACCAATCTCCAGAGCATTCTGCCATGACATAGGACCTGGATGTCTCTAGAGCCCTCAGGAGATATTTTGGATGATATCCACTTTGGAATTCTATGAGATCCTACTGAGATGTGCATAAACGTTACCTCTGGGATGACCTCCTGACTCATTTTGAAGTCTCTTAGCCATATAAACTCATTTGTCTTTACCTTTTCCCCATTTTATTCAAGGTCTTTTTCCAGTCACATTGCCAGGTGGCACTTGGTAGCAATCCCTCGGTGCCAGGGAGGCTCATCCCCGGGAGTCATGTCTCTCACTGGGAGGAAGATAATGCATTCATATGCTGAGTTTGGCTTAAAGAGAGGCCACATTTGAGCAACGAGGAGGCTCTCAGGAGGCAACACTTAGGCATCCCATAACAATAGGCTAAGTTTCCATTTCAAGAGCAAAGACTCATAAGCCTAGTCATCAATATCAAGGGCCCATCAGTGGATCATCCTCCTTCACCAGTCACTGCCCCTGCACTTGGGGGACTGTTGCTGTTCCCTTGGAAAATGTGGCAGAGCTCTCCAGGGTGGGAATTCAGTATTCTCTCATTTATTGAGTGATTCTACACCCACTGTGACAATGCCCCATGAACATTTGAACATTTTTATATACCTTATATTTATGCTCAGGTGAACTTCCTCCCATGCATCCCCCATCCCTGATACCCACACCAGCCATCCTCCCGTGCCCCAGTTGTAACCCTTCTGTGATCCAAAGCTTCTTCAAAGATGAAGCCATTACAATAGTTGAATACAATTAATAGGAAAATGAAATAGTATTGATAAGTTTAAATGTAAGAGATAAAATACATAATTTTTTTAAAATTGAAACTAAAATTAAACTAAAAGACTGGGATATTTTAAAAAAGGAAAAATGTAAAAATAAATAAATAAATAAATAAACAAATAAATAAAATTTTTTGACCTTTTGCCTTTCATCACTGCAATATCTGATGTCCATTCTGTACCATGGCACCTTCCTCTCTCATTTCCCAGTGTCTCACTATTTTTCATTTTATTTTCAAAGAATTTTTAGGTCACAGCAAAGTCACACACAGAATACAGGAGACTCTCCTATACCCAACATCCTTCCCCTTCCCCTGCCCCATATTAATACCTTTTTATATGTAGATGGTAGCATTGTTATAACAGATATACAAATAGTGAAACATAGCTACTAAACATTGTCAATGGTTTACACTATGGTTTACATTTTAGACTGTACACTTTTATAAATTTTGATGATATTTACCATGTCCTGTGTCCATCACTGTATGGTAATGAAGAACATTTCTACTGACCACTAAATACCCCCTATTTGATCTATTCTATTCCTCCCACACCATCCCCCCAAGCAGGAAGGAGTTGGACTCCCATCTTTGGGAGGACCGATTTGTTCAGAAATAGACAGGTGGGAGTCTCTCAAGAACAAGGGCAGTTCCTAATAGGGGAGGACAAACCAGTGTGTCAAGACCTCTTGTTGCATGTAACCATGAATCTTGTCATCCAACAAATCAAGCCAGGGGGTTGTCGAGGTTTGGGTTTTTTGATGTTGCAAGGGTTTGGCACAAGAGAAACTATGGGTAACCTAGTCTCACTCTCCTATTTTGCAGCCATGCAAACAGATCCATGAGGATCTGTTTTAGTTTGGTGACAAGGATTGAGAAAGCCAGAGCTCAGATAAGGACCCAGAGCATCTCATTCCTACCCTGTTTCTCTTTGCAAAGCATTATGTTTTATTCTGAATAACTTTTGTTTCTAGAAAAATGGTAAAATTTAAAACAAATTGAGGAAAAGTGTACATACAAATTGTGGCAGTTTGATATTATTTATGAATTCCAAAAAGAGATATTGATTATGTTTGTAAACTGCTCTGTTCCTCTGGGCATGATACCATTTGTATTGGATTCAGCAGAGATGTCTTTGATTAAATCATGTCAAGATTAGGGCTTTGATTCGACCATGTCATTAGGGCATGCAAGGTTGTGTCCCTGCCCCTTTGGGAAGCTGATAAAGCAGACTCTTACACAGAAGTAGACACACAAGGAAAAGCCATGGCAGAGAAGAGAACTCGGTTTTGATGCTGGAGCCCTGGGGAGAATTGAGCCATTTGCCTGATAGTTTACAGTTGACCTTGTGAAGAGACCAGAGCAGCTGAACCCAGAAAGAAATGAGCCCAGGAAGAGAGACAAACCTTATGCCAGCCTACAGGTGAGATAAGAAGAAGCTGGACCCACAGAGTCTTAATAAGGAAGAGGAAGGCTGAACTCTCACAGACTTGCATCAAAATGTGGTAACAGACTTTGGGTAAGGAAGTACCCCTTAAAGTACCTTGAATTGGACTCTTTAGGTCTTGTTACTGTAAGCTTCTACCCCAAATAAATACCCTTTGTAAAAGCCAACAGATTTATGGTACTTTGAATCAGCACCCCTGTGGCTGGCTAATATACAAATGAACTTGAAAACCAAATTATATAATGTTTTTTGGTAGAAAGCCATCAAGCAGCCCTTCCCAGAGTTTTCCTAGAGCCCAGATATTGCCTAGTAGTTTAGAATCCTTTGTTTTAAATGGTATCAATAGTAACCAGGGAATTAGGACTTTGGCTTCTAATCCTATCCTGACAACTTTGACTTATTAATTAATAGCTAACACCTCTATTTTTGAAATATCAAATAGAGATTACATTAAAAATCTGTGTGTGGAATAACCAGTAGTGAAATTCATGCAAGTGTTTACCAGTGACCACATCAAAACTAAATGAAAAATGGAAATTAAAAAGATAAGACAACAGCAAATGGGTCACAGTATTTGAAATGTTTTATTGATTTAAAATGAATTAAAGTAAATTTATTGGACAACATTGTTTTATTTATTTGCATTTAAATGAAAAAATATTGACTATATTAACAGGCAAAATTTTTAACTCATATTTAAGAGATAAATATTTAGAGCTATTTCTTTAAAATCAGATGTTAACAAATCATCAAATACTTCATAAGAAATAAGCACTATTTTGTAAGGTTTTTTGTAAAACAAAATGTATATTATGCATAAAACATTTGTCACGATAAGCTGTCATTTCCTACACTAAATACATACTTGGGATTTGAGAACAGGACGGCATACAGAGCAACCAGTTTTGGTCATCAGCCAAAACTTCAAAATCATATTTAAGAATTTATTTGGAAGTATTATTAGATATGAAAAATGAGTTAACTGACTTCAAGAATATTCACAGTTGCTCTCACAAATATTTAAAAGCAGATAATTTCCCAATAACATATGGCTCTAGAGAAAGGTAAAAAAAATTTGCAAAATATATTAAACAGATGATTCAGGGAATATACTGCTTCTGTCAATCTATTATTTTTCATTAATTTTGAAAATGAAAATAGAATAGATATGTTTATGTAGTATTTAGCTCTTCTCTAAGGTTGGGGGGAATCCATTGTAGCTCAAGTACAGAAGTACTTCTCAAGTACAGAAGTTTTAGGGATTAAGTGCTCAAGCATTCTAGGTATTTTCTGTAAACATTAGTGTAATTCTAAAATTACATAGTATGAGCAATTAATAACTGTCAGATATGCAGTCTTTTATTAATTATTTAATGTGTATAGTCTACCAACGTGAGTAAAATAAGGAAATCATTTATAAAGATCATTTTAAGGAAGGTGAATATGTCTTTTCTGTACTACCAAGATTTCAATATTATGTTTATGATCTCAATTTATTCTATTTACACTGCTATCATCATCATAAATAAGTTTGTTTGACTTTTTACAGTTATAAAGCACTTTCATATGCATTGTCTCACTTGTTAAAAAATTCTCTAGTGTAGCTATGTACATTTTATACACAAGGACACTGAAATTGTGTGTAAGTGGTAGACTGTGGATTAAAACTTTAGTTCATAGAACTATTTTGTGTAGGGGGGGTTGTGATCATAATTTTGGATGTGGGAGTGCAGATAAATAAATTATTATTAAAATAATTTATAAGATTGTTGGGAAGGATGCTTTGGAAAGCCATTTAACAAATAAAGAATATATTCAATTCATTAATTTAAAACCTTTGGTAATAAGTGATTATAACAAGGTTCCAGGATATAAGGTTAATATATGAAAACCAATTGCTTTCCTATATACCGGTGATACTCAATTGGAATTTGAAATTAAAAGAACAATACCATTTACAATAGCACCAAAAAATGAAATAGGTATAAATTCAACAAAAAAATATATAGGATGCATATGTGGAAAATGATAATACTCTGATGAAAGAAATCAAAGAAGATCTAAATCAATATAGAGATATTCCATGTTCTTGGGTTAGAAGACAATATTATCATGATATCAAGTCTTTCCAAATTGTAATCTAATGGAACAATTAAGTAAATGGATGCCAGATTGTGGGAGCCAGGTTTCTCACTGTTGGATTTTAGAATTGGAGAAATAGGTATGAAATCATATTTACCTTAATATAGATACAGATGGTTACATATAGAAATATTTATAAAAAGGTATACCTGGGTTAGCATAACACATACATTTTTTCTTTGTCAACTTGAGAGAGCCTAACAGAACCAACATCCATATAGCAACTAGCACACCTAACGTCCAGATCTTAGTTTCTAATACCAATCTCCAATAAAAGGAGCAAGGTGCTAATTCTAGAACTGGCATGGGAAATATATACGATGAGTTTGTAGCATTTTGTGCTTCTAGGAAGTGAGGAATTGCTAAACCTAGATACATACACAGGCACGAGTGTGCACATGCATACACACACACTCACACACAAATGGCTGGGAGTATGTTAAAATAGCACAGGAGATAAATGAAAAGCTCCCCGTGGCCAAAGCTAGAACAATTTTAGCAATGAGATAAATTAAGTAGTATTTGACTATAACCCAAAGTATAAAATAAGTATCCATGAGTCCAAACGAATATAAATAAATGATTTAATAAATTAATACATTAAAGAGAAGAAAGGCAAATCTCCCATGCAAAATTCAAAATAATTTATGTGGATTCTCCCCACTTCTATATGCGCAAATGACTTTCTTCCAAAGTGTACAGTATGAAAAGGAGAAAAAAAGAGTACTTTTTCAGTGGAGAAACCTGACAACGCTACCTCATTTTCAGCATCAATAGTCATACATCATTTTCATAGTATGTACTTTGATAACATGTGATGAAATGGCACTTTGCCTCTATGTCTTCCATACAATAACCCATAATGAGAAAAAAATAAAATAAATTCTGATAGTGGAGTATCCTACAAAATACCTGATCATACTCTTCAAAACTGTCAATGTCACCAAAAACAAGAGAAGTCTGAGACACTGCCACAGGCAAGAGGAACCTAAAAGGACATGAAAACTAAATGCAATCTTCAGGGTTTAAAAGACTGAGTATATAGTGTTTCTCTCCTCAAGGAGCTCATACTCTTTTGAAAAAGATTGAAAAACAAATGATTTTTAAAAATGTCATTTGTGGTATGATAAAAGTATATCCAGGATGATGCTTAACATGGTTAAGAATAGGGTAGGAAATTAGAATACGATTCCAAGCAGAAATGATGCCAGAGCTGAATCTTGAAGGAAACATTTGTCTTGGGCAGATAAAGAAGTGGGAAAAGCAGATATCAGGATTAAGGCACAGTAAGTACAAATACAAGAAGTAAAACAAGGCCCAGTATGGTATACTCAGGCAACTGAAATTAGCTTCATGTGACTGGAAAGTAGAAATAGCTTGGAGGACTTTAACTGCTATAAACAAGGAGTTTTCACTTTATTCTGAAAACAATGCAGATCTGTTAAAAAATTTCATGTAGAGAAGTGACAGAGTCACCTTTGTGTTTTAAAAAAAGTGCTCAAGGACAACTTTAGAGAATGGATTGGGTTAAGGCAGTTCTGAAAAGATAGCTGTTGGAGGAGACCAAATAAGAAATAGTGGGTATGTGGACCAACATAATGGTAGTGGAGATGGTGAGAAAGCCCAATTTTAAAGGATATAATGGAGGTCAAATTTAAAGGGCTTAAAGACTGATTGATGTCATGAATGAAAGAGGGGTAAGAAATCAAGGAAAAGCCATGAAAAAAAACAACAGAGTAAAAAACATCTTCTTGGTGGAAATGCTGGTCACCAAGATATGGGACTACTAAAGGAAAAGTAAGCAGAACAGTGAAGCAGGAATATACAGATACTTTGAGTTTGGGATGCATCAAGGATAGCCAAATGGAATTAATCTACTAGCGATGTATTTCAGGAAAAAGACCTGGTTCAAACATACATATATATGTATATGTGAGAGATGCATTAGCAAATAGGTAGCAGTTGAAACAATGTGAATGGATGATATCACCTAGGAAGGGTAGGTAACATAAAGGAATAAGAAGACCAATTGCATCAATATTCAAAAGTATGTCAGAGGAAGAAGTTATGTAGGAGACAAAAAGAAAAGACCAGAAATGGGGGCAAAACTGTTATAATTGTGCTATGGAAAAGATAACTAAAGAACAGAATTAGAAGAAGGAAGCAATATATTACAGAGATATCAATATGAAAGAATGATTATTGGACTATCATACTGAGACCAGTTATCCTGAAAGAAAAGTTTCTGTGAAGGAAGAGGAGGGGAAAAGCTGCAGTGAATTGATGAGTGAATGAAAATAAGAAACTGGCGACAGCAAATATAACTTACTTTTCCAGACTCTTGGTTATGGAAGGAAGTAAAGTGATACAATAATACCTAGCGATACCTAAATGATACAGGATGGTGGTAGAGGGTTTTCGGGTTAGAAGAGAACTTAGTATCTTCATATGATGGTGGGAAAGGAGCCATTAAAGTAGGTGAGGACATGGAAGAAAGAAGTTTGAACTGATGGAAGGGGATCCCAAAGCATGAGGCAGGCAGCACAGGTGGAAGGGTTTGTTTTTAAAAAATGAACTCTTTCTCTGGGTCTAGAGGAAAGAAACTGTGGGTGAATGCAGATATAGTAAATGTAGCTGTATAAGGGCAGGGGGGTTAAGGAAGTTAATACTTAATGGCTTTGTGTCTTGTCAGTAGCTAGAAACTTGAGAAGATGTAGATCAGGATGCAGGGGCTACTCAAGAGCTACTCCCACCGTCAAACCTGGTAACAGAGCCTGATTTTACCCAGGTGGCAATGTACCTTGCTAAAAAGTCATATTCCCCAGACCTCTTGAGAGCAAATGGACAATGTGACATAATCAGCAGTTGTTGGAAAAAGGCTTTTTGCCCTGTTCCTTTCTCTTTCTCCCTGCCTGTATCCCGGACGCAATAGTTGGAGCTCCTGAAAACACCTTGTGATACTGAGGGTGAAAGTGTTAAGAGGGCAGAAGAGAAATATAGAAAGAGTCTGGGTCTCTGGTAACCTTATAGAGGCAGGCTTTTATTAAGCCACTACAGTGTGACCTTGCTTACTACATGGACCATAATTCTTAACGTATGTAGGGGTTGAAGAGAGTGGTAGAAGTTCAAAATAGCAAAATCAGGGGAGAGGTAACTAATCAGTGACAAATAGAAATCACTGAGCAGAATGAGGGAGCACTATTTAGACCCTGATGGGCAGGGAATAAAATCTAAGGACAAGCTCTCTATATTGGCCAGGATACAGAAAAAAGTGAGATTCCACATTTGCCAGTACAGAACTCCTAGAGTTTTCCTTAACACTCTGATGTCTGGAATTATATCAGATTGAACAGCATCAGAGTCAACTACCTGAATTATTATCTACACTAACTTCACCTTGGGGTGAAAAGTAACAGATATGATGTCTAGGTGCTCTCTTGAACGTCCCCTTTAGAGATGTGCCTCATTCTTTCCCTTGTGAGCTCATGAGATAACCCCTTTGTCTGGCACCAAATCCCTCAAAAAATAAATTCCATGGTCAGTTTCTGATGCCCCAGTTTCCGAAGACCCAGGCTGACACACAGGATTTACATACTATGGTAGACTGTGAGAAAGTTCACCAGAGTCTGGCATTTAAGACAAGTTAGAAAGTAGAGTGTTCTATGATGATCCCCAGAAATATTAGAACCCCTTTGGATGATGCCAGAGTTTTATAGGAGAAAATGTATGATACCCAGGTGCTCAAATCCTTACTAAATGAAAGGACATGTGTGATAATTTTGTAGTTGGCAATAAGAAAAAATAGAGTGTGGTGTAGCTTCATTGTCAACTTAAGGCACAAAGAAAAAGACAATTTTCATGAAAGAGGAAAAATAATAGCCTTTAAGTAGAGTCAGCCATACCTGTAGGACTGTGATAGATGCTATGAATTTTAGAGAATGTATCTCAATCTTGGCTGCACATTGGAATCATCTGAGGAGACTTTTCAAAACAGCAATTAATCATAATCTCAAAGGGTAGAGTCCAGGCATTGATCTAATTCTATCCATTTAACAAATTCATTTCTATTCATTCATTTCTATTCATTATACAAATATTTATTAAAGAACTAATTCTTAGGCAGTGTTAGAACCACTGAGGAGTTGATACTGGACAAGGTAGACATAGAGCTTTCAGATTTTAATAAGTGTTCTAAATGAAATACTGGTGAGTTGATGTTAGGATATCTAAAGAGGAGAGATCTTTGGTGATAAGGAATATCCTGGCCCCCGCACTCAACTTGGCATCAGGGAAGAAAAGATGTTTTCTACTCTCAGAGAGCTGGACTCTAATGGAAGGAAAAGAAATCATATCAACTTTAATTATTGTAACAGGTAATATAGAGATGGACACTTAGAATTTTTGTGGAATACACAGCAGATAAAATTTACTTCACATTGCAGAGGGAGGGTTTCATCATAGGAGGTAAAACTTAAGACGTGTTGCAGGTGGAGAAGAGAAGAAAGAGGATTCCAGGTAGAAGAATGAGTAAAATTGATAGAATGCCAGAGAGACTGATGTAAGCAATCTAAGTATTATAATATACACACACTCCTTTCATGGCACATGCATTTATTTTTACAGTTATCCAGAGAGGAGGGAACTATTTCTGACACATCATTGGATGATGAACTATTGAAGAGATCATGCCCATTGAAACACAACATGTCCAACTCTCTGATTAAATACCTTATCAGCATATGTGTTTCATATTTGTATTTTTATCTTAGTAATATTACCAAATTTTTCTGTCTAATGATTTCTCTTTATCTCTGTATTTGTCTTCTAAACATTCATGTGTATGGGTACAATCTACATATTCTTAAACTATAAGGCAAGACTAACTCCTTGTTTTCTTCTACCTAGCATATACACTATCTCATTATCTCACCCTAATGATCATTCTAAACTAAGACTTTCAAATCCATCTGTATATTTCCTTTGTGCCTTATATTTACATAGGGATATGTCCTTGAATTTTGCTTTTGGCAAGTCTTTACATCCCACCTTGGTCCACATTTCCACAACTTCTGATATGAAGTCTGCAGCTCAACTTTCTTCTAAATTGATGTATATATCCAGGTTTTAATGATTTACACAGAATAAACATAATTCAAAACCTTTTCATGAAATTACCATTATACTTTCTAATATCCTCTCTTCTTTCTAAGTGACAGAGATCTGGTTCCCTAAGACTTTGTCCATGAAGATAAATGCTACTTTTAAGGGATGCAATGTGTTTTCTTCTACAGCACTTATACAGCTGTAAATGTTTTTCTCATATGTATCTGTCTCTTTGGGGGTCCTTCTGCTCAACCTGGAAGGCTGACAACACCACCTGAGCCCTCCCTCATCAATGGTCAATACTCAGTTGGGTTTTCAAGTTTAAAGAAACTGAAAATCAAACCTATAGCCCACAATATCGTGTCTATGACACCAGATGTTAAAATGTTGAATAAACTCCTGCAATAATACATATGAAAGCCAAATGAAATGAAATGAATAAAAGATTTTCAAAGACCGTTTTCAAGTTACAACAACACAATATCCCACATTTTAGACACTCTGGCAGGAGTTCAGGTTACTGGAAACACATGGAAGAAAGTCTGTGGTGGGATTGTGCACGTGAATTTATGTTTTGCCTATACATGCAAGCCATGAAGTCCGTTTCTCTTCACACTGCAGATCATATTGTTGCCCCCTCCAGAGAGACAGGTGAAAATTGGACCATGGGAGATTTATGATAAAGGTAAAATGGAAACTACGTGAACTACAAATAGAACAGACACTGATGTACTCCAGGACCTTCCAAAGATACCTCATGCTAACTTTAAATCAAACAGCAGAAAAAGAGGTTTCTGTTGTGAGACACACTGAGATTAGTCTACGTGATAGTGAAACAATTGATAAAGTGAACAATTTGCTGAAATCGGTGTTTGGTTTTAGAAAATATAGGGAAGAATAGCACGTGCATATGGGCCTGTCTTCTAGAACTTATATTTATATGTCTGCTTCCACCGTTAAGTTACAACCTGCTCAAGAAGAAGGTCTATGTGCAACATTCATTTCTAGTTTCTACATGTTTGGCAGGGAGCCTGGCAGATAATACTTTATAATTTGCATTAGATGAAAGGATGAATGGATGAACAAAAATAAATGAGTGAAATGCTGCTTGCTTGAATTATACTGTTATTATAATCTAATATAAATTTTGTCTGTCTTTTTATGCTTAGCCTCAGTCAGGAATTTTTGTAGCATGACAGTGTACATAGAGACCAATATGTTAATGAGTCTAGGTAACCATTTTAAAGTGATTCAGAATGTGAATGTCAATATGAAGGGGGGGGGGAATTAAACACATCAACCATCAGAGTACAGGATATACACTTTTTTTTTCATTAGCAACCGAAGAAAAGGGAGAGGAAAGCATTTAAAAGGCTCGTCTTCAAACAAATCAAATGTGATGTGTTTGCAAGGGATCTATTAAAAAAAGGAAATTGTCTTCTCTGACCTTTGCAAAGTCTATGAAAGATAATATACTCAAGGTATCAAAAAGATTAAAGGTATGTTTACTAAGAATTAAGACCAGTGGCAAAGCATAATTTTACTTTCAAACTTCGTTTCGTAAAGCAACCATTTCACTCTGACTTGTGAAACATTGAATCATAGAACACTGAAGTTGTATTTGACTGGCATAGAGGTCACACATTGCAAAGAATAACACCATATAAATATGGCATATTTTAGAGAAAATAAAATATTTCAAAGATAATCAGCAAGTCTGACCTTTTGAAATACCCATTCATTTTTTGCAGTTTAAAAACTCTGATATATGCTTACTTCTCGTTTTTCAAATAGAATTTTTCTAATAACTAGATAAATGAGAACCCTTCCTACCTGTTCCAATGCTGATAGGCTTTGTTCCGTATCTCTGCATGTCAATACACACCCAGAGAGAGATAGACACAGACAGACTCACAAGCACAAGCTAGCAAGGAAGAAAAGGGTTTTATTCTCTAAACTAAAAATAATCACGAGTTTTTTCCTCTTCAGATCAAAGCTCCCTGAGCAAGTAGACTGCACTTGTGCTCCTGCTTTTCATGCCCTTCATCACTCATTCATTCACTCCGTAGTCATTGTGGACCTAATCTAAGCCAAGAACTCTTCCACATGCTGGGAAATCAGCAGTAAGCACAACAGAAAACAATTCTTAGATGTAAGTAACTTCCATTCTAGAGGAGTTAGACAATAAACATCATAAATAAGTAAAGCTTATAGTACATCACTTTTAGTAATGTAAAGATAAATCACCGTAAGTATATCAAAGTTCTGGGTGAGGAAGCAATTTTAAAGGAAATAGTTAGAGGATAGATAGAGATTTGACAAAGGTGAGGGATTTAGCCAAGGGGTCCTCTTGGTAGTAGAATGCTCTGGGCAGGGAGAAGAGCCAGTGCAAAGACCTTAGGGTGGAGTGTGCCCAGGAAGTCTGAGACACGATGAGGACACCAGCACGGCTGCACAGCATGAGCAAGGGGAGGCGTAATGGGACTTGAGGGAGAAGGGACCAGATTACGCAAAGCTTTGTAGGCTATTGTAAGGACATTGGCTTTTATTCTGAGAGAAGTGAAGGGGGTGTTACAAGGTTTTGAGCAGAGAAGTGACATGATCTGACTTAAAACAAAATGTCAAATACTTACATTGTCTTCTCTGCTAATGTTTCAGGTAGCGTTTCATGCATAGCAAACCACTCCAAATTTAGCTGCTCAAAAAAAAAAAAAAAACAAACAAACAAAACACAACATTTATTTAGATCATGATTCTCAGGGTTAACAATTTGGGCTGGACTGAGCTGATCTGTGCTTCTAGGTCTCAGTTAGGCTCACTCACATATCTGTGGTCAGTGGCTTTTGGAGGTTGGATGGTTATCAGCTAAGAAGACAGGAGCAACTAGAATACATGTGACCCATCTTCCACCTACCAGCCTAGACTTCTTTACCTGATTAAGATAGTCAGGACTTCCAAGTGTAGAAAGAGGAAAAGTTCAAATGCACATGTACTTTTCAAGCCTCTGTGTGTATCACATTAGTTTATGTCCCATAGCCAAAGCAATTCTCATGGCTAATCTAGATTCAAGAGGTATAAAAATAGACTCCACATCTTGATGGGAGAACCATTTTTACAAGCTACTACAGCTGAAATTAGACTCCAAGGAGAGAAGAATGAAATTATGGTAGAGTTACAAGGCTTATGCAATAATCCAGTGAGAGGTAAGGTCTTGGATAAGGATGGTAGCAGTGTGGCAGGTAATAAGCATTTGTTTCATAAATGTATTTGAAGGCTGAGCAACAATTTATTCTAGTAAATTGGAATTGCAGTATAAGGTAAACAGAGAAATCAAAGATAAAAGCAAAGCATAAACATTAAGTTGTCTTCAATCAGGAAAATCAGGTTTTGAGGAAAGTTTTGGAGACTTAAGTTATTTTGTGACCATTAGACATCCAAGTAGAAACTGTGAGTTGGAGAGGAAAATTGATACCAGAGTTAAATGACAAGGTTCAGTTTGCAAATATAAATTTGGAAATGGTCAGAATGCAGATGAAATTGGATAAGATAACCACAGGAATGAATACAAATAAATTAAAGGAAAGGTCCAAGGACTAAGCCATGGGGCACTTAAAAATTGAGTTTTTGGGGAAAAGGGGAATCTAGCAAAAGTGGATGAAAAGGAGCCACCAGTGTTATAGAAAGCACATCAGAAGCATGTGTTGTTGTGGAAGTCCAATGAAAAATATTTCAAGGAAAGAATGTTTAACTGTGTACCTAATGTGCCTATAGGTCAATTAAAGTGAGTACTAAGAATTTCCATTGGATTTTGCAACCTGGAGGTGATCCATGACCTTGACAAGAGCAATTTCAGTAGAGTGATGGAGGCAAAAGCCTGAGTGGAGAGGTGTAGGAATGGGAGGTGAGAGATTGAAGATGGAAATAGATAACATTGTCTAGGAATTGTGCTGTAAAGGAATGCAGAGAAATTGAGTGTGGCTGAATGGGAAAATGAGTTCAAGAAAGAGTTTAAGGGAAAGCAATAACATGTTTTTTATGCTGACTGAAATAACCAAGTAGAGTGCAAGAAAATTGATGTTTTAAGAGAGGGAGAACAGAATTGTTGCAGTGATGCTTTAGGAGAAAGGGGTAAAGGTATAATGCATAAGAGGATTTACTGGTTTTAGAAAGAAGAAGGGATAGTTACAAGAGGTAGCATATACTATACGGGAACAGATGTGGTCATAGGAAATTGTAGACTTAATCCTCCAGTTGTTTCAATTTTCTCAAGTGGATATATATCAAGGTCATCAGTGGAGTATAAAGATAGCAAAGAAGGTGCTGGTAGTGTGAGGAGAGAGAAGAGCATAAGAAATGGTATCTAGGGGAGAGTGCTAACAGACTGGGAAAATGCAATATGATTGACTGCAAAAAAGCCCACTTGAGATTCATAATTGTGAACTTTTAATTATTTTTATTTTTCACGAATTAGAATTCAGACATTTTTGTGTAGTCTTTAATGAGTTTTGACAAATGCTAGAGTCACATAACCATCTCCACAACCAAGATATAAAACATTTGCATCAACCCCCTAAAATCTCCTCATGCTGCCTCTTTTTAATCAACTGCTTCCACTACTCCCAGCCTCTGGGAACCACTGATCTCCTTTACCTCTCTAAAGTTTTTCTTCCAGAATGTCATATAAAAAGAATCTCAGAAGAAGAAAAAAAAGAATCTTAGAGTTTGTAACCTTTTGTGTCTATCCTCTTTCACTTAGAATAAATACATTTGGAATCCATCCGTGCTGTTCAATGCATCAATAGTTTGTTTCATTGTATTGCTGAATTATATTCCAATGTATGTATATACCACAATTTGTTTAGTCATTCACCAATTGAAAACAAGTATGAATAATGTTACTATAGACACGTAAAGGTTTTTTGTGAGCATAAATTTTTATTCCTCTGCAGCAAATATCTAGGAATGAGATTGCTGGATCATATGGTAAATTCATGTTTAACGCTATAAGAAACTGTCAAAAGTTGAAAATCAACTTTCCAAAGTGACTTTACCATTTTGCATTCCCATAAGATAGAATGAGAGTTCCAGCTGCTCTGAATCTTTGTGAGCACTTGGTATTGTCTTTTGTTAGGAGTTTTTTCAAGCATTCTAGTAGATGCTTAATAGAATATCATTGTGGCTTTACTTGGCACTTTTCTAATGACTAATGATGATTAAAATCTTTTCATATGCTTATATGCCATGCATATATATTCTTTGACAAAGGATCTGTTAGCAAGGTTTGCTCAGTGTTTTGAGTCTGTTTATGGGTCCAGACCAAGGAGAGGAAGCAAGAGAGACCCGCTTCCATTCATTTCCAGTAATTCTCTGGGGGACATTTGTCTTCCTATTTCCACAACTCTGGACTCTATAGAAAGGTCCTGGGCCCAGAAAGAGGAACACTCTTATCAACAGACTTAGCAAGGGTCCCATTGAACAATAAGCCACGGAAACACTATGGACTTCTTGTGTCCAGGGACCAGCAGGTGAGCAAGGGAATCATCATTGTGGGAGAGTAATTGACCTTGATCAAGAGGAGGAAGAAGAGCTGCTGTTTCACAGTGGGGAAAAGAAGGAGTACGTGTGGAACTCAGGTTATCCACTTGGGTGCCTCCTGGTATTCATATTCTCGATTATAACTATAAACAGCCAAGTGCGGCAACCTTGTACAGTGAGGATGAAGACAATGAGTACCAGCTGGAGTCCCAAGACTAATCCCATTTTGGAGGGGCTCTAGTTCATCCCACTAACTTCCCTCTTTTTAATGTTCCTCCTAAGAAGAGCTGTAAGGAAAATCTCATCTGTGCAGAACAAATTCTTGACTGTGGCAACCATAGAAAGGTACTTAAAGTTGTCCCTTTAAGAAATCACTTGCCATTCATCTATAAGGACCAACTTCAGCAATTTCATGGTCAACCTCAGCTTTCAAGCTCTTGTCAGGCAGCTGCCAGCCAATGCCTAAACATAGCAAGGATCCTAGGGCCTGGCCATTTCAACCCAATGCAGGATTCCTCTAAGGGGAAATCTTTGCCCCAGAGCTCCCTCTTGAGTTGGCTGCGATTTAGAGACTTTCTATCCAACTCTGCTTCCTCCCATCTCCTTTCACAGCTGTTAAATCTGCATTGCAGTCAGTAGGCCTGCTTCCTGCTTCATTGTCTTTCATAGACATTCCTCCAAAATAAACCTCTTGCATTCCACATCCTGCCTCAGCTTCTGCTTCTAGAAGATCCAATCTAATACAATAGTCCATCAACACAATCCCAGGTATGTATAATAACATTTAAAATGAATCATCTTTAATAGTTTTCCAACTCAGAATAAAAATACCTTTACATTTTTAAGATTCTTTTCTTGCTGTGAAGTTGTATTTGTCAAGATATGAGAATAAAACATAATATATTTCATTTGATTCACTAATTTTAAATATTCAGGGAAATAGTATATATGTGTCTCTGTTTGTACTCTTGATCTAGGTCCCACAAATGTTAGGGGTGGACAAAGTTAGGAGAAAGGAGTGGCGATATTAACAAACATTACATTTCAAAAAGAACTCAAATGCTCGCAGGGTCTATCATCACAATGTTAATAGTGGGCTTGTCTTCAGCCAGCCCCACTCCATCCACTCTCTATCACCAGGGAAGAGAAGGTAGATGAGACTCCAAGGCAGGCAGAGTTAAACACCACAACTGCTACCCATGGATCCAAGCACAGGCAGGCCACATACGAGAGGTGGAGTCTAATTCTCAAAGAGAGCAAGCAAATGGAATGGACTACTTAAGATTCTTTAAATCCTTAGCCAACAGTAAGAGAATCAAAGAGATAATTTCCTGCTTAACAAGGTGTCTTCATTTAGATGCTCCTCAAAACAGAGCCTGAGACGAGGACTAGGGTGCATATACTTTATTTGGAAGGTTATTCCAGAAGAGAGGATTGAGGGAATGTGGAGAGGAAGAGAGGAAGCAAAAATAGGGTTGCTGCTGTACAGTAAGAGGGTTCAAATTCACTGGATCTCTGAGAACCATATGAATCCAAAGTTAAAAAAAACAAAAACAAAAACAAAAAAAAAACACTGTGAACAAAACAAACCAGCTGTGGTTCCTATATTGTCTTTAGATTGCTAGAGAGTGGAGCCTGCTAGACACAAGAATATAATTTTACCCCTTCCTTCGTTTGAGCCATAGTATGAAAATTGGTTATATCTACAACAAAATAACTCTTCATTCTCTAAGAAGTAACAGTTCATAGTCTTTCTGCTGCCCAGGCAGTCTTCCTGACATTGAAGGAAAGAATGATCCTTCTTATAGTTTCTCTAAGGTCCCAGTAGGGGATGTCACAAATGTTTATATCATTTTTAACAGTCATTTACTTAAATATTTATTTCCTTTTGGAGAGGAGGAAGCAGGAAGAAGAACAAAAAGGGGAAAGGAGGGCAGACCAGAGCTGTATCTAGGCCCTGAGATGGGGACTTAGGTAGCTTGTTTATATATACACACTTTTCTACTCAACACACTTGTGTTTCAGATGTCAGCTGTGTTGATTTAGAATTTCAAATGGATTCTACATGTCTTTTCCACTTTTTACATGAGCATATTTAATAAGCAGTCACACATTTTAAATGTGAGTTCAAGGTCAAAAAGGCATTTATGATATGTCTAAACAGGTATCCCATTGACTTGTGGAGCCTCTTCATTTTCTGAGGTAAACATTTAAACGTTTGCCATGATATCTATGTCATAATTGTATCTTTTTAAAACTGAACTGACAGTAATTGTTGCCTCATTTACGCTTTTACTAATGTTTGCTAAGTGTCTTTTTTATACAGTTCACTGTAGACTCACTGGTAATACAACTAGACACAAGCATCTGCCCTCAAAGCATTGTGTCACCACTGCTGTTAGGACTACTTTTTATTGAGGGTCTTCCAGACACCAAACTACCCACTTTGCCACCCACTTTCCACTAATTATGCAACAACATATATGGTAGGAATAATACATTCTTTCAAATGGGAACCGTGGTCACAGAGAAGCTTTGAGGGTCCTGCCTAAACCCCCATGAGCAAGAAATATTAAAATAAGATTCAAACCTAGGGCTGTGTGTCTTCAAAATCATATCAATTTCTAATGCTTAAATTTACTTTTGAAAAGTGTGTGAAGCTATGAACAAGAAAAAAAGGTCTTTATAATGGTTTGAAGCTGTATGTGCCCCAGAAATGTATGTTCTTAAAGTTAATCCATTCCTGTGGGTGTGGATCCACTGTAAGTAGGGTGAGTAGGATGTTAAGACATGACCCACCTCATTCAAGGTGGGTCTTAATCCTTTTACTGGAGTCTTTTATAGGAGAAAGAAATTCAGATAGAGAAAGGGAAAGCCATGGAAGCAAGAAGCTGGAATCAATGAAACCCAGAAGAGAAGGGAGAGACCAGCAGGTGCCGTGATGTACCTTGCCATGTGACAGGCAAGTCCAGAGTAGCCGGCAGCTGGTCTTCAGGGAGAAGGTATCATCTTGAATATGCCTTGATTTGGACATTTTCATGGCCTCAGAACTGTAAGCTTTTAAGTTAATAAAGTCCCATTGTAAAAGCCAATGCATCTGCTTGAGCAACTTAGCAAACTAGAACAGTCCTTGTACAATATTT
The DNA here is from genome assembly GCA_026826555.1 of Tolypeutes matacus. Taxonomy (NCBI): domain Eukaryota; kingdom Metazoa; phylum Chordata; class Mammalia; order Cingulata; family Chlamyphoridae; genus Tolypeutes; species Tolypeutes matacus. The sequence continues at coordinate 12,384,743 of JAKSZT010053929.1, forward strand.
GCTGTTGTGAGATCAACTAGCCACTTTTTCATGGAACACTATTTTCACTTGAAAGAACAACTAACAGACAATCTATGCTTATTCAGGCTGGAGTATTTAGTGGACATTTTCTCACCATGAAAGAAATGAGCCCATCACATCAAGGAAATGGCAGCATTTGTTGCCAATGAAAAATTTGACCTTCAAGCAAAAAAAAGAATTTTGGAAAGCTTGAACAGTTACTGTGAGGCTGGCAACTGGCCTATACTTAAAACTTTCCAGAAAAAATTATGTGATGATATTAAGCATGTGATTTTGTTTATGTTGTATGTCAAAATATGTAAACATGTGGAAGTTCTGTATAACTTAGTGGATCAACATTTTCCAAATGAACAGTCATAATGTTAGAAAATCATTCATGGGTGGAAGATGCATTCAAAGCACAAAAGAGACCAATGGATTTTAACATTTAGGGAAAAAGAAAAGTTCATCAATATGGCTTTGGGTTCCATCTGGCAACTAACCTTTAAGAAACTACTGCTTTTTAAGTTTAAGTATAGTATCAAAGAATATCCACAATTATCCAGAAAGGCTATTAAAATACTCTTTCCTTCTTTAACTACATATCTGTGTGATATTTGAATTTCTTCATATACTTTAACGAAAACAACATATCCCTACACATTGAATGCAGTAACAGATAGAAACATCCAAATGTCTTCTACCAAGCTAGTCATTAAAAAAATTTGCAAAAATGCAAAATTATGTCACTCATCTTGACATTTTCTTGAAAATATAGTTATTTTTCAATCGATGTTATTTTTCATTAAATCTGTGTTATTTATGTTACCATGTACTGTTGTTTGTTACTATTTTTCAATGACTTACTAAATCACTATTTTTTACATTTTCTCAGTTTTAATTAGATTTCAATAAATCTAACCCACAGAAACACTCTTTGAGGTCCTCAATAGTTTTTAAGAGCATAAAGGAGTCCTAAGATCAAAAAGTATGAGACCTACTGGTTTAATGTATGGACCTCAAAATATATGCAATTATTTTTAAACTTGATAAATAAATTTGCTATCAACCAATATATGTAATTGAATTGCATTTACCAGGTAGGTTAAAAATAAGTAAACAATTACTTTACTACTTAAGACATCCCAGAATATTATTATTTTTATGAGTTGAAATGCCACTTTTTTTTCAATTTCTTTCATGTGCTTTTACATGCTAAATTTTCTTTCACACACACAAAAAAGAAAACCTTTTGAATTTTGTTCAGACAGTAACTTCTCAGTTAACCAGAATCTTCTGATTACCCAAGTAGTGCAGGGAAATTGCTAGAAGCTGGAATCAGCTATTACTCATCCTCTTATTTTCCTCTGACGTTTCTGCAGACATCATTTTGGCTTGATTTTGTTTTGTTTCATTTAAAAATATGTCTATAAATCTTCAATATTAAAAGCAAACCTCCAAAGGCAATTTTAATGAATTTTTAACGATACTAGGTTAAAAAGAATGAAGAGGAGGAAAAGGCAAAGTTCTTTACAGTCTCTTTTACGTTATGGAATATCTACAAAGAAAATTAAAGTTTTATCCTAAAACTTCTAATAAACACATCCTTGAAAATCATAATTTTCTGATAAACAGCAAGTTGTAAACACACACAATTTCCTTATGAACATAAAATTGACAATGGTTCCAGAAAATGATGAGATAATTGGAAAGTAGCCAGCAGCTTGGGATACTGTATATAAGGAAATACTCACTTTTCTCCCATTAAAAATAGTTTTGCTTAGCAAAATTAGACCTTTTCAACATCCTCTTGGTATAATTGCAAAAATATTAAATAAAGGTTCACTGAGATTCACTGCCATAGAACACACCTAGACCACTAGTCACATCAGAAACAAGTTTTTTGTGAAACTCCAGGCCAAAAAGCATCCATAGGAGATTGCTTCGGGAATTCCTCTTGCTATTAATGAATCTGAATTTACAGGGAGATTACTTTGTGCTTCACACTATGGCAGATGCTGGGAGCCGCCAGAGGATGCATGAATCACAACGTTTGGACAAAGGCTTACAGTCTGGCTGGAAAGAGAAGCTGCAGGAAAGTAAACCAATTAGTGAATGACACAGCGGGAGGATTCCAGTCCTGAGTGTCATTATACAAACTATACGTGAAAATTAGTCTTCCGAACGTGACGCCTGTGCTTAAATCAGCACAGTGCGTCGATGTGTGATGACGTCCCAGCGCCGCATGCCAAGCACACCCTCTGCCTTCTTGAGGAACTCAGCAGTCGACAGTAGCAAGCTTGATAACTGCCCATACAGTACTGTCCCTCCATCCTTACCCTCAGGAGAAGGAGGCTTCGGACAGCATAAGTGAAACCTTTCTTCTGCCACCTTGTCATTAGTCTCCATATTAATCATCTCAGGAATGAAAAGGAATCTGTCTCCACAGACTACTCAAGACCTTGTAGGAAAGATTGCAGGTAATGGCATCTTTTTGCTGACTGCAGTAGTATTTTTTTTTTTTTCTTTTTAGATATGAGCACTTATTATCTAACAGTAAGTGAATTAAGCTTTGAAACCCCTTTCATTATAGCAGCCAAATAGCTTCAGTACCAGCCCCTCATTCTAGCAGCTGCTCCAGCAACGACCCCAACATCACCCCACCAGCAATGTGAACAGGAGGCTCTGCTCAGCAATACCTTTTGTCCCTTCTGTCCAAACTCCACTGGCTCCCTTTATAGCTTATATGCATTTCTTAAATATGCATCCAAATCTGAAATTATAGAACCATCTACTTTAGTTCACAAAATATCCAATGAATGCTTTGCTCTTAGCAAGGAAAATAGGGAATGACGAAAACCTAAAATGCTAGAATTACACCATTGATCTTTAGTCTTCATCTTTCCCCCACCTTTTTATAAACGTTTTATTTTGAACTATTTTCAAACTTACAGGACAGTTGCAAAAATAATGCCAGCCCCATACGGAGAACTCCAGGGTATCCCCACCCCAGATACCCAGGTCCACGAATTTGAACATTTTGCTACCTTTGCCATATGATGCTATCTATCTATCTGTCTATCTATCTATTTATCTATCATCTATCTATCTTTCATCTATTTATTTTCAGAACATTTGAGAGCAGGTTGCATACCTCATACTCTTTGAACACATAATCCTTCCATGTACATTTTCTACAAACAGGGATATTCACTTAGGCAGTCAAGTGCAGTTATGGAGTTCAAGAAATTTATCGCTGATGTAAAGCTTACCATCTATATCATAATTTTTTCTTATGTCCCAATAATGTCCTTTTGAGCCTTTTCTCTTCCATTCTCAGATCCCATCCAGTGTCATGTATTTAATTCAGTTGTCATTATCTCTTTAGTTTCTCTTTTTTAAATTATGGAAACATATGTACAACACAAATTTTCCCATCCCACCCACTCCCAAGCATACCATTCAGTGGGATTGATCACCTTCATTTTGTTACAATACCCTCACCATCATTCATTACTAGAACTTTCTCTTCCCCCAAAGCAGAAACCCTACACTCATTTTGCATTAACTCCCCGTTGTCCCTACTCCCACCCCTGGTAATCTTTTCTCTACCTTCTATCTCTAAGAGCTTGCATGTTTTCTGATATTTTCTTTCTAGTTACAATGGGGCTTAAATTTAACATCCTAAATCTATAATCTCCTCATTGATGATTTCTAATGTTTTAATCTTCTCCTTTTCCTGGGCCATCACTTTCTGTTTCTTTGTATGTTTTGTAACCTTTTGTTAAAACCTACACATTTTGATATTTTAACATGTTATCACTGGAATTTAGACTCTTGGCATCTGTTTCTTAATCTTGTATCCAGCTAGTGTTATGACAGAGCTTTTTAAGGAAAAGGCCAGGAGAAAAAAAAGAAGAAGAAAGAGAAAAAGAAAACACCTTTTCTAGTCTTTTCAGATTGACCTATGTGGGTGCTCTCCTTGACAATTTATCCACACAATGAGTTTAGATAATAGCTACAAGCCAAAGTGTAGGTGCCTCCCCGGTCTTTTCTGTGCCTGTGTCTTGTTTTGAGCATGTGTGTTTGGCCCTAGGAATCCCCCCCCGTTTACATGGGTAGGAATGTCCTCTCTTTCCTAGGAAACAGTTTCTGCATGGTCCTGAGCACTGCACTGTATATCCAAAAGCCAGCAGTCACTTACCCCTGGCAGCCACTTGAATGCTGTCCTGCAGCATTCCATAGAAGAGATTTGTGAACTACCATGTAACTGCAGGTTGCAATTATTGATAATAATAGCTTATATGTACTAAATGCTACGCAGCACATTAAGTGCTTTTCACATATAATCATATCTAATCTAAAAAGAAGTTACATCCAAATCCTAGAGTTGCTGGATAAAATCCTGGATGTCATGTTAAATTTAAATTTCAGATAAACAATGAATATTTTTAGTATAAGTATATCCTAACCATTGCTTGTGACATACTTATCTAGATGAGACAAGTAGACACAGAGTGCTGAAGGTACTTGCGTAAGGTCACAGAATGAGCAAGTTGCAGAGGAGAGATTTGACGGTCAGAGCATCTTCAGAGTCAATCAAGAAGGCTTACACTACAACCCTATTATCTCCATTACTATACCATGCAGCAGTAACCCTTACTCTGAACCCTTACTCAGGACACCAGAAGACTGAGTATCTTCCTCTTCCTAGTCCAGGATTCCTGTTTATGGATTTCCTTCAAGGTAAGGCAATTAATGAGTAGAACAAGAGAGATCATATGAGTAAACAAATGTATCACATTACTTACACTGACTTGACCAAGGTCAATGGGAAAAGCAGGGGCCACAAGTCTGAAGACACTCTCCCTCTTCCTCAGCCTGGTTTTCCAATTCCCTACCACATGCTCCAACTTTGGGAGGGCTCTCAGACATGCACTGGTCCCACCCTTGGCCCGGTTATTAAACAATAGAGCCAAGTCCCAAACAACCCTGTATATTCACAGCTGGTTGTCCACCAGTAAGCATTGACTGGGAGCATCCTTGTTCAGTTTGAGGAATGCAGCAAGAGCCAAACACACTGAGCAACTATTTTTAATTCATGATATTGGGTTCTATCCTAATCCTTGCCTGTTAAACAATGCTAATTGGTATATCTGGACATCTTCCGCAGTAGCTAAATTAGGTCAACTGACAGATGCAATGAATCTTCCCTGGGCTCAGTCTTTCTGTTGTATTTCAAATAAGCAATCATTAAGGAGGAAGAGAATTATGAAAATGTTCTTTCACTAAATATTATGCTTGCCCCTATAGCCGAAGCTAAGTGAATTGCTCTTTGGACTTCTTTGTTCTTTGTACATTTAACTTTGCCACGTAAACCAGCCTATCGGAGCAGCCCCTCATACATTTTTGGAACAACCAACTTGTAGTTTTAGGGCACTCCACTTTGGAAAAGGTAAGTGAATAATGCAGGTTGTTTGCTCCACTTTGAAAGAAATATGAAATCACTAGCATAAGGAAACAACACAAAAATTTCACCCACAGGACTGCTGATTCTGCCAAATGTGATTAATTACAAATTGACATAAAGGAAGTGGATATTCAGAAAATGCCAGGAAAGTATCAAGGCCCATTCTGTGGCTGGTTCAAGCACAAAGAGGAAATGATCATTTGTTCCAGGCTTCTACATTGTATGTTCTTTTGCTAGAGGCAAAACCACTAACTAAAGCCAACACAAATATTTCTTTCTCTCTCTCTCTCTCTCTCTCTCTCTCTCTCTCTCTCTCTCTCTCTCTCTCCCTCCCTCCCCTCCTCACCTCTCTCCTCTCCTTTCTCTCTTCTCTCTCTCTCTCCTCTCTCTTCTTTCTCTCTTCTCTCTCTCTCTTTCTTTCTCTCCTCCTTTCTGTCAGAGTTAGTGTAAATTATAGTAACTTTGTCTAAAGAACCGGCTTTCATCAAGATATCTTTAACCTCACAAAGAACTTCATAAACATTAAATAGGTTTTACTAAGTCTGAAAAAGCAAATTATGTGCCAAGGCACGCTGATATGCATTAGTTATTCTCAGGCATTCCCAATAAGTGCTTGCCTGGCAATCCTGAGTCTGAGGTATTCTCCTGCTAGCACCTGTGTCTCATTGTATAATCTTTGGCAAATAATTTACAAGAACATCTCTGTAATGCATATATACAAACAACATACATATACTTTCTAATCATTTGCATATGCACATATAAAATATATGTGAAAGATCAGTTTTTTTTTTAATGTGGAAAGGTTATAAGAAATAAACTAAACTGTCTTTGTCATCTAATTTTACGATTCAATTGAGCGACTACATTAACATTAACAAAATTGCCAGGAAACAACTGCAGAGCAACATATGCCAGATTTCGCAAGACAAATTAGAAGCACGAATTATGAAATTAATTTTTAATGGAATGATTAGGTCATTGAAGATTATACACTGAGAAAAAAAGATCTCTAGGTGAGGTACATTTGAGCAGGATCTGGGGGTAAAAAAGAGTAAATGTCAATTAGTGAAGAAAATATGGGAAATAAAAATACAAAATACAGAAGTGTGAGCCAAAGAAGGGATTAGCAACTTGAAATCAGAGGGGCTCAATCCCTTCTCAGAATTATCAGGGACCACCTTCACCGCTAGGGGGGATTGGGTTGATAATATGAAACAGAACCCATTAATACCAACCAGCATCATAAGGTGAGGCAGAGCCCCGAGACCAAGTGTTATCTCCCAATAAAATTTCCACGTCGTTTCCAAAATGAAGGGTTAGTACTCAACCCAGATCTCCACCCAGAATTTATAAATATTTTATATAGTAGTACAAAATATAATACAGGTATTTATTATATAATATATATATCATCTTCCCAAGTTTAGAAAACAAACACTATTTATAAATGACAATATATGCAGTATATGCAATTGTATAAATGATACAATATATGCAATATATATTTATGCATGTATATGTATGTATGTGTATATAAATATACATAAAAACTAGGTGCCTAAGCAGGCAACACAATCTCCTTGAGTATTGATAATTTATTGATACATTCCAGTAAAGATTACAAAAAGAATACCAAGCTCTGTAAAGTGTACAAGGCTGTCCCAGCTTGAATACACTTTGTCTTCAAATTTCAATCAATGACTCTAATGTTTCCAACTTCACAGATGTTATTCCATTCATTTCACACTGTAAAGTGGGGCAAACCTTTTAACAAATCTTTCGGAGAAGTGATATCACTAGGATTCTAAAGGGAGGTAGAGTAATCCACAGATAAAATGATGTTAATGATATTTATCTTTTTAATAAAGCATTTTTTTTAGTGCAACGGACACTTTATTACTGGTTTCCACTATCAACCTAAGCAGTTGTAGTCATATTGTCATAGGGAATATGGCCTAGATCTAGGTACAGTCTAACCATTTCTAGGCCCTGTTATATCTCATTGCTTTCCAAATGTCCCACCTTTTAGACATTATAATATTAATATTTTGCAAGAAAGACTTGGTATTAGTTATAAATTGACTTGAAAACACAAGAAATGTTATGTCTCCTTCATTTGCTGATATTTGCATAGTGGCTTTCTTTTGTTCCTTTTGTCCCCAGACAATTGAGTTAGAATATCTCTATTAAACAAATACTCTTTCAGAAAGACCCTTGGGCCTAATTATAACCCTCCATAAAATAAGACTACACATAGTAAAGAAAGGAATGTCTCTTTTTCTCTACCTGTAACATAAAATCTAGAAGGTTTTGAAGTTTGGCATGGGCAATAAATGCATTTTATTCCAGGCTATTTGAGAATTGAAAGGGACAGAGGCAAACGTGACAGTTGTTAGTTATTTCTGCTAATAAAGTTCATGTCTCTTCCCTATCCCATTGTGGTTGTGGGTGCGAGAGTGTGGGGCAGCGATGGGGGTGGGTTTCATTGGAGAGACTTATCTTTACAACATTCAAGTGAGTCAGGCTCAGACACCACCCAAGTGTAGGAAAGTGAAGCCACCTAAAAATAATCTAGCCCCAGAGCTATAAATGACTCTAATACTATTTTTTAAATAATTTGATTAGCCTCAGTTTCAAAATTTTAAAAAATATTTATATTCATTTGAATAAGTCTGTGTCATCAGTTCATGGTTTGCATTACTCAGTTTCCCCCCATTTTACATTGTTTTCTGCATTTCTATTTTGGTCAGGTTGATCTTTATTATTTTAAAAGCACCATGTTCTGTGCCTTTAGCATTTGTATTCTTTAGGCACATTTGATTGTTCTGTTTAAAAATGTCATTCTTTCCTAGTGCTAATTTTTTTATAATTTCTATATCAACTTATTATTCTTATCCTATTTCCCTACTTCTCAAAATATGTTTTACAAAAAGTTATCAATTTTTTAAAAGGTCTCTTTGGCTGTTTTACTTTGGTGTAACTGAATTTCTATTCTAATTTTATTTTCATTTGTTTTTTTGCTTCCCGTATTTCTTTCTGGGACTGTGCTCAGGTTAATTTTTACAATCTGTCATTTCCTGCAGATTCTGTCATCAGAGTGACCTATGCTTTCTTATTCAGTTGAACTCTTTCATGTATTTTTATATTCATTTTATTTTATAATACCCTAATTCATTACTCTCCGCTAATGCCATTGCTTCTCTTTTTTTTTCCCATTAAACTACCTAATGCTATGCAACCTTCTCTTAATTATCATTTCCTCATCAGTATTCAGTTGGCTTCAATTCAGGTTAGTATATTAATTCACTCTACTTGTGAATGAAGAGTATGTAAATATACCTTCCAATGAAAAATAGTTCTATACTTCAGAATCTCTATTTAACACACTGTCAGCTATGGGTTATAAGACATTGGGGAATAAAACCTAAAATGTGTGGGATGGGGTGGAGAGAAGATACAAGATAGATTCTGTGAAAATAAACTGTTTTATATCAAAAGGTAATTTATTTATACTTCCGCAGTCTATATATTCTAACAAGACTTAAACAGGCAAAGTCCTAACTAATAAATAAATAGCCACATTCTTTAAGATAATCCATATCTCTTTTTGTGAGCAGCAATGACCACACTTTTATAGATGTGCCATAATTAATGGTAAACCTTTTATCATAAAACTCAAGATATTGCCATTCAAATGAAGTTTCCCTATTGCATATTACCACTTACCACAATGATTATTCCATACTGTAAATTAATTGCTATATTACTTAAGTGCTATATCACTTAAGGTTTTGCCTAATGCTTAATTATGGTTTCCCCATTTAATTACAAATTGAAAATAATAATCAAACCTCCCTCACCTGCTTTCTGAAACTAATGAATTTTCCTATCTGTCCACAGAAGGAAGCTTCCCTAATCCATTCCCCTATCCCCAGACCAGGTCAAGTACCTTCTTGTGTGGTCTAATAACACAGTGTAGTTCTCCACAGCACTTAGCACAATAGTAATCTTTCAAGGGTGTTGTAATTATCAGCTGAAATCTGTCTTCCCTGGGGCATTCTTAACCTACTCTAGTGCCTGCAAGTCAACCACAGTGATAAGAGCTCAGTAAATATTTGTTAAGAGAATATAGGATGGGTGAGCTGATGTAGCTCAAGTGGTTGAGCACCTGCTTCCCATGTATGAGGTCCCAGGTTAAATCCCTGATACCTCCTAAAAAAAAAAAAGAATATGGGATGGATTCCAGTGTTACATACCCAAACTATTACAAAATCTTCTATTACTTATCAGTATAGCACAACCAAGAATTACACTTATGTGAATTAACTGTAAGCTCAAAACACCTCCCACTTAACAATTAATGCTCAGCTTCAAATTCCATAGCAAAAAGTCAGCATCTACCATATATCACACATGAGCAATGTTGTTTTGGAGGCTTTGGTACATGCTTTTAAGTGGACGAAGTGAATGAGCAAATAGAAAGATAAAATTTGACTTAGGAATCTGTTTTAGTTCATAGCAGTATCTGATATTATACAAATAAGGATATTAATACCTCAATGGAAAAGCAGTCTTATACCTTGAAATAATCAGTTTTCAAATGGCAATTCCATTATGGAATACAAATGAAGTCTTCCAGCTGGTCAGTCTACAAAACCATTCTGAGAGTGCTTCATTAGTTCTTTTGTAGAGTTTTGCAATGGGCCAAGCACTGTTCTTGTTGCTTTTCTTTTTCTCTTACGCTATGTGTGTATGAAATCTCAATGTAGATGCTGGTATAATTCACTATACAAAGCACAGCTGTGAGATTATTGCTTACTAGTACATTAAAGAAAGAAACACTATTGAGAGGCCTGGGTACAGTGAATAACTGATGAGAGCTATGATTGAAAATCCTTTTTCCCTCTTCCACATTTCCAAGTGTAGTACCAAAAAAGAGGTCATTTGTGTATGCTTTGGGAGTGGAGTACAATCTTAATGGTTTGTATATTTGCAGCCAAATCTGGTTTTTGCTATTATGATCTTTGTTAATCGGACTGTAAGTTTATCATATCCTGTTTTTTATTGTTACTTTATTATTCTACTGTGGTTTTCATCCTGCAACTATTGTTAAACAAATTAGGAAGTGGATACCATTGACATTATTTAAAATCATGTATTGACATGTACATTTTGTTATAGAGGCAGCTCCTGCCTTTAACAAAATTTAACTGGGTATCGTGTTTATGTTGTAAGAAGAGAAAAGAGTAAGAAGGGAGGAAGGAAAGAAGGGAAGGAAGGAAGAAAAAGAAGGAGACGGGGGAGAGAAAGAGGAAAAGAAGGAAGCAGAGAGAGAGAAAGCAAGGAGGGAGGGAGGGGGATGATGGGAGGGAGGGAGGGAGGGAAGGAGGAGGGGAGAGAGGGAAGGAGGGAGGCAGAGGAAGGGAGGATGGAGGGAGGGAGAGAGAATGAATTATAATGACCTTTAACATGCTAATTTAGAAATAAAGCTAGCCCTCTGCTGCAACCTGCTGGCAGATTGTAGAACTACAAATGAGAAACCATTCGCTACTCGCAATATCAGATTAATTGTAAATACTTCATTTTAAATCCAGCAGCCTTCATTATTTTACTTTTATAAATTATCCAATGAAGAAGGCCTGAAGCAAAGCATCTGTGTTGTTTCACAACTAGAAAATAGCTTAAATAACTCTTTACAACAGAATACATAAATATTATAACATGTTTCCTACAAAGGAGATAGGATACTTCAAATTAGAAAATAATAGCCTGATTCCTAGCCAATCACTGGTTAGTTAAAGACTCACCTCAAAGAAGGTTATTTTCACAGAGATAAAAGCCTGATTGGACAGAATACATATGAAAATCACTATATAAAGGCAGGATGTGCTCAACATCATTTTGAAGATAAACATGTGACCTGAAGCACGGAGACTACACCTGAATACTTAGAATACCTGAAAGTTTTGGGGAAAGTGCAAGTCAGCTATTGTAAAAGGGCCATAAATTTGTTTCTTGGGGCCCTAGATGGAAGCAGGCGTGAGTCTTTGGAGCAGATTTTACTCTGTTCAGGAAAAGTTCATTTGATGAATCCTATTGGTCAGAAATCAAGAGCCTACTCACTCATCATAAATAGGTGAGAAAATCATGGGAATATAAAAATATATATATAATATTAAATGTGCATATATTATGCATTCTTAAATGATATGATGATATTATATGATATGATATGACATATGAAACTCTAAGGTTTTCCTAGTAGGCTTAAAGACAGACTTTAGAGCTTCTGAGACGGGAAAAATAAGCATTGAAGAAGAAAGGGGAATCTGGCTTGGAAAGGGCTCCACAGATATGATGGGTAAGGGCTATTCCTACAGAGGCAATGATTGGACACTGAGTTACATTTTCCTTTCTGTATTGCAATTCCCTTATGATAGATAGCTTTAATAATCAACTCATCTTAATGACTACAACTGGTTTAAGGCTTAGTTTCCAAATTATTTTTAAACATCACTCAGAATAAAAATTGTAAATTTAAGAAGAAAAGTTTTGATAGAAAAGGTAGAGACCAAAGTTATTAATTTTTCTTTAAATTCTCTTAAAATGTGAAGTATGCAAGAACCTTAGTATTCAATGAGGAAGTCTTAGATTCAAAGTTGGGTGCAGCATGACTCCATTTCCAAAAAGGGAAGAAAAAAAGGAAGAGAATCTTTGGGGTATGATAAAAGAACTAGCTCCTTTAGTGACACAGAAGTCATCGCTAGATTTGGAGAGTGAGTGAAAATACCAATGAGGTTTATAAATTCTCTTGTTCTATAGAATGATGATGAAAGTAATAATAGCATTTAATGACCGAGTGGTATGTCCATTCATGAGTTGTGTTCCTAACAACCTTGAGGAAAATCCAGAGTAGTCTCACTATACCCTTTTTATAGATGAGAAAACTGAATGTGGAAAGAAAATGCCCATGCCATAACCTCAATCCCTATTCAGCAGCCATTTCCTATATTAATGCATGAACCATACTTGTTGGTTTACTCCTAAAAGAAATGGAGTCATCATAGATTACCTGTAAGACTATCATCTCAGACTCTTTAAAAAGGCAAATTACATATATGTGTGTGTATGATTGTGTGTTCTTCCAGCACTATTTGTAATAAGGAAGTGATATAACTGTTATGCGAACTATTTTACAAATGTACAAGTTAGAATAAAATGGAAATTTAAAAAAATCCAAACAATTTTAGATGATGATTAATAATTAATGAAATATTCTGATCGTATAAACATGGAAAACAAATGGAAGGAAAAGGCTACTAGTTTTATAGTTCTCTGAGAGCTCCCAAAATATTTTATTAGGTTATAATGTTTGTATATTAAATAAATATGTACAAGGCATCAATTCAGAACCTCTGAGAGCAGATGCCAAGACAGGACTAAACCCACCAGAGAAGAGGAGAATGCCTGCAATGGACGAAGATGAAACAGGGCAGGCAGGCAGAGCCTTCAGATCATCTTGCAAGACTGACACCGGTGCAAAGGAAGGAGCCAACAAGGAGGGTTGAGTAGGGAATCTCAGAGGGCTGCATCAGTTAAAGAAAGTTTTGTCCAGGCTGCTAAGGACTACTTTAGCCAAAGTGACTCAAAGAAACCCTGGGTTTGGCAGGAATGAGCCTGCACTAGTACCCTGTGATGCTCAGTCATTGTGTGGGAAAGCACAGGGGAGGTGTGGCTTCAGCATGAATGTGGCGGTGGATCCCAAGGGTTGCTGGAGCTCTCGCTCAGCTATGCTCCTGCCAGGAGATCTGAGCAGTGAACTTCCTGGCTGCAACAGCGTGCATATGCACTAAACATGGCAGATCGTGGCTTCTAGCGTCACCTGTGTTTTACATTTCAGAGCCCTTTCCACCACAATCATGCTCTGCCCCAGGTCTTCTAGATTTATATCTTTCCCCACATTTTAATTTTCCAGAGTAACAAACTGGCAATTAGTGTACTGGGTACCAGTGATTCTTGAATCCCAACATTTTCTGTCCTCTAATCTGGACTTATTAAAATAGACAATTTCCTAAGCCTAATGGGTTTGGGCAAAGAAACACTGAACCTACTTAAGAAGGAAAAAAACAAAATAAAGGAAAAAAAAAATCAAGAAATCAAAGGAGAATAACCCATGTCAAGGACTTGGGCACTCCACCATGTAAGGAGGAAATCTCAATCCCCTATCATTCCCTACCTCTGGTGTTCCCAGTTTACAGCAATTCTTTCATTGTTTTCAGTTAAGGGAGCTCTGTGCTCTTTGGATTCTATAATAATCTCTGGCCAGTAAAATCGATTTCTGGAAAGTGACATAGAAGCAATAATTTGCAAATCACAAATTATTGTTTCCTTACATCTGGTAAGGGAGCTCATCACACACTATTCCTTCCCCTTCTCATGCTGAATTGGGATTATCTATAATGGAGAGGGGAACTTTGTCATTTTTTAAACACAAAACTCATCAATACTACCCTTCCATGTACCTGCAAATATTAATTGGGGAAAGTGAAAATAATCATTATCTCCTCCTTCCAATAATTATTCGCTTGGAAGAAATATTTCCTATTTAAAATAATCTTAACTCTGGTTGAATGAGTCTTCTTTCTTAATTAGATTGTACTAAATAGAGATAGATAAGAGACTAGAGACTCCACAGTTCAAGGCAGAAAAACCAATCAGAAATAAACCAGGTTCTGAGACCGGGTGAGGGGCATGGGCTAAATTAGTCTTATACATTAACAGTTTGGGAACTTCCAAGTACTTATAAGTGTATTCCAAAACGTAAGACTTGTGTCACAGGTAAGATTCCTTATTTTCTTCTTCCTTCCTTCCCTCTCTTCCTCCTTTCCCCCTCCCTCCCTCCCTCCCTTCCTTCCTTCCTTCTTTCCTTCCTTCCTCTTTATTTCTATCAGTTAGAAAACAACCTTTCAATTATAGGTCACTGAATACAGAGCAAAATTGTGGTGGCCCTAAGAGTTTGGAAATTTGGATAGAGCAAAGTCTCTAATGTTAAGACGTGATTTTTCACTGGAGACTGTGTTCTCTTCTCTGTCTTCATCTGTTGACATTAATGGCATCATGATATTGGTGCCCAGTACTGAAAATAGCTAGCATCATTGATCTGGGGAAAGTTCTAAACATTTCACATGTATAAGATTATTTAATCTTTATTTAATCACAGCAGTGCTATATAATTATAGAGACAATTATGGTTCCCATTTTTACTCTAGAGCCTTCACTCTGAACAGCTTCTTGCTGTTGTCTTTCCTGTGAACAAAGCATACACCCAAAGTGAGGAGGGTTAACATTTCAACTTAGGAACAGCAGTAATTGGATTCTTAAGTCACTATTTGGTTGAATTTGATTCTAAACAATAAATCTTTATTTTGTGTTGCTGTGTTTACATGTAATTTACCTATACTGAGTTGCTATTGATTTTGCTTTCTAAAAAAATGAAAAAGATTCATCCAGCATTAAAAAATAATCAAATTCTTGATGAACAAGCCATTTATAACACAGATTAGACCACTTAGAAGTACTGATAAGTTGGCCTCAATATTTTTTAAAAAGTGATTTATGCCTTCTATGAATTATTCAAGCTATTCAAGATTATCACTCCAACACTGAGATTTGCCACTCAAAATTATAGAAATGGATTTTACTAGCATAACTGAATTTTACTTCCCCATTATCATAAACTCCTAAGCTTGTCCTTTTGCTTGACAGTGAATTTCACTATAGCAAGTTTCCTTGCATCACATAGCACACGTGTCCATTTGTCACAGTTGTTCGTTTTATTTTTCACTGACTCAGATTAGTAAGTATGCTGATAACTGCCAAGGATGTCCTCTGAATAAACTGGGTGTGGACTGGCACATGCACAGCTAGTCAGAACCGATGCCAGTGCTCTCCTTCCTGTGTAACAGGACTCAAAATAATTGTTATAAGGAACAAAAATATGCATGAAACTCTTGTCCATCATAGATGCAGTATACATATGTTACAAGGAAAGTCTTTCTTTACCTATTAATGGTTTGGTCAACTTAAAAAGGAAATATTTGCTGGCATGCACAGGTGATAGTAGTAGTCCTTCCACATTAGACACCAAGGAGGTTACACAATATTCAACAGTATCATTTAATAAAGGAACCTTCCAGTGGCCTATTAGGCTTTGTCTCTAAGCACAATATTTCTCATGAACTTTGAAGGTAGTTTTACTAGTTTCTTGGAAATAGTGTGACTTGTGCCTGTTTTTGCAATGAGAAACATAACCTTGAATGGAGCCACTTACAGTTTTTGTCTTTCTCTCTTTTAACAAAAATAAATACATGCACCACTTTTTTGCCTGATCCGAAAAAGTTCAATTGATTGGTCAAAGAAATCACTGTGCAGTGTTGTGGAAATACTTCATAAGAGAAGATTTTATGCCACTGTTTGACCAGGTTTGTATTAGAGAGAACAATGAAGATTAGAAGAAATGGCAGGGATATGCAAGTTGCCCATATTTTAGAAGTTCAACTTTTCTTTTTCAGCTACTTGTGCAAGGTCTTCACACTAACTTCACTTGTCCCAGCATGTACAAATTCCAAGCTCATCAGAGTCCTGATCACTCTATATATATGATGCAATTTTGACTCATAGTTATTATTTTCATCACTGCTTTTCTACTTCAGTGAATTATTTTTATGGATTTCCTCATGTGTTGTGAATTGTGATGTAATGTCAATAATAATAACTACCAAACATGCAAAAATATCAAATGCAAACAATAGAATGAGGATGCTCTGGAAAATAAGTTAACCAAGATTAAGTTCCCTCTTTTATCTGAAGCTAAAGCGAGACTTAATGATCAATGCAATCTTTACAGCACATGCACAATCTTTAAGAACATAACTATTAAAAATGTAAGGGAACATCTGTAAACATCACAATTAATCTTAAATTTCAACTGTAAGAATGTATATATGTAAAACAAAATGTAACTATTAGAGGCCAGAAACTCCCATTTGAGAAGTATTGTTGTAGAGCAATTAATAAGCTTGCATGTTTAATGAATTGACTAAGAAAAAGAAGTGGCCTAGGACAGGTATTTTAAAGCTTATTTCTTAGCAGATATATTAGACTTATTTTGCCTGCCTGACTAAAATAGATTAAAGAATAGGAGCAGATTAATATCTTCCCATAAAGAGAGAGTCAGAAGTAGGCTGTTTCAGGGTCCATTCAGCAAATTAGTGAAGTCATAGCTCTAAGTTGCTTGTCTTGTCCTTCCCCTCCTGATAGCAAGATAGCTAGAAAACTCCCTCCCAGAAAAACTCATCAGTCTTCTCATTATATCTCCTTGACAATAACTGCATCACTCATCTACACCAACGCCAATCACTGGCAAAGTAGGATGGAAGTACCACTATTGACTTAGAGTAATCATAATGCATCTCTTTGGGCTGAGAACATTGCCCAGGAATACCTGTGAAAAATTGAGATTATGGTGGCAAGGAGGAAGAGGATTTGGCAAATGGCTTTCATATAGACATCAAAGTATGTCTACCACAGCGCAGAGCAAGTTTCAAATCTTTTCAGATGCCCAAAAATGTAAAAATACAGTATATGAAACAGACGGTAGCAGAGTGCAATTGAAGGAGAGTGGAGGGCAAAATCTTAGCTTCTCTATGCTATTATTCCCCTGCAGCAGCTCCCGAATCTGCTCAACCCTAGATACAGCTTGGAAACCACTGTCCTAGGAATTGAATGACTATACAGAGAATTAGATAGATAATACACCATGACTAAATGGAATTCATCCACAGAATTGAAAGATAGTTAACCTAAAGAGCCGATTAAAATACATGCCATATATATAGATAGATAGATAGATAATAGGAGTACAAAAACAAATTCCTTAGCAGCATAGCATTACTTAATAGAATGTGTTAGAATCATCTTTAATATGATTTTTACCTTTTCTATATTTCATATATAACAGCAATCTGCAAAAGGTGATTTCAGACCTAAATGCTGAAAGAGTAGAAACACTACTATTGAGTTCAAGAACTAGAGAGAGCATATTAATACCCCACAATTGGTGAAGACCAATGTCTTAACTTACCAGAGCTGCTATAAAAAGTACCACTAACTGGTTGACATAAATAACAGGAATTTATTGTCTGATCTGATCTGACAGTTTTGGAGAACAGAAGTCCCAAGTCAAGGTGTCGCTGGCATGCCTTCTTCAAAGTCTGTAGTGTCCCAGTGATGGCTTGGTGGCAATCATTCTCTGCCTGACTCATGGCAACCTGTTTCTTTCTGTCTCCTCCTGTGTCAGCTAGTTCTGCACCCAAATTTCCTTTGCTTATAATGTCATATTGGATTAAGGCCCTCCTGATTCAATTTGGCCTCATCTTATGATAAATGAAGTGTTATTGAGTCAATTGCCACAGTGGGCAGCTGGAGAAGGGAAACTCTGGGAAACACCCAACTCAGAATTATCCTACTTGAGGAGTCAGGACAAGGAGTATTTTCACTCCAATTCCTGTCAATCATTGGTTGAGGACTGGTGAGGGGTGAGGTAGAAAGAATTTGCTAATTCCACAGGATTTCCATTTGCTTTCAGTGTGGACAGAATGACCTTCTGTGGTTCTGGAAATCCCCTTGGGCTCAGAGAGGTAGATAGCAGCTGCTGGAAGTTGACTGAATCATACTGAAATGGTAGAGATCTTAGGGTAATGAGTAGAATTATATTCAAAGGGATTCATGATAGATTGGAAGTGAGGGAAAGAGACAATTCAAGGGTTACTCATTGGCTACTGGTTTGAACCACTGGGTTGACTATGCTGAGATGGGGAGAAATTGGTGAATGATCTACAGTGTCATAAGGAAATCTGATGGAGAAGCAGGCTTGTAGAGCTAAACTCATGTGAAGATAGAACCCAGGGAAACTCACAGAAAGATATAACACTCTAAGAAGGGTGAAGATTTTATGAGGTCATGTGTGGTCTCAAATTATCATAATTTGGGTATTATTGGAATTATGACTTTATTTCTAGCCACTGAAGAGTAATGCCTAAAAATACAATTTACTTATTAAGACGGCTTGTAATATTGAATTCTCTGAAATGCTATAAACTGTACAGAGTACAGAAGCTATATGTGAACATCTATAAAATAACAGCACACTGGTAAAATCACCACTCAATATATTTGCAAAACTGTAATCAAACTATATTAGAGTGGCCCTCAGAGTTTCTTGATTTCTCAGCAATCACGCGTGAAAATCGGTTCACCTAACAGGTTTAAAATAAAATGAAATGAAATCCTTAAATTTAAGAATTTCAAATTGACATGCTGTGTGTTAACCACTATAGAAAGAGGTAATCTTGAGGGATGTAATGCTGCTGTTTTCTAATTCTTCAAATGGCAATAAAGTCCATGTCTGAAATATAAACTGCCCACAGGCAGGAGAAATTAAAACTAAGATTCCTCCCTCTAATAAAAAAAAGACACATTCCTGCCCTGCCTTCCCAGTCATTATTACACAAGCAAGCCAATTGACATGGACAATAAATTTTTTAAAATATATGAGAATTTTCTAGTGATATCTTCACCACAGCCTTGACACACTGTCTCTGGTTATTTTCTCCTCTCCTCCTGATAGATCAGCTGAGGGCTAAAATTGGCCTACAAACTGCCTCCCATTTGACTCCTCTCTGACCCAATCAAGCTCCCGAGTGAGAGAGGCACAGAAGCAAAGCCAGCATTCAGCATTTGTTTGCTTCTTGTGTCTCAGCCCAAATGATAATACCACTAGAAAGAGTCTGGGGAATAATGTTTCTTTGTTATGGTGTTGACTGCACACCTGCAGGGTCAGTGCTGCATTGTTTTGTGGTTTTCTCATATGCCAGACCAGATGAGAAAGCAATTCTTGTTATTGCTTTGTGATTCGATACACCAACCCATTCTTATTCCCACAAAATGTGGGTAGGAATGTGTGTGCAACCAAGTGCATACCTCGGAACCCTAGGCAGTTAATTTTTATCTGTTTACATTCTCTAGCAAATACTGATTAGAAAAATTCTGGACTAGAACCTTCGTCTAGTAGCTGTGGGAATCACATCAGTTAGTACTGGTTTCACCATTAGACTATGAAAAGTTGCTTTTATGAACAAATTATTCAGAGAATTTTAATGAATTTTCCACCACTCTACAAGGCTGTTTTTTCCTGGTTTCTCTTTTTGTGGTTAACCAAATAGTCAGGAAAATTTTAAGCCGTAACAAAATTATCTGGAAATCTAGTATTAAAAATTAGATTGACATAGTTGTTAATTCACTCATCTACAGGTGCATTACATGTTTTGGACAGTGACTAGCATGGGTGAGTACAAAATTTGCTAACCAAAATGCTGCAATTTCTACTGAAGCTCACTGGACATGAACCAATTATAGTTAGTATGCTGAAGGCATTAGTGGCAATTAATTCAGAATCCAGCATTACTGTATTGCTGGGGATAATGGCCAGGTTCCACATGATCTCTGGAAGTTGTGACCCAGAGTAGAGAGTGGGGACCCAGAAAGAACCCACAAACAGAAACCATCCAATCTTATCAGCAATCAAAAATTTAATTTGACAGGAATGGATGTGGCTTAAGCCAGTTAAGTGCCTTCTTCCCACATGGGAGGTCCTGGGTTCAGTTCCCCGGTACCTCCTAAAAACGAAAAAACAAACAAGCAAACAAACAAAACAAACAACTCAAGGGAGCGGATGTGGCTCGGTGGTTGAGTGCTGGCTTCCCACAAACAAGGTCCCAGGTTCAATCCCTGGGATCTCAAAAATAATAATAATAATAATAATTTGGCTTACCTAATGGACTTGAGATAGTCTTATCCACTCTTTGATTCTGAACATTTCCTTGCTATCAAAGTTTGATTTTTCTGCTGTAATTTGCTTGCCTCTCAGGGAGACTAAGAATTAACAGTTGTCATGTTCTTGGCAGTTTGGGAAAGGCACCAGGAAATACAGCCTCCCATATTCTGGCACAGACTGCCAACATTTACACTGAGCATTTCATAAACAATGAAACATCTATTTCATGTATAGCACTGTTGGATAATCTCTGGCCTTGGGGGCTTCTAGATCACAGATGTGTCAGAAATTAGATTCCACAAGCTTTTGAAACCAAAATGTTTCACTATGTGGGTAGAAGTTTCTACCATGTATTCCTATAACTCCATGCAAACATTTTAACAAGAAGGAGTAGTGATTTAAAAGCAAGCATTTGATTTTGTTGAAGACATTAGATATCTACAATACTCCACTTTATTTGGAATTAATCTTTATGCATTCTCCAGAAAAGTCTGTGTGTGCAGCTTAGTTTCTGTGGCAGGGCATGGACTTGGCTTCAGCCAGAGCAAAGTTTAATTTGGGGCTCTCACATTTACGAGTATTTTATCTTTGGGAAAGTTACATACATAAACTTTCAGAACTTTAAAAATCATTAGTTTTTTTCTTTTCTTTTTCTTTTTTTTTTTCTTTTTTAGTGCATAACAGGTTTAAGATGTTGGTTACTTAGCAATATGTGATAGCGTGTACAGTGTAAAGAGCGACCGAAATCTGAGTGGAGTCTGTGTGCGCGCGCACGTGCTGACAGCGCCGGTTCTGCGTTTGGAGCAGAGGGTTATCACGGGAAGGGAATGCAGGCCTATTGAAGAGGCCGGCTGCATCACCTGGAATGAAGAAATGAGAACAGAAAATGCTAATAGAAGTAAGGTTAAAGAAAGGAGGGGAAGGAGATCCTTTTGAGCTCTAGATGCTAATTTAATGTAAAAATTTGCTTTGGACCTTCCTGTAGGTGGGCCGGAAAAATTAGCGTTGTGGGGACTAAAAGAAGAGAACTGAAGAGGCAGGAAAGGAAGGGGAATCTGAAGGTGGGCAGGCCACGAGACTCTGGAGGCCCTTGCCTAAGGGATGGGAACAGCTAAAATGAAGGATTTTTCCAGGATGCAGTTCAGCAGATGTACAACAGAAACAATGAGTTCTGATATCCGACTTTTGTGTTTTTCCTATTCCATGATATAATTCCCTGTCACTTAATACCCCCTGCTACTCAATATAGGTTTATCAACCAATAATTTCAAGTGGTATTGGGTCAAAACAGACATCAGTGCAAACTTAAGGGTTGAAGAGAGGAGCTATGACCATATTGGGACTAGGAGAGGAGTCCAGAGAAAACTGGATCACCAACATGATACAGCAGGTGTTCTTAACCTTTTTTGTTCCACGGACCCCTTTGCAGTCAGGTGAAATGAATACTGTTGTAATTTATTTATTGCATACATTCATAAGTGAAGGAAATGCTAGGTTTCAGTTAGAAGTCAGAGAAAATAAAGATAATAAGTTGATTTTTTCAGTTCAAGCTCACAGACACCTGGTTAAGAACCCCTGTGATACAGTGAAGAAAGGTCCAGGTATTATAAAGGAACCAAGAGCTCATGGAACAAATATTCAGCTTGACAAGTCACAAACACGATGTGTAAACATCCTCTGAAATTTCCCAGAAATAATTGAGAGAGACTGAATTTCTTACATTCGTATCAGGTTGAGACTCATTATTTTGTATATTATAAAGAAGGAAAACACCCAAATTTGGGAGAAGTTGAGAACACTCTTGTTATATGAAGTATAGTAATTATAACATTTTTTTTTAATTAGCCTGAATTAAATCAAAAGTAAGAAACAAACAAAAAAAAAATCTGCAACGAAATTGAATTAATAAGCCTCATTGTTCTTTCTCAAATATTTGTTTATTAAGGATTAATGATCTACACACTAGGCAATTGCACATAAGGAAAAATAAGACGGAAAGAAAATAATATTGAGCCCCTCCTTTGTGCCAAGTGCTTTAATTATCTCATTTAGTTCTCAAATCCTTCATATTAGGGGAATATTATTTCCATGTTAGAAATGAGCAACTGATATTCAAAGAGGTTAAGCCTAAAGGGAGTCAGTCAGTAATAGCAGAGCCCAGATGAAAACCGAGTTTTGGACTCTGTCCTCCCTGCATTTCCCAGTTCTCAACCAACTAACAACCTCCCCAGGTCAAAAAAGGGGGCCTGGTTGCCTCAGGCACTCACAAGTGCATACAGACACTTTTAATCTATTATGATTGCTCCCAAAGAAGAATAAAAGTCCACCTTCATCTCTGGGTCTTCAGTCTCCAGGAGCTACTATCATCTCTTTTTGAAAAGTAATAAATTTTCCATTTTAAAAATAGTTCCCCATCATTATCAAATGCATTAGAAAACGTGTATCAATAGTTGAATTGCACCTAATAATGATATTTATTGAATACTTACTAAATGACAGACGCTGTATCAAGTGCTTTACATAGAGTATATCATTTAATGTGCACAAAAAAACCCATAAGGTCGGTATCATCATTTTCTCCATTTTACATTTGAAGACATTAAAAATTAGAGAGGCTAAATAATTTGCCCAAGGTCATGCAGCTAATAAGAACTGCAGTAGTTCTAAGCAGTTCAGAGAAGAGCCTACACTTTTCTTTTTATTAAAGAAGTTGTGGTTTTACGGAACAATCACGCATAAAATACAAGATCTCCATATACCACCCTATTATTAATACCTCATATTGGTATGGTACATTTGTTACAATTGATGAAAGCATATTTTTATAATTGTACTATTAACTATAGTCCACGGATTAACTTAGTTCACTGTTTGAAGCCTACACTTTTAATCAACTTGCTATAATGCTTCCCACATAGAAGTTTCTGGGCAGAGCCTAGACCCAATTTTTCTACTGTGGAGCAGAATCCACAGCAAATGGAAGAGAAATAACACTTCATAGACCATGAACTAAAACAAAACAAAAAAGATAGAAAGCATAAGAAAGATGGGAATATGAGGGAACTGAGCCATCACTGAGTTTTTCTCCACTTCATCCATGCTACCCAGCTCACCATCCACCATGTTTCTGCAGATGAAGGCACCTATCCATAGCCCAAGAAACTTCAGGCCAAAGAATTCCCGCAAGGCATCTCAAGTCCTGATGGAAGTTAGACTATATAGATGCAAAAATCCAAACGATTATCTTTTCAGAATCATCTCCTTTTGAGGTTATCATTGTTTTATAGACAGTCTTAGCAACCTTCCCTTTAAAAGGTTTGTCAATGAAATTGTTGATTGATGGGATCATGATTTTTTTCCTACATGCATTAATATGATAATAATTTTAATTTTAGGTCTTGACTTGCTCCTGAAAATGAAGAGAATGGCTTGTTTCTTTTCTCTCCCCAAGCAGTATGATTTTATGATTCCAGACTGTATTATCAACTCTGTCAAGGCTCTAAGTGGAATTGTGTCAAAAAAGACAAATTTCCTACTGAGTTACACATTCACTTCTAACTGAGATACCACTTGGCTACAAGGTTTATTCAAAAATCTTCTCCTGATAATATTTGAAAAGTTGACACTGAATTGTTGCTGCAAGAACACTTTTCACATTAAAACTTGAATCCTGGGTGCTTCTTCTAGGGTATGTCGGTCTTAGAGCCTGACTGTGTTCATAGAGTTGTAACGGTTGATCCCTTGGAGAGCTTCTCCACATGCAATATAATACTTCCAACAGAATAATTATGGCTATGGATGATAACTATTGGATATAATGATAGCTAAAAAAATAACCTTCTAAATTCAACAAACCCCTTTATTTCTTTGTAGCTCCTGCATTTCTTAGTGTATTGCAACGTACCTCATAAGTATAGGTATCAGAAAGTGACTGAACAAAATGTTCCCTTCCATTTACTGAAGACATCCTGTGCCTCTGTATAAGAAAAGCAAGGTGAAAAAAGCATAGACCAATATCTCTCTCTTCTCAGTATGGCGTAAACTGCTAATTGTCCTCTAAAATTCACTCTCCCCTCTATCCATAATAAGAAAGCTTAGGCACACACAGTTACCAATTTAGAAATAACAGCTCTCAGCTTTTCACAAACCTAGATGTGTTTGTATGGTTTAATAAAGGCCAATGGGATGGATGGCATTGAGGTTTGCAACTTCTGGGTAATCTTCAACTTAAAACACAAGCCCCTTGCTATAGAGTTTCTCTTTTTTCCTTGCTTTGTGCTAGAATACAGATGCACTCTTTAGCCAGCCTCAACTTTACAGATGAAAAAGATGCATTAGGGAATGGGCAAAGCAACCCAAATGGAAGAGGCTGATCATGGGGCAGAGTTGCCCTTCCTAACTGGACCATTCACCTCCTGACTCTTAAGTGAGAGAGAAATAGTTTCCCTGCATTGGGGTCCAATGTTACAGCGTAAGCTAAATCTTTACCCTAATTTAACTCTACCTACATCTCCCATCAATAACAGGCTAACTCCTGAATCCCAGTGATGTATCTGCATGATTCATGATTACTATTATTTTTTTAATTGGTATAGAGTTTTTATTTGGGGTGATGAAAATTTGTGGTAAAGGATAATAATGATGGCACAACATTATGAATGTAACTAACATAACAAAATTCTATATTTGAAAGTGTTAAAAAAGGGGAGAGTTTTTGTTGTACAGCATCAAGAGTGAACCCTATTGTAAACTATGGATTATAGTTAATATTATAATATATATATATATACTTATAAGTACCATACTAGTATAAAATGTTAACAGGGAAAACTGCATGTGTGAGGGACATATATGAGAACTAACTGTATTGTATGCATGATTATTTTCTCTAAATCTACAAGTGCTCTAATAAAAATGGGGGTGGGGGAAGTAATCATAATCATTATGAAAAAGGCTTTATTTCCTTGGGCATTGTTAAGTAACTACTCATTCCCTACCATGTGTGAGGAATTAAAATGAGAGCAGAATGAACTATTCTATGCAAATTTTATGCTGCCATAAAGTCACTTTTTCAAGACACACTAATGCTTTTACTGTCAACTAATCTCTTTGCTCAAGTTAGTATTACAAAGAAGGACTTTTTTTATAAAAAAAGAAAACAATAGTATGCAGCAAATGAACTTAATTTTTCATACTAAAAGTCAAATAATTATTTTGACAAAAAAAAAGAATTTAAAGGAAGATACCTATGATCCTGTGATCTTTTTCTTAATGAATAATGCCTGTTTTTCAAAAAGTAAGTTAAAGATAATTGATGTTATTGAAGTAAAAGCACTTGAAAATCATAATTCAGACTGAATCATGTGAAGGTTCAGAAAAATTATAGGTAAATCAATAAATATGCCTGATAGGAAACTTGAGTAGGACAAAGAAACTGGCACTGTAACTTCCCTGTATTGATCGTATGACAAGTAAAATTTCCTAATTTTCTGCCTATTAAGCAAAGAGATTATTTTTGTAATTTTATGTTTATAAAGAAATCACGAGTGTCATGAAGTACAAAACCTAAACATTTC
The DNA here is from genome assembly GCA_026826555.1 of Tolypeutes matacus. Lineage (NCBI taxonomy): Eukaryota > Metazoa > Chordata > Mammalia > Cingulata > Chlamyphoridae > Tolypeutes > Tolypeutes matacus. The sequence continues at coordinate 12,410,685 of JAKSZT010053929.1, forward strand.
CAATATTGACATCATTCAAGGTTAAGTATTTCTTCAACAAAATACAGAGATCCCGATAATGTGATATCACAGAGGGTGCTTCAAGGCAAAAGGTGCTTTGTATATGTGTGAATTCCAAAGGAAAAACCGGGGTGCACTCCACTCACAGTGTGTTGTCAATCACGTACTAATGTGTCCTCCAGAGTTTTGCTTGATTTTAACTTAAACCAATACAGAAATATGTTAACATCATTTAAAACAATCATTTGTTGGACAAATGAACCTGACAAAAATCACCCAAGTGATGGGAATTGCAAAGATTAAAACTAAATAAGGACACAGAATAATATACTACTTATATGCTTGGGTGTTCAAGCATTTGAACCATAATTCTTCAACCAACTTACTGAACAATTTCAAGAAAGCATCATAGACACTCTATGCCTAAATATCTTCATTGATAACGTAGGTATAATGGTAGTTTATCTCCACAGATTGTGGAAGGAATTCAGTGAATCAGATGAAAAGCTCAACACAATGCCTGGATGGCAGTAAATGTTCATAAAAGTTCCTTGTCTTACTACAACAATCTTGCATACCCCATTTCTTATGTACATTTCTAAAATGATCTCTTTTCAAAACTGGACTGGTTATTAGACCCAGTAAAAGCTTCCTCATCGTGTCATCAAAAACCTGAAAAGATTGAGAGGGGGTTTACATCCCGTGGGACAGATGGACAGAACTGTCTTGCTTACAGTTGTAGATACTCTGTTGGGGGGGATGGGTGTTGTCCAGAGTGAGCATCACTGTCCCCAGATCCTCAAGATTGGGGAATGAACAATGGACTAAAGTAGACTTATTGTTATTCTATTATACACTTATTATTACTCTAGCAGTGGAAGAACTTTCATCATTGATATAAAGGCAGTGGCCACCAGAGGTTCTGAGGGGAGGGAGAGGGAAGAATAGGTGTAACATGGGGACATTTTAGGGACATTGGGATTGTCCTGCATAACACTGCAATGACAGATACAGGTCATTATACATTTTGTCAAAACCTATAAAATTGTGTAGGGCAAAGTGTAAACTCCAAAGTAAACTCTAGTCCATGGTTAACAGCAATGCTTCAATATGTGTCTATCAGTGATAATAAATGTACCACACTAATGAAAGATGGTGTTAATGTGGGAAAATATGGGAGAGGGAAAGGGTGGGGTATATGAGAATTCCCTATATTTTTTATGTGACATTTATGTAATCTAGATCTTCTTTAAAAATCAAAAAATAAATTTTTTAAAGCCTGTAAAGAAAAACCACACACACACATACACACACAACCTCTTAACAGCAATGAAAACTAAAACTGACAGACATAAATAATTCAAAAGTTTAGAAAAATCAGCTTTCTTTGAAAGATGGGCAAAGTGATGTTCAATACATAGCTCTTTGTAAGACAGATAGTTTGAGAAAATACGTTAAAATCTGTTGCTTTGTATCTTCCATCTTCTCTCCACTGCTTCAGAGGCAGGTGACTTAAAAAAAAAAAATACCCACAATAAACTAAACTAAAATAGAAAACTGGGCCCACAGCACTATGCTGTCTCACAACTCTGAAGGGGGCCATTTGTATTATTCATACTGTAGTCCATGTAAAATGGTGCTCCAGGGCTCTGTGGAGTTAGGCTCTAAGAGCTCCATTACCCCCTGCAGTCGTGCAACACAGTGGCCTTGGCTTACCTTTGACCCCTCAGGAATTGCTCTGTGAGTCAGGGTGCCTTCTCCTATCCCCTTTGAGCTCCTGCCCTACCCCTCCTATCATCATCTTCCAAGTAGTTCAATACTAAAAATATCAGAGACAAGCTGGGCAGAAAGCAGAAGTAAAATAACAGTGTGCAGTGCATTCGGGCATTTGTCACCTCCTGAGGTAAAGGGCTCAGGTGACATTGGGGCAGGGGAGGGGTGCAGAGAACAGGACATATTTTGGAATGTGTCACCTCACACCTGGCCAGGGTTCCAGAGGGCCATGACATGGAGATTTGAGGAAACGACAACTGTTCAGGGCAGAAGTAAATGCTATTCTGGTTCCATGAGAAGCAGGGATGAACATAACATCCTGAGTCCCACTCCAGTTATAAATCAAGAAGCAGAAAAAAACACACCATCATGAGACACAGAACTGAACAATGTGCAACACACTTGATTTCTTTATTCACACTTAAGTCTGTATAGATTTTGCCTTGTTTTAAAAAAATGAGAGTCATGAAAATGAGGATCTGTGGGGGGAAATGCTGTAAACAAAGGAACAATGACACTGAAGCATCCAGAAGCTGGCATTCTCCATAGACTGCATTAAGACATGATCTCTATGAATAAAGAAACCCAAGAAGCAGAAAAGTCAACGATATAGCATAGTAAGAAAGATAAATGAGACAAAGGATTACAAGAATAATAAATACACAATGGAGGATGACAAATTAAATTGAAGCAGAATTGATGCTGTCTTAAACTAAATCAGCACTGTGGAGAACAAACTTGAACAATTCTTCCGAGATAAAGCTGAAAAAGGCAGTGAGAAAACAATGAGATGGGAAAATAGGAGAGACCACGTAGAAAAGGTCTGAGGAGTCAACATAAGGCAAGTAAAAATAAAAAAATAAAAAGAAGAAAGAGACATATGCAGATTGAAAAGAATCTCTGTATTCCAGGCAAAATGAGTGGAGAAAAGAAAGCAAACAGAAAAAGCAAAAAAATGTTTAATCATTGTACATTCTGGTAACAATTCTGAACAAATATCCTTTTAATATAAGGATAAGGTAAAACTTCTAAAATCATTTTGGCAAAAATAATAGACTGAACCAACCACTACCACCACCTTCCTCAAAGAAATAATAATAATAATAATAATAATAATAATAATAATAATAATAAGGCTTATTCACTACCAGAAAGCAATGAAGAAACATTGGCTTAGACCAGTGATTCTCAAAGTTTTGGTTATCAGGACCCTGTACACTTAAAAATTACTGAGAATAGCTAAGAGATTTGCTCATGTGGATTATATCTATTGATATTTATCATACCAGGAATTAAAACTAAGAAATTTTTAAATATGTATTTATTGATTCACTTAAAAATGACAAAAATAAATCTCTCATATGTTGACATAAGTAACATTTTATTGGGAAGAAAACAATATTTCCCAAAAGATTAAAAATTTAACAAAAAGAATAGTGTCATTTTACTACATTTTTTAAAATTTCTTAATTCTTGGCTTAGTAGAAGATAGCTGGATTCTCATATTTGTGTCTACCTTCAATGTTTTGCAATATTATATGACACATGCCTCTGGAAAACTCCAATCTGTACGGTCTGAAAGAATGAGAGGGAAAAGGTCAAATGACATCCCAATTTTATTATTAAAATAGTTTGAGTTCATGGACTCCCTGAAAGGGTCTCAAGGACCCCTCCAGTTCTTAGACTTTGAGAGCCACTGCCATAGATAATAAGGATATTTATTAACTAAATAACAAAACAATGGAGGTAAGGTGATTCTAGGGTTGGTTAATTCACTGGATCATTGACATAACCAAGAAGGCAGGTTCTTTCCATCTTTCCCACTATAGCATTTTCAGAGTGTATTTGGCTTCTTCATGGTCCTAAATGGCCATAGCACCAGATATCAAGTGGCAGTCAAAGCCAGAGGCAGAAGAAAAGCTTTATTCATGAGTATTTTAATAGTGAAGAAACAATTCTAAGAAGCCTCATAAAATTTCCCATTAAGCTCATTGACCAGTAATGTATAACATGACATTCTTTGACCAATTAGCTGGAGGAAATTACCATGCTTTGGCTTGACTGTATCTACATCTGCATCTGCATCTGCATCTGCATCTGCATCTACATCTACACCTACATCTACATGAATATCTATGATTATGAGTCTGTCTATCAACATCTATGTCTATATATCCTCAAGTATGTGTATTACCTTTGCATTTGCAATTACATTTATAGGTATTTATCTTAATGAAATAACCAAACCACATGTAAAGATTAATGCATTATGATATTTTACATGACATTTTTATATTAATGGTGCAATTTTTAAATTCAACTGTCCAATCATAATTGATTGCTTGAAAAATATTTTTGTGCTTCAGTCAATGGTCAGCTTTCGAGTCATTAAAAAAAGTGATGATATAGAATTATACTTATTGGCATGGACACCTACTCAAAGTATATTGCTAATAAAAATGAAATTTACAAAATACTATAAATAGTATGAATCTACTTTTGTAAAATATATTTTAAAATGTAAATAGTAACATGTCAAGAAAATTATGTGAAAATATTAGGAATGGTCATATTTAAGTGGTGGTATTGAGGTGATTTTTACTTGCTTTTTTATAATTTTCTGAATCATCTTATTAGGAACACATATTTTTATTATTAACAGGTTATTTTATAATAATAATTTAGCAGTTATGTTCATCTTGAAAAAAGTGGATGTAGTGCAGAAAGTTTTCTTTTCATTATCACCATTTGAATAAACCCAGAATGTGTCTTAAAAATTAATTATTATTAACTCCCTCCTTCCCAAGAAAGAAAACATGCTACAAATCTTTTTTTAATAATTGCACCAATACATTTTCTAAGTAATTCAATGTGATCAATTTATATCCCATGTGATTTCATAGCAACACTAGTGTGAACAGAAATCATCAATCACAACTGAAAGTATCTCAGGTCTAAATTTTCTTAAACCATGATTATGGTTAATTTTAGTTTTGTAAAAATTAAAGCAATACCCTAAATATCTCTGCCATTAGTTGAAAGGCATAGCTATTACATATTTACTTGGGGATAGAGTGTAGGTGGACAAATAGTTGTTGGTGGAATTATAATGATTTCTATATTAATTATAATCTATTCACATGAGTTAAGCACCTTCAATACCCTATTCAGTAATTACTTAATTAATTTACCTGTTTAGAAGTCGAAATAATTTCTATCTTCCATTTTTAGAATTTTTAAATATCTGGTATTGTCTAAAACTGCCTGCTATTCACTCATTCATTCCATGAAATTACTGACTGCTGAAAATGTTCTGAGTATTACAAATTTTCTTAAGGGTACAAAAATAAATCAGGACAACCGGTCAACCAAGGTGGTGACATAAGATGCTCTTGGGTGCCATTCACCCACAGAATCTTTGAACAACTAGCAGAAACTAGCAGAACCATCTTCCTCAAAACTCCAGAAAATATTGAAAGGATTGCAGTAACTAGGTGAGCGCCAAATAAGAAAACTCAGGTTTAAAAATGGTAAATGACAGCTTGATGCCCTAGCTGGCCCCTTTCCTAGCCTCTGTGCTGTGTTGTGGAGGCAGGTTGTGCTCCCATTGTGAGTTCTGGTCATGTTCTAGAGAGAATACAGTAACCTCTGTGCAAATATTGGGGCATGAGTACGTCTATGCAAATCTTCCTGGTGGCATGCCAAAAGACTGAACCAGGAAACTCATCTCTAGCTCACCTTGTCAAAACTTGCCCTGTAGCCAGAAGCACTTTAGGGACAGCTACCGCAGTATAAGAAACAGTTAAGTCAAAGTGGCCTGCGGCAAAGGACTATCTGCTTTAAATCATACAATGGCATACTTTGGAGGGAAGAAAGTCTATTTCATAGATAGTAGAGAGGCTAGTCCAATTTCTAAAAACCAGAAGTTCCTAAGGCCATGAGCAAGTAAAGCCCAGGACAAGAAGCAAGGGAAAGAGAGGACTTGGCACTTCTCATTCCCTTCAACTAATCTTCATGATAGGAGGGCTAACCCCTAAAGGAGAGCACCAGTCAATGCAGAACCAATTTGCAAAGACAGTGAAACATGTTTTTTTGCTTAGGTTTTCTTGGTTCTGTTAGTTCCCAACACTCAAGAAAATGCCTGTCATATCACTAACTGGAAACAAACTCAGGAAACAGAAATCACAGGAAATAAATCCCATAGTCAACATTTTAAAATATTGAAATGTACAGTGTGCAACAAAAGAGTACAAGACAAATAAAGAAATAGGAAATGATGGCTTATTCAAAGGAAGAGGATGAAAATCCAGAAAACACAAATAAAGAAGACCAGACTGTGGACATACTGGATAAAGACTTTTAAAAATATGATCTTCAGCGTGCTCAAGGAGATCTGTGGCTGCTCCTCGTGTATTGAAAGGAAACGAATGTGCATTTTAACAGGGAGTTGTGATTCAAACTACCTACTAAATAATAACAGAAAGGAAAGTAAGAAAGGAAAAGGACAGACTAGGAAGGGTAGGAGTTTTTGGAGACCTGTGGTGCCAATACCATTTCTGAGAGCTGAATGCAGTGAGTAGTATAAACAACCGTTAACATGTCACTGTAAGGCTTTGTTTTCTATTTTATGATTGTGTTCAGGTCATTAGGGATATGTCAATAATTTATGCTAACATTTCAAATGAAATCTTAATAGTAACAAACCATGATTATGTGGTGTATCATTAAGTAAATTAGAGAGTAGTGGTTAAACTAAAAAAAGCAGTAAAGACAGTAGACATAAACATCTGTATTACTCATCAAAGAATAGGCTGATATTTTACCAAGAATATAAATTTTACCTTAATGGATTCTAGTAATTATGGATAAGATTTTAAAATATCATTTTGGTTTTACAGAAAAAGCTACACATTAATATTAAAGTTTTAGGAAAATTGTTTGAAAATAAGACATTTTAATCAAAATGCAATAGCTCAGTCTCACCTATTTATCTTCTAAAGCAGTTGTTTGGCGAATGCAACTAATTTATGAAATGAGGGTGGAGATAAAGTTTGGTTTTAGTGCTATATTTTTATAGTCTGGGGAGGAAATCTGAACTTCATTTGTTCCAATGAATAAATGACAGATAACACCTGAAATGAAATGTTTGGAAGTGTTTGTAGTTAACAGAGAATGGGCCCATTATGTAGTAAAGTCAGGATCCATGGTCTTTGGCCAGTGGATAAGAAAGATAAGGTTTGGGAGAAAGAGCCATTCATACACAAAGCTGCTTTGCATGCTAGTAAGATTTGCATGCGAGTCTTCAGAAAGACAACCTTAACGAAACTTTTCTCTCTTCTCCTAAGTTTGATAGATATTCCACTTACCAACGAGCTCATGCCACCTAGAAAAAGAGTGACCAAACAACCCAGTTTGCCAGGGATTGGAGATGTTCTCAGGATGCGGGACTTTCAGTTTTAAAACTAAAAAAACTCACCGGCAAAGAGGGCTGAGTTGGGTGCCCTGCCTTACCTGACCACTGACGTCTACAACAACCAATCCTTCAGACCCGCCGAAGGGAGAGCATGGACCTCCTTGAGCCGCATCAAACAGGTGAGCACCAGAGAATATATACATTTATCAGGAATTATTTTAGGACAAAATAAAACAAAACAAAAAAGCACCAAAGTCGTCAGCATGAAAAACCTTAGAACTTTCTTGGACTTCCTTATACTATTGCACTTCAGAATTGATTTTACTTTGACTTGCAGATGGCTGGTGGGGACCATCATAATCTGAGTCTGTTCCTTAGATTCCTAATCAAGATGTAAATTGTGGAGGACCAGCAACAACATTTGCAATTGTAATGAATTTGTAATTTTCCTTGGGATTAAGGAGGATGGTTTCAATAGACTAAAACATATCAGTATGTATAATAAAGAAAGCAGAGGGCATTTCTTTCTCAAAATACCCTAACGGTATTGCAATTGTTCTTTCCTTCACAATTAATTAATTAATGCCTATTAATATGGTTCCTGAATAACAGCACACAAGAAGAGTACTTTGACATAATCAATGAACAATAGATTTATAATCCATAAATTTACATCCTGTAGTCACAAACATCAATTCCTAATATCCCTATAGCCTTTGAAATTTAATGTGAAATGCAAGTTCTATTATTGTCTCTAAATAGATTGCAATAAAAAGTTAAAAAAACAAGAAAAACAGAGAAGAGTCATTTTTAAATTCTTTCCTCTTGAGAAATACTCATAAGCTTACATTAATTGTGGCTTAGATGATTTAGAGCCATTCATTTTAATTACAAATGCAGAATGCTTAAACAGGCTCTTCCACAGATTTTTTAAACGATATTTAAAATTATATTTTCTTTTGAATGTTTTCCTCACAGCTTCACAGTCACTAATTAGAAAAATTCACAGATACTCTTTTTTACCAGTCACTGTAAAAAACAGAATAAATACGAATTTATATCTAGCTTGTTTGATATAATTCTTAGCTTTATTATTTTAAAAATCTGGTTGAACAATGAACTAAAGTAGACATTATTCTATTATAGACTTTTTATTATTCTAGCAATGGGAGAACTTGTATCATTGATATAAAGGCAGTGGCCACCAAAGGTTCTGAGGGTAGGGAAAGGGAAGAATAGGTGTAATATAGTAGCATTTTCGGGACATTGGAATTGTCCTGCATGACATTGTAATGTGGGATAAAGATGATCATATCCTACAAAATTGTGCAGGATAGAATGTAAACTATAGTCCATGGTTAATAGCAATGCTTCACTATGCAATCATCAATTGTAATAAATATGGGAAAGTGTGTGAGGGGGAGGAGGTGGGGCATATGGGAATCCCTTATATTTTCTAAGTAACCTTTATGTAATCTAAAGCTTCTTTAAAAATAAAAAAATTTTTTTAAATCCATCACAAGGAAAAAGAACAATCTGGTTATTCACAGATCCTGTACTCAACAAAAATCTGACCTTTAAAGAGCCTTCATTCTTGATCCTCATCTACGTTAACAGTATTTTTCTCCTATCTGAAATTTTCAAAAGTAGTTAAATGTTAGTTAAGTGACAAAACTACATATGGTATAAACAAGTAGATATGCAAAACTCTAGTGAAAATCCATTGTAATAGCATGCACAATGCCAATAATGTCTAAAATGTCTAAAATTCAGATAATGAAACAACCTAGTGAGTTAGAAAAGAGAAATGAAGTTCAGAAAATTTGAGTTGTAGTCTGGACTCAGTCATAATTTAGCTGTGTTATTTTAGGAAAAACCCTTAACCCCTCTGGGTTTCATTTTTAATAACTGTCTAATAATGAAGCTATGGGAAGTTTAAGGAGACAAGTATATTCATCGCTTTTAAAAATATACATAGGGTTTTTTTTTAAAAAAAGGAAAGACTATATATAATATGTTATAGTAAATTGGTATATAACATAGTATAGCTTTTAAGAAAGGAAAAATTGTTTATAATTTAATATGTATGCATATGGATATCAATCTATTTATTTGTCTATCCTCCCCTTCTTTGTAATTCCATGGAGAGGTTGCGGGGTAGATTATCACCAGATGTTGACGACAATTGTTTTTAAATAATGAGTTCCTTCCTTCCTTCCTTCCTTCCTTCCTTCCTTCCTTCCTTCCTTCCTTCCTTCCTCCCTTGCTTCCTTTTCTCATAGTTCTGTATCACTGGAATGTTTTACATTGCCTATATATTTATTTCATTCAAACAACTAAATTCCTTCTTATTTTAAAAAAGTTTCCTCACTTGTGAAAAAAAAAATAGTAATACTTAAAAAGTTCTGAGCAAATTAATACCTACAAAGTTTTAAAAAGCTGTATAATGCCACCAGATTCCTAACATAAAGAGCAGTTTCTTGCTTCTTCTACTGGCTCTCCCTCACACTCACTCACTGCCTCCATCTTACTTCTCAGAGGCAACCACTTCAAATCTTTGAACATTCTTGTAGTGTTTTCCTCCACTGTTATCTGTAGTCATCAGTTTTAAGCATTTTCCACAGTAATTTTATTTAACAGATGAGGATTTTAGCTGAATTGTCCCCTTGCCCCCCTTCTCTCCTTCCAAAAACATACCCTGATTCTTAGTTTAAACGTTTTTTGGGTCCACTAGGTTGGAGGCCAACCTAACAACAAGAAAAAGCTAGATAATTTTCAAATCTAAACTCTTTTGTAAGCCCATCAGAGAGCTGAAATCTGATGAACTGAATTCCAAAATTCCAAATCCCGAAGAGTAACAGAACCCTGCAAGTAGAGATGCAACACAGGAAACTTCAAGCAGAGCAGAGTAGGAAGAGAGGCAGCCATAAAAGAAGGAAAGAAGGAAGCTTCTCCGATGTGTTTTCCTTCATATATTGTAGAGATGTTTACAAGTATCTATTAAGTTCCTTGTGAAAAATGAAGTATGTGCTTATAGTTTTTATTCTCCTTTCTGTTTTAAATGACTTTCAAGAGAACAAGGAGATGCACACCTTCACTGATTTAATTTTTTTTTCAATTATTGTATTAACTGAAAAAAAAAGATGTAAAAAATCATTCACAATTCCACAACTCCTTCCACAATTCTTCTACTCTTCAGAATTTCCTTTTAGTCTTCATTTGCATCCATATGACATTAATATGTAGCAATAAATAGCATGAATATCATTTTTACTGTGGTTTTTTGTTTTCGTTTTTTTTTTTTTTTTTTTTTTTTTTTTGTGGTAACTTAGCATTGCATCATAAATGTGCCACTGATTTTGAAGAGCCACTCAAAAAGCAACAGGGTCCTCATTTGCACTTCTCAGAATATGAATTTCTTCCCTCCCACATCACTCTGATGATGAGAAAACCCCATGGTTTCGCATGGGGTTTCTGACTATCAATCTAAGCTCTTTATTATAATTATTTTTTACGACAGAAGACGATACAAATAAAGTCCCTTTCAACTATTATTCTCAATTCTAGTTCTCTTTCCTTCCTTGCCCTCAGAGATCAGCCTGTTATGATTTGTATCCTTCAGAGTCTCCCTCTCTCTTTTTCAACCTCTCTCTCTCTCTCTCTCTCTCTCTCTCTCTCTATATATATATATATATATATATATATATATACCAATTTTTTCTGTCCTTTTTTCTTTTTTCATTGTGATAACACGCACAAGTTTTCCCATTTTAACCACTTTTAAGTATACATATCAGTGGTGTTGATTACATTCACATAATTGTGCTACCCTCACCACCTTCCATTACCAGAACTTTCCATCTCCCCAAACCTGCCCTTTCTTTTTAAAGATGCCCAGCAGCTGGAAGTAGGGACCCAGCCAAGCTCATAGGCTTGTTCTGGGCAACCTTTCAGTCTGGACAGTCCTTTGAGCTTTACCAGTCCCAGTCTCTCAAGCCACTTAAGAAGGCCAGGTGTGGGGTCTGGTGTCCAGTGAGGGCCCAGGGAAGGACCAGCACAGGTGGCAGCATTGGGAGAGGACTAACAAATTTATATAATATTTGAGTATTATTGTATTATTGCATATCTCCCAAAAAGAGTCATGCAACCTGCTTTTCTTACTCAACAATATTTTTTTGAAATGTCTGGGTTTGTTTATCTGTATTTTTAAAGAAGCTTTAGATTACATAAATGTTACATAAAAAATATAGGGGATTCCCATATGCCCCATCTTCTACCCTCCCACACTTTCCCACATTAACAACATATTTCATTAGTGTGGTACATTTGTTAAAATTGAACACATATTAAAGCATTGCTACTAACCATGGAATATAGTTTACACTATAGTTTACACTCTGCTCTGCACAATTTTATAGGTTTTGACAAAATGTATAATAGCCTGTATCCAACATTGCAATGTCATGCAGAACAATTCCAATGTCCCAAAAATGCCCCCATGTTACACCTATTCTTCCCTGTCCCTCCCCTCAGAACCTCTGTTGACCACTGCCTTTATATCAATGATACAAGTTCTTCCATTGCTAGAACAATAAGTCTATAGCAGAATAATAATGTCTACTTTAGTCCATTGTTCATTCCCCAATCTTGAGGATTTGGGGACAGTGAGGCCCACTCTATTTCTAATTCAGAGGGGGCTTAGATCCCATGGGGCAGATGTATAGAACTGTCTTGCTTGCAGTTGCAGACACTCTGTTTCTTGGGATGGGTGTTGTCCATCATCAACTCCTTCTTAGTTGTCCTAGGTGAGTCCAATGAACTGGAGAGTAGGTGTTACAATTATGCTGAGATTCGGGGCTCAAGTGGCACATGAACAAACCAAAGATTTAAGTCTCTGGGACCTATATTTAACAAGTATAGTGCTAATTATAGGTTCAAATAAAAGGGGCAAAAGAATCATGTATAGGGAAACCATAAATGAGTCTAACTCCTTTACACTGGGGAGCATAAATTTCAAAATAAGGCCCACTGACAGGGTGCTGAATTCCTGAGGTTATCTGCCCTACTTATAGTGTCTAGATGTCTCTAGAGCTGTCAGGAGCCCTGCTGTTTTAGGCACTGTTTACTGTGGCAGTCAATGAAATCCTGCTAAGACATGCATAAGTGTAACCTCTGGAATGACCTCCCAACTCACTTTGAAATCTCTTAGCCATAAAATCTCATTTATATTTAATACTTCCCCTTTTTGTTAAGGTCTTTTTCCAGATGCATCGTTAGTTGGTGCTTGGTAATAATCCCTTGGTGCCAGGGAAGCTCATTCCAGAGAGTCATGTCCAATGCTGCGGGGGAAAGGTAGTGCATTATATGCTGAGTTTGGCTTAGAAAGAGGCCACATTTAAGCAACAAGGTGGCTTTCAGGAGGTAACTCTTAGGCAATATATAATACTAGACCAAGTTTCAATTTCACAAGGAAAGGTTCGTAAGTATAAGCATCAATATTAAGGGCCTGGCGTATTGGTCTGTCTTCCTTCACCAGGCACTGCCCATGTACTTGGGGGATTCTTGCCATTCTATTAGAGAATGTAGCAGGACTCCCCAGGATGGGAATTCAATATTCTTTTGATTGTTGTGTGAGTCTCCACCCACCAAGACAACGCCCCATGAACTTGAACATATTCATATGCATTAGAGGCATGCCCCAGGTGCACCCCTCGCCACATCCTCCCATCACCAACACCCTGCACCAGTGATCTTCCCCTGCCACAGTTGTGACCCTTCTGTGATCCAAAACTGCTCCAAAAATGAGGCCAAAAAATAATCAAATAAAATTAATAAGAAAATAAAATAATAATAATTTAAAAATAACAAGTGAAATACGGAAATGGAACTAGGGGGAGGTCTGTAGGAAGGGACAGGTGAAGTCAAGGAATTTGTAGGTCTGTAGTTAAAACTACAATGGTGGGAATGCTCTTTTGGCAAATATGGCAGGAGAGGGTTACTGGTGTAGGTTATCAGGTGGGGGGGGATGTGTGGGATAGGGCACACCTGGGGTGTGCCTCTGTGGAATATGTAAGTGCTCATTTTGTCATAGGGTGATATCCCAGTAGGTGGAGACCCATAAAATAAACAAGAAAATATTGAACTCCCATCCTGGGGAGGGCTGCTATTTTCTCAATTAGAGGGGCAAGAATCTCTCAAGAACATAGGCAGTGCCTAATAAAAGAAAACAGGCCAATATATCAAGCCCTCAATATTAACGCATGTAACTATGAACCTTATTCTTCAAAAATTGAAATTTGGTAGTTCCATAAGTTCTGAGGGAGGGGAAGGGATGAATAGATGGAACAGAGGCATTTTGAGGGCATGATCTTGCAATAACGGATACAGGCCATTACACATTTTGTCAAAACCTATAAAAGTATATGGTGCAAAATGTAAACCATAATGTAAACCATTGACCATGGTTAGTAGCAATATTTCAATATTTGTTCATCTATTGTAACAAATGCACCATACTCATGTGAGATGTTATTAATAGGGGAAAATGTGAGAGGGAGAGAGGTAGGGTATATGGGAATCCCCTATACTTTCTCTGTGACATAACCTAAAGGTTCTTTGAAAATAAAGTGAAAAAATAAGAACTGGAGGAATATACAGAAAAAATTGTCACTGCACATAAAAGATAGCATATCTTGTGGTGGTGAAAACAATGCAATAAATTTTTTTAAAATTTTTATTTAATTTTTTGGCTTTGCTTTTGGGGAGACTTTGGATTGCAGGAGGTTCACAACTGTGGCAGGGAGGATCACTGATGCAGGGTGTTTTTGGTGGGAGGATGTGTGGGTAGGAGTGCACCTGGGGCATGTCTCTATGGAATATCAATGGGTTCAAGGGGTCATGAGGTATTGTCTCAGTGTATAGAGACCCACATAATAACCAAAAGAATATTGAATTCCCATTCTGGGGAGTCCTGCTACATTCTCTAAGAGAGTGGCAAGAATCCCCTGAGTACATGGGCAGTACCTAGTGAAGGAGGACAGACCTATACATCAGGCCCTTGATATTGATGATTTATTTATGAAACTTGTTATTGTGAAATTGAAACTTGGCCTAGTATTATATATTGCCTAAGAGTTACCTCCTCAAAGCCACCTTGTTGCTCAAATGTGGCCTCTCTCTAAGCCAAACTCAGCATATAAACTCATTACCTTCCCCAAAACATTGGACATCACTGCCAGGGATGATTCTCCCTGGCACCAAGGGATTATTACCAAGGGCCAGTTAGCGATGCATCTGGAAAAAGATCTTGACCAAAAGGGGGAAATACTAAATACAAATGAAATTTTATGGCTAAAAGATTTTAAAGTGAGTCAAGAGGTCATTCCAGAGGTTACATTTATGTACATCTTAGGGGAATCTCCCTGACTGCCACGGTAAACAGTGCCTCAAGCAGGGGGTTCCTGATGGCTTGACCAGGACAACCAATGAAAGGATGATGATGGACAACGCCCATCCCCAAAAACAGAGTGTATCGACAACTGCAAGCAAGACAGTTCCGTCCATCTGCCCCATAGGATCTAAGCCCCCTCTCAATCAAAAGCAGAATGGGCATCACCATCCCAAAATCCTCATGATGGAGGAATGAACAAACATAAGCGGGGAATGCAACTATGGACTTAACTGTAGACTTAATATTATTCTAGTAATGGAAGAACTTGTAACACTGATATAAAAGCAGTGGTCTACAGAGGTTCTGAGGGGAGGGAAAGGGAAGAAAAGGGGTAACATGGGGCATATTTGGGACATTGGAATTGTTCTGCATGATCTTATAATAACAGATACAGTCCATTATGCATTTTGTCAAAACCTATAAAATGGTGCAGTGCAAAGTATAAACCACAATGTAAATTATAGGCCGTGGTTAGTAGCAATACTTCAATATGTGTTCATCAATTGTAACAAATATACCACAGTAATGAAAGATGTTATTAAAGGAAAAAAGTGTGGGAGGGGGAGGGCATGGAGTATAAGGGAATCCCCTATATTTTCACTGTAACATGTATGTAATCTAAAGCTTCTTTAAAAATAAAATTAATGAAAGGGTAAATATCCATGGGACTGAACAACACAAACAATGAACTCTAAGGTAAACTGTGGACTATATTTCATAGCATGATTATAAAAATGTTCTTTCAGAAATTGCAATAGATGTTCCACAGCAATTCAATCTGTTAGTAAGAGAGTGTTATATGGGAACTCTGTATTTTATGCATGATTTTTCTGTAAACCTACAACTTTTCTAAGAAGGAATAAATATTTTTAAAAACTGAAAACAAACAGAAACAAATGAATCTTACTGAATTTTAAATTTTCATGACCAAATAGAGAAAAATATTTTCAAGTGACTCTGAAACATATATTTTGATTATTCATCCCCTTATGGGATATATCCTGGGGCAGAAAGAACTGCAAAAAGGAAAAAGAAAAAGGTCTTTTAATAGATTTTGTTGGGAATGATCTCTATTTTGATATTTTGAAATTATTCCACATAGTTTGCAAGATTAAGACAATTGATAATTGATTTATACTAAATTCCCCAGAAAACAAAAACTAAAGCAGAAGATTTTATGTAAATATTTATCAGTAGGTGCAATTCTTGGAAAGCAAGAATGAGAGGACAAGAGTAGAGTTAGAAAGGAGGAAGAGCTAACATAGGAATGTATTCCAAAGCTGGCCAAAGCTTTAGGACAAGCTGTTTGTCTGCTCTTACAGAACATCTTTAAGAAGGTATTATGAGCTCCTGAATCTTTGAATAGTCTGAGTAAAAGGGATAAGAATGTATTCTCTCTCTCATTGATCAAAGTCATCCATAGGGAACTAACACTTCCTCACTAAGAAGCAGGACTAGCAGGTCCCATAGCTTCTGGTGCCTCAGCTAAAACAAGGAAGTCTGGGGCAGAAGGCAAGAAGTACATACTTGGCCATGAGGCAAGACATGGTCAGGACGAGACATGGTCAGGACAAGTTTCAGGAGAGATTCAGAGCACAATAAGACCCTTGGTCTGTAACAGCAGTGAAGGCAGAAGGGACCTGACGTCAGGTCCATGGGAACAGTGGAATCAGCAGCTAGAGCCACTCCAGAACAGAGGCAAGTCAAGAGCATGGGTGTGTGGTGGAACGTGAACTGAATCCATTTAAAAAATTACATTGATGTCATTAGACACTAGGACAGTCAGCATAAAAGGAAAAAGATATTTTTGTAAAATAAAAGATGCTGACTATAACATTTCTGGTCCATAATGGGAATTGAAAATATCGGCATGCACTTATGGCTTACTTTTCTCTTTCTAAAGTATATGTACTTCCAGTCTTTGTCTATGGAAAGGATCAGGAAGCAGTGACAAACTAGATGGACTAATAGCAACGAACACAGCTGGTATCCCAGATTTGGTCTCTAAGTGCCAGTCTTAATTGCCACAGGGCTGCCAATGCAAAGTACCAGGAATGGACTGGCTTTCATAAAGGGGATTTATTAGGGGAAAATCTTACAGTTCTGAGGCTGTGAAATGTCCAAATCAAGGTCTCAACAGAGATGCTATCTCAGCAAAGGTCAGCCACTGGTGATACTGGCAGCCTGCCACGTGGCAAGGCAAGATGACAGCTAATCTCTGCCAAGGTCCTTGCCTTCCCCGCAAGGCTCACTGTGTCCCATAGCTCAGCTGTGGACAACCAGGCATATGGCTTGTCTCTCTCTGGGCCTCATCTCTCAGCCTCGACTGCTCCATTTTCTTCCTGAGCCCAGCTGTGGGCAATCAGGCACATGGCTCATCTCTTCAGCCTTGGGCTGCTTTGATGGGCCGAACCTCTTGGGAGCTTCATGCTTCAGCGATCCTCTTTCACATAGCAGGGTTGAAATAGTGGCCTCCTTTTTTCTGTGTCTTTCTGTGTGTTCTTGGTTTATATAAGACTCCACAAGAGGGCAGAGACCCAACCTGTGTTACACCTCACTGACATAGTCCCATCAAAAGCGATCTAATCAAATGATCTAACCAAGGTCCTTTAACTGAATCTAACCAAAAGGCCCTGCCTACACTGCATTTACAGACACAAGAATGGGTTAGCTTAACAACATAATTTTCTGGGGTCCACAAAAGACAAATCAAGACAGTGCCATTTCTGAATAAAGGGAATCAGAGCATTTTGAACTAATAATCAATTTGAGGTGTGGAAATTGACACATATAAAATGACTTTGGGACATCTTGCTGAAATGGAGATCAAGAGAATTATTGATTGCTGTTGCTAGTGTTTCAAAAGGAGAAAAGAGCCAACATGAAAGGGTTTCCTCCTTTGTCTAAAAGTGGAACAATTTGAGCATTTAAAGAAAAAAATGAGGACACTGATGCTGGGACTTCTAGGAAAGATGGCAGAGTAGGGAGCTCTAAGGATCAGTCCTTTGCCCAAAATAGCTATTAAACAGGCAGGAACTGTATGAAACAACATTTTGAAATTCCAGAGGCCAGAAGATCACTGTACAGTATCCATGGAAGAGCAGGAGGAAGAGGCTGATAAATTACAGTAAAGAATTGTATATTGCTTTCTTGTGCAGCACCTACCATCACCCATCCTCCATTCTTGCAGCAGGCTATCACAGGGTCCAGTCCTTGGCTAGGAACTGAGACAGAAAAGAAAAAGAAAATTCCTCTTCCCCAAGGACAGTGGTATGCATGGCTGATCACAGATCAGGGCTTTTGGTTAGCAAATTTGTATTGCTGGATTCTGGATGAGGCAAGCTATTGTTTCAATGCACCCCAAATAAAGGCAACAGCTGACATTGTTTCAACCCTCCCTGATTGAGGGCAGAGGCAGTAGAGATTTAAAGACACAGGGCTTCCTCAGGGCTGCAGGGGAAAGTTAGGTGAAGGGCTGCATTTGTTGGTCATGCTAGGAAAACTCAGATTTGGGGAGCCATTGGAAAAGATTTGGGAGTCCTTCCTGACCTCCTCCACAGGACACTTTGGAGTCAGTCTGCACCCTCTTCATGGGTCCTTGACCTTGTTTTGCCTGGGAAAGACTTAATTGGGAAAGTACTCACTGCAGTGTCCCTCCTCCTAGATTTACCCTCCAGGTGAAAGCAATGAGAGACAATGAAAGGGGTGTAAAAATCTATAGAGGTGGACAGTCTGAGACAAAGTTCTGCCAGCTTCAGATACCTGGGAGAGGGAGGTTTGTCCTCTGGGAAACTGTGATGGTTAAGCTAATGTGTCAACTTGGCCAGGTAATTGTGCCCAGTTGTTTGGTCAAGCAAGCACTGGGCTAATTGTAATACAAGGACATTTATAGGCTTTGTCATCCGTGAGTTTACAGCATAGATGGCTGATTACATCTACATCGACCAGGGAGATTGCTCTCAGCAATGAGTAACATTTTATCCAATCAGTTGAATGCCTTATAAGGGGAAGTGAATTCAGCATTCAGAGAGAATTTCCCAGCTCGTCTTTGGACAGCCAACATCTCCTGGAAACTCATCAAGGACCTCCACTGGACTTTCATCAGAGCCCCTGGTTTGCAGCCTGCCTGCCGAACCTGGACTTGTGCATCCCCATGGTCACGTGACAGACTCTTATAAAATTTCATACTATTTACAGATATTTCCTGCTGATTCTGTTTTCCCTAGAGATCCCTGACTAACACAGAAACAGGGGACAACCAAACTCAAATAAACAAGGGAACTCTAAAACAACTGAAAAAACAAAAATCCAGGACAAGACAGAGGCCCAGTAAGACAGGGAAAACGCTACACAGTGTATTTGTCTTGGGCAGACCTGCCTGATAAGAGGGATGAAGCTCAAGAAAATCTCAGTATTAGCACCAGCTGGTTACATAACCAAGAAGCAGACACTCCAGGGAGTAAATCCCAGAGTTAACATTTAAAATATTAAAATGTACAGTGTGCAAACAAGAGTACAAGACAAACAAAAGAAACAGGAAATGATGGCCTATCCAAAGGAAAGGGATAAAAATACAGAAAACACCAACAAAAAAGATGAGAATGTGGACAAACTGAACAAAGCCTTTAAAAATGCTCAAGGAGATGAAGGAAAAATATAGAGAAAGAACCAAAGGATATCAGGAAAACAATAAACAAACAATATGAGAATTTAAGTAAAGAGATAAAATTTTAAAAAGGAACCAAACAGAACTACTGGAGTTTAAGACCACAACAGTTCAAAAGAAAACTGCCCCGGAGAGTTTCAAGAGCAGAATGGAGCTGACAGAAGAAAGAATACATGAATTTGAAGACAAGCCAATTGAAATGAATCAGACTGAGAAGCAGAGAGAAAAAATAAATATTAAAAGCAAAAGTAGCTTAAGACAGCTATAGGACACTATCAAGCACACCAGTATAGGCATTATGGGAGTCCCAGTAGAAGAAACTGAGAAAGGGAAAGAAAGACTAGTCAAAGAAATTATGGCAGAGAACTTCCCGAACTTAGAAAAAGACATGAATATGCACATCCAGGAAGCTCAGAGAACACCAAACAGGATAAACATGAAGAAAAATATACCCATCATATACTGATTACACTATCAAATGCAAAGGACAAGGAGAGAGTTTTGAAAGTTGGAAAGAGAAAAGCAACATCTTACATACAAGGGAGTCCCAATAAGATTGAGTGCTGATTTCTCATCAGAAACTACGGAGGCAAGAAGGCAGTAGGTTGAAATAAAGAGATCAAGGCATTTTGACCTAATAATCAATTTGAGGTGTGGGAAGTATGAGTCTGGGACATCTTGCTGAAACCGAGATCAAAGGAAGTGCTTAAGGAAAACAACTGCCAGCCAAGAATTTTATATCTGGTGAAACTCTCTTTCAAAGATGAGGGCAAGATTAAGACATTCTCGGATAAACAAAAGCTGAGAGAGTACATCACCACTAGATTTGCCCTACAAACAATACTAAAGGGAATTCTTCAGAATGAAATGAAAAGACACTAGACAGTGGTTCAAAGCAGCATAAAGAAATAAAGACCTTTGGTAAAGGTAACCATTTGGGTAATATAAATTATTGTATTCCATTGCTTGATATGTAACTCCACTTCTTACTTCTTACAGGTACTAAAATGCAAATGACAAATCTAGGTTTTTGGGAATACAATGTACAAAGATATAAGTAGTAACAAGCACAAAAAATGGTGTGGGGGACAGAGGAGTATAGGAAAACTATATGTGCACGCTATTGAAGTAAGTTGGTATCAAACCAAATATAATTGTTATATATTTATGATGTTAAATTTTAACCCTATGGTAACCTTAAGGAAAACAAGATGGAAAAGTACACCCAGCTAGAAATGAGAAGGCACTCAATATAGTACAACACAAGAAAGCAAATAAATATAAAAGTAGGTATATTAGTCAGCCAAAGGGGGTGTTGATGCAAAATATCAGAAATCTGTTGGGTTTTATAAAGGGTATTTATTTGGGGTAGAAGCTTACATTTACCAGGCCATAAAGCATAAGTTACTTCCCTCACCAAAGTCTGTTGCCACATGTTCACACAAGATAGCTGCCAATATCTGCGAGGATTCAGCCTCCCTCTTCCTCTGAAGGCTATGTGGTCCCAGCTTCTTCCAATATCAGTTGTAGGTTTGCATAAGTCTCGTCCCTCTCCCAGGGCTCATATCTCTCTGGGCTCAGCTGCTCAGGACTCTGGTCTTTGTAGCTGCAAACTATCAGGCAAACAGCTCCTATCTCTTCCCGGGGCCTTTGCTGTGACTAATGGAGCCTTCTCTGTTTCCTTACAAATCTGCTTCTCTGTGCTCTTCTCTTGCATGTTTACTTCCCAGGGCTCCAGCTCAAAACTCAAAACTCCCATCTCTGCTGTGTGGTTTCTCTGTGTGTCCCCGCCCACCAAGGGGGTGGGGATGCAATGTCCTGCTGACATGATCCAATTAAAGCCTTAATCATTATTTAATCAAGTAAAAGGGAAACCTCTGAATCCAATATAATCTAATATGCCCAGATGGACGGACCAGTTTACAAACATAATCCAATATCTATTTTTGGAATTCATAAACAATATCAAACGCCACAGTAGACTTTCATGGAACTTAAGAGGAAAAAAAGTATAAGACTTGCAGAAGAAGAAGAAAGACCTGTATTATTAGTTGTGACTTTAAATGTAAATGGATTAAACTCTCCAGTTAAAAGGCAGAGATTGGCAGAATGGATAAATAAGCATGATCCAACTATATCCTATCTGCAAGAGACTCACATTAAAATCAAAGATACAAGTAGGTTGATTGTGAAAGGATTTAAAAATATATACCATGCAAGTAGCAATCAAAAGAGAGCTGGGGTGGCTATAATAATATTGGATAAAATAGACTGTAAATCAACCACAGTTTTGGGGGACAAAGATGGTCATTGCATACTGATAAAGGGGAGAATTCAACAGGAAAGTGTAACGATTATACATACACATGTATCTAACAGCAGAGCTCCAAAATATAAGAAGCAAATACTGACAGATTTGAAGGGAAAAATTGACAGTTCTATATCAATAGTAGGAGACTTTACTACACCACTCTCAATAATGGATAGAATACCTAGTCAGAAAATGAATTAGGAAGTACAGGAATTGAATGATACACCAAACCAACTAGACCCAACAGACATATATATAGAATACTGTATCCCACAAAAACAGAATACACATTCTTCTTGAGTGCACATGGATCATTCTCCAGGATAAATCATATGTTGGGTTGCAAAACAAGTCTCAATAAATTTTTTAAAATATTGAAATCATATTACGTATATTCTCCAACCACAATGGAATGAAGCTAACATTCAATAACAGAGGGAGAAAGTGAAAATTCACAAATATGTGGAAATTGAACAGCATACTCTTACACAACCAATGGGTTAAATAGGAAATCAGAAGTGAAATTAGGAAATGCCTTGAAGCACATGAAAATGAAAATACAGCATACCAAAACATATGGAAGGAAGTGAAGGCAGTGCTGAGAGGGAAATGTATAGCTCTAAATGCTTACATTAAAACAGAAGAAAGATTTCAAATCATAGACTTAACTTTAAAAAATGGAAGAAGTGGATAAAGAAGAGCAAACTAAATCCAAGGAAAGTGGAAGGAAGGAAATAACAATTATCAGAGTAGAGATAAATGAAATAGAAAACAAAAACAATAATCAACAAAATCAAAAGTTGATTCTTCGAAAAGATCAACAAAATTAACAAAGCTTTAGCTAAACTAACAATGAAAAAAAGAGATAGGCTACAAATAACAAAAATCAGAAAAGAAAAGGGGACATTACTACCAACCATGCTGAAATGTTGGATGCTATGAACAACTATAAGCCAATAAATTAGAAAACATAGATGAAACAGACAAATTCTTAGAAACACACAGACGATCTACATTGACTCAAGAAGAAATAGAAGATCTCAATAAACCAATTACTAGCAAAGAGATTGAATCAGTAGTTTAAAACCTCCCAAAAAAGAAAAGCCCAGGTCAAGATGGCTTCACAGGGGAATTCTACCAAGCCTTCCAAGAAGATGTGAGTCCCATTCTGCACAAAATCTTCCAAAAAAACTGAAGAGGAGGGAATGCTCCCTAACTCATTTTATGAGGTAAATATCACCCTCTTACCAAAGCCAGATAAAGGTACCACAAGAAAAGAAAACTACAGACCAGAATCTCTTATGAATATAGATGCAAATATCCTCAACCAAATGCTGGCCAACTAAATCCAACAGCACATTAAAAGAATTATACACCATGATCAAGTGGGATATATCCTTGGTATTCAAGGTTGCTTCAACATAAGAATACCAATTAATGTAATGTACTACATTAACAGATTGAAGGGGAAAAAACCACATGATCATCTCAATCGATGTGGAAAAGGCCTTTGTCAAAAGACAGCACCCTTAGCACACTTAGAACACTAGAAACTTCCTCAACATGATAAAGGACATATATGAAAAGCCCACAGCTAACATAGTACCTAATTGAGAAAGACTGAAAGCTTTCCCTCTAATTTCAGGAACAAGGCAAGGATGTCCACTGTCACCATTGTAATTCAACATTGTACTGGAAGTCCTTGCCAGAGCACTTGGCCAGAAAAAGAAATAAAAGGCATCCAGTTTGGAAAGGAAGAAGTAAAACTTTCCCTATTTGCAGATAATATGATACTATATACAGAAAATTCTGAAAAATCCGTAACAGCGTTCCTATAGTTAATCAATGAAGTCAGCAAAGTGGCAGGGTACAAGATCAACATGCAAAAATCAGTAATGTTTCTATACAATAGTAAGGAACAACTGGAGGAATAAATCAAGGGAAAAAATCCATTTACTCTAGCAACTAAAAGAATCAAGTATCTAGAAATAAATCTAACCAAGGAATGTAAAGCACTTGTACACAGAAAACTACAAAACATTGCTATTTTTATTAAATTACTTCAGTTAAGGGCTTTTGATTAGATTGTGCAGCCTAGTGTGGGTCTTAATCCTCTTACTGGAGTCCTTTACAAACAGAGGGAAAAAAAGCCACAGATACAGAAAAAAGCCATAGAGACAGAGAGAAGCCTCCAGAAGTTGAAATCAACAAACCTACAAGAGAGAAAAGCCACAGATGGAGCAGCCTGAAGCTGAAAGCAAAGAGACCGGGAGGAGAGGGGAGAGACATGCAGATGTCACCATGTGCCTAATCACCCACAGCTTCAGCTCTGGGAGAAAGGATCTCCTGATGATCCCTTGATTTGGACATTTTCACAGCCTAAGAAATATAAGCTTTTAAACTAAAAAATCCCCATTATAAAATCCAACCCATTTCTGGTATATTGCTCCCAGCAGCTTTTAGCAAACTAAAATGGAAATGGATGGTGGTGATGGTAGCACAACATTGTAAATGCAATTAAGGCACTGAAATACATATCTGAATACGATTAAGCCTCCAGCTCTATTCGTAAAAAAGAAAATATGAGGAATAAAAGAACATGATTATAGACACCAGGAAGATGCAATCAGCAAAATCCAGAATCAAGGGCAAATAATATGGTTTCTACAGTAATTAAACATTATGAACCAATAATGGAAAAGGAGGAACTCTTCTTATAGGTTAAAGAAGAATTAAGAAACATATAAGCTAAACGTAGTATACAGACTTTGTTTAGATCTTGATTCCAAGAAACAATACTCAAAAAATATTTTGAGACATTTGGGGAAATTTGAAATGAACGGCATATTAGCTGATAATATGCCTAATTGATAGGCAAGATAATGATATAAAAGTTATGTTTTTATAGAGTTGTTCTCTGTGAAAGAAACATACTAATTTGTAGGTGAATGACATGACAAGTGAAATTTGCCTTAAAATACACCAGAAAAAATGTGACAACACAGATGAAATATGATAGTCAAAATGCCCATAACTGCTAAAATTGGTGATGAGGCCTATTCTGTCCTCTTTTAAATAGGCTTGAAAACTTTTGTAACAAACAATTAAATTATGAAATTTAAAATTAAAGATTATCTCTAGTGTTATTTTTTATAACAAAATGGGTCTTTTAAAACTCTGAACATATCTATAATCTATGTTATCATAATCTCAACACACAGGCTAATGTGCAGTTAATTCCAAGCCTTGCAGTAAAGAATTCCTCTGCAAGAATTTTTCATAAATGTATACAAGAAACCACAAGAAAACCTTGATCTCCACCCTCATCCTCATCAATGTTTATTTATCCTGGCATGTATGAGCCAGTCCTTCTCTAGGTTAGCAACGGAAACCATTGTTACTCTCTCTTCTATAAAAAAAATGAGCCTGCATGGTTATAGCAAAAACTATGATCCACAATAGCCCATTTTAGATTTCACTCTGCTCATTATCTCATACACAGCATTGTCAGATCACAGGAAAGAAAAAGTATCTACCATGGCTGTTTCCTCTGTTAAATTCCACTGCCACAGGGAATTCCAGCTTGAGAAATGCCACTCAGAATGGGAAAATTGAGTGGAGGGTGCCTTTTTATTTTTTTTATTAATTGATTCTACAAATATGTATGCAAATGCAAAGCTATACTTGTATATTTATGAACAGAGGTGAGCAAAGAGAAATATTTATAAAAGTATGTTTATTAAGGGACCTGTACCAGGCTTCTACTTTTGAGCCACAGTTTTATCAGTTTCTCAGTTCAATGACAATGCCAATTCCTGCCTGAGTTTTACCTCACCTTTCTAGCCTTGATAATCATCTGTGGAGCCGAAGATGAAAGCGTTGCTTCAACTAAGTCAGTTTAAAATGAAATTCAAAAGTTTTTTCACATTGGTTCTTTTCACAGATCACATTAATTCACAATTTAAGCAGTGATTAAAATTGCAGGTAGTAACTATAATTGAATGGGAAGGGTAAGCTTCAATTATCTCAAAACCTAAAGAGCACTTTCTAAACATACGTTTAGACAACAAAATCAGCATGTCTTTTATTTTGCTTGTGTTTATCTTTAGTAGAAACATGTTTAACCAAATCTTAACCAATTATTCTTGTGGTGAATAAGGACTGGTTCCAAAAATTTAACCCATAGCTTAGAAAGTAACTTTATACAAAAACCTACTTTTACCAAATCATCATATAACCAAACCTCAAATAATCAAGTGTTACATTTATATTCAAGTTTTATTGCTGCCCTAAGAGTAGGAGACAAAAAATTAAAGATTCACTGTCTTGAGATGACACAACCTTATTGAGCATTGCCAATATAATTCCTCTCTTTCAAAGCATTGTCAATGAGAGGTCAATTTTGGAGTCCTTGCATTTGGAAAATGGACAAAATCTTAAGAGGTTGCATCATCCCGGTCCTAGCAGTAAAACAGGACACACATATTAGTAGTTCAATAGAAAAACATTAATATGTGAAGTTGTAAGGTGTAAGAAGAGTTGAACAAGCAAACAGGGAAAGGTAAGAAAACCCAGAGAACAACTGCTGCGAAAAGCTGCTTTACCCTTGTGGCTACAGGGATGAAGGAAGGCGATAGCGCTGAGTCTAGGAATGCTCCAGAAGAAACCAGCTGCACAGAGTGTGGAGCTGTCTGGTGTTGGTGGGAAC
The DNA here is from genome assembly GCA_026826555.1 of Tolypeutes matacus. Taxonomy (NCBI): domain Eukaryota; kingdom Metazoa; phylum Chordata; class Mammalia; order Cingulata; family Chlamyphoridae; genus Tolypeutes; species Tolypeutes matacus. The sequence goes on from JAKSZT010053929.1 coordinate 12,437,006, forward strand.
CATTGAGGAGTATCAACCAAGGCTGCCGAAGCCACATGAAGCAGAAATAAATGGGGAGGGAGGAATATGCTGATTGCTCCTACCTCCTGGCCTCCAGTTTTCAGCAGCATTTCTTCTCAGTCAAACCCAACCAGAAGTCAGGTGGAAAGGCAACTGGGGAAACATAGTTTTGACAGATCAGCCCCCTGCAATACCTACATAGTAAGAGAAGCATGGGAAATGAATCCAAAGAAAAAGAAGCAAATAACCAGTGGAGATGTCATCTAAGCCCAGTATGTTGTTTGTGGATTATTGAACAGAGGCCCAGCACTGTGACCAGCAAAGAGTAGACTCTCAATAACCATGAGTAAAATTGCATTCATTTTCTCAACAAGTATTTATTGTGCAACTATGTGCTACACAATGTTCTAGATACTGGAAAAACAGCAATGATCAATAGAAATGAAGTTCCTTCTTCATGGAGCTTTTTATCACATGAATTGCCCAAGATCATAATGCAAATTATTACATGGACACAAACCAGAAGTCAGCTATCCCATTTATCCAGAGCAGTGATTCTTCTGTCACATCATGCTGGTCTTCTCCTTGGTATCAGAGTGATTGTCCTGACCACACTACCTAAAGGTAGCTCTCTTTTCTTCCCACTGTGCCTCTACACAATCCAACAATTCTCTTGAGTATCACAGCCCCTAACAATATCCTCCATAGCATTTATCTGAATATGTACTCAATTAAGTAATTATGTGTTATTTATTTAATGTCCTTCGCCCCTAAAAAATATGAACTTGGACAAACAGAAGCATATTTTGTTTCCTTCATTAGTGTACATCCAGCTTCTAGCATAATATGTCACACTAAGTAGGTGCTCAAAAATAATTTTTGACTGACTGAATGGATATAAGCAAACATCTTTCTAAATATGTATTAGCAGTTACTGAAAATCATGGTCTATATTAGTTCTATCTAAAATGGTTAAATAGCATCTTCCATGTAAATGCAATAATGGAGAGTCAGACAAATAAACCCTTCTGAGACCTGATGCCACAGTCTCAGCCCCATGATCAGCATTAATTATGAAACAAATATAGAAAAGTTAGTGGGTTATAATAAAACTCAGAGAACCTAAGATCCCAAAAACTTGCATTCAAATTCTACCTGTGATTTGTGATATAGTGTGGGTTATTTAATATCACTTTTTCTCACTTTCCTAAACTGTAAGAAGGAGAGGATAATGCTATTATATATCTCTCAGAGTTACAGTGAGTATTAAATTACACAACGTTAAAAAAAAAAAAAAACTCACTAATCAGCATAGCAGATCAATAACAAGGGGCATGGACCATGTCTTCCTAGTTCAGTGCTTATCAATTGCTCCTGACATGGTATTAGTCGGGTGAATGAAGAAATGAATGAATGAAATTGCAGAATAGGTAATAAGTAGTTATTCTGGATTTTGAATGCCTTAACTTCAATTTTCATCCTGGCTATCACTCTCCAGAGGCACTGAAATCCCAGATTAAAGCAATCTTAAACATCTACAACCAGTTTTCACTGATAACAGATAGTGGTAGCTTACGGATTAAGCAAAGTAATCTATGCCATCGGACAAGGGATAGTTCTTAATACGCTTAGATTTTCAAAAAGAGGAAAAACTCTGCTTTTCTCCCTCCCAGACTCGAAATGAAAACACTTCTTCCGCAAAGTTGACCTGCATTTGAAAGTGGCTAATAATCATCAAGAGCAATTCTTTCAGAGAAAGGAGAGTAGAGAAGTATCCCAATCCATAACCACCTGCTCCCTGATTAGAAGGCTTTTATAAATAAGAAAACACTTAAAATCTACTCAAATATTTAAAAGAAAAGAGTTAAGGAACCAATCATCTCCAGTACATTATATTATCAACCAGCAAAAAGAGAGAGAGAATGAAAATCAGAAAAACAAGCTCCAACTGTAATTCCAAACCACAATACATAAGAAGCATTGACAAATTCAGTAAATTACAAACTGGAATGTGAGAAAATGTCAAAAGAAGAAATTGTGTTGCAGATGTCAAACAAAGCTGACAGCAAAATTACGAAAGTGCCAGCAACAATCCTTGGGTAGCAAATACTATAAGTCAGCTCATTTACCAACCATGCCAACCCCCTTCTTTTTCCTTTCCTCTAATGTAAAGACCAGAAAACAAATGACTCGACTCTCTACCTCTCAGAATAAATATAAAACAAGATAAACAAGAGGATAGGAGTATCAGCTCACAAGAACATAACAAAGTTTAGAAGTCTAAAAATATATTGAGGTGGAGACACTGGAAAGCCCTGCAGCAGAGGTGGCTATTGTTCTGCTCTGGACTTGGAGATAAAATTTACAGAAGGTAGAGGGAGTGCTGAAAGGAACTGGGCACCTAGATACCCACTGAAGTCTGTCTTTAGAACACTTTTGCCTGTTGACCTACTTCCATTTCCTCTAAAGAGCAGCATCAGCCAGGAAGAGAACTAGAGCTGTCAGAGTGGGGTTTAGCACCCCAGAGAAGAGACCTCATCTCATGTTCAGCTCCCCTCTGGCTCATACAAAGCCAGACTTGTGTTGGTCAAGAAACCCGACTTCTGTTTACAGAGTTCAAAATCAGCTTACAGAACACAGATCTACTTACTCTAAAGCAAAGGTGACCCCAATTGGACCCTTAGCAAATCAGCCAGTTCTTCATTCTTAAATACAGATGGACAAACAATGATCAGCAACAGACATAAGAAGAAAATCAGAAACATTAAAGCAAAATCCAAGGTAAACACACAAAACAAATGAGCCTAAAGAAAAGTGATTAATCAATTAAAAAATGCAGCTGCTGAAAAGTGATTATATATCTATATATCTATATATGTATACATATGTTTATAGATACAATTATATGTGTGTAGGTATGTATATGTGTGAATGTGTGTGTGTGTATAGACACTTATTTTTTCACAGAAGTTTAAGAATGTGGACTCTGTAACAAGACTGCTTAGATGTGTTTGAATCTCAGCTCCACCTATTAGTAGGTGAATTTAAAGTAAATATAGTGATTTTAAAAACTACTTACATCATACAGTTGTTGCAAAGATTAATGAGTTCCTCTTTGTACACATTTATATCTCCACAACTTAAGCTCTGCATAAGTCTTTTTTATTACTTTAACATCTGGGACCTCTTGTAGGACAGAAACAAAAGAGCAAGGGGCATAGGGAAGAAAGGAAAGAATAGATAAGCAACATGAAACATTGTAGTTAAAGGCCCAGTTTGTAATTAATAAGAATTAAAGAAAAAGAAACAGAAGGGGAAAAAAAGACAAAAGGAAATTATCAAAGAAATACTAGAAGCAAATTTCTCAGAGATAAAATGAGACATGTATTTAGTATAGGATAAAGAAAAGATTCTAATAGCTTCCCAAATTCCAAAGTCACAAAAGAATAAAAATCAAAATGCCATCAGACTTCTCATCAGTAACACTGGATACAGGAAGTAATGAAATGATGAACAATAGTTTAAGAATTTTTATGGAAAGTGATTTTGAGCCAAATCTAGTGTGAGGATATAAGGATATGCAAAAAAGAGTCTAATGCCAGAGTCTCAGATGGTTTAGATGTAAATCCAAACTACAAGTGTTTTCCAATGACTTTTACAGTGAAGCTCTGCTGAGTAAGGGATTCCCTTAGCAATGTCCCAGTCATTTCCCACACCTTGTTATACTCATTTGGCTACTGGAAAAGTCTAAATTCAATGAGTAGGTCTTTGTCATATCTATTTAAAAACATGTATCTCCTGTTAAATTCAAATGCTCCCCTGGCCCCAATGGCTTAGAGAGAGAGAGAGATACAGTGGCGTGCTTTTTGTCTTGGTCATCAAGATATTCCCAGCTCCACCTTTAAAATTAATTCCTTAGTTGAGCAGGGAGAAGGGAGAGAAAGGGAAATGTCTCATCTGCCTGCAAACTGATGACCTATAATTTATTTGTAACTTTTCATGCCCTACATGAACAGCATCTTTTGGGATGCATTTGTTTGTTCCTAAGAAGTAGCATGACCCTAGGTGCAGTTTGCCTGGTGTAGTCAGGTTTTTTGTCTGTTTCCCAGCAGAAATATTATTAATATCCTTTTAATCTCAAATGTGCCTTGGTTTGGAGGATAAATATTATGGAGAGCCTATGCCAAGTACTGTCCATGGGGTTTCTCCACACATACCTCTGAGGTGCAGCTCAGCCTCTTCTTCCCTGCTTCTCTCAGTTGCCACCCTGCCCCCAAGGGCTCCAACTCATAGCTACTGGCAGGTTCATTTACTCACTGGGGGAGGATGCTTTTCTAGAGTGGAGGACTAGCAAGACAGCATAAAAGCCAATTACCTTAACTGAGGAATTAAGTCCCAAGGTGACAGTTGCGTAGGAGATCTTGAGAACAATTGACCCATATCACCAAAGAAAGTTAAAAGTCTCTAAGGAAAATTTCTTAAAGAAGAATGAAATGGGTTCCATTCAAAAGAAAAAGTAAGAAAGTTGAATATCTAAACACTATAGTGGAAAAAACATGTCTATCCTCAATAAGCAAATAACAACAAAAAGGCAGGAATTTGCAGAGCAGCCAACATCCTCACACACAAAAAAGCCCCAGACATATGTTTTCAGAGAGAACTTTTAACAAATCTTTAAAGAACAGATACTTCTAGTCCCATTTAAACCTTGTACAGCATAGAAAAAGAAATAAATTTCCAAATAATGTATACAAATTGTGGTAACATTGATACTGACCCCTGAGAAAGAATCTCACTTATAAATATTGAGGCAAAAAACCCCAGGGCAAATATTATTCAACCAGAATTCAATAGCATATGAAAAATAAAATACATCATCATTAAATGGAGTTTGTTGTAAAATAGAAGGGTAGTTCAAATATCAAAAATCTATCAATAAAATAAATCATACTAAGAAAAACTATATGAACATCATAGATGCCAGAAACGAAACGGACAAAAAAAAAGAATACTTCCTTAATATGGAATCTATATGTATTTCTATAGCAGCCTCAAATTAGTATCATACTTAACGGGGAAACACTGAAAGTATGTCAGGCACCAGACAAAAATATCTGTTGTCACTATGACTGTTTTTATTGTTCTGCAAGTACTAGGTGTGGTGGTTTGGAGCTATGTACTCCAGAAAAACATGCTCTTAAAACAAATCCATTCTTGTGGGTGTAAAGCTATTGAAAGTAGGACCTTTGGATTAGGTTACTTCAGTTGAGGCATGACCCAGGGTGGGTCTTAATCCTTTGTTTCAGTCTGCTATGCATACCAGAAATGGGGTTGGCTTTTACAATGGGTATGTATAAGCTTACACTCTTACAGTTCCAAGGCTGAGAAAAATGTCCAAATAAGGCAACGTCAGACAATGCTTTCTTCTTGAATACTGGCTGCTCTGTCACATGGCAAGGCACATGATGGCATCTGCTGATCTCTCCCTTCTCTTCTGGGTTTCCTTGTTTTCAGCTTCTTGCTTTTGTGGCTTTTTTCCCTCTCTCTCTCTGTATTCATCCCATTTATAAAGGACTCCAGTAAGAGGATATGATGGTTTGAAGCTGAATAGACTCCAGAAAATCATGTTCTTAAAGCTAATCCATTCCTCTGGGTGCAAACCTACTGTAAGTAGGGCCTTCTGATTAGGTTACTTCAGTAAGGCATGGCCTAGGGTGGATCTTAATCCTCTTACAAGAGACATTTTTCTCAGCCTCAAAACTGTAAGCTTGTAAGCTAATAAATTCCCACTGTTGAAGCCAACTCATTTTATTGTATCTGCTTGAGCAACCTAGCAAACGAATACACTAGGAAATGCAGGCAGTCAACAAAACCAGACTAAAAGTATTAAAAATTTGGAAAGGGAAAGATAAAAGTATTACTATTTGCACTGTATGGCTTCCAAGAGAAGCAACTGGCATAATCCCTGTAAATTACCTGGGTGTAAATGTATCTGTATGTATAACCACATATACTTATACACAGTAGTCATAATAAATATGATTTTCAGTATTTCGATTGGACAATAAGACAAAATGTTGAGAACTTGATTAAAAATTATAAAACTGATAAGAATTATTAATGTAATATTGAAATTATAAAATGAGGACTTTCAGCTAGTGTCTATAGTTATGGCCATGCACATTTATTGTGGAGGCCATAGGGGTCTTTTTTTTGTTTGTTTGTTTTACATATTAAAATACTTCTATACTAGCTGGAAAAGCTTTTCCCCAGACCCCCAAAAGCACCCTGCTTTTCCAGCCCCTCTATGACAGCCCAAACCATGCCATGATCTGACAACTAGTGCTAATGCCCAGCCCAACAAGGGCTTCCAGGGCCCGGCTCAATCAATCAGTATTCATCCCATGTGGTATCATGCTATTCAGACTTCAAAAATTTCCCATCTCCCAGGCATGGTCATAGAAGCCCCAGGACCCAGAAAGCTGATCCTTACCCCATCACCACTCATACCACTATTCTGCACCAGTAGCCCCAGGTAGGTGCTAAGAAAGGCCCCCTGGAGCTTGCTGGCCCCCAACCCAGGAGCTATCCCCCAGAGGGTGCTTTTCCTCCCCTGTCCTTGGTGACAGCACTAATACCCAGTAAGCAAATACCAGTTATTCATCCATGCCTGTTGTGCCCAACAGCTGCTAGTCACTGCTGCCCCTGAGTAAACTTTGCTGAGCCACATTTGGACACTGCAGTCTCCATAGGATTTTAATTTTTGAATAAAGCCTATGAGAGACAAGGAGGGCATAAGTGCTGTCTGCTTGGCTTATGGGATGATTCTGCTAGTTGTAAAATATTTCTAAGATCACTCAACCATCCCATACCCCAGTAAATATGACAGAATTTAGGGGACAGAAAGAGGAGGAGAGTTGGAAGGAAGATTAGGTGTGACGTCAACTTACCTGGTGAGGTGAAAAGAAGTACTATCAAATCTCAGTAGAACACGATATTGAGATTAAGGTTCTTTTAAAAATATATATATACAAGTAACAACAGAAAACCTATAAACAGTGTAATCATCATAAATTGGGAGTGGGTGTTGAAGCCTCCTTTTTCATTTAGAGGAATCAATAGATAAAGAAGTTATAGTGTGGAAAAAAAAAAGAAGTTATAGGGTAAACATACTATTTTCGAGTAATGGAAGGAACCCAAAGAAGAACCAAACAAGAGTGGTTGAAAGTGGTTGCCTCTGATTATTGGGATGAGGTGGGGAAATGTGAGGCTGGAAGCTTGCTTTTCAGTGTTAACTCCTTTTTACTCTTTGGTTGTTTTTCTTTCCAGGTGTGTATTATTTGATTTAAACTGTTATAAAAGAAAATAACACACTTTACTATAAACTTTTGATGGCAGAATATGAATCTTATTTCTTTTCTTTTCACCAAAATTTATTTCTAATCGTGAGACTGTATCTTTAAATGGTTGTTTTCCACCCTCTATCCCAATGTTATCATTAAAATAATAAGCAATTCTGAAAGTAAACAATAAATTATTCAGGGGTTAAGACACTGGAATGAGATGATTAAATCACCAGAGAAAAACTAGGGTTATAGTTTAGTTGCTATAGATACAAGAATATCCAAATTTTTAAACCATGTGAATTTTAAAATTATTTATAGACTTACTGAATTAATTACAAAGTATTGCTCTTGATAAGACAATTGATTCTGTTATTTTTAGCTTGTTTTTCATCTAACTCTAGGCATCATTGAGGTAGTTTATATTTGAGCAGATACAAATAAAAATATGCACAGTCTACAGAATAACATGTTTATGTGAAAATTACACTTAGACGCCCCTTTAACTCACCAGTCAACCTACTGAAATCTCTGATTTCTCTACGCTGCTTCCATTTACTTCCCAGATACACTTTCATTGATGTTCTTCAGTCTGAATTTGATTCATGAATATCTTCCCCAAGGTTTCCAGTGAACAATTCCTGGTAAAGTCCCTCAGACTTGTTTGTTTCCAATTTCCTATAGGTCTCTCAGATGGCATGGGACACATTTGGTCAACTTCCACATCCTTCTCCTCTGAAGGTTTCCAGACAATGGCCTACCCTGATTGAACTCTTTGGACAGAATGACATCTACAGTGATTCACCTCTTTCCTGAACGGCTGGACTACACTACATTTTTATCATAAATTTTATATTTTTCACAATCTCTCCTTGTACTCCCATCCAGATTCTAAATTCCTCAAGTCTTTTCATCAAATATTCAACTTTGCTTTCTTCCCATGTGGTGACTAGTACAGTGCTGGGTAAATAATAGGCCCATAAAATATTACTTTTGTTTTAAAGTTAAAGCCAGGCCCTCCAGGGGACTATACCCACGCTCTAGGTCAGTACCATGGTCTTGGCCAATTCACCAAGCCAAAGCAATAAGATCTATTCTTTGTGTAATTGTTTTCTTCTCCTTCTACTGTTTTTATTTCATTTAACTTTGTGAAATAATAAAATATTTCCAAATATTTTCAGACACATACTTTTGTGATATGTAATGAATATTAATTTTCTTTTGCAAAACATCAGATAAACCAAATGCAAATGCAAACCACTTGCAAATGCAAGTCCAAAACACATTCTAAAGGCAAATAGAGATCATTTTACAGTATTTCAAACATTTTTATTTTTAATATATATCCTCATCAGCTTTCCAAAGGTATCTGAGTTGGCTTGCAGTAAAAGATTTACATACCTTGTATATAGTAAGCTTAATAAAAATGAAATAGGTTTTGGAAAGCCTTATGTTTGAAACCAAATAGCTAATCTAGAGTCTTCTGGCAAAGGCAAGCTTTGACTTGTTTTTAGCTCAGAAATAATATAATGATTAAATCGTCATTTTCAGAAAACTAGTCTTTTTAGTGTTAAAATATCTGCTTATATATCTCTAAAAAGTGTATTGAGGAGTTTCAACTTGCAATCTGAACATGAAATGGTTCAGTTTTTTTCCAGCAACTGCTCTCTAATTGTGCTATATTTATCCTACCTCCTGTCCCACTATGTACTCTAATGACATACTGGCTAGATTCAGTACTTTTCCACTCTATTTTGCTTATTTAAGAAGTCTCACTTGGGGCAATAAAAAGTCAGGACATGAGCAGTTTGTAGGTGGGCTGGTGGGGCAGGTGCACGGAGGGAGATACTGTAAGTTGGAAAGAAGGACTGCTTTTGATCTCCTTCTCTCTTCCCTTTTCTAGTTAATAGTGGATCCACTGTGTAGGGACAAGGAGGAGGAAGTGGTAAAAAGATAAACTTCTCTTTCCTGGCTGACCAGGAAGCAGGCCTCTCCTTGGTTGATTGACACTCTTCTCTGCCAAGGTCCTCCATGTTGCTGGTTCCCAAATGTTGGCTCTCTTATGCATGGTCTTCCCAGGGAGCCCAGCTGGTGCCTCTACACTGCATGAAGAAGGGCTAGCTCTGGATAGCCCTCTTCCATCAACACCACTTAACTCCCACCAAAAGGAGTTACCCACTGACTCTGGATGGTAGGTTTCCTTACCCAGGAAATTTTTTTTTAATTTTCACAAAGAAAAATCAAGTCCAATTCTCTTTTCCTCTGCTCTGTGAACACAAAGGTTAATTAGTAAGCCTCCTGGCTAAACAAGCAGTACTGCCTCTAGACCCAAGTAATCTGGCACCTTCCTTGGGTCCCTTGCTTTAGAGAAACTGGCTCTGGCTCTCTTCTGAGACTACCCCTTCCCATGAAAGGAGTCTGTGAGACATACCTACCACAAGCCTGCACCCCACTCTCTCTCTTTCTAGACTATGCTTCAGGCACCTGGGCTCTGAATGGATCTCTTTCCTAAGCCCACCTTCCCAAGGGCATATAGCATCACTGTGTGCACGGTCCCAGACTGAGGAGTTGTCAAAGAGGGTCTTGGTTGTGGTCACTGAGCTTGGACATGTGGACTGAATGCCCATAAGGAGTCAGATTTGGGAACATGTTCCATATGAGACTTCCACTTGAACTCTTGCTCTGGGTCTCCAAATGTTAATGGCTAACTAAAACCACCCTCCCATTCGAAGAATGAAATGGCCCTCTGAACATCTTACAGGCACCCCAAATCTCATGAAACACCATTCCCTTGTCTTAGAGGAAGGGAAGCACTCCTTCCTTGCCTCTACCTGGATAAAAGACTTATCCTTTCTCATTCCTTTCTTATTTTGAGATGGAGTTTGTTGTGGGTATAATATGATAGTTAATGGTAGAGTCTGTTTTAAACTAGTGCTTCTTAGTAAAACCATGAGCCGATAGTCCTACCTCCATTCTGTCAGCTGGAGCAGAATAGTCCTTTAATAGGGTAAATATGTTCTCCAGTTTGCTGCAATCCCTTCCTAGGTTATATCACTCATGTTCTCATATCAACGTGTGAATTTGCAATCCCTGTTCTAATATTTCCATCCTAAGGAACCCAAAAATGGTGGCATCAGTGATGGAAATAGGAAAGATGATGCTGTTTTGTAGAATTCAATTTTATTGATCTTCAGTCTGAATTGACAGGAGGACATCACTGATGAAATGTCCTGTAACAAGAGGTACAAGTTTAAATTTCAAGAAAATGTTGGTAAGAAGAGTACCACAAGCCGAAGTCTGGTTTATAGGGGCTATTAGCTCTGGTGGGAACAAAAGTCTCATTGATTTGTCCACCCACCAATTTATTTATTTATCTATTTGTTCATTCAATGATCTGACAAATATCTACTGAGAGTCTATTATGTGCCTGGCACTGGACTGGGTGTTGGTAATTCTAACATAAGGAAAAGTAGAAATGGCCTGTGCCCTCAGTGATAGGGAGAACACTGTAACAATGAGGAGAGTGAAATGGATGGTAGAACATGAAAGAACAGGCTGCAGATATGAATCCAAACAAGGGGTGAGTGATTTAAAGCTCATGACATAAGGGATGTTTCCAGAAACAGAACTGAAGAGTACATCCTAGCTGGTAGAAAATACAAAGTAGGAAATCAATGAAATAATGGCTTTGACATACCAGAAACATGCCAGTTATATGAAGGCCTTTAAACTTGGCAATAGAGACTACTAGAAACAGGAGTCTTGTTATACGCATGTGGCTGGGGAAGGAACTACTGTCCAGGATGTGCCTAACCTAAGAAGCATGGAGCAGCACCCTGTGATGGCTGAGAGGTCCTGACGGCATCCACGACCTCACTAAAGTGTCCAGAGCCTTAAACAGAAACAAGGTACAGATAGGAATCTGCAGAGAGGCACCATAATCTTTCATAGTCACATTTTAGATGTTTCAAACCATCCGTGTATTACAGGAAGGAAATTATAAGGCAGAATTAAGGAATTCTCCTGAGGAGAATGAAGATAATGAAGTCTATGTTGAACATAAACCAAAACTAATTAACTCTCCAACACTGCTGCACAGAGTATAAATTTTACCAATACATTTGGAATCGACAAAATAAAATAAATGTTTTTATTAGCAATAAAGCAATGCAGTCATACAACAGACAAGTATCTTAACAGTTCATGGCATGTTGGATAATAAATCTTTTACATTTGTGTTCCATTGATGCATGAGGAAAAACAATTTATAATCAGCTCTCACTTGAGAGCTTCAGAATGATTCCCCTTGCCCCCATATTAGTGTACCACAAAAGGAAAGTAGGAATCTCTGATTTCTTATAAGGGCTAATTGTTGCTTTGCTGAGGAGACCCCTCCTCATAGCAGCAGCCTGAATCTGCTTTGGTGGAACTACTTCGCCCCTACTCTTAGTTCACAAGGTTTTGTGGGAACCCATCACTGGACACAAGGGCAAAGCTAGACCAGTCGTTCATTCCCTCCCAGTGGTTGGCTCGTGAGTAAGAATGGGACCCAGTATAACCAGAGAAGGAATGAACTGTCAACCAGGCCTTTACAGCTGGACTTCATGTGTGAGGAAGTGAGCTTAAAGCAGCTGCAGTCTCCTTGTGACCCCAAGGGCAGAACTTGACCTCTAATGGGGTCAATTAGAAAAAGTAGAGCTGAGAGAAGCCAAACACATCCCTGGACTTTTCTGTTACATGAGTCACTACGTTTTCCTTTATGCTTGATTCGGTTTGGATTGGTTTTTCTGTCATTTATATGAGAAAATATCTTAATTGATACAGTATTAAACACAGGTGAAGATGCCCAGATAATAGCAGCCATTAATCACATTTATCTCATTTACATGGTACCTCTTATACCCTAGACATGATCCTTGATCATATGGTCTTACAGTCCATTTAAGGAAAGGAAACTTACATAAAGGAAGGTGTTCCCCAAAAAGATAGGTTCAAGTCCTAACCTCCGGTTCTGTGAACATGAATTTATTTGTAAATAGGATCTTTGAAGATGTTATTAATAACATGAGGCCAAACTGTGTTAGGGTGGACCTTAATTCTATAAGATTTGTGTCTTTATAAGGAGAAGAAATTTGACACACAGAGAGAGATGGACAAAGGTAGAGATTGAGCTATGCTGTCATAAGCTGAAGGATGCCAGGGATTGCCAGCCACCCACCAGAAGCCAGGAAAGAGACATGGAAGGGATTCCCCCCATTTAATAGGAATCATGGCCCTGCTGACACCTTGATTTTGGACATCTAGCTTCCAGTGCCACGAGACAATAAATTTCAGTTATTTAAGGCAACTAGTCTGTAGCACTGTTACGAACAGCCATGAAAAACTAAGACAGGCACATACCACATGGAATAAACAACACAAACCAAAGTGCCAGCAATATGGTGAGCACCAGAGGCGCAGGCAATTACACCACCATGAGCTAGTGCCTGTGATACACAAGCGCATTTCACTCTCAGAGCTGTTGAGGCTAGTAAGCTCAACCGTAACATTTATCTTCATACTCCATGAGTTTGTTCTATTTTGGGTACAAATAGATCAACTATTAACTCCCACACTGTATGTATAAAATTCTTACAGTATCACAAGTTATAATCTTGTGTATCTATATTCATATAAAATTTCTAAAAATGATCTAAAGCAAAAGGAAAGCACAGTAGAAACGACATCTGGTAAGGACTTGGGTTTCATATCTCCAAATTCCACTGAAATTTTAAGTACCAAGAACGGGGAAATGATTTTTTTAGAATGTTTTAATCTGAAATAATCATAGATACACAGGAAGTTGACAAAATATAAAGAGAGTTCCCTTGTACCCTCTGCTCATCCTCCAATGACAAGATCCTGATAAGATCCTGCACAGCTACAGTAGAATTCCAGAACCAGGAAATTGACATCAGCCAAGTCCACAGAGCACATTCATATTTCACCAGGTTTTCAGGTACTTGTGTGTGTGTGTGTGTGTGTGTAGAGCTCCACGCAGTTTTATCCCCTGTGTAGATTTGTGTGACCACCAGCACAATTAAGACTCAGATCTGTCCATCAGCATGAGGATCCCTCATGCTGCCCCTTCTACAGCCACCACCACTGCCACCCCCATCCTCAACCACTGGCAATAATCAATCTGTTCTCCATGTCCACAATTTTATCATTTCAAGAATGCTCCAGCAAGCACATATGCTTTTCTCACCCGGCATCATTTCCCTGAGATCCATCCACACTACCACATGCACCAATGGTGTGTCCCTCCCTGTGGCTGAGTGGTGTCTTGTGGTACAGAGGCACCAGAGTCTCAAGTTTGAACCATTTACCTACTAAAGGATTGTTTGGTTGCTTCCAGTTTGTGGCCATTATGAACAAAGCTGCTGTGAACATTTGTGTACAGATCTTCTACTGGGAATAAACATTCACAGTTCTGGGATAAACGCCAGAGAGTGGAATTGGCAAATGCTTTTTAGATTACATTTTCTCATCGCACATCCTCCTTTCTGTTCTCTGCCTCTGGCAGTCATAGGCTTCATTCAAAAGACAAGGGTCATTGCTGGTCTCTTTAAGTTCTTCCAGATGCAACATTTAAAACTCTCCAGAGTTGAGGGGCAGCCTATTTTTCTGAACTCAATATATTGAACATTTTCTGATCCTGTTGCCTGGAAACAAGCTACTGAGAGTAGAATGATCAGATCTTTTCCTCGCACCGAGAAAACAGCCGCCAGGCTGTGATTCATGCTTCACAGGCTAGTAAATAGTTCATAAACTTACAGGCAGGTGAGGTATTTTTGAGGTCTCTTATCCAAACTACCATCTAATATTTGAATTTTCAACATAATATACAGAAGATACCTTGACAACATCAGTGTTACAAAATCTCCCCCAAAGTTTTATTTGTGAGGAAAGAGGGGACAAAGTCACTGAGATGTGATTCAATTCTTGAAAAATCAATGAATTTCTTCTATGTGTTGTCAACCTCATTTTTCCACTGAGAGACAAAACATTTCACGTGAATCCCAGAGCAAACGCATTCAATAGGCCAAAGGAAGAAGAATGCATTTCTTGAAGTGCACCCCAAGTTTTCTGTTTACTTTATTAACAGGTAACAATTATCGTTCTCAATCTTTGTTCTTCTATGCTTATACCCAAACATAAACACACACACTATTGGTCTTGGGTGAGGGTCTACCTTCTGGTAGGTGGTAAACCTTCCAGATTCACGTACATCTGCCCAAAGCCCCAAATCACACAATGTTCTAGATGGAAAAGGAGGAAACACAGATAGAGCCTTTATTCCACAATAATGACTGAATGCTTATGAGGTACAGGTCCTGGAATAAATGCCAGTACTTCATAGCAGTGAAGAGGACAGATAAAACCTGCCTTCCTGGAGATTAGGAAAGTTTGAAATGTCACACGTTCAGATGTTGTGAGGACAAAATAATGCTTCGGGAACATGCAAAAGGGGAACAAAGCTGAGTTAGGTAATTGGAGAAGCCTTCCAGGAGGCAGTGGAGCTTCAACTGAGTCCTAGAAGATGAGTAGGTGTAGAACACGAGTCATCTCAAAGGAAAGCAAGCATGGCTTTTTCAGCAATCAAAAGTAGTACTACAGCTGATAGGTGCGTGTCCAAGAGACTTAAATCTTTGGGCTGTCCATGAAACAGTTGGGCCCTGAATCTCAAAAGATATGCAACACCTACACTCCAGTTCACTGGACTCACCCAGGACAACTAACAAGGAGATGATGATGGACAATAACTATCCCAAGGAACAGAGACAGTCTGCAACTGCAGGCAAGATAGTCCCATCCATTTGCCCCATGGGATCTAAGCCCTCTCTCAATTAGAGGTGGAGTGGGCATCACCATCCCAGAATCCTCAGGATTTGGGAATGTATGAAGAACTAGAGTAGACTTACCAGTATTCTACTATAGACTTACTATGATTCTAGCAATGGAAGAACGTTTTATCACTGATGTGGAGGCTGTGGCCACTGGAGGTTCTGAGGGGAGGGAGAGAGAAAAACAGGTACAATATGGGGGCATTTTGAGGACTTAGGTATTGTCCTAAATGACATTACAATGACAGATACAAACCATTACATATCTTGCAATAACTTACAAAAATGTGCAAAAGAGAGTGTAAACTACAATGTAAACTATAATCCATGCTTAGTGGCAATGCTCCAAGATGTGTTCATCAATTTCAACAAATGTACCACACTAATGAAGGATGTTGTTAATGTGGGAAAGTGTGGGAAGGCTAGTGAGTGGGACATATGGGAACCCCCTATATTTTTTATGTAACATTTATGTAATCTAAGCATCTTTTTTTTTTAAGTATATTAAGAAAAATAAAGATTTCCTTTAAAAAAAAAAAAGTGGTTTGGGATGGCTGGTACACTGAGTGCCAGCAGGATGATGGCGAGAGGAAGGGCTAAGAACGCAGGAGCCAGGACACAGATGGCCTGGAGCCTGTAAGGCAGGATTTGTGTTTGTTTTTACCATTTTCCTTAAGTGAATCTTTATTGCTTTCATAAAAATTAAACATATTCACTGAAAAACCCCAAACAAGATAAATATAGTCAGATGGACAGTTTAGATTAATAAAGAGTTCAAGTATGGGGAAAAGACAATCCACTGGGCAAATACTCTCAAAAGAAAGCCCTTTGGGACTCTGTGCTAGTCCTCACCTCTTTTTGCACTTCCACTGCCCCTTCCCTTTCCTGCACCCAAGCCAGCTCTCCCCTCCCTCTCGCCTCTACTGTGCAGTCTTCCCTTCAACTCCACCCCTGCCTCCCACAGTGCCAGCCCCTCCACCACTCAGAGTCAATAACTCCTTTTTGTGTACTCCCAAAGTGTGCTCATGTTATGTTTTAGATATTATCAGACAGAATTATAATGAATTTTTAAAAGCAGTTTTATTCACACTGTACAATCCATCCAAAGTGTACAATCAATGGTTCTCAGTATAATCACAGAATTGTGCATTCATCACCACAATCAATTTTAAAAACTTTTCATTGCTCCAAAAAGAAAAAAACCCACACCTCTTATATCTCCTTATTATTCACACAGCATTGATAATGTACCTTTGTTATAACTGATGAAAGAATATTAAAATATTATTGTTAACTATAGACCATAGTTTGCATTAGGTATATTTTTCCCGTATACCACCCTTCTATTAACACCCTGTAGTAGTGATGTACATTTGTTCTAGTCCCTGGAAGAACATTCCTATATTTGTACTATTAACCACATTCATTGTCCACAACAGAGTTCACTATGTTATACACGTGTGTCTGTTTCCATTGGTCGACTGAGCTCCTTGAAGATACTTGTTCATTCATTCACCCACTCACTCATGCATTAAATATTTATTGAGAGCCTAGTATGTGCCCAGCAATGGTCTAGATTCTGGCAGCAGATCGATGAACGAAGCCATCAACAATCCAGACCCTCTTGGAGAATAGAGTTTGTGTAGCTGAAATTTCCATTGATATCCTGGTTTCCAAGAAGGGAGTCACGTGGGATTTTCAGTTTTTCACTGCTGGGAGGAAATTCTTTGAGGAATTTTGATCTACACAAACTATTCTGTTCTGTCAAGACAGAGACACTCTAAAATCTCATTGGGGTTCTCTTACATGGGAACCACTCTTTAACACCTGTTTAAAAGCCTTCTGCTCTTCCCTTTTGAGAAAGGAGAGTCATCACTCTGAAGAATGGTCTCCAGGTGTATATACAGTTTGCTGGATCTGGGGCTTAGCTGGGCAGTTGGAGATACTAGTGGACACTTCTCCTCGGCTGTAAAACTCCCCATCCACAAGGAACAATAACTGTATTCTCCCACATAGGTCTTGAACGCTACATGCCAAATTGATCAAAGTTCTTTGGATTCTCTTGAACAGCCATTCACTATTAAGTCCTAATCCTCCAGAGGCCAGGAACAAAAAGAGCTCCAGTCTCCATGAATGTTAGGCAACTGACACTCTTTCCTATTCTCATCCTCAGCTCAGTGAGTGGTTCTTTCATTTTAGCCGTATGATAATTCAGTTTCAGGAGTCCCGTTGTCATTCTCTGCCACCAGACTTTATGACTAGTCCACAGGTCCATCTCAATAAGTTTACCTAACTTTTTATTTCTCCTGTTACAGAGTTGAGAAGGTTATTCTTTTACTCTAGGCTCCTGGATCCTTATGCAATTACATCTGACCCCTTCTAGAACTCCTTATTGTACCAGTCTTCATTTGGATCTAGAGCAATGGATGCCAGCTCCCCTTACTCTTACAGAAAAAGGGAGGCCACTCAAAACATTATTCCACTTTTTAAAATAATCATCGTCTCCAAGTGGAATGGCCTTCTGGAATTCCAGACATAGAAACAGATAAAATATTTGCTTTCTTCTTTAAGATCTACCTCTCCATGCACCCTATTACAGTTTGCAAATTGCCTTAAGCCAGTGTTTATTTTCTTTTTATATATATATATCCCCCCCGCCCTCCAGTTAACAGTCTTTTAGTCTTAGGTACATGGACCAAACCCAAGATACAACCTTCCCCTTACTTCCCACTAAGTAGTACCGAAAATATTTTCCTTCTCCGCTCACTTCTTTGGGAAGCCAAAAGGCTAGTGCAGCAGCTGTCAGGAATGAAGGCACAATGCACAGGCAGAGCTGGGGTCATCTGAGTTGTATGAGATAGGCTGCCACTGACCAACTGGAGTCACTGGACCCTGCCCCCATCCTAAGCAGGGGAGGTTCCAGATCACCCTCGAGCAGTGTTTATTTTCTAAGCATATTTGATGATAAGAAACACTTAGGGTACTTTAAAACAGAGATTCCCCAGTCCCTTCCCTTTTAGAATCTGGTGTAATAAGTCTGGGTGGGACCAAATGACTCATACGTTTTAACAGGCTCCCAGGGATTATTAATACCGTGTCAGTTTGGGAAATACTGCCCTAACCAATCATGCATTGTGTACTGATATCAAGCTTCTAGTGAGAGTCGAAATTAAGAATGTTCTTCAGGAGTGCATGAGAGTTTAAAACATTTAAGAGAAGTTTTAGAAAATATTTCTTAATTCTTAAATTTTTGAAGTGGTGGTGTATTAGAAAGCACATGGAATTTATATTTAGGAGAACCTCAAATGCAGCTTCAGTTTCTGCCAGTTATAGGTTGTATACCTTGGTCTAATGTAAACATTTCACAAACACCCTAGGCCAGACGCTAGCCCCCAAGACGCTTGCTGTCCAGGAGGAGAGACAGAATGTAAGCAACTAGCACAGTAATGTATTATAAGTGCTGGAATGAATGAGTGCATTTATGGTACTCAGGGAAATTTACCCAGACTGTGGAAATCAAGGAAGGCTTCTGGAAGGAAGTGATGTCTGAGCTGATTTCCTGAATATCCTGAACTTCAGTTTCCTCATTCTGTAAAATGGGAATAATAACTTTAATCCCACAGGGTTATTATGGAGGTCAAATAAATAAATTAACCTAGTGCATCATTATCACTCAAAAGCATTAAACCCTTTTTTCAAATTAAGGAATCCCAAAGCCATCAATGAAAAGGAATAGAGAGAGCATAACATAGAGAGAAGCTTCCCCAATTATAATGAGGTGGAAAGCAATACTAAGTAATGTATCTTAGCTCTTTGTTCTAAATATAAAACAAAATTTCCCCAGGTGCTGCCTCCTCCATTTGTTCTTCATTTAATCATGTATTATTTCAGAGCAGAAATTGCCTCCTCTGTATTCTTTATAACGCCTTAACACATATCCAATATGCAGTTGGATGGAACTAAGTGAATTTTATTTAAATTAAATTGACACACACACCAATGTGTGTGTCTCTCATGTATCTCATGTATAATCATTAATCCAATCAAGAACCCAGTGAGGAGGTTATATTTCTCCCATTTAATTATCCTGGGTTTATAATCCACGATCAAGGAAATCCGGAGATTGAAGCCCTCATGCTGGCTTAAATCAGTAGCTAATGAAGATT
Source organism: Tolypeutes matacus (assembly GCA_026826555.1). Classification (NCBI taxonomy): domain Eukaryota; kingdom Metazoa; phylum Chordata; class Mammalia; order Cingulata; family Chlamyphoridae; genus Tolypeutes; species Tolypeutes matacus. The sequence goes on from JAKSZT010053929.1 coordinate 12,456,401, forward strand.
TAAAACCAAGGCTTCCTGCTTTCTTTTCCTTTAACAGAGCTAGCAGGTCATTTTTTTAAATTGAAGTCTAGTTTATTATTAAGAACCTTCATTTATGACCATGATTGGTAGCTATGTTTCAATATTTGTGCATCAATTGTAATAAATGTACCATCCACATATAATATAATATGTTATTAATAGAGGAAGGGGGAAGAGGGGGAGGATGTTGGGTACATGGGAATCCCCTGTATATGGTACGTGACTTTTCTATAACCTGAAACTTCTTTGAGGACAAAATGAAAAAAGTAAGACACTGGAGCAATAAACAGAAGACAATGTCACTGTACATTTTGGACAACAGATCTTACAGTGATAAAAGGCAAATGTCAAAAAAATGTTTAATATTTTTTCATTATTTTTTATTATCCCAATTTTTTATTTTTTAATTTTTCAAAATTTTTTTGTATTTTATTTCTTATTTCCAAAACAATCATTGTTATTTCATTTTCTTATTAATTGTATTTGGCTATTTTATTGGCTTAATTTTTGAAGAAGTTTTGGATCACAGAAGGGTTACAACTGTGGCAGGGGAGGATCTTTGGTGCAGTGTGTCAGTGATGGGGGATACATGGTAGGAAGCTCACCTGGGCACACATATAAGGCATATAAATGTATTCAGATATTCACAGGACATCATGACGGTGGGTGGAGACTCACACATAAACTGAAGGAATATCAAATTCCCATCCTGGGGAGCTCTGCCACATTTGTTAATGGATCAGCAGGAATCCCCCAAGTACAGGGGGAGTGACTAGTAAAGGAGGATGGTCCATTGATGGTCTTTTGATATTGATGACTATGCGTATGAACCTTTACTCTTGAAATTGAAACTTAGCCTATTATTATAGGGTGCCTAAGCATTACCTCCTGAAAGCCTCCTTATTGCTTAAATGTGGCCTTTCTCTAAGCCAAACTCAGCATATAGTTACATTACCTTCCCCGCAATGTGGGACATGACTCCTGGGAATGAGCCTACCTGGCATAGAGGGATTGTTACCAAGCACCAACTTACAATGCAACTGGAAAAAGACCTTGACTAAATTTGGGAAAAGGTAAAGACAAATGAGTATATATGGCTAAGAGACTTCGAAGTGAGTCAGGAGGTCTTTCCAGAGGTTGCCCTTATACATGTCTCAGCAGGATCTCACTGACTGCCAAAGTAAATACTACCCCAAATAGCGGGGCTCCTGAGGGCTCTGGAGACATCCAGACACTATAGTCAGGGCCGATAGCTCAGGTGGGCCCTACTTTGGAGTTTATGCTCCCCAGTGTGACAGAGTTGAACTCAGTTGTGGTTTCCCTACACATGGCTCTTCTGTCCTTCTATTTGAACCTATAATTAATACTACAGTTGGTAGGTATATGTCCAAGCAACTTAAATCTTTAAGCTGTTCACATGCCAGCTGGGTCCTGAATCTCAACAGAGTTGCAACACCAACTCTGCAGTTCATTGGTCTCACCCAGGACAACTAACAAGGAGATGATGATGGACAACTACCATCCCAAGGAACAGAGAGTCTACAACTGCAAGCAAGAGAGTCCCATCAATTGGCCCCATGGAATCACAGCCCCCTCACAGAGGTAGAGTGAGCATCACCATCCCAGAATCCTCAGGATTGGGGAATGAACTATGGACTAAAGTAGACTTACAGGTATTCCACTTTAGACTTATTGTGATTCTAGCAATGGAAGACATTTTTTCATTGGTGTGGACGCAGTGGCCACTGGAGGTTCTGAGGGCAGGAAGAGGGAAAAACAGGTGTAATACGGGGGCATTTTCAGGACTTGGGAATTGCCCTAAATGACATTGCAATGACAAATGCAGGCCATTATATATCTTGCCATAACCTATAGAATTGGGTGGGAGACAGTGTAAACTACAATGTAAACTTCAATCCACGCTTCATGGCAATGCTCCAAAATGTGTTCATCAATTGCAATGAATGTACATCACTAATGAAGGATGTTGTTAATGTGGGAAAATGTGGGAGGCATGGGGAGCAGGGCATATGGGAATCCCCTATATTTTATTGTGACATTGTGTATTTAAAAAAATTAAAAATATAAAAATACAAAAAAATTTTAAAAAAATTTCTGTATCAAAGTACAAAGTTTGGATCAAAGAATAAAGCCTTCTATTTAAGCTATTTTCAGTTGTAAATATTTGATTTTATACAAGATTTTATTTTCTTGGAATATATAAATTTAACAATTAAAAAGATATTAAAAGAAATAAAGAAAATCAATTAAGGAAAGAAAAAACCAATCATTTAAAGGAATTAAGAATTCCTATTCTCTTCTGACAGACACATTATATTTGAGAAACAGACCTTTGATTGTTTAACATACCACAATGGATCACCTTAGAAATTTGTATCCTGAAAATCAAGAATAGATTTTAATGTTGAAACAACAACAACAAAAAAAACACTCTAACCAAAAATAGAAGTTGGTGTTTATAAATATTGAAGTGGTTGATTTGTTATTTTTAAGCTTTTAAATCTGAAGATTTTAGGTAGTGGGGGAATTTTGTTGTGTCTGGGTTCTTCTGGTTTTTAGCTTTTATGTTATGAGTATATTTGTAAGATATTCCTTTGGAGCCAAAAAAGGGCCTGCTTTGTACTATTTTTAAATCAAAGCTTTTCCAAGTTCATTACAAAATAAATGCCCCCAGAGTAAGGTGGAGCACACAACAGACTTGCAATGAATTGAGCATTAACAATAACAACTTTAGAGCTGGTAGGGATTTACACACCTAATCCAAGACTGCTAACAGTGACCCCAGGGCAAACATATCTTGCGCATGCAGAATTCTGCAAAATTTTGAATTAGTTCCTAAAATTAAATTTTCGAAATTTCATATTGAAAATTTCAGATTTGTAGATTCTCTCGAAAAATAAGTAGACCTGGCAGCACAGGACCCACCTTCTTGTACCAACACAGTTGGCTGGAGCTGGGGGTTAGCAATCCCCTCTAGAAAGGGTATGTGCTATAGCATCAAACATCATCTTCCTTCCCTTGTTTATTTTCCCTTCTTGCCCTGATGACAATCTGAATTTCGACCGCTTGCCTTAACCTAATACCTTCATGCTGCAGAAAAAGGAACTTATTCCGAGTAAACAGAACAAGTTAGTCCTTTGGCTCTGGTGATGCTGCATAATAAAAAGCCTCAAGAGCTCAGCAGCATATAACAATGAGCATTTATTTTGCTCACGTGTCTGGGGTCAGCTGGGGTCAGCTGGGGTGAATTGGCTCTGATATATGTGTCACTCATTCTCCTCCCAGAAGCAGCAGACTTGCTGGACACCTTCTTTTCATGGCAATGACGGAAATGCAAAAGGGCAAAGGGAGCAAACATGCTATCTTAAGGTCTAGGCTCACAACTGGCAGGCCAGCACTTCTGTCTCTTTCAACTGGGTAGAACAAGTTACATAGTGGAAACGAAGTCGACGGACAGGGAAATGTATGCCAGCTCTTTAGTGGGAGGAACTGCAAAATCCCAGCATGGACAGGGAGAAGGGAGATTAAAAAATTAAAGCCAATAATACAATCTACACTGGAGAGTTAGGCAATTACCATTGCAGAGTCTCCATGAAGCCCAAATTCACTCATTTCCCTTTCCTTTCTGACCTGAAGCCATCTGATTTGGAGACATCTGGTCTAAGCTCACCCTACAGACAAGAAAACTTAGCCAGAGACTAATACCATCAGAGTCTCCGAGTGGAATTTGTACCCTAGCCCACTGTCCTTTACTTCTCAGTTTGATGATAAAGCATTGTTATCTTACCTGTGTGAAATAAAATAAGTACTCATAGCTTTCACTTATAGAAGTTCAGGTTTTTAAAGAGCTGTATTAAAGCTTGAAAAGCAATAGAGAATTGGACGGCAAATCGCTCACTCGGATGAGTTCTGAGTTCACAAAGCAATCTATTCCTTAATCATTCTCAGAGTTTGATTGCACCATACATAATCATATGGAAATCAGGCACTAAAGACTTCAAAGAGAGAGGCAAGAGACCCCACAAATTAGTCAGCATTATTTAATTTGGCTTATAGGTTGAAAAATCTCAGCAGGGCTTCCCTTTACTTTCAGATTGCATTGTTTCTTGTTCTCTGCTTCTAAAATTTGATACTTTTAAAACACACTATACTCAAAAAGCTATTACTAAGTGGAAACAACCCAGGTGTCCATCAACTGATGAATGGATAAGCAAACTGTCTTGTATACACATGATAGAATATTATGCAGCAGTAAGATGAAAAGAAGTCATGAAGCATATGACGACATGAATGAACCTAGAGGACATTATGTTGAGTGAAGCAAGATAGACACAAAAGGACAAATACTGTATGACTGCACTATTATGAACTAAACATATTGTGTAAATTCATGGAGTTAATAACTAGAATAGAGATTACCAGAAAAAAGAATGAGTTTAGAGAATAGAAAGCTGAGGGTTAATCTATTCCGAAATGGAAGGGGTAAAAAAAAAAAAAGGTTGTTTAAAAATCTTTGGAAATGAATAGAAATGGCGAAGTTTGTAACTAGCCGAGCTATTATATGGGTATGAGAGTGGTTGAAAGGGAAAGTCTAAAGTCATGTATATTACTACAAGGAAAGCTAAAAACTGTAATGTGATACTGTATATGACAGTAAAACCTCATGCAAAACACAAATATGGGTGATATTACATATATATGACTGTTTTTACAAAATATAAAATACAAATATACTAGAGAGAAGGAAAAAGAATAGCAGCTATATATGGCAGAGGAAGCATAGAGAGATTAAGAGGTGATGAGTTTTGTTTGTTTTTTGTTTATTGTAGTAATGAAAATGCTCTAAGAATACTGAAGTGATGAATACACAAATATGTGATTACACTGAATACTACTGATTGTACACTTTGGATGGATTTATGCTTTATTAATATGTACCAATAAAATTGATTTGTTATTTAAAAAAAAAGAATATTTAATGAATGGAGAGAAAAGAAACAAAGCTTAGCAAACGTTGAGTGAGAATATCATCCATAAATGACCACTGGGATTCCTTAATTCCCTAAAGGGAAACTTCTGGTCAAAGATTTTTCCTGAACCAAGGGTCCACCCTGAGTCTTCCAAAGCAACCCCAAGTCTAAAGGTTCACAATACCAAACACCCCGCACTCCTGACAAACACACACACATCCCGCAGTATTGAAATCCTTTCATTCCTTTGATCTGTGGTCTTTCTTCAGGCTTGTCTTGTTTCCAGGGGACAAAAGAGAAAAGACACATGAGAGTTTCTACATCTTTCCTCCTCTCCTTCCAAGTCCAGAGTAAACCATTTCTCTATCTCTGAAACTATTCATATCTATGATATAAATAGTTTGTCAACAGCTTTCCTGATTCAAATCTTTCTGCCTTGGCCAGCCAGTGGGCAATGCTATGATGCCTTCTTGGCTTTGCTCCACATCTTCATCTATTGTATTTCATGCTTACCATAACTCTTCCCTAAGGAGAGTGGAGTGAATGGAAGGTAAAGAGTTCATTTAGCAACTGGATATGAAAAAATTCCATAAGAGTGTGCGCCTCTATTAATTTCAACAACATGTCCAGCAGGGTTGAGCACCAGCGTCTGTAGATTAAGCACTTTGTTATGTATGTGCATTCATGGATTTAATATAACTTAAACTCATGACCATGTTGAAAGTTTGGCTTGTCATTTTGTAGACAGGGAGAAACAACACCTGAAGTTGAAAGAGATAAAGTCACTTTTTCAAAGACATACGTCTAGTGAGTTTCAGAGCTTGTATCACAAGGAAGAGGGAACCTGGGAAGACCTTGGACTAGTACAAATACCTTTGTTCTTGACTGAAGACTATATATGTACCTCCTTTTGCATCTTCCTTCCAGTGCATGTAAATCTACGTGATAAATAAAATCAAAGTTCTCTTCTTCACAAAATGGTTGATTTTGCCATCACAAACTTATACTTTTCCCTGTTTGCTTCTCTGAAATTGTTTCTGTGTTAGCCCACCAAAGGGTGCCGATGCAAAGTCCCAGAAATCTGTTGGCTTTTATAAAGGGTATTTATGTGGGGAAAAAGCTTACAGTCACAAGGCCCTAAAGAGTCCAACTCAAGGTTGCTTTTCCACCAGTCAGTTGCCATGTGTTAAAGCGAGATGGCTGCTGATCTCTTCCTGGTCTCTGCCTTCCTTTCTTCATCCTCTTGAAGCTCTATGGGCCCAGGTTCTTGAGGCTTCATGCTTAAGTAAAGTCCTCTCTCTCCTGGCATAGGACTTGTTTCCTTCTGGGCCTCCTCTATCAGGCTCAGGTCTCTTCCAATCTCAGCTATACTCTATCAGGCAAAATGGCTCATCTCTCCCCTGTTTGAGACTTCTCCTTTCCTTCACATGGCAGGATCAAAAAATCACAGAGCTCTTTCTTCCTATGTGTCTTCTTGAGTGAGTATCCATTTATACCAGACCCAGCAAGAGGGCAGGGACTCAAATTTTAACAGGTAATCAAATCAAAGTCCCTTCAACTGAATTTAAAACAATCAGGTTTCTGGTACTTTGCAGTGTCTGGTACTTCTGGTATTAGTCACCTCTTTGGCTGACTAATACAGTGGGGATAAGGAATGGGAAGTTAAGTCTTAAGATGTGCAGGGTTCCTGTTTGGAATGGTGGAAATGTTTTGGCAATGTATCATGGTGATGGTAGCATAACACTGTAAAAGTAATTAACAACACTGAAATACATATCAATGTGGTTGAAAGGGGAAATGTTAGGTTGTATATACAGTAGCAGAATAAAATATTTTTAAAAATCCATGGACCTGCACTAAACAAACAGTGAACCCTAAGTTAAGCCATGGGCTACTGTTAATAGTACAATGAAAAAATGTGCTTTCATCAATTGTAACAAATGTTCCACACCAACAAAGGATGATAAAGCAGGGTGGTATATGAGAATCCTGTAATTTTATGCCTGATTATTCTATAAACCCACAACTTCTCCAATAAAGAAAAAAAGCCAATCACATACCCAATAGCTTTTACACTTATTTGAATTGCTTTGCAAACTTCCTTGCACTATATGAATGAAATAAACAGGCTGAGTCTTAAGAATGGAAATTTACCATCAAAAATAGTTTATTGTGTTATTTAGTCATGTTCAAGTGTTTCCTATTGTGTAAACACTTTAATCCAATTGCTATTAATCTACATCAAGTTTTGTCAGTGTAAGTTGAGTTTGTCATTTAAGAATTATCATAAATATTCTTGTCTGTGGTGGGCAGACTCTAAGATAGTTCCCAATAATCTACCTCCTGGTATCCATGTCTATATGTAAAAATCTTTCCTTGACTGTGGGCTAGCCTAATAACTTGCTTCTAACCAATAGCATATGGCAAAGACGATGAGATGTCACTTCCACGATGATGTTACATAAGATAGTGACTTTTGCTAGCTATCTCCCCTTTGTTGGCTCTGATGAATGAAAAAGTCACAGTGGAGAGACTCACATAGCAAGGACTTGAAAGGATCTCCAGCCAATGTCCAGATATGAATGAAGGGCCTCAGTCCAACACTCTGAAAGGAGCTAAATCCTGCCAACAAACATAGGAGCTTGGAAATAAATCCTTCCTCAGGCAACCTTTTAGCTGAGACTCCAGTCCTGACTCATACCTTAATTGCAGCATTTTGAGAAGTACTGAGTCTGCAGCACCCAGCTAAGCTGAACCCAGATTCCACTGTGAGATAATAAATGTGTGTTACTTTAAGCCAGAAAATGTTGGGGTAATTTGTTACACAGCCATAAGTAACTAATACGCCTAGTCTTGGTATATCAACTACCTCTTAGACCATTAAACATTTTATACTTTCTAATACTTCTGAACTTAAAATAAATAATGGAATTAAATAATGAATAAAAAGTGGAGACACATAAGTCAGAAAAGTTTTAAAATCCTAAAATGGATACAAACAGCAGCAATAAATTTTGAACCTGATATAAACCCACTCTTTGGACACTGAGATGCATTTGGGAAATGCAGTATAAATGTTAGGACTAACTATTATTTTAAAGTGATATCAATGGATCTCTGATACAAATTTTTTAAATCATGTATTTAAAAAATAAACCTGATTCTGCTGAAAGAAAAGAAATAAAAAGAAAGAAAAGAAATTTTCCTCAATTTCACTCTTATAGCTATCTAGAATTTCCACTTCTCTTAACAATTAAAGCATTAAAAGATTAATGACACACATGGATCAAGATGAACAAACTGAGAGATGCTTTAATTCTTACCTATGGATTCAACAGATGGTATGCCAGAGCTGTCTTCACACCAGCTCATGAGAGCAAATTGTACATATCCATTCCCAATTCCGTTTTCAGTGGCAACATTTTGGTAGCTTTAATTCACCCATAAAAGGAAAATTATATATGGAAGGCAAAGCAAAGAAGCAGAAAGAAACTGGATTCTTGATAAAATCTTTGAATCCCTAAGTTAAATCAAACCTGGAATCTTTTCTAAACCTAGACCTTCCTTTAGTTGCAACAAAAAATCTCCTCTATTATTTTTGCAAATTTGAGTTAGATTTTCATCTCAACTGAATCACATCTTTTGGAACAAAACATTGAAAATCTACTCAGCTCTGTTGATAATTTCCAAACCAATCTCTGCTCTGTGCAACTTGCCTTACTAATTATTCCAAGGTAATAATTTCAGTTTCTACTTCACAGTTTTGATTGGAAATGTCAAAGATACTTATAAAATTATGTAATCAAAGCTGTTTCATAAAAAGTGAAGAAAAATTATTTCGTAGTGGAAAGTGGTAGATCATTGGTTTGAAATGAATATCTTAACAACTTTTCTTCATTCTTGATACAGCTGTTCTAATACTCTCAAGCAAAAGTATAAACAAGATTCACTACTTGGCTAAGGATCATATCTTCCCCTGTGAGAAAAAAATATAGAACTTGGCCTCACCATTGCTTTATGGTAAGAGCTTATGAAAACTATAACTGTCAATTTTATTTTATAAATGATATGATTAGTGACTCACTGCTATTCAGCAGGCAAGAGTAAATTGACAGTAAAGCCAACTCCAAGTGGAGTCAAGGGGAAGAAATACCTTACTAGGGATTTCAATAAAACAAAATCAAATTGTGAAAATTTCCTAACAATGTACTAGCCGATCAAAACCAAAAAGAAAATAAAAACCTAATCATTCTGGCTGTTTACAAGGCTACAAGCATAATTGATAAAAGTAAAGATATATAATGTTTTATGCTGAAAAATGGCACCCAAAAGATATCCACATTCTAATTCCTGCAACCTATGACTCTTATCTTGTACGGCAAAAAAAGTCTTTGCAGATGTGGTTAAGTTAAAGATCATAAAATGAACTGAGGTGTGTGGTTTTTTTTTTCAATTCAGGGGAAGGTCTTTTGTAATTTTATAGCCAGAACTATCCAGTGAAAGCATATGGGAACTTTAAAATTAAAATTGTATCTCTACCATTAATTTGTATCATTTTTGCACTGAGAATTCCATTCTGTTCAAGTAGTTGTTAATTTTTATATTTGTTCCCCATGTGCTTGAAAAGAATGTATATTCTGCAGTTGTATGAAATGTTCTCTGAATGTGTCTGTGCCCTTAGTTAACTGTTTTGTTCATATCTTCTCTATTCTCTCTGACTTTTCATCTATATTTATGGATAAAGTGTTTGTTTATTTATTTATTTATCAGAAGTTTGTGTCATGACACTCTTTTCCTTCCAACAAACCCACGCATCCTGTCCAAAACTGTGCTCAAGGTTGAACTTCCCTAAGCTGGCTCCCAGTTGTCTAGCAGAGCTAAGAATGCCCTCTATTTGTTCATGGATTTTTATCATATATTTGTAATCTATCATTTTGCTCCTTGAGGGAAGAACTTCTCTGTGCTCTACAAGTAGAAAAGCTACTTCACACACTATGTATTAAACAAAATGCTGGATAGAGGGATGACGAAATTCATCATCCACAAATATAATGAAAAATGAGCAGTTTAACCAGACTGTCCACACCTGAATCCTTTCTCCTTATTGTGTTGAGCTTAAATTTTTCTATAGTTTCTGCCTCTTATGTATCTCCTGCTTAGCTATGAAAATTTATTTCTAACTTTGGTATCCAAGTCTTGATCCTTCTTCCCTAAATTCACACCTACCCCTGTGTGTACGTGGTATATACGTGCCACTTCTTCTACCAAGCATGGAGTCTTGTTCTGGGTTGGCTTCATGACTTGCTTTAACCAATAGCATATGGCGTGCTAGATCCAGGCCTAACCCTTAAGAGATGTGGCCTTCCACCCTGCTGAAAGGCAGCCTTGTGAGACAATTGAATGGTAAAAGGCCACATGGAAAGAGAGGCTTCCAGGAAAAGTACCAAGACAGCTCGAGTGACAGTCATCACCAAGGTGCCAGACATGGGAGGCTGTCTTAGAGTCCAGCCTCAGCAGAGCTCCCAGCTGAACCCAGTAACCACAGCCAGCCATGTGAGGCAGAAGAATTGCCCAGATGAGTCCAACCAACCTCCAATCTCGATAGTTAATAAATCATTGTTGTTTAAGGCCACAGAGCTTTGGGGTGCTTTGTTATATAGCAATGGATATCTGAAATGCTACTATGCCACTTTAGGTATTTGAAACCAAAAGGAATTTAATATGTGGAATTTAATTTTACAAAATCATTGGATGGGCAAGATGAGTAAGTTAGGAGGGCCTTACTGGACTATTGGGTGCAAGGGTACATCACATAACTGTGATCCAGAGTCAGGGAGATTCTATGCCTGCTATCACTATCGCTGCCACGACTGCCTCTGACACCCTCAGAGATGGTGACCCAACACGGTCTCATTGCGTGCAGCCTCCACAACTGCCTCTAAGCACTCATATCCCCACTACCTTGCTTTGCAGCAGCCACAGCAGTTGGAGGATGACTGGTACTTCACCACTGCTTCCAAATCTCCCACAAGTTCATCTAGCTGACAAGCCTTATAGCATAGCCAGAATTCCAGATGCAAAAAAGCTTGGGAAATGAAAGTTTTAGCTTTCCAAACTTGGAGGCTAGAAATAGAGAGGAATGGACGATGAGAGAACCAATCTAGTATCTACCACATAGACTCTTTCAGCTTTTGTTCTTTGCTTATCTTCCTATAACTTTAATACCATAATCAGTTTCTTTAGTCTACCACCACAGTCACCTGACCCTGAATGTATTCAATATGGAAACATAGAAATGGGCTGGCCTTCAGAGCCTGACAAATACGGTTTCCCATCATGGCTCTGCCATTTCTTGGGTATATGACCTTGGTGAAATTTTTTAACCTGTCTGAGTCTCAATTTCCTCATCCATGAAATGGAAATACTCATGCTTAATTTGGAGGGTTTTTCAAGAACCCAATACAGCTTTCATAAAGATGCTGGTAAAATGCCTGGCACATAGGAACTACTCAATGAATGATAATAATATCTATGGAGGAGAGGACAAGGAAGCAGAAACCTACAATATATTCAGGGTATTATTTGATCGGACCTGAATCTTGAAGAGCCAGGTAAAAATGGGGAAAAGGGGAATTCCAAATATTATCTTCTGTCCCGGACCCCACCCATGGCCTTATAGGTAAGACATTGACCCCAGTGGATCTATGCTATGTATCTAGGAAACTTCATATGAATGGTATTTAATCAAATGTCATTAGCCTTCGATTTTTCTCCTTTTCATGTTTCTGGTTACATGGTATATTGGAACGAACACGGGACTGAAACTATATCTGGGTAGCAATACTAACTTTTCCACCAAGCAAGTTTATGACTAACTGGTTGATCTTACACTCAACACTCATCATCCAGGGTTTTCATTTCCCCCTATTATTAATAACAATACTGTGATGGTTAGGCTAATGTGTCAACTCAGCCAGGTAATTGTGCCCAGTTGTTTGGTCAAGAAAGCACTGGGCTAATTGTAACACAAGGACATTTATGGGCTTTAGTCATCAGTGAGTTTACTGCATAGATGGCTGATTACATCTGCATCAACCAGGGAGACTGCTGTCAGCAGTGAGTGAAACTTTATCCAATCAGTTGAATGCCTTAAAAGGGGAAGTGATTTCAGCATTCAGATAGAATTTCCCAGCTCGTCTTTGGACAGCCAACGTCTCCCGGAAACTCATAGAGGACCTTCATTGGACCTTCATCGGAACCCCTGGTTTGCAGCTGTGCATGCCCACAGTCACGTGAGAGACTCTAATAAAAAAAAAACCTCATACTATTTACAGATATCTCCTGTTGATTCTGTCTCCCCAGAGAACCCTGACTAATACAAATATCAATAAAACCAAACAAAGCAACAAAAACAAAAGCTTGGTTTAGATAACTTCCGGCTTTGACAGTCTCTGAAGTGCATTGATCCTCTTATAACCAACATAGCTCCAGAAGTTTTTACCAGCTAACTCACCATCCACAGATCAGACACTCTAATCCTAACCAAAACATGAGTCCAAAATCAGAAATACATTGTACAAATACAAATGAATTAAAATCTATTAAATGTGTTTACATACTAACCACGAGGTTTGGTCTTCACAGGTAAACTACATCAAACTGATCAACATTGGTTGGATAAATGTTGAAGCCAATGAAAGCAAAAGAGAGTGATAAAAGCCTGATAATCTTTATGGACTTTTTATTGAGCTTCGTGTATCAAACATACTCATGTGCATTCAAGTAGTTCAAATACAAGCATTTATTTAACAGGACAGAGGCTGTGTGGCAGGTGTTAAAATGCCTCTTTTTATTGTGAGATTTGAACTTTGTATACCCAATGATGCTAATAGTACCCTTTTAAAAAATACAAAAAGTACCTTGACTTTATCAGGATTTTTTAGACTAGTTATATAACAACCCTCCTATTGCTTTTAAGATTTCTATAAAAATAGCTTTTTTTTTTTTTCACTTCTTTTCATCTCTCTAGCAAATAAACAAACAAGAAGAAAGGGCACAATATGTATGATTAGCTCAGAACAGAAACAAATTTTAAAGCCTACACATGAGAAATTGTTAGAAGATATAGCTATGAAAAACCCAATCTAGTTGCATTAATAAATTCTAATGATCATGAGGTGAAACACAAAACCCCCTAATTTTTATTTGAATAGACAATATTAAGACCAATCAAGATCAACTATGCTTTGGGCTTCAGAAATGCATGCATTGTTTGCATTGTTTCCTTCCTTGGCCTTAACCCTTTTTAAAAAGCTTCAGGCCATGCTGTTAAATTTCTATGTGACTTCATTTTACCACAGTAAAAGCAGAGGCAAGCAGCGTAGACACAGAGGAAATGGGTTAGTGCAAATGCAAGTTCACACCAAAACCACAAGGCTGAAAGAAGGTCTCTGACAACTGAGTTAGATTTTTTTTTAAAGAAAAATTTCCTGGAGATTAAAAAAAAAAGTTTCTTTATATCAATTAAAAAAAAAAAAAAAAAAAAAAAAAAGAACCAACGCCTTTCGCCCACTGCCTCCTGTCTTCTTAATCAAGGCAGGAATTAATGCTTTGACTAGACTAAGCATTAATACATTTCTTTCTCAGGCTGCCTATTAGAAAAAAATTCAGCCTCTATCATTTGGAAAATTAATAATCACATGATATTTGTGTGATAAAGTATATCTTTGGCACAACATTCTCTTAACTATGTGAAGAAAGTAGCAAATGATACGATGACTTCTGATTACTCTTAGCAAAGTTCTATATTAAAAACAACACATTATACAAATATATATATATATATATATATAATTGACAAAGGACTCATACCAGAATATATAAATCACACTTTAAAATCAATAAAAAATGACTGACAACCCATTTTGAAAGTGTGCAAATCACTTAACTGAATTTGAATAGGTTTCCTTGTCTTTTATTGTTTTTTGTGTGTGGTACTAGGGCAGGGATTGAACCCAGGACCTCCCATGTGTGAAGCAGGCACTCAACTGCTTAAGCCACATCTGCTCCCTCTTTTCGGTTCTTAAATTTGGAATTGTTCTTTTAGGAATTTGCCCATTTTCAGTATTTTTCTTATCAATTGGTAAGAGATCATTGTCTATGAGAGATATTGGGCTTTCTTGATTAGCTTTATTATAACTATTTACCCAATCTTATCATTTGCCTATTGATTTTCTTATTATTTCTTTTGCCATACTGAAGATTTAATTTTTATGTATTTGAATATCACTCCTCTGTTCTATAACATCTGAGATTCCTGTCTTAAGACAGTACCACTCTGTTAACGGAGAACAAACAGCATAACATAGCATAGTCAAGTTAATAAATCCTAAAACTATTTCCTTGAAGAGACAAATATAATAGTCTCCCTGTTGAATCCAAATAAGGTAAAAAGGAACAAACTAAAAAATTCAAGATTGAGAATGAGAAAAGCAATCTTGCAAACTGTTGAGGAAAGATTTTTAAAGATTCTAGATGAAAAAGGAACAAATTAAATGCCAATGAGAGAAAATAAAACATGAGACTACTGGCCTGGTCTCTTCAACAAGCCAAGGTCAGGAATGAAAAATGAGGAAAGGAATGGCTTTAAAATAAAAACTTAAAGAGACATGACAACCAAATCAATATGCCATTGTCTATGATTATATTCTGGATTGATTATACCAGCTGTAAAATAAAAAGCTTTTTTTGGATCAATTAGTGAAATTTGAATATAGACTGGATGATAAAATATATAAGGGGATTGTTGAGTTCAGCATGTTAAATGACATTGTATTTAGGTAGGAGAATGTTCTTACTTTTTGGTGGTAAATGTTGAATTAATTTAGAGATACATGATTAATCTAAGTTAAAATGGTTGATCAAAGCTTGGGATTATACAGGTACTCATTTTCCTGTCCTTGATATTTTTTGACATGTTTAAAATATTTTATAATAAAATTCAGAAGTATACACCATATAGGAAAAACATATAAGGCAAAGCTACATGTAATTCTAAGGCAAATATTTCTAAAACCTAGGAAACATGTGATTTTCTTAGTAAAATATAAATTATTAAGAATTAAAAGTAGGCGTGGAAATCTTGACTAGACCAATTACCATAGCAGGGATTGGAAAGTGATTATAGGACCAGATGGTTCCACAGTTGGAGTCCATCCAACCTTTGGGGAACAAATAATCCCAATGTTATTTAAATTATTTTAGGCCATGGAAAGAGGCAGTAAGTTCTCCAAACCAATTTAGGAAGCCAGGAAATCTTCCTGACAAAATGTAATAAAGTGAGTTCCAAAAAAGAGGAAAGGTAGACCAATTTCACTCATGAGTATGAATGCAAGATTCGCAGTAAGATATTAGTAAACAGACTTATTTTTATATTGTTCTATTTTAAAAGTAAAAGAAATAATTATCTTATGATTTTGTTATAATTCAAGGCATATTTTGTTGTATTTCACGGTGAGAAGTCTCGATATTCGGGGGAAACAAAACCCTAAAGAAGAGGAGAAGAAAACTGAAATATATAGAAGAGTAAAGTAAGTGTTAGAGTTTAATTACACGTGTATGAAATTGAGTCAAGGGATGTAGATTAACTTGCATTGCTTTCCCATAAAGAGCACAAATAAATTGACAACAGCAACTCTTCACATTAGTCTTATTCACAGGACTACGAAGATTTTTCAGTAGCTAACTTTAATATTAAGCCTTTGGTTTAATATTAGGTAGAGGCTAATAAACAATTTCTATTTTTGAGATGATGATATTCAAATGCATAAATATAAAACATTTCTAAGTATATTCAGTCAGCATTTTATACCATTTGTATGCAATTTACAGATAATTATTCCATTTCATTTTTTAAAAACAATTTATTTATTTCTCTTAAGAGGCAGTAAACACTAATTACATGCCTTGGTATGTTTAAAGTTTGATACTGTTCAAAAAATGAAATTGCCAATGGTCCTGTCCTGCCATCCTTTATGACTTTTTCCAGGGATGAAAACACTGGTATTCCAGATGAGTAAGGAAGAAGCTTCAGTAAGTTCTTCACAGCAGTAATAAGTATAAAAATGAAAACTGTCCTCTCTTTCCCAAAATACCTAGAAGCATAATAATGTGAAAATTCAGTCATTAATCTTGGAGTCTGAAGACCTGGGAGTGAGTTCTGGCTTTGGTACTCAGATTATAGGAACTAAAGCAAACACCCCTTCCATTAATTCCCATGGCACCAAGCCACCTTTTCCAAGTGATACCAGATCTAAGGAAGCTTGGTATCAACCTGGGTGCAGCATGTTACAAGGTTGCACTCTTTTAAGTTTCTCTAATGTTCAAGCACCCTCATTATTTCATTTGAGTCTCAAATCATTCATTATAAAAGGTAGCTGAAGCATGTAATCTTGCCTCCATGTACATAATAGAAAGTTGAGAGAGACTTTAGCAGGCGAAGTAGAAGGAGCAGGTTGATAATTAGTAATTAAAAAAACAACAACCCAGGAATAGACATTCAAGTGTCCAAGTTAAATATATTTCCTGATATTATTTCAAGCATTTTTATATGACTCTCTATTGAGAGAAAATTACATTTTCTCTATTTTTGCAATAAGGTGAACGTCCCACAGACACTGATAACTTGGCCTGGTAACGTGTTGACTATATTTTGGATGTGTAAATTAAAGTAATTTTATGGGACAATTAGAAGTATAAAACTTGTCTTATCCATTAGTAAATAAAATAAAGGATGAGAATTGTAAACCTAAATGTAAGAAAATATACGTTGGTGTAAACATTTATCTGTTCTTTGATACTAAGAGATAATAAACAACCAAGTTTACATCCAGTAGCTTTTTGGCTAAATACTTCATAAGCTACATTTTTCTTCATCTTGCCAAGGGTATATTAAACAGCAACAAGAAAAATATGGTTTGAATAGTGCGATATTTATGGAGATTCATTCGTTCTTGCTAGAGCTGGGGACATTTGTGTTGTTTATGGACAAAGGAAGTAACTTTGATATTCATTTGTTCCTGTGTTTAGAAGACAGATCACTCCTTGAAGAAAAATCACACTTAATGTAACGTGATTTGGACATGCAGCTCTGCTAGGCTGCATATTTTGCCCACTATGCATGTAGAGTGATGAGTTCTCTCACTGTCCACCAGAATTCTTGGGGGTATATCTCAGAAAGTTAGAGAGAAAAGGACACTTTGAATTGCAAGCCAGTCTCTGGGTTTTCTGTCCTGCTTTGCTTTTAATTTATAATCTGGCCTTAGGGAATTTATGTACTAAGACTTTCATTTCTCCATCTGTAAAAGTTACTCAGAGGCAGATATTGACTTGATATGAGGAAGAAGGAAATGATTAATAAATATGGGATGGGAACTTCTGAGTAGTGAGCTCCATTTTATTGAAGATTTTAAGCTCACTTAATCGATTACCTTTCATGAAAGTGCCCTCACAGACTATGCCATGCAGATGTTATATATCAAAAAGTCCAAATCAAATCTAAGATCTTCTAATCTTAATTACCAGTTTTTCCTTTAGCTATTTATAAAGTATACATTTGCCACCACCAAGTGTTTGCATGGCTAATCTGATGAGATTTTCTTTTCTTGTATGAGTAGCAAATGTTGTTGTCATTTTTATCAATGGTATAAGGTACTTGTGGCAGTTTGATATTATTGCTGAATTCCAAAAAAAATACTGATTATGTTTGTAAATTGGTCTGTCTGAGTTTTCACTTTTACTTGATTAAATAATCATTCAGGCTTTGATTGGGACACATCAATAGGACATTGAATCCCTGCCCCCTTGGTGGGTGGGGACTCACAGAGAAACCACACAGCAGAGAAGGGAAGTTGGAGTTTTGAGCTGGAGCCTGGGAAGTAAACACTCCAGAGAGAGCAGAGCAGCTGAGTCTGGAGAAAAATGAGCCCTGGGAGAGAGACTTGTCCCAACTACAGCTGATATTGGAAGAAGCTGAGTCCACAGAGCCTGCACCATTGCAGATGTCGGCAGCCATCTTGCTCCAACATGTGGCGACAGACTTTGGTGAGGGAAATAAATTATGCTTTATGGCCTGGTAACTGTAAGCTTCTACCCCAAATAAATACCCTTTATAAAAGCCAGCAGATACCTGGTATTTTGCATCAGCACCCCTTTGGCTGACTAACACAGTACTAATTCTAGTAATTTGACTGTGGAAAAGAAATGTGTAAAAACTATTTACAGTCTATCACATATACTTGAATTTTATTATAATAAATTGTGAGGGAAAATTGGAAATTAATTTTGTATTAATTTTATAAAATTAACATGTTAATTATTAACATTGTTAATACTTAGCAATGTATTAGAAGAAGTCATTAACCTTTGGAAGAAATATTATAAGAAAAGAGAAATAAAAATGAAGAAAGTATCTTTTATTTTTAAAAGAAAACATCTTTAAGTTACTAAGCACCTACTATGTGCCAGGTGCTTCTCTTTTTCAGTAATGCTTTTAACAAATTCTGCAACATTTTATTATAGCTAAAGAAATTGAGATCTACAGAATTTTTAAAGTATGCCTACAATGGCAGAGCCAGAATTTAAATCACTGTCTGTTTAAAGACAAAGCCTTAGCTCCTTCAAGTAAACTATGCTGTCTTCTAACATAGAAAAAGAAAATTTGTATACACATATACATGCTTTATAAAGGTAAAAAAGATAAGCCAATAAGTCAAACTTTATAATTATGGTCATGAAGGAAATAAGGGAAAGTGAGAAGTAATAGGGAGTGCAGAAAAAGTGAGAATATTAATTTAAAATGCTTGTGTTCAGAAGTACTTTTTCTTGTCAATTATTTTTTTTTTAAAAGAAAAAATCTATTAAATAAGACATGATCAGGAAGGAAAAGAATCAACAGACCACTGGTGAAAAATAATTCATGGCAATCTTGAAGTAGTTGATTAAAATGAAATGAGATAGGGAAGTGGATGTGGCTCAACATTTGGGCACCCCCTTACACATGGGAGGTCCCGGTTTGGTTCCTGGTGCCGCCTAAAGAAGACAAGCAAGAAGGCAAGCTGACGCAACAGGCTGGCGTGGCTAGCTGATGCAATAAATGACACAATGAGGAAACACAATGAGAGACACAACAAGCAGGGAAAGGGAGTGGAGGTAGCTCAAGTGATTGGGCACTTCCCTTCCACACAAGAGGAAAGCTATTGGATGCTTTTTAATAAAGAGGAAAAGTGGCTGAGTTTTAAAGAATAAGAGAGAAAGAGAGAAGGAGGGAGAGAGAGAGGGATGGAGAGAAAGAGAAAGAAGACAAAGGAGAATAAAGAAGAAGAGGAGGGACAAGGAGGATGGAGGGAAGAAGACAAAGAGGAAGAAAACCAGAAAAGTTCATTATTAAAATCAATTTTGTGGTAAAAAGGTTGTTTGTAAATCTTTGGAAATGAATAGAAGTGGTGAAAGCACATCATAGTGTTTGTAACTAGCAGAGCTATTATATGGGTATGACAGTGGTTGAAAGGGTAAGTCTAAGGTCATGCATATGACTAGAAGGAAAGCTAAAACATGTGATAGGGGACTGTATATATAACATAGTGAAACCTCATGTAAAATATGAATATGAGAGATATTGCATATATAAGACTGTTTTTACAAAATATAAATACAAATAAACTAGAGAGATGGAAACAGAATAACAGCTATGTCCGGCAGGGGAAGCATAGAGAGAGGTGATGAGTTGTGTATTTTTTTTTCTTGTTTGTTTTGTTTATTATTTTTATTATTATTGGAATGATGAAAATGCTCTAAAGATGATTGAGGTGATGAATGCACAACTATGTGATTATATCGAATACCATTGATTGTACACTTTTGATAGATTAATGCTTTATTAATATGTATCAATAAAACTGATTTGTTAAAAAAATTGTCAATCCCATAAAAGAGCCATAAGAATATAAAACACAAAATGTTAAAAATGAGTCCCATCAGAGAGTCTTCATGTCCAAACTTTTACCCCCCTCCCCAACACTAATAGTCTATAAGTAAGTTCCTCTATTTGAAATCAAGCCTTTTGGAGGCAGGGGCAATTTGCTTAGCTTTGTGCCCCAATGGCGTAGTGTGAAAGCCTGCCCATAGTCAATAATCTGTAAATATGCCTGTCGGCTTAGTTCATGCCAGCTTAATTCAAGAGGAGAGTTAGAACTTGACAAAACTTTATTGCAACCAAGGCATTCTAAATTCTAGAAAATACAGGACAATGCAAGTTTGAATTTGAGGTCACTGAGAAAAAGTTGCTACCACGGATTACTAAAATGCCTGTTCCATGTATTTGTTGAGCTTCTTTCATTAGTGGTCCATCTAGAATTTTAGAGTCAGTGAGGCATGGGAGTAAACTGAACCCCATTTTAAATATATTAAAATTCAAGTGAAATAATGTATGTGAAACTACTTTCCAAACTATAGCATACTGTGTTATTTTAAAATATTGCATAATAATGGATCATATATTAAAATAGAAGGACTATATTCTTTCTTCTTATTATTAATGAAATTCTAGAGTCATTGATTTCGATTAAGACACAATTTCCAGAATGCCTATGATATACAGGCCTATCTATAAATGGGGATAAAATCTGTTTTGCTTACCCTACAGCAGGGCTTCTTAACCTTTTTTTCCACAGACTCCTTTGCCAGTGAGGTGGGACCCACAGATCCCTTACTAAGTCCATACTACACTGTGTATTATTTAATAAATATATCATACCCTCACCAACACATCCCCACAAGAATAATGTTTTTGTGAATTTCAATTCATGCCCAGGGACCCCTTGTTAAGAACCCCTGCTCTAAAGTTTCCTTTGAGAATCAAATATATTAAGATGTATAAAAAAAATAAGTTCTCTACAAGTCTAGTAATAATATTTATTTAAGCCTATATACTAGGCACTTTTAAAGAAATTTAAACTAGTTCACGTAACCCTCTCAGCAGCTCTGCCTCACAGATAACTTATTATCCCTATTTTTCCGATGAGGAAACTGAAGCTTAGAAGCATAAGTAACTTGCCTAAGGAAGAAATAAAGCTGGGACTTGAATGCAGGCAGTTGGAGTTCAGAACCTGTACTCTTAGTTACTATGCGGCAATAATTAAAATCTTGAGAAGATGCACTTGTTTTATTTACGGGAACCAGGATGGGTATGTTTCTCTAAGGGTGTCTCTTAGCGTGAAAAGTTCCAGGTACAGAATGCAGCAGAGTGGGGCTCAAGGATCAGATGATTAAAAAAGCAGAGGGCTGGGAATGAATCCAAGCAGAAATACGAGCCAAAAAACTTATTTCATGACATTTTCATACATTTGCCCTTAGCCAAATCTCTCTAGGGAAACTGAGAGATGGGTGGGAAGCAGAGAATCAGAGAGTCCCAAAATGGCAGACCTGAGCCATGTTTCCTTCAGCAAAGAATGTACATATCTATGCACAGGGCAGGAATGGGGGACACTCAGCTCTCTGTCCTTGGCATCCAGATGGGAATTTAACTGAAACCAAGATGACTGTCAAGGCTGAAGAGTCCCAGTGAAGCATCATTATCAAAATTATAATGACCACATTATCAGTGGTGACCCATGGAATGAATATCATACAGGGTATGAATAAATAGGCATTTGTTCACCAAATCCTCACACAGCAGTGCTCTGAGAGCTTAGGAATAAAGCAAGGGAAGGTAATTTTCTGTTAGTTGCTATGGTTGAAGAATGGTTGGTGTGGGTTAATCAGGTTTCAGATGAACGAGTACCTAGGACATGCTATGATGCATCTGATGATTACAGCCTCCCCTGCCTGCACCCCTCTTTCTTCTCTTTTCTATGTCTTTCCTGCCTCAGACACGCCGAGTTCTCTGACTATACCAGCCTCTCTGAGCCCACAGGAGTATCACCCATAGGCCAATGTCTATTGAGCACCTACTATGTGTCACACATTGTCCTGATACCAGGAACAAAGACTAAATGCCTCTTCTTGGGAAGCTCGAGTTCATTAAAAAAAAAAAAAAAATGCTTAATGTGTTCCTTCTCCCAAGATAATATGCATTTAAAGGCATGATTGCAGGGACACATCAATTAGGAGGATGTTGGGGTTACGGTGCTTTCTACAGAGATCTTCGAATGTCACCACAGTGGCAACCACCTACTCTGTGCACCCTTAAAGCTGATATTGTCTCCTTACTGCATACCAATGTGAAAGAACATAATGGAGGATAGAGATTTTGTTACGTAGAGCATTATAGAACTGAGTAATGGTTTCAGCTGGCACTTAACAAAGCTTCCTCTGCCCATTACTATTTCTAGAATGAGCTGAAACGATGCCCCATCATATCACTGGCCAGCTAAATCTCAGATGACAGAGAAATGAGTGGACTGCATTTATCCGTCATTTAAGAATTCTTTACACCCAAATGTTACCTTTTGTTAAAATTATATATTTTGGTTTTGGGAACATGTTAAGGAAGATCACAGATCCATAAAAGAATGTCAAGGAAAATGCAGACTATTTGGAGAGGCTGCCCCAAATCTCTCCAGCCTGGTATCCTAAGGGCCAGGGTGGCTTCTCCACCCACACAGCCCAATACTGAATTAGAAAGCTAACCTGTGTGACTCAGGACAAGAATTCTTAAAAGACTGTAATCAGATAGCTAGCCCTACACGTGAACCCACCACACCTGTCTAGTCACCCCCAAGTTAGCTCTTGCCCACTCACCAATTAAAACCTCCTCCCAGTTTATTATACCACGTTACCTTGACTTATTGTTTTACAGCTATTATCTGAAATTGGCCTGTTCATTTATTTCTATTCATTTATTTGTTCACTTGGTTATTTGTGTTCACCTCCCAACCACCCACACCCCAAAGAATATGTCAGCCCCACAGGAGCCTTGAGGTGGGCTGCCAAGTTTCCCTCAGTATCCCCAGTCTCCAGAAGAGCGCAAGCTGACATGTAGCAGGCACTTCATCTGGCACCTTATTCCATGCCTCTGGGTGCTTATTTTGGACAGGCAAGACTTCCCAACGGTGGCCTAGACGACGCTGCGGACATCTCAGCTACCAGACCCTTAAAAAGCTCGGCCCGCATCCATGCGCCAGCGCCGGAAGGTAGGTGCCACATCAGCAAATGGGGCCAGAGCTCCAGCCCTCCACGCAGCCCCCAAATGGGGACGAGGGCGGTGGGCAGGCCCCTCTCGGAGCCCCGTGGCGGCGGCCCCGCGCCCTGCGCCGCCGCCTGCCGCTCCCTCGGGCGGCGGGGGCAGCCCGGGCCGGCCAGCTGAGCCCGGGTGGGCGGCGCGGGCTGGAGCCGGCCCCCGCGCGTCCCGCGGCTCCCGCTCCAGATGCGTCGCCGCCAGCCAGGGCTGCCCGCCGAGTTGGCCGCGCGCGCCCGGAGGAGCGCAGAGTTTGGAAAGTCGTCGCGAAGCTTCGGCAGAGCGCAGGGGGTGGGGGCAGTGGGGGTGCAAGAGCGAAAAACCCGCCTCTAGAGAGTTGAGCGAGGAAGAAGGGGGAAAAGGCTCCGAGTTCCGCTTCCTGAACGGCGGGTGGGTAGAGAAGCTTGACGTGGGGAAGGCCGGCGGGACGCGCGCCCCGGGCCCCCGGCGCTGAGCGGCGCGGCCGGCCATGGCCAGCGAGCGGACCCGCAGGTTCACCCGGAGCCTGCTGAGACCCGGGCAGGCGGCCGAGCTCCGGCACAGCGCCGCGTCGGCCGCCGCGGTGGCCGTCAGCAGCCGGCAGCAGCAGCGGGTGAGTGTGGCGCGTCCTCCGCGCCTCCCTCGAATGCCCCGGACGGCCAGGGACCCGAACCCGGCCCCCGGGAGCGTCCAGCGCGCCCCTGCCCTTCCCGCTTCCTCCTGGTCCCCTCCCCCGCCGCTTCTGCGGGCGCCCCCGCGCCACCTCCGCGAGGCAGCGCCACCGATACGCAAGGACCGGGGGCGCCTTTGGGGACGCGGGGCGCGCAGATGGGCAGTTGCGCGGGCGGCAGAAGCGCGGAGGAGCAGAGGATGTTTGGGGTTTGGGGTGGGCATGGTGGCGGGAATGCGTCCGCAAGTCACATTCACGCTGGCTGGCGGGGGTGCCGACGACCCCGGGTGGGGGTGTCTGCGGAACGGAGCTCCTCGGTCCCCAGGTCTGCGCGCCCGTTTGCCACCCCAGCGACCAGAGCGCCGGGAGGACAGGAGGTCTTCTAAGTCCTCGCCCAGGCTAGACCTGCGAGCCCGCACTGACTCTATCGCGGACCTAAATAGACTTCGCAGCATCCTCCCGCCATGGGGGTTCAAATCCGCAAACCACTTTATACTGATCTAGAAAGGGCTGGGGGAACAGGCTGGGGACGACATGGGTCATTAAGTGTCCAGTGGTTTTCGGTGTTTTTCTAAGATGTTTCACGGGGCTCTCCCGCCAAGAACGCTTTACTTCCCTATTGAAATGCCTTCTTAAGTGCCGGGTGATTTCCGCGGGAAATCTCTGGGGCAGCAGCCAGCTGCTCTCGACTGACACCAAAATCATATCCATCCCTTTCCAGATGTTCATAAATTCCAGTAGGTGTCACACTCGGGGTGAGAAGTGGCAGGGAAAAACAAAATCAACCCTGGTGGGAAAGGGAAGCGGGTGGGAAGAGCCTTGCAGCAAGACCCGGGTTCAGCAGCCTTGTTCTTGGCCTGCCTTTGCTGGACCGGAATCCCGCGTTGTGTGCTTCATCTCCCTTTGTGCCAGGAAATATCATTAGGAATTAAAAGGCTTCTTTTTAAAGTGTCAGAGAAAGTGTTACTGTTGCCAGTCACCAGTGAGGCTGGAGCCAAGAGCTGCCCTGAGCCAGTTCCCACAGCCAGGTCTTTTCTCTAAAGCTAGAGGTCGGAAAGTTGAACAGAACGGAAGCTAATTGCCTGGCAGGGGGAAGAGACATCAGATGCCCACGAGGGTGGGGGTGGTGGGGGTGTGAAACGAGTTGGTGGCCAGGGTGCCTTCTCTTTCACTTGCCACTGGCTGCACTCTCCAGTTCCCAAGACGTGATTCAACTGTTACCCAACCCTGTGCCAGGGGCTGCACGTGCTTCTGATATCAGCATGCACATTTTCAGGGGAGGAAGGGCAAACTATCAAAAAGAACATCTGGGGAAAAAAAAAAAAAAAAAAGCCACAACAGGTTCAATATGATTAAAAGCAGAAATAATGAGTAACTCTTCAGACATGCAAAGGAAATAATTTTCACTTTTGAACGATCATTTGGGATTGTGGCTTTATCATTCTCTGCCATTCGCTTTACAGTCACTTTATTCTACAATTTATTCAGGTTACCGAATCTCAGTAATACTCTGGAAGAGGAGAGCACCTGGAAGAATTAGCATTCAGTTGGAATAAACAGCTTAATTTTTTTTTTTAATTGTTTTTTTCTAGGTGGGCTCTCCTAGAATTTCCATAGCACTGGAAGGTCTATAAAATATGTGTATCCCAGCTACTCCTCAACAACAACTCACAAACATTATTTTCTCCAGAATTACATCTGATTTGAAATCCGAGGGTATCTTGTCAAAATGAATAAGTTCAATGTCTTAAAATGAGGTGTGTGGGGGGGTTCTACTGGCAAAGGTGTGGCGACTTCGTTGTCTCAGTGCAGCCCCTTGGCTGTCACTGCTGAACTAGCTTTTGCCAAGACATTTCTTGGGATCTTGCACACCGAGGCATGCAGATTTGGCAACGATTTTGGCAGCAAAAAGACATGTGCCTTGCATTCCATCCTATCAGTTAGCTCTTGAGGAACAACAGGAAGACGCTGAGTTCTCTGGTACACTTCTGTGGAACAGAGCATCCATTTTAAGCCTAAAACCTTTAATTAGACTGTGTGGTGGAGACTAATCCTAGCTTAAATTACTCTAATCCAGGGGTTCTTAACCTTTTTTGTTCCACGGACCCTTTTGCCAGTCAGGTGAAAACCACAGACCCGTTACTAAGTCCACACTATACTGTGTAATATTTAATAAATATATCACACCCGTACCAACACGTCCCCATGAGAATAATGTTTTTTTGAATTTCAGTTCAAACTCAGGGACCCCTTGTTAAGAACCTCTGCTCTAATCCCCCAAGGCTCTTTAGATGTGCTGCCTCACGTCCTCAAGGTCTGGTTGGCAGGGGAGAAAAAGAATACCATGAAGGGAGAAAGCTTATGGGCAGCCCACTTCAATAAAAGCTGGTAGAATTGGATGTGTGCATGGAAGCAAACTATCATCTATTGAAAGATATTTGAGAGACACTAGAAGACCCTGCTGGGTTGATATGGCGGCCTTGTGTGAAGTCCGTTATTTAGATGACAGGTTACAGGGAGGTTGCCATAGAGTTTGAATTGTATTCTTTCGAGCAAGGACAGACAAGGTAGTTTTGGACTCTGGGAATGGAATGTGTGTGTGTGTGTGTGTGTGAGAGAGAGAGAGAGAGAGAGAGAGAGAGAGACAAGAAAGCTTCAAAGGGATGCTGAGTGAGGGTGCTGACCAGGAGGCCTACTTCTAGGGCAGATGCTGAGGGCAGGAGAATTGGGCACCAAGGCAAACTTGACTTCAGTTTTAAGCCAAGGTACTCCAGTCGGCCATGTGCATTCAGACCCCTGGTCAGGAGCAATTATGAGCTAAAGCCAAACATTTTGAAAATACAAGTATTAGCTCCTTAGTTGTTCTACAACTTTTCCGTAGAAAGTACGTGAGTGGCAACTCGCACAAAGACTGATTTGAGGTAGCAAGTAAAGTTTAAATTATATCCTGAAATCGCATTCATGTTGTCCTACAAGATTGGAAGTAGAATCTGGGCTCTAAAATGATTAGAAACTTTTTCTCCCATATCAAGCCTTGTGTGTTTTATTTCTTTGGTTCAAAATATATATATACATACCACGTCAGCCTTCAAGCTGTAATGCCTCTAATTAGAAATCCTTTTTTGATAAGAAGCTCATCTTTTTAAAATGCTACAAAATGCGTTTGTACTTTAGCATGAATTCGTTAAATTAGATAGCTTTCTGCAATTCATTAAGCTACATGCTTAGGATTTGTGCACTTTTCCGTGAGGATATTATACTTTGATAACATTTCAAAAGAAAAATACTGAAACAAAAAGGTGTCGATTACTTTTGCTAACAGGGCATCAGATCTATCACTTTGAGAGAAGTGAGTTTTATTTATTGAATGTGATGAGATGGGGCAGAGCAATGGAAGACTTTGGGGAACAGGAGGGTTGGGAGTTAACTAGGAGTCTGATGGTGGGCGGAGAGCACAAAAGCAGGTGGAGTCTACAAAAGGCCAAATAATCATTTAGGTCAGTTTTTGCCTAAACCTTTCTGAGGTATTTCTGAGACAGGGACATACCACTTTATTGATATGCATTCTTTAACATAGTTATGCTTACTCTAGCATTGCGCAAAAATTCCCCTGAAACATATTTTTGTATTGTATCTCACTTTATTCTTAACTTTTGAAGAGAAAACATCCTGCCAGAAGTGGTTGTACTTAACCAATGAATTTTTTTACTCCTACACCCTACCCTACCCCCACCTTGAAAGGATAAGGAATTGTTTCAGTCATTGCAAAAAGTCCATATCCGCACTTTGATGTTTTCTGTCTCTGTTCCCCAATAATACGACTTTTGATATTTTAGGGAGCCTTGACTAAGGAGCTGAATCTTTGACCTCCCAAAGATCTTTGATTGAGAAGTAATAAATATGTAAACATGTGTGCATAAGCATGAGGAATTCTTAGAAGGAACAATTTCCTCCCCTCTGAACTTCATGACATTTTTTTTTTTTTAAAGATTTTTTTATTATTTATTTACCCATTTATCCCCCCTTGCTGCTTGTGCTCACTGGGTCAGCTAACCACGCCGTGCGGGCGGGCTTGCCTTCACCAGGAGGCCCCGGGAACCGAACCCGGGGCCTCCCATATGGTAAACGGGAGCCCTACTGATTGAGCCACAGCCGCTTCCCACTTCATGACATTTAAATCGTTGAGAGTAGGAGGGGTTTTTAAAAAAGTTGAGTGGGGCCTCTAAATACTGGAATTTCCCAGAAGTCTTGTGTTAGGAGTAAATTAAAGATACAGAAAGTGATACTGAATGAAAGTGAAACAGTTGTTTTACTGCCAGGGCCCAGAGTTAACAGCAGTATGCAAAGTAAAGGCCTATTTGTTTGGCATTCATTACAGAGTCAATTTTTTTTACAGGAATCTTCATAAAAAGGGTGTTTACATTTTAGCAGAAACCACACGCTTATGTTTTCATATAAGAAAAATCCCTTGACCTCTCTGCCTCAAGAGCAAGTCAGCACAAACTTAGTTGAGGACATCATGTTTGAATGTGGTTGATTGTATCCGCTACTGTTTTTTTGACTCCACAAGGGCATTTCAGAAGTAGCTTTGAAAGTAACTAGTAACAACAGTCAGACCCAAAAAACTTCTAGAATGGTCAGAAAATGAATCAATGAATCAATTTACAGCATGGTTTATGGTTGTCATTTCCTCAGCAACCATTTTCTGTAAGGCTTAGCATAAAGAGCAGTAATAATTGTATTATGATCAACCATTTGTTCAAAACCTACTAAGTGCCTGGCACCATGGTAGGTGTTTTACACCCATTATTCCACTTAATTATTAAGCAGTCATGTGAGGTACTTATGGTTGTTGCAAATTACAGAGGCAGCGGTTGAGATACAGGGTGTTGAATACCTTGCCCTAAGTTAAATATCTGACACGGGACCTCTTTTGCATCCCATATGGTAATTGGCAAGGAGCTACCTCCCAGTTTTGTAGCTGCTTCCAACAGCATCTCCAAACTGGAGTCAGTGGAGTCAATTTGGAGTTGACAGTGGTCGATGCTGCCTTCTGATGGTAGTTCTGTAGAAGGAAGGGAAAACCTGCCCTTCCCACTGTCAAGGTTGCTTTAGTGCTCCTCTGGGGTTACTAGCAACAGCGCAGAGGCGGCTCTGGGTAGCTTTAATTATACCAGACTCTCCCAGGCAACTGACAACTCCATTGTTAAGTCCTTAAATTATGAAGTCAGCCATCCCGACAGTCGAACTGTCCAGCAAATCCTTAAGCAAATTGTGAAAAGGGTGTGAGGTTAATCCTTCTCACTTCCACTTCTTGTCTGCTTCCTGCTCCCCAATCACTGCTCCTGACTCCAGCTGACACCTGCAATTTTCCGATGCATCCTGTGTCCTTGAGCACCTATTTCCGTTGAGCTGAGTTTCCATTTAACTGAGTTGTGTTGAGGTTCTTTATATACATTCTACCTTATTCAATGTAGGAATTCTAAGTGTCTTACAGGTGCGTGTAAGACAACAAAACAAGGGGAAAAATCAGGGGAAAAAGCATATTATTAAAAAAGAGGGAGAGAAAGAAAGAGAGAGAGAACATTACTAGGAAAGTTAGATGAAGTCAGGAGTAGGTGAATGGAATAGGATCAGGAAATAAAACACATACCATTAAGTCCTATGCTCTTGCTAAAGGTGTTTCCTAGTGGCCAAGTCAAAGAGGAAAACACAATCAGCTATGAGATTTAAGAAGTCCTCGAGATAAAATAATTTGTGCTAGAGTTGTTCAGCTTTTACTCATACTGAGTTCCAAGACAAGAGACTTTTTTCCCTGTGGTTTTTCACAGAGGGCGACATAATCGACCTCCGCCACTCAGATTGTGTGGCCTAGGGACAGCAGCTTCTGCATTACCTGGGAGCTTATTAGAAATGCAGAGTCTCAGGTCCCATGCCAGACCCACTGAGACAGAATCTGGATTTTAACAATATCCCCGAGTGATTTCTAAGCACAGAAAAGTCTGGAAAACATGAAAATAAACTACATCTTCAGCCATATTTTTGCAGTATATCATCAGGTAAAGACAACTGTAGGAGGGGCCAATACATTGTGATTCATTCTGCAGCTCTTTGAAAAATTCTCTTGAGGCAAAGATAAAGTTTATACCACTTAAGAATGAAAATGGATTTGGCTTACTACTAAATGACTATAGAGAAATTCCTTGCTTATTTGTGTTATAGTTTCCATCTAGTGCCTTAATTGATATGTACACCTTAGTTAAGCTTTGAGATTAAGAAAAAAGAAATTCCACTTAGTACATGAAATAGTTGCAGTCTGAATTTGCAGAAGTTCTTACCCTGGGATTTAGCCTTTAAGATGTGAGTTACTCTCCATACCACAAAATTTAAAAATAGAACCACTCCAACGGCTAAAGGACATACAATGATGATTCCTCGTTGCTTTATAGATCCTATTGCTGTCATAATGAAACCTTTAGGGAATTTAAAATAACTGGTGTGTCAGAAAATCTGACTGGTAGATTAAGAAAATCATGAAGATGCTCTTCTCTCTCGCCGTCATTGAGCCCCTGGAAAAATGATTTATTTTGTTCACATTTGAATACCATGAGGATGGATTTCTGTAGAGCTGTATTTCCCATATGCTATAATGCCTATGATCCTTTTGATTGCTCCCTTTCACCAACCATCCTAGGCTATCCAAGTTTGAGTTCCATAATGCACTTCTACGAATTTGACCAGGTGGGATTTTAGTGAATGGGAGTTGGTGTAGGAAATGTCGGAGCTCATGAGGCTAGAGACCAGAGCTATGTGACTCCTTGCTAAATCACTTTCACTCTTTGGAGCCTCTATTTCCTGATCTGTGAAATGAGGGCATTGAATGATTGGGCCCTTGCATTTGTCATTTCCTCTGTCCCAGAGTTGTCCCACAGATTCTCAAATGTCACCTCCTCAGGGAGATCATCCTAGATCAATGGCCAAGTCTTTCCCCTTCAGTCATCCCTCTGCCTAAACCTTCTTTGCCCCATTACTCTGCTTTATTTTCTTCATAGCTGTTACTGCCACCTAAAGTGATCTTTATATTTTGTTATTTGCTTGTTTACCGTCTTTTCCAGACTTCCTGCCTTAGAATGTTAAGTGCCACTGAGAGCAGAAAGCTTGTCTATTTCACTACTTTCATACTATATTTACTATACATAAATAAGGACAAAAGATCTCCCTTCCCACTGCAAATGAGGCACTTCAGGAAAGTTAAGAGAATGGGATGGATGCTTAATTGATGAAAAATTATACTGGAATTGTGACTTGAAGATTTTCAGGTTGTCAGCAGTTGATATTGATGGTCCTTGAGTCATCTTCTTCAGCCAACTTGTAAACATTGGTAAGTGTGGGAAATGTAATAATATAGAAATATGTTGAGCATGTCCTATGTGTCAGGTACTTTGCTTGTACAATTTCTTGTCATCTTTATGATGACCCTATAGCAAAGGGTTTTGATTCTTATGTTATAGAGAAAAGAGATAATTAGAGACTAGGAACTTGCCCCAGATCAAATGACTGGTAAATGGCGAATCCAGGAGTCACACACAGGCAGTCTGACTCTACAGTCTGGTTCTTAATGACTTCTCTGTGCTGCCTACCAGTTCCCCCCAGGCAGGAAGCACGGAGGACCTCATTTAGCATGCAGTGAGCATCCATCAGAGATAACAGTCAGAGAAAAAGCAAACCTTGGCGCACTAGCCATAAGGAGAGTTTGTAAAAAAAAAGTTTCTTAACAGAAGAAGTGCAGTGGCTCCTTTACCTCCACATACTGATTTTTTGCCTCTTTGACATCTCATCTGGGTACTATTTTAGTGCTCAGTCATTTCCCAAGGACAGAACCAGCACTGAGTGGGTTAAACTTCGCCAACAAAGGCTCCTTCAACTCTGACAGAAGCATCATTTGATTCTTCTCCTTTAGAGAAATACATTTCTGGCAAGATAAACATGGGGTGGCTGGAGTTCAGCATTACATCTGTTTCATTGTCTTTTGTAGTCTTGATTTTAGTGCTCATATTTACAAATGAGAGCCCGCAGCCCGCCATCCCCCATTGAAGTGAGATATGTTTACTTCTTATCTTTCACAGCAGTGTCAGTGGACTGGAAGTAAATGCTTGTGTTTGCTGGACTTGACATGCTGACCTATATTAAGTGATGTAGAAATAAAATTTAATGAATGTGATGACTTAGTGGCAATAGAGAAAAACACTTGCCTTTCAAAACATTAATATTTTGCAATTGGATTGAAATGGAATTGCCTGTTTCTGAGACTACAAGAATTAATGGACCCAACTCTTCAAATCTTCAAAATTCCTTCAATTTGTGCTCCTAAAATGTGAAAATAGTTGTTCTAATTCAGTTTTACCATACCTTTTCTTCTGACATCTACAATTTGGAAGGCTCAACGGTTCTTTAAATTCATACAGTGTTTAACAATAGGATCCCGGTGGGGGACTATTTGAAAAGACACCAGTTAGGATTAGCACAATGAGCTTTTCTTCATATAATTATTTTAGTAATTATCAATGTAAATGACTAATTAAAACTGTCAAAATGACCTATGACTTTTAGCCTTTATTTTCAAATCACACATTCTAAAAAAAGAAGACAGGAATGAACATTTGACTTGGCAAACAAGCAAATAAAAAGCTTAACAGAATTTACTGTTCAATGAAATATGATAATTAAATTATTCTTGAACACCCATTGTTTGTTTAATTAGCCCTTAAAAGACCCTTTGTCAGCTCTTTAGAATTGATAGAATGAGAAAATGGAAATTGGCTACAGCGAGAAGCCTTCACAGAAATGAAAGTAGTGTTGGCACTTAGTAACTTTTTTGAAGAAGAAAATTCAGATATGGAGAACTAATATTTAAAGGCATTTACTTTTTATGTTTTTATATTGACTGTTTATTTTAAAAATCAGACATTTATTCAAAAGAGGATTTTATTTTCAAATGAAAAGTATTCCTATTTGCTTTAAAATATAGATATATTGCCCTGTATGTGAAACTGCTAGTAATAAAATCTATTGGCACACCAACGTGCACAGATAAGATTATTTCAGGACCTATCTAAGTGCTAACAAGGATGGCTCATTCATTAACTTCAGTTTTGAAGTCAAGAGTAATTATGTGGTTGTTATCCAATCAATTTGAAAAATGTGTCTTTTTATCATTAGGAACCGTGGTTTCTATGCTGTCTAACCTTGGCCAGGTTTTTAAGCTTCTTTGAGTTTCACTTTCCTCATCTTTAAAACATGAGGGTTGGACCCCAAGACGTTGAAAAACCCTTTAGCCCTAAATTCTAGGGAGTTCTTTATCTTTTAAAGAGCTTTTTCAAAGGGGATTAAAATTAAACTTCTTTTCCCATTTTAATAACACCATTATTGATTAAAATATCTTATTTTGGCAACTTGAAGAATTGGTCCTAATGATCTGCCATCAAATTTGTATTTCAGTGATGGAAAATGCAAGGATGTAATGAAGGGAATAGCTGTTTACACATTCAAAGGAAGGAGTTTGTGGTATGGGAATTGGCAAAAGGGCAGCCAATTGTGGCAATAATTAGGCCAGTCAGATTCTTCTGACCTCATGGAACCTCAGCGACAAGGATGTAAT
Source organism: Tolypeutes matacus (assembly GCA_026826555.1). Classification (NCBI taxonomy): domain Eukaryota; kingdom Metazoa; phylum Chordata; class Mammalia; order Cingulata; family Chlamyphoridae; genus Tolypeutes; species Tolypeutes matacus. The sequence goes on from JAKSZT010053929.1 coordinate 12,489,952, forward strand.
CCCATCTTCCCTCCTCATCCTGCAGAGAATGGTGAGACCCATCTGCTGTGAGAGAGCTTGCTTCGCAGGTCCCACGCTGCGTCTTTGTAATTGCAGTTCTCTGGCCTACGGTTCCTGCCACCTCCTCTAAGCACCCATATCACAAGAAGATACGCGAGTAGAGGGCAAGTTTGAACTGTTCTCCCAGGCCCAGTCCTTCTCCCTGCCATTGAAAAAGCAGCAAGAGCCTCTCTGTAACTCTTTTCCTACCTCTGTCTCTGTTTTCTGACATTGTCTCTACCAACACCTTCTCCCTTTCACACCTGAGACACATAGTACGGTCCTTTCCTAACCTGTTGTGATTTCAGGGATACTGAAAAAGCTACAGGTTTTCCTTCAGTCCTCTGCCCAGATCGTCCTCCCAGCACTCTGATACCTAATGAGGTATAAGATATTTCATTCTGATGTTAGAGAGCAACCTCAAATACACAAGATGGTGATTGAGTTAAATTCACACCAAAGTGTGAACTCCGTTCCTGAGCAGACATTCCTGAGCAGAGGTACCTTGGGAAGGGCCCAGATCCACTGGGATAGAAGGGCATAGAAATGAAGGCTGGTGGTACCGGAGTTAACTTTTCATCGCTTCACTGGCAAAGCCAGTCTGATCTCTGCCCATAGTTTAAATGACGCTTGTCCCTGTTGCCTGTCCTGGGCCAGGGGATACGGTGCAGTTTTGCCCTCACATTTCCAATAGCCAAAGAGACCTTCAAGGACAGAGACTGCGATTATCATCTCCATATTCCCAGGACGACAAAACACCTGGCACGTAGTAGGTGCTTACTCAGTGTTCCTGGTTAAATGTAAGAAAGATTGTCATCCTTGGAGATGACAGAGGTGCAGGGTAGGTGTATGAAAAGCAAGCTAACTGCCTGATGTCCAGTGAATTCTTCGCGATGCTGAAGAGGAAATATGCTGGCGACAAAGTTCCAGCGTATAGTATTTTCTCAGTAGTCACAAATTGAATTAAAAAGAACTGAACTGACTTCACAATTCCCATAAAGGAAGGCTGTTGAAAGATTTAAAACGTTGATTGGCAGGAAAGTATCCTCTTGAATATACAGTCGTCGTTCCCACACCAGCTCCTTGCCCGTGGCTGCCGTGGTAGCTCACATAGGCCTGTGTCTGGGCAGGGATGCTATTGTCACGAGGCTGGGGCAGAAAGAAGCTCAGAGCCAGATGAAAAAAATGATTGGTTAAAAGTCAAGACGTGTGGGCCATGGTGTTTTGACAGCAGTTCTTTCCTAGTCCCATGACGGAAAGTGGTTTATATATTTCAAGAGAACCCTTAATAAATCACCAGAGCTATATGATTTTATCAGTAACTGTGAATGCTATTTTAGTTCTTAAAAAACTCTACTTCCTTCCTCAAGGTCAGAGAGCTTTCCTGAAACTGCTTTAGAATGTTGTCAAGACTCTGCTGTATATGTTTTTTTTTAAAGCTCTGATTATCATTTAGCAGTCTCTTTTTTATCTATCTTTTAAAATGTTTGTGGTTTTTGCTAGGTTAGTAACTCATAAAATAGAGGAAATAATGAAAGAAACACTAGTAATCACCCGTACTCCCACCACCCACCGATAACTTTGTGTCCGTCTTTTAAATATTTGTCTGTCCACAAAAATATTCTTTTGACACTCTTTTGAGATAATATTAAATTTTAATGTATGTTAAGTGGTTTAAGCTAAATTTTGCCCTGAAAATTCTCCTGCTGGCATTTGTATATACCAATTCCACATGAAATATATGTTGTGAATAAGGAAAGAGAAATTGTTTATGTTACATTTCTTGATATCCAAGAATCATAAATGTTTAGACCTGAAGGGAAACCTAGCCTAAAATAGACACGGAAACTGAGTCACAGAGAGGTTTAAGTAGACTTGGTCAGGGGCACAGAGAAAGGCCATGAGATCATCTGAAACTCAATGCCTTTTTCCTTCAGCCCAATGCACCTTCTGCCCCAATAACCAAGTATAATTTGGTGTCATAAAATGAAAGCCAAGAATTTTACTTATACTTCCATGGGGCTCCATTCCAGTAACAGTGATTAAGCCTGATAGAGCATGCCCTTTAAAGGAGCTTAAATAATGCAGACAATTGACTGGGGCATACACGTGGTTCACTTCTTGAACATCTGAGATCAATGTTAAATTTTGTTTGCTGAGACTCTGTACAGTTGTCTCCAAAAATGGGACCTTAGTTTGGCTGCTGGGTTGAAATGTGTGCCTCTGGTTGTGAGAGCAGGGAATTGGCCCAGTTATTTCCTTGGATCTGAGTTTTTTCTGCAAACTGAAGTGATAGGACCTTGTTTAAGGCTGGGTTTTTGTAACTTTGTAGAAATAAAACCACTGCATTAGTTTTCTTTTGCTGTTGTCACAAATTACTACCAACTTAATGGATTAAACAACACAAATTTGTTTTATAGTTCTTTAGGGGAGAAGTCCAATATGGGTCTCACCAAGCCACAATCAAGGTGTCAACAGGCTGCAATCCTAGGAGAAAATCTGTGTTCTGGTCATTTTGCTTGTTGGCAGAATTCAGTTCTTCATGGTCCCCGTTTTCTCGCTGCCTGTAAATTAAGGGCCGTTCCCGGCATTGAGGAGCTGCTGCATTTCCTTGGCTCCTGTCACCCTTCCTCTGTCTTTTAGGCCAGGAGAGATGGGGTCCTTCTCATGCCTCGTCTGTCTGACTCACTCTTCTACCCTCCTCTTCTGCTTTTAAGGACTCAAGTGATTAGATTAGGCCACCTGGATAGTCCTGGGTAATCTCCCCATATCAAGGTCCTTCACCTTAATCACATCTGCAAAGTCCCTCTTTCTGTGAAAGGTATCCACCTCACAGCTTCCAGGGAGGAATCTTTGGGGTCCTCCGTAAGCACTGTGTTCTGATCCTAGCACAAAGTGGAGGACAGTCTTTAGTAGGAGAAGACCACATTTCAAATTCAAAAGTCACTCAAGATTTCTTCCCCAGAATCCATTTTGCAATATCCTTCTAACTAGTCAGGCTTCCTGCCTCTAGTCTCCCCATGCAGTAATTAATTCCCCACAGTTTTGCCTGCATTGTCTCGTGAATATACCATTATGATCACAGCATGTCCCTGCCTCAATGCTGTTCATGGCATTTGATTCCTGCCCCCAAAAGATTAAATCTCATCTGGTTCCAGCCTTCTTCTCCTGCCTCTCTGTCTAGTAGGCTCTTTGCTCAACCCTCTTCCCACTATACAGTCACTCAAGCTTCTGGACATTTCCCAAATAGGCCATGCACTTTTATGCCACCAGCTGCCCAGAACACCCTTCCTTTATTTCTCTTTTTGTTCATCTTCTCTTGCTTTAAGAGCCAACTGTTTTGGACCTCATCTGTTACCATCTTCTGAGTTCACAGACAGACTGAGTCTCTTTCACTTCTGTGTTTCTAGAGTGCTTCTTAAATATGTTAATTACCATTTATCCTAATTATTTAGTTATTGTCCCACTTCATCAGGCAGTTACAGATTTCCATAATGCCTCAATAACTGATTCTTGGTTGGTTGGATGGATGGATGGATGGACATGCATATTTATAATTCCTTTAAACATTCTAGTTGGATGGTTGGATGGACATATGTATGTATGTATGGATGGATGGACGGATGGACGGATTGATGGTTGTACATATTTATAGTTCCTTTAAACACTCTAACTTCTCCCTGTCATTTTTGAAAAGAATACATTGCAAATACCATAGTGCTAAAGGAGTACTGTGGCATTATCTTTTTCGTCTTTACTTAAATACTTTAAATATTACCTAGCTTTAGAAACAATAGTCCAGGCATTCACGTCAATGCTTTTGAAAGAAAAAAAAGAAACAGATTCAGAGACTTTTTAAAAGGACCCATTTTAATTATTGCCTTTTAATGAAATAATGTGACTATGAGGAAAAATCGCATTCTAGGCCCATTATTCCTTTCCTTTTTGAAGTGTATTCTCTGTCATTTCTCTTTGGAATTTTCAGCTCTTTGAACATTTCTTCCATTTCTAAACATTTTGTTTCATTGCAGCAAGTTATAGTAAATTGTACATTAAGCTTTTTGATTTCCTAATTCACTGGGGGAAATATAGAGACGTATTAAATTGCCCCAGTACTGGCTTTGAGACTCTTTGATGTAATAGTTCTTAACCCTGGCCTCCCCTTGCTGCGTGGGTAGAGATTCTGGGACCCCCTGTGAGTGCCTGGTGTGTGACATGCACCTATGCTGTGGGCCCATGCTCTGCTCTTCCCCCTGCCTGGGACACTTCTCTCACCGTTCAGACTCAGATATCTTCTCACTTGTCACGTCTTCAAGGAATCTCTTGCTGATCTCCTAGATTGAACCCTTGAATTGCACCAGGAACCTCCTTTCTGTGACAAATATCTCTGATGAATTTTGTTTTAAGTTATGAACTAGTTCGTATACAAAAAGAGTATATAAAACATATATTTACTATTTAAAGAATAAAAATATCTATGAATATTGGCTTGTCCCATTGCCTTCACTCTAGGTAGATGCTAATCAAAATGTGTGCAGCATTACCCTGCTTTCCTTTGCTATTCTTTACTTTCTTATTTTGAAAAACATTCAGAATTACAAGAGTTATAAAAATAGCATAAAATATCTCATGTATCCTTTTCCTAAATTACAATATTAACATTTTGCCATACTTAAAATTAATCCTCCTCTCCTCTCTCTCTCGTACACATGCATATGCACACACACACACACACATAATATCTTTCTGAAACATTTGAGAACAAATTTCAGGCATGGTGTCCCTTCACCTCAAAATACGTTGCCTAAAAACAGTGGCATCTCTTACATAACTATAATATAATTATCAAAATCAATAAATTAACATTGATAGAATAATATTATCTAATCCACAGACCTTATTAAGATTTTGCCAATTGGCCACTTAATTTTTTTTTCCTTGTCCTGGAGTCCAAGAATTGTATTGCATTTGATGTCACATGTCTTTAGTCTTCTTTACTCCAGAACAGTTTCTTAGTAGTTACTACCGTGGATGGACATTTAGGTTGTTTGCATTGCATTTTGCTTTCTGTTTTTGTTTTTTGCTACTGTAAGCAATGCTCCTAATGAACATTCTTTGGTAAATCTCCTGGTGTGTAAGTGCAGGGTCTTCTCTAGGGTATGCCCTTCAACTTTAGAAATACTGCCTTGTTTTCCCCAAAAAACTATACTACTTTCCACTCTCACAAGCTGTGTGAAAGAGTTTCCATTCTACCATTTCCTTGACAGTAAATTTTTTGTCAAACGATTTTATTTTTGCCAGTTTGGAGTGTGTAAGATGGTATTACATGGTTGTTTTAATTTGTATTACCCTGTGTGCAAACAAAGTAGCATCTTTATATATATATATGTTTATATATGTTTGCTATGTTTATTGGCCATTCCTTTTCAGACTGACATTTTTGTCTGTATTTAGGAGATTTGTGCACATATCAGTGACAGAAATTAATGATTTAAAGATTATTAGGGGTAGTGGATGTGGCTCAAGCAGTTGAACATTTGCTTCCCACATAGGAAGTCCCGGGTTCAGTCCCCAGTGCCTCCTAAAAGCAAAAACCCAACAACAAGCAAACAAACAAACAAAAAAACAACTCAGGGAGCCTATGTGACTCGCAGTTGAGTGCCTGCTTCCCACATATGAGCTCCCGGGTTCAATCTCCGGCCCCAAAAGAGATTATTAAAAGTTGTTTTATAGCAGGAAATATGTTGAATTTAGTCAAGTTGCATTATGAAGTATTGCTAGCACTTTGCAAACCCCTAATGCTGGTAATTAGGAGCAGTAGCCTTCCATCATCAAGTTCATGGGCTTCATTACTCACTGCTTAAGTACCCCACTTAAAATTCTTATAATGAGATTCACAACAATAAATGCAAGCAGGTGTCTCAACATGTAAGAAAATTCCAAGTTTTTGAATGCTTACTCAAATCTAGGGACAAAAGAGCTATTTTGGGCCACTTGATTTCCTGGCCTTAAGCATTTCTTGTGCAAATGTTGTTTTGTTTAAAGCAATCTGAATTATATAGTATAACGCATCTAGCTTATGTCTTTGGAGTTGTATTGAATGCCCAACCTGAAAGGCAGGTAGTAATTTCAAAGTCTGTGAATTTTTCCAGGGAAAATTTCTAGTAGTAGTAGGTAGTTTTTGTCTTAGAAGATTTGTTTTTTACTTTAAGTTTAGGTTAAGAGTTAAATTCTACACTTGTGTGAACATGTATGGTTGAGGGAGTAAGTTGGATGTGGGAAAAGACTTGTTTTTACTGTCACAAGCAATGTGCCCTGATAGGAATTGTGACTTGGATTTGAGGAACCCAACTGTATGAGTTCTGTGTCTCAGAACTAAATCTTCAAAGAACAAGTAGGCACCAGCAGGGTGGAGCAGGCGGCTCAATCCGATCCAACAAGAGTAATGGGTATAGAGCAGGTAAGTGACTTGCTCAAGAGTATACAGTTGTAAATGGTAGAACTAGTATTCAAACTCCAGTACCCACAATATTAGCCAGTATATTGGAAAACATTGCACATGTTTGTGTATATGCATGCACATTAGAACATTTTGCGTTTTAGGGCATAGGAAAAACTCAGATATTATTGAGTATGGAATCCAACTCGAGTTTGTTCTTCTGTCACGTTATAAATGGAAAAGCAATTTCTTCAAAAGTCCATTTTCTATAACTTTTTGAAGTGAAAATGTTTTCTAACATTGTAGGACAGCTTAAGTTATTTATTGTTTTTGAGTTTGGTCTTCCAACTTCCAAGTGACTCAATTGCTCTGAAGGACTATGTCAATTTCCTTACCTTGACATGACTATTTTATCCCTAGGCATATTCTTAAGAATACTGAAGAATACTGATACAGTACTTAAATATTCATGTCTTAGAGAGGAGCTGGGGGGAAATAAAATAAGCAAACGAAGCAACAACTAAAACCTTATGACTATTCTACCCTTTATCCTGAGTTAAGAATTCAAATTGCAAATTCAAAAAAAAGCTGGAAACTGCTAATGCCTGTGATTGTTACAGGGACCTGCTACCAGGACTTGATGTGCAAGCCTCCCCCACAAAACAGAAGAGTTCCAGCCCTACAGGGGGGTGGGTTCTTCATGGACAAATCCTACTCTGTGCTTCTCTTCTTCCCACATTTCTCCCACTTCCTTAGAGACACGTTTTTAATTTACAAAATTAGATGAAAATAAATAGCAAGGACAGCTTGGAAGGGAGACATAGTCATAAATGAGCATCCTGGGCTGGGAGGAGATATCGATTGGGGTGAGGAGGCAGAAGTACCTGCTTAGCTTTAGTGACAATGAAACATTTATGAACTGATAATTCACTCACTTTAACCAACTGCCTATTATTAGCCGAGTTGTGTGACGCCATTGGGGATATGCTGTTGAACAAGATGGGTGTGGCCCCTGTCCTTATTGGTGGTTTTGCTGGAGACAACACTCTCCACCCCTCCCCCACTACTACCACCACTGCTTCAGCACACTCCGCTGATTGTTGCCCAACTCTCCTCCAATGTACAGTTCCTGAAACAAAATGTTGCATTGTGCTGCCCTTAAAACCAGTGACCATAAACAACATTCTGATATCACATATGCATTTTGTCGCATTTATGGAGTTTTCACACAAGTACAAGAGGTATGTATATGTGTGTGTCTGATACCCAAGATTCTTGGGAATCTAAACCAGATCCCATTTTCCTTACTAGGAAGAAATACTCTGGTATATGTCAGAAATTACACCTTCTCTGAAATGAAGATGGAGATTGTTCTAAATCAGGGGTTCTTAACCTTTTGTGTTCCACAGACCCCTTTGCCAGTCAGGTGAAAACCACAGACCTCTTACTAAGTCCACACTGTACTGTGCATTATTTAATAAATATATTGTGCCCACACCAACATGTCCCCACAAGACGTTTAATTTCAGTTCAAGCTCACAGACCCCTGTAAATGGTGGCAAGGGTTTCATCCATCTCATGTTGAGCCACTTCCAGAAAAGTTTTAGAAAATCGCATCCTCTCATGATTGGCTTTTGACAAATTTCCCCTTTATGAAGAGAGAGAGTCCCCAGAATTCATTGCAGCAATTAATGTCATTTTAGTCTACCCAAATAATGTAATAATGTATGAATTTTAGCAAACAATCATAGTATATATGATATAGGGAAAATTTGTTTGTAAAATATTATCTGTTGCTGGGTTAAGTTGTTTGGCAGAAAACAGCTTCTTTGCCTCACTGTTAGCTCATTATTTCTCTACTGCTTTACCAATGTGTTCGCCATATTTTATCCTGGTCTTTGCTGTGACTCATCTGTTCTCCTCTGTAGACAATATTGACAACAGATGAGCATAAATGCATGTATTATTCTCAATAAAATGTCAAGGACATATAGTTAAAATTGTTATGACTCCCCTTTTAAAATGTTATACAGTTTAATGCCGATTTCAAGACCGTTCACTTATGAATAATTGTTAATGTGAGTCATCAAGAAGGGGAAAGAATAATAGCATTAAACTGTCGGTAGTTTCCAAATTATAAAAAGCCATAGAGGTAATTGCTCTGTCTACCTAGACAAATAGTTATATATTTGTTGAGTCTGTATATGTTGAGTCTGTACCTCTGACTCTGAGCTAGATCCGTAAGGAAGTAATGTATGAGAACAACATATGGACTGCAAATATGTTTGTAATTTGCACCCGTGTATTAAGGGTTTCAGCTTGTTGGTTCAGCTTTGTCAATTGGTCACATAGCTGGACAGAAAGCATGGGAACTTGCCTAACTTATACTCAGGTTTGGCTGCTGATCCTTAGCTTAATAATCATGAAATCAGTCAACCATGCTTTGCAGAATGAGGACAACATTTAAAACGTTCGATTTTTTGTTCACTCTCACATTCCAGCCTGATAGCAAAGCCAGAGAGCAAGGGCTCTGTTTGTGAAGGAGCTTCCAGTGAGTAAACCCTCTGCTTCAAAATGGAAGATTTGGTGTAAGAGAAATGTGGAGCAGGCCATTATGTTAGACAGAAAATAGTAGGCCTTGAACAGCTGAACCCACATGGAAGCCAGGAGGAATAGATGCCAGGAATATCGAAAACGGGTAGAATGAAAAAACCCAGGCAGGGGCCTGGATGCAGAAATGGAGTTGGCTTGACGATTTGTATCTTAGCCAGGAAAAAAAAAATAAACCACACACTCGAGCTTTGAAGTTGCCAACTTCCAAATCCACAGTTGCCCTCTTTTTAGTTAACCATGAGAGTCTGGTTCAGCTCTTGGAAACCCCGAGCCTGTATTAGTTGGGAAGTGCGGTATTTCTCCATATTTGTTCAGGAAACGATTGCAAAATGTGGTCAGGGTGACAGCTTTTACTCATTCAGAATCCCACACAGAGTCGCAGGGGTCCTGGAGGTGGTGACGGTGTGTATGCAGAGAACCGGAATGACAAAATTTTACATGATTGTTTAGCCTCCCTTGTGGTGCAACCCACAGTGAGACTATTTGCTCTGTTACATTGTCACGAGAATGTTCTTAATTCGAAAAGAAAAGTTTAGAAAACATTTAGCCATTTGAAAATAGACTGCTGCTGGTTAGTAACAGAGCTTTACCTGCATTTACTTGATAGCTTGGAAAGGCCTTCAACTTGGCCAACTTCAGCTGCAACTTGCCACCCTTCTGTGAAATCAGCTGAATATTCTGAGTGGGGAAAGAATGTTGGTTAAGATGGGATGTGCACAGTGCTCTTACCTACCAGTCCCCCAATTCAGTCCTGCAAGGAACAGCAGCTCACCCCACACCGGTGTTTCTCCCTTCCAGCTCTTCAGAAACAGAGCAGACCAGTTAAGTCTCCTTCATTAATGGGATGCACAGAATAAAATAGAGGAAGCTAAATCATTATTTTTAAAAAATAACAATTATGAAAAAAATTGTTTCCTGATGGACTGTTTTGTTTGAAAGTGTATGAATACAGGATTTGGAAAGCAAGTAGTTGTGTTGGTATAATATTTCTTAAAGTACTCTTTTTCTTATTGAAAATCCAGTCAAATATGAACCGTTGTACACCTTTCACCTGCCCCCTACCCCCAGCCATTAGTATGAATTTGTGTTATTCCAGCAGAGTAACCGAAAAGGACAGGCAAATGCTGGGAACGGGGGCTGGCAACCATGCCATGGCCTCTGTTCTCCGTTGGCAAGGGTAACGAAGAACAGATGCAATTATAAATAGAATTATAGCCCAAACCGGGATTACTTGGATAACTCAGTCAACACAAGGTTTTGTTTGATTGAATTTTCTAGATGATTTCATCAGTGATTAACCTAACTCTGTTAGTAGAGATCTAAAAGGAGAGCAGCTTAAACATATTCAGCAAGGCCAGCCTTTCCTCTGCTTCTTTTTAATATTAGGCAGCTGTCCAGTTATTGTCTTCTTTGGCTAGACAGTGCTATCCATTTCTTCTTTTTCTTTTTTTCTTTTTGTCAAAGCAGAAAATAATGACGAAGAGATTCAGTTTGGAAATCTGATAGAAAATGGACATGCTGAATGATTGTCTTTTGTCCAAATGGCATTCCATGTCAAACTGCCGAATCCATCTCTCTCTGCCAAGATGTCACTTTTATTTCTATTTCTCCCCTCCTTGCATGAGCAGTGGGATTTGTTCCTGTGGCTAAGCTGTCTTCAAAAATAAAAGTTGAGTGGTTAACTCAGCCCTAACCTGGGCACCTCAGAAGTGCACGCTCAGGCTTACTCAAATGGCATGACCTTTGGTGATGCATGCAGAGGGCCCAGAGCTGGGCTGAAGGACCCCGTCCACTCTTATTGGATAATAGATTTGATTTTGAAATCCTTTCAGAAGGTTCTCGTGATTAATTTCAGCCAGTCTCACTTGGACTTGAGCTTTGGAAAGTTAAAAATATTAAGTAAAAGCATTTGCTATTTGGGAGATGTGGTAGTTTGATATTATTTATGAGTTCCAAAAAGAGACAGAAATTATGTTTGTAACCTGGTCTTTTCCTCTGGGTATGATACTCTTGGGTTGATTTAAATTCAAAGGTTTTAAGTTTGCTTAATTAAATCAATTCAGGGTCTTTGATTTGACCACATCAGTAGGGCGTGGCTTAGGGTTGAGTCTCCAACCCTTTGGGCTATATAAACAGACACTCAATCAAGAAGACACAAGAAGATACATAAGGGAAGAGAGAAACTCCAAAGACACAGCAGAGGAGAGAACTTTGATCTTGGGGCCCTGGAGCGAGCTGAGCCGTTTGCCTGATAGTTTACAGCCGACCTTGTGAAGAGACCACAGCAGATGAGCCCAGAAAGAAATGAGCCCTACGCCAGCCTACAGCTGAGATCAGAAGAAGCTGAGTCCACCGAGCCTTAAGAGGAAGAAGGAAGGGGAGACCAAGCAGACATTGCCCACCATCTTGCTTCAACATGTGGCAACTGACTTTGGGTGAGAAATCAACCTTTAGTTGGACTCTTTAGGGACTTGTAACTAACTGTAAGCTTTTTCCCTTTATAAAACCAACAGATTTTTGGTACTTTGCATCAGCACCCCTTTGGCTGACTAATACAGGAGAGAATGCATAGTGAGATAATAGTACCTCCTAGATTTTTAAGATAGTTGCCATCTTACTCATATCAAAACATCACTGAGAAATGGCTGTGGCTCAATTGATTCGGCTCCCATTTACCAGCGCGGTGAGCTGACGGCCCACGGGGCGAGGTGAGCTGGAGCTGGCACAGCAAGATGACGCAACAAAGGGAGATAAGCAGACACAGAAAAACGCAAAGCAAATGGACACAGTGAGCACAAGCAGCATGGGGGGGGCGGGGATAAATAAATAAAAATAAATATTTTTAAAAAAATCACTTTCACATTTTCATTAATACTTTTAAAAGAAATTCAAATTATAATGCATTATTAAAAGTAACCTTTGTTTTGAGCATAAAATTAAGATGTTTTCTCTGATGTAAAAGTCCAGTTGAAAATAAAAAAATGAAAATTCAGACAATTTTATTTTTCATTTTTATTTGAAATATTTATATAGAAAAGGTGGTAGTAAGACTGAAAAAGCTAATTATATGCTCTTGACAAACCTGTTAACCACACCTGTTAAAGCTACCTGACTCTAAATGAAGCAGCCATAACAGAGCAAAGCATAAATGCTAATAGTACGTAATATTTTATGGCATTATAGTCTGTAAAGAATTTAGCACATACTCTCTCATATAATCATGGGGAAACGGAAGCCTGGAGATTTTGAGTGAAATTTCTGCCTAAAATGGTCTTAGAAGTTATTTTGAGGCTCCCCTTCACCTCTTCTACCTCCACCAATGTAAAGTAGAGATAAATAAAATCATTTAAAGAAAATAAGTAAAAAATACAATGCCCACAATCAGGATAAACATCTTGTCTACTATACAAACAAAACAGAAACCCTAAGCAGTAAATGTGACCGAAAACAAGAAACGGTCAGGTGATGGATCTGGAGCAGAATGGGGCCTCTGAAACTTGCCTCTGAGTAACGGATACTGAAAGTACCGCCTTCAAGATGGGCACCCGAAACCAGGTTCAAAACTTGAAACCAGGGATTGGAATGGGCTTCCCCTGCCCTTGAAAAAGCCTGAAAAATATCTGCCACCCCATCCCATTTGGGAAGAGCCCCATTCCTAAAACACCCTCTCAGCCTTGGCCCAGCTCCCATATCTGCAGTCACCATGGAATAGGGCCACCAGGCCATGGGTGGGGGGGTGTGGGGGAGCATACCCCACTCAAGAATAGTCTGCAAACCAAAATTCCAGAACTCACGAGAAAAACAAATGCTATAAAATATACCCAATTAAATCAATAATAGAAAGATGAATTTGGTCCTGATTACATGGAAATAGTAAAGCAATCTGAAAAAGACTTCTTAAAAAGGATAGCAAAATCCTGCCACTATAGAAAGTGGTGTTAAAAAAAATAGTCAATCACATAAATTCCTTTATTGTGAGAATAATGAGATGTTATGTTTTGCACAGCTACTGTGCAAAATATAAAAGGAAAAATGTTTTGTTTTTAAGTTTTCATTTATTGTACTGTTTAGTAAGTTTAAAAAAAATACAGGCTACTATTACAAACAAATATTGTATCCCATATTAAATTGAGAATGTCCCAAACGAACATGAAGTGGTTGCTTTCAAATTCCACTCCTTCCTGAGGTCCCCTTCACCCCAGAAGTAAATGAGACTTTTATTCAGCCTCCATATGAGGACAGATGACAAGATGACAGAGGTCAATCACTAACTACATTAAAATAAAATGAGAATTATTTTGGTGTCCCTTATTAGTTTAGAATATTCAAGAGGTAAAGAAAGGATTCATGTCCATAAAAAGAAAAAGGAAGGCAAAGTAAGAACACGTGGATTTGTTTGATGAACCTACTGGAATGAATGGAAATGTAAACTATGTACCCTGAAGTTAAGGAATATACTTCAGACTGGACATAGTTCAAGAAAGAGCTAATGCATTAAAAAACAGTACTGAATTCATCCAGAACAAAGTTCAAAGAAATTAGTAGATTAAAAACATGAAGGATTAAAAATTAAATTTAGCTGTATTAAAATTCAAAGGAGAGGGAAGCGGCTGTGGCTCAATCAGTAGGGCTCCCGTTTACCATATGGGAGGCCCCAGGTTCGGTTCCCGGGGCCTCCTGGTGAAGGCAAGCCCGCCCGCACGGCGTGGTTAGCTGACCCAGCGAGCACAAGCAGCAAGGGGGGGATAAATGAATAAATAAATAAAATCTTTAAAAAAAAATAAAATTCAAAGGAGAAATGCATTAGAAAGCTTCTAAAACAGCAGAGGAGGAAAGAAAAGAATCTTAATAACTATGTTCTAAGAGAAGGCTTGATTTAAAAAGGAAAAACATGGGAAATGGATGTGGCTCAAGTGATTGGGCTCCCATCTACCATATAGGAGGTCCAGGTTTGAATCCCAGGGCCTCTTGGTGAAAGGCAAGCTGGCCTGTGTGGGCGAGCTGGCCTCAGTGGAGAGCTGGCCCGTGCAGAGCTGGCGCAGCAAGATGACAGAACAAAAAGACACACAGAGGAAAGACAATAAGAGATGCAGCAGACCAGGGAGCTGGGGTAGTGCAAGAGATTGAGCACCTCTCTCTTACTCCAGAAGGTCCCAAGATTGGTTCCCGGTGCTGCCTAAAGAGAAGACAAGCAGACACAGAAGAACACATGGAGAGCAGATAGCGAGTGCAAAAGAACGAGGGGGTGGGGGGGGAAATAAATAAATAAGTCTTTAAAGAAAGAGAGACACACACAAACAAAACTCATTGTTTGGAAGCAGATGTGGCTCAAGCGATTGGGCTCCCGCCTACATATGAGAGGTCCGGGGATCGGTTCCTGGTGCCTCCTACAGATGACAAGCAAGACAGTGAGCTGGTGCGACGGGCTAGCATGGTGAGCTAACGCAACAAGATGACACAACAAGGAGACACAGAGGAAACACAATGAGAGACACGACAAAGCAAGGAGTGGAGGTGGCTCAAGCGATTGAGCAACTCTCTCCCACGTGGGAGGTCCCAGATTCGGTTCTCCATGCCTCCTAAAGAGAAGATGAGAAAACACAGAGAGCACTCAAAGAATGGACACAGAGAGCAGGCAATGAGTGCAAACAACGAGGAGGGGTGGAACAAATAAATAAAAGAAAAGGAAAAAAGAAGTCTTTGTTAATAGACATCACTAAATAAAATTAGAGAGATTAATCCCAATACATAAATAATCAATCACAATAAATGTAAGGAGGTTAGTCTTACTCTGTACAAAATAGAGAATATATTTTTTAATTATACTAATACTATAATATCTTGGTACATTATAGCATTTTTTGATAAAAATCCTTTTCTTCTTTTTGAGAGGGAGTTTCCTTTCACTTAATTGGAAATTCTTAGCAACTAAAGTTTTTCTCAACACAAAAACACCCCAAATAGCATTTCAAAGTTGCCAACTGTCTCCAAAAGATATATGAAAACAACTCTTGGGCTACCATGATTTCTAGCAACCCTGAGAGGTAGGTGATATCATTCAAAAATTCCCAGAAGCAAAATGTGGGGAATTTTTCACTTAGCTGTAGGCATTTTATTTCCAATTAAATTTTTTTTTCTTTTTTTTTAGGGGGTACTGGGGATTGAACCCGGACCTCGTACATGAGAAGTAGACATTCAAACCACTGAGGTACAACCGCTTCCCACAGTGAATTTTTAAAACTATATTTCTTTTTTAAAACTAACCTTTGATATTCAGGCTTCTGAATGACATCACCTACTTTTTAGGGCTATGTGATATCATGGTAGCCCAAAACAGTTTTCTGTTTCTTTTGGAAACAGTGAGAAACTTTTGAAATGATGCTTTGGGTATATCTGGATTTAGAAAAATCTGAGTTGCTGAAAAATTCCAACTAAGTGAATGGAGGAAATCCCCTTACAAATGATAGAAAAGGATCTTGTTTTAAAAATGGTATAATATACTAAGGTGAAGTGATCATGTTCTTATGTAGCCTAATTCTACCATTTCGTAGGATATAATTCATATTTAAGGAGAACAGAATCCCAAGTACATTTAAAATTTGAAATGATTTGTCAGTGGCAAATGTCTTTAAAATTTAAACATTGTTATAACAGAATAGCCCCACTAAAATAAAAAAAAACTTTTTATGTTGGGAACCACGAGATTAGTTGAGGGGTTGGGAAGAATGGGGCATTCGTTTCCTAGTCTTTTGTTTAATTTCCCTGCACTTTGATGAAACGCAGTGGTCTCCTGGCTGAGCTGAGCCAAGCTGTCCTGAAGGGGCAGGTGTGGCTCTTTTGTTGGGCCCTGGTCCATCCTCCGTCCCTGGTCACTGGGAGATGTCACGTCCTGGGCTTGCTCAGTCGGCAGATGAGTACTGGAGGAGGAGACCTCGGCCAGCAGGGACGAGCCTGACAAACAGATTTTCACAATGACCTTGTAAGAGGAACTAGACAGAGCTCTTTCACAAAGATTTAAAAATTGTGGCAGGGGTTTAAGCAGCAGTTTAAACCTTAAAAGGGGGGGAAAAAGAAGAATATGGAAGGCTTTTAAATGCTTGGCAAGTTCAGTGTTTCTTGAGCTGTTTATCTATTTTTCCTCACTACTGACTTCTCCCTTTTCCTCCCTCCTTCTCCCTCTCCCTCTCTCTGTGTTTCATGCACACACAATTATACACATAGCCCTACAGCCTGTGCTGAATTTTTCTGTCTCGTCTGTGACATTGCCAGTGGACTTGGGGAACTCGTGGTTGAACTGGAAAAACCAAAGAAAATGGTAAATCCCTCTTTCAATAATTGACATTAAACTTGAGTAAGATGTCATCACTGATGCCTTTTCTTAAATAATGTCAGGGCACAGATAGATTAGGTTATACAAACCAAGCACAGTGAAGTGTTATAAGGATTATTATCAAGGTAATTAGGGAGTCTAGCTTGATTGATGCAACAGTCCAAACTCTCCTCTCTCACATTGGCTGTAATGATCTGCCCTACATCGTGTCGTTTATATCAGAACCGTGAACCTTCTGTTCATGAGCTTTTCAGTTAAGAGAAACACAGATTAATAAATGAGGTTTAATTGTGTTTCTCCTGGAACCTTTTCTGGGAGTGAATATGTTACGATACTCCAGACCGCAGCATGTTTTTCATAGCTGCACGTTTAAATATTCAAGTACAAACAATGAGTGTTCTTTTGAATAATCAGGGGTCTTTATATTTAAGGAGTTTTAATGATGCTTGTTGTCCAAAATTTAAACGATGCATTTCCTAGTTGTCTTTAGAGTACTGAAAATGCCACACATTTTCAGTAAAGGTTTGATTTTAATAAAGATGTAATTTGTGAAGTTTATTTCAGTGTGAATTAACTCAAGTTATCTAGCAGGACTTCACTATGATTTGACTCTGCTGTAGCTAGTCGGGAAAATAAATTTCTAAATGATTTATATACAACTGAGCCTTTATAATATAAGAGCTTGTGTAGCCTTAGCAACTAACAAAACCTTTCTGAGGTTCAATTTTTTCTTATGTGAAAATGGCGATGATAATTTACCTGCCTTACAGAGTTTTTGTAAAGACTAAGTAAGATAAATCAAGTGATGTATATAGCATTACATGTGTTATACAGTCAATGTTCGGAATTTTTAACCATCACCATTATTATTATTATTAGAGTTATGAGCATCAATGGATAAATGCTTTATAAACATAAAGGCCTTGTCAACTGAAAGGAGCTATATGTATGAGTTTTCTTGTTGTCTCTTTTTGACTGAAGGAAAAGCCACCTTCTGTTGATACTGCATTTTTTTTTAAAGTTGAGTCTAAAACTGAGAAAACAGATGTTGTTATACAAATAGATTAGAAGATTTGGGAATTGTCTTTCTTTTTCTTATTTTGATAATAAAGTGCGACCAGAGGGAATTTAATATGAAATTAGTCCTGAAATAAAATGAACTTAGAGGCATTTTGGATGACCTGTGTTTTCTCCCTAACTGTCATGCCTGCCTCCAAATACTTTTCAAACCTCCTTATTTAACAAAGACTTAACTCAGGATACTTTAGCCCTCGGGTGGTATGAAATGATCACATCCAATTATTTTCCATTGCGAGTGGGATTCGGAGCAGAAGACAAGAAACTTAGAAGGGAGCCGTCAGCCGCTGACTCGCGGTGGAACCCGTAGCTAGTCGAGTTAAGTGAGTGGCCAGACATGCCTGCCCAGAGCTTGCCCCCTTGAGCTGTTCTCAGCAGGGAATGTCCAGAGAACAGCTCAGGAAGCTTTGATTTGGATATTTCTCCTGCTTACACGGAAGCAGAGAGCAGCTAGATCCTTTCTTTCTTTCAGAGCCTAGCATTTGGGGTGCCTTTTTTTATGGTGCCCGTGGCAATTTGCATATTGATGTGGCCACCCTGCTGGTAGCCAGATGTCCCTGCAAGCCCCAAAGCCTTCCTGGCCCTCCACTCCAGCTCTGGACTTGACTTGGCTGATTGTCTTTGCTAAGGGACAAAGAATCTTATAACTGTTGTTTTCTTTTAAAGATCAGGATTAAATGAATGCATTTCAGTTTTATGGGTTTTATTTGCAATAAAACTTTCAGCAGAAAATTATTATAGAGGAAAGCCACGTATGTGCTGAATGCATTACTGCAGCCCCTTGTTAGCCTCACTTTGGCTGGTCCGTCTGCTCTCAGTGTGCAATACCCTTTAGAAGCCAAGTTAGTTTGGTTTTCCTTTGTTCTTGCAGCTACTTCTTTCCCAACTTCTTTCCCCTCTGGCTAATAAAAGGGAGTCACTTTAAGGAGCTGGAACGTCTGGTGTGAACACCTTTAGCAGATTTGTTTGTGTGGCAGATAAAATACTTTTATTTTACTTCCCAGAAGCAAGGAAAGAAAATGTTACCTCTGGCTTCTCTACTTTATATATATAAAGCCACGCATCCTTTCTGAGAACAGTGGCAACACTGGTTCTGTTTGGTGGTAGAGGTGATGGTGTTTTTTTGGTAATAATCTCCATTGGCATGAAATCTGCTTTGAATCGCTCCTTCAGTGAGAGTAGCTGTGAAAGAACTTCAACTACACATGTGTTATGTTAGGTATCATGCTGATTATTTTACATCACGACTCTTGCTTATCCTATGAGGCATTTCCTGCTGTGAGTCAGAGTTGTGTCACAGTCAGGCTTGCTTCTGCAACTTGAAAGACTTCATTCTGTTTTCCTTCAAGGTATTTGACTCATCAGCCAAGAAGGTATCAGGCTTTACTCACACTGGGTTTGAGCAGTGAGGATGGTGGCATCAGAATGCCCTTGATGTGCTATATCACTTATCAGCTGGTCCATTTACTACAGGCCAAATGGTTCTTTGGAACGAGAGTTTTGCAAGATTTAGTACTATGAAAGTTCTGTTTCTAATCCTGGATTACTTGATGTCACACCTATAAAACACTTGTGTTTTCTTTTCCTGTATGCATTTTTCAAGGTTGAATTGATATTCCCAGCTCCAATTCATTCTTTAAAAATGATGACCCAAAGAATCATATGAACTGTCTGGCTTGAGCCAAAAGATGAAGTAGCTGAGCTGATATTGGAACAAACTGCTAAGTAGTTGAAGCTCTTTTCTAAGCCAAGTCTAGGCTGTCCACAGTAGTCGTTCTCAAATCCCTCCCGGTGATCCTGATGACAGTAAAGTTTGAGAACCACTGATTTATAACTTTCCTTTCTTCTGCCTCTGATTCCTTCTTTCTTTTGCTTTCGGGTGCTGCTTCCCTTATTCAATTCCTGCTCTTCAAAGGAAACTAATGCCAGATGCTGGTACCTTTGTCTGAGGTAGTTGTGGTAGGTTGATGGCACTGATGGCCCCTGTTCTTCACACTCCCCTCTCTCAGGCCCTTTGACTGTGTCCTCCCACACCGACTCTGGGCTTGGTCATTGGACTCTTGGCCAATGGGACAGTAATACATTTGACATAATCAGAGAAAGAATGCCCTTGAGTGCCTCTGCTTTCTTTCTGGCTCCCCTGTCCTCATCATGAGAAAATGCCTGGGCATTAGCTGCTGGGAGATGAGACACGGTGTACTGGCTTGGAGTTGTATGCACTCCAGAAAAACATCTTCTTAAACTTAATCCATTCCTGTGGGTGTGAAGGCATTGTAAGTAGGAGCTTCAGTTAAGGTATGACCTAACCCAGTCAGGATGGATCTTAACCTTGTTAACTGGAGTCCCTCATAAACAATGAAGTTCAGACAGAGAAAGAGAAAGCCACAGGAAGCAAGAAGCTAAGGTCAGAGGAACCCTGAAGAGAAGGGAGAGGCCAGGAGATGCTGCCATGTGTATTGCCATGTGACAGAGGAGCCCAGAATCAAGGGTCACCAGCAGCCAGCCCCAGAATGCCAGTCTTAGGGAAAAAAGTAGTGCCTTGAGGATGCTTTCATTTGGACTTTCCTAGCCTTAAAATTGTGAGCTGATAAATTCCCATTGGTGAAACCAACCCATTGCGTGGTATTTGCTTGAGCAGCCAAGGAAACTAAAACACATGGAAAAGAGCCAAGTCAACCAGGTGTTCTGTTCAAGGCCCCAGAGATCAGCACAGCTGCTTGGCTGACCCACAGCTGACTGCAGATGCATGAAGGAATTCTTAGCCAATACCAGAAATCTGCCCAGCCAACTAATAGGCTCCTTAACAATTAAAAAAATAAAAAGATTGCTTTTTAAAAAGTGTTGGGATGGTTTGTTACCCAGCAATGGCTAACTATTATACTTGTTAACCAGCATCTAATGCACCAGCTTAGCAGGAGGAGGGTAATACAAAGGCCCTTCTCATCTCTCTGAAATCATATATATGGCACCTTGAAGGAGTTAACCACATCATTAAGTGTTAGCATACGTTTCAGTCAAAATGAAAATTTGTAGGCAGGTCTTTCAAGTGGCCAGTTTGAATTAATTTGTTGGTGGTGAGTTTTCCTTTTTGAGCAAACTCTGAATATAGTTTGCTAGCTCATTTAATTTTTTTTTTAATCTTTGGGGTTGGCTTGGCCCTGTTTCGCTTATTTCCTCACAGCTATGTTTCTTCTCTGCAGACATATGGTAAACCCACTGAGAGCCACCCTGGTGAAATGAGATTTTCAGAAAGACACTGGAGAAGAGTACACAGATCTTTACGTAAGGATGGTTGTAAAAGCAATCTCCTCTTGTTTGGTTGAAGCAAATAAGTAAATACAGTGGGCATTTTATACTCCTGTGTTTGAAATCTCACAGAGGGAAATTCCCCAAGTATTTTCTCAAACTTAGAAAGTCAGTTGAGTATTTTAGTGCTCAGACAGTTTGCCTGCCTAAGCCTTATTCTCGTAGAGCATAGTATTGGTTCATTTTTAATATTTTCATTACTTAATTGGTATTTTATTTTTGTAGGTGGGATACTAAATCTGATCGGAAAATCTGCTACTATTTTATAGTTGAAAACTTTGTGAGGGTAAAATGAAATTTTAACAGCTAGAGTATTTAAGCTTAGTCATCGGTGACCACTTACTTACATAGGAATTGAACTGTTTGTTCATGTAGTTCTCCCTAGAGGGCGCCATATCCTCGCTTCATGATGGTTTTTCCACAGTTGTCTGCTGGCCCTGTAATATCATGTGAGGTTGAAGTCATTTAGATTACAAGATTGGGATATTTTAGTGAATCTATCAGCAGTAGAGACTGCATTTTAACATGATAAATGCATGGCTTTCTTTATGGCACATGGGACATAGTTTATGAAAGGAGGCAGTAGTATTTGTTTAACATGGCTGTGGTTTTTGTTTTTTCAGTTCAGTTTTAGCCCATCGCTGTGTTAACACACAGCAACCTGTGGAATATTATGGACAGATAGTGGACTTGTTGGAAAGAATACCGAGGACCAGTTCAGTGGACCTGTGCTCTCAATGTTGCCTGCAGAAGGGATTTGCCCACTTTGGGCTTCAGTTTCCTCATTTTTAAGATTACAGGGTTAGTCATGATTTTTTTCAAGATTCTGCCAGCTCTATGATTTATGCTTTTTGGTACATAGCAATAGTTCCCTACAATTAGGTAGAGGAAGTGAGACTAGTCCTCCCAATTGTGAATTCAAGGGAAATTTAGGTAATTACCCCAGTGAAGTTATGGTCAACCTATAGAAGATACCTTAAATTTTGGAGAAAAAAAAAAAAGCCAACTGATTTAAAGAGAATCATAAAATACTAATAATTATAGATTTTTTGTATCTTCTTAAAACAGAAAGTCAGCATGAGATATCTGTTTTAATACTGGCTGAGAGGAAAAAGTGCTACCCAGAATCTAGCATGTACATAACAAAGATCTCTACTCAGGAAAGGTTTGCTGAATGAATAGCAAAATGGCTAATTCTATTTTGGGTGCAGCTTTTATTTCCAGAATATTTTTTTATTATATTGAGTCATTTTGATCTCCACGTACTCCCAGGAATGGCTTTAACACCACCCTTTTGGGTCCATGGAAAATTACTTTACTTTTATTTTCTCCATCCCCACATGAAAATAAGTAGATGGTAGTCGTTTCTCAAAACATGGGATACATACACTAGCCATGCTTATAATTAGATACAGTTATTTTTATATGGCCTTTCTTAAGTTTTTGAACACGGTTGTCATGCTTGATACAGTCTTATCTTTTCAAAGCTAATCACCATTCTTCAGATCATTCTTAGGCATAGTCTTCAATGCCTTCATTTCTCTACTCTACATGGGTCCTGCTTTGTCTTTGTCCTTCCTACTTTGTTATCCAGAACTGAAAACAGTATTCAAAGTTTCATCAGTTCCAAGAAAATCAGCATTACCCTCTTCTTTATTCTCAATGCTATTTTTCTGCTAATACAATTTAATATTAGATACCTCATCACATGTTGATTTATAAATGCACTGTTAAACCACAATTCTCCTTTATATCTTAGTGAAATTATTATTTTCTTTTAACTTAAATCAAGATCTTCTTTTAACCTTCATTGAAGTGCATCTTCTTCAAATTAACCTTCATGTGGGAACATTTTGTATCCGGACTATGTCAACCCCCTAATTACTTCATGTCATCTATAACTAAAGTGGCCCCTGGCAGGCTCATATGCTTCATTCGTGAATGTGTCTAATTTAACAGACCCAAGAGAGAGCCGTGATGCTCGCTGCTAGAAACCACCCTCCAGGCGACACAAATTCATTCATCAGCACCCTTGAGCTACAGTGGTTCAGCAAGTTAGAAATGCAGTGAATTAGAGTCATCCAGCTTGTGTTTCTCCTTGCCTACAAGAACATTTCAGAGGTCTTGTCAAGTGCCTTTATAAACTTCATGCATTATTACCATTTTAGACAAGGGTAAAGGGAAACAAGATTATTGTGACCTGATAATAATGCCCTGTGGTCTTAGTGAAATCCATACTGGCACCTAAGAACCAGCTTTTTCTTTCCCAAGGGCTGAAAAACCATCTGGTTAAATTGCACTCTCGAAATTTGCTGGAGATAAACATAAAAGGAGACAATAGATTGCAGCATCCACTTCACATTCCTTTAAAACAATTCTTTGATGCATTTTTGCATCTCCAGTCTTCTGAGCTGTCTCCACACATCCTAAGAGTCCCTGATGATAAGTTGGATAAGTTCTCTCAATACACCACAGTGTAATTTCTTTTTTTTTTTTTTTTTTTTTTTAAAGATTTTATTTATTTATTCATTTATCCCCCCCTTGCTGCTTGTGCTCGCTGGGTCAGCTAACCACGCCGTGCGGGCGGGCTTGCCTTCACCAGGAGGCCCCGGGAACCGAACCCGGGGCCTCCCATATGGTAAACGGGAGCCCTACTGATTGAGCCACAGCCGCTTCCCCACAGTGTAATTTCATAGGTTAAAAGTTCGAGTTCTTAGGGCTGTTACTACTTTGTCAAAAAGGAGGGCTTCAGTCCCCCCCTTACAAAGTTCACTCTGCTTTCAAGGCCCATATCACTGACATTCAGAAGACAGAAGCAACATGAGAGTTCAGCTTTGACATCCCTGAGCAACATGCCTATTCCTTCCTTGTTCCTTTTCTTTCTCCAAACATAAATGAAAACAATCAAAACCAATAAGAAATATACTCAGATAATTTATCAGACAACATCTGATTGATTATAAGCAAGGAAATGGAGGGGAATGAAAAAGAGAGAGAAATCACCCTTTCCATGGGGGCCTCAGGAAATGGACTAGTTGAGCTCATCTTTGAAAAATGAGTAGGATTTTGACTGGAAGCGTTGAAAGGGGCATTAAGCGGGAAAAAAATGGCAGGAACAAAACCAGAAATGGAAGAATTCTTAAATATTTAAGAAATGGCAAGAAAACTATTAGATATACGAAGCGGATGAGAGCTGGACTAACAAGGACCTTGTGTGCTGCTTCTCCTCTGAATAATTGGGTAGATTTGAGGGAGCCGTTGAAGGTTTTCAGGTAAAGCTTCGCTCCGAATTCGTAAGCTTAACTAATAGAAAGATTGCAGTTGGGAAGACAAGTCAGGAGATTTTTATAGGAGCCCATGCTACCCAAATTAAGATGGCAGCAAACGGAAGGGATAGAAGCCAGTTCATATGGTAAAGGTGGGGAGAAAATGAAGATGGATTTCATATTAATCAAGTATTTAAAGAAGCATACATAAATTTTCTCTGCATGGAAACTTAATTTTCCTGCCCCCCTCCACCATAAAATTTGTTATATGTTAGTAGTTCCCCAAAGTATGGAATGCATAGCTACTCACCATACTCAATATTATTTTAAATGGTTTCAGACACAGCCTTAAATGACATTGACTCATACTATGAAAAAGGAATTTTGTTCTCACTTTTCTCTCAATAATTCAGATTACGCCAAGGATAAAGTCTCAGTTTAGAGTCAGTTTGTCCTGCACAGCGGCCTAACACTTGCTGTTCTCCGCCTTCTCACAAAGAGAGAGTAAACTTGGGCTTTGAAACTTTGGTGGGCAACAATATGGAGTTTGAATTGAATGACAATGTTGATTTACTTTTATCCTTATGTTTTAACATGACTTTCTATTATTCTCTTTATGGCAAGTGATACCAGTATTGTGTTGATGATCAAGGTATATAGTTTTATTTTTAAATAAAATGTGTTTTGGGGAAAAAGTAAGTCCTTGATTTAAAGGATGTTGTTAGATGTATACTCACAGGTAATATAAGGATTTGGCAAAAATCAAGCTATTGGTACATGAATAAGTGACATTCAATCACTACTGCTCTAGTAAAAGTTCCCATTAAAACTGGCAAAATCATACGTTTTAGAGATTATTTTTCCCTTCATTGAATCTACCAATTATGAAATCATGCCCTTGTGTCTCTGAGAGTTTGTCTATGAAGCTTTGAAAGCTGTCTGCTCTTCTCCATATATAGGGGACAGCAGTGGAGCCTGTTTTATTTGGAGCATAAAATCACTATTTTGACTACTAGAGATTTGTAGGGTTTTTTTTTGCATGTAGAGGCTGCACTACTGTAATGGAAGGTAATAAAAATTCTATCTCATTAGACAAAAAGGTTATTTTCTAAAGAGAACATGAGGTCCCATTTCTCAATTCACTTCCAAATTGGCTCTAATATATCTAATGACCTCTTTTCTAAAATTAGTTTCATGTAGAGCTTGATTGGTTTCAGGCTCTTTATAGATTTAATTTAATGTTCATTATATTATTGACCACCATGAGAAAAGAGGATCATACTTATGATTAGAGAAATGAAGCAAGGCTCCTTTGGGGGCCAAGTACCTTTATCCCTGAGTTGGGAAGTGGGACCACATGTGGACTGAATCACTGATGGACAGACTCTAATGGCTCTTTTAATGAAAACGATTGATTCTAGAGGCAGGAATCTGCTAGAAGAGGTTGCTCTGAAACTTTGCATCAGTGTACTCTCGGCACTCTTAGCTCTTAGGAAAACAGATGCTGTCTGCACTGCAAGGCCAGGGATATGGCATTGGGCTTAGAGCACAGGTTCTTGAGTCTGTAAGTGATGAGTTCAGACAAGGCTCCACCGTATGTTAATGCTAGCTCCTTGACCCTGGTAAGCTGTTGAAACTCTCTGAGCTTCAGGCTACTCAACTTAAAAATAGGGATGTACTCATTTCCTAGGGCTGCCATAAAAAATTGCCACAAGCTAGGTGGCTTACAACCACTGAAATGTATTCCCACACAGTTTTGGAGGCCGGAAGTCCAAAATGAAATTGTCAGCAGGGCAGAGCTCCCTCCAAAGGCTCTAGGGAAGACTCCTTCCTTGCCTCTTCCAGCTTCTGGTGGCTCCTGGTGTTCTATGGCTTGTGGCTGCGTCACCCCAATCTGTCTTCCTCTTCATGTAGCCTTCTCTTCTCTGTGCTTTCACCCCTTCTCTCTCTCTCTTTTTTTTTTTTTTTTTCTGATACACTGCTTTTAATAATTGATGGAGTAGCCACATAAAAGATGGGTAAGGGAACATAGGACTTGAAAAATACTCTAAGTAAACTATAACTAACAGAGAGATACATCAAAAACACTCCATCCAAGAACATCACAATATATATTCTTCTTAAGAGCACATGGATCATTTTCTAAGATAGACCACATTTTAGGTCATAAAAGGTCTCAATATATTTGAAATAAATGAAATTATACAAAGCATTTTTTCTGACCACAATTGAGTGAAGCTAGAAATAAATAAATGAAGGAAAACAGAAAATTTCCCAAATATTTGAAAATTACACATCACATTCTTTTTTTTATTATTATTTTTTAATTTTTTTATATTGGGTAAAAATCAAAATTCTCACAATACATACAAACATTTGCAAAATGATATATATATATGCATATATGTGTATTTGCTTACAAAAATGTTATTTATATATATATATATATATATATACACATATATTTTAAGAGGTGCTTAGATTACCAAAAATATTACACGGAACCCACTGGGATTCCCATGTTGCCCACCTCCCACACCTCCCACCACATCCCACACAAACATCTCCCAGAGTGTGGCCCACAACCCTCAATGAACTTACACATCCTGGAGCCTTGCCACCAACCATAGAACACAGTTCACACTGTAGACCACACTCTCTCCCACTCAGTTCTGAGTGGTGTGTGCTGATTTAAAATGGCCAACATCCGTTGCCACAACAGTACTCAGGACAACCTCCAACTCCCAAAGAAGCCCCTGTATTTCAACTGCTCATCCCCTCCCTACCCCAAAA